>CM060907.1:872357692-873607692 GCA_030737815.1 Allium fistulosum | reverse complement strand
TATAGAGCAATGGCAAGGACAATCACTCTTCAATTCCAACTCAACAAGCTTGAATCTAAGCTTAAAAGATAAACATTTCCTAAATTAGGTTTAGGAAATTTCTGAAATTGAATGGAGAAAGAGTTGGAGAAGATGAAGGGAAGGCTTACCAAAGCTTCTTCTTGAATTTGGAGGTAGAAGCTTGAATTTGCAATTGAAGCTAGGGCTTGGAATTTTAATTTCCCATTCCACTCTCCATTTTCAATTTTGCTTGAGAAAAAGAAATGTAAATGAGTGAATGGAAGGAGAGGGACTGAGTTAGGGTATTAAGTTAGCTAGTGGGCTGAACCCAAACCCAAAACCCAAAACCCAATAGAAAAAGTAGCAAAATTCGACTTTCTCCAAACATATCGAAGCTTATACTTAAAAAAGTCGCAAACGGCATTTTGGACTCAATGGAAGTGGTCTCGAGTCCCAATTCGACTGTTTGCAAAAAGTAGCTTTTCGGACTAAAATCCGACGAATGATGAAATATTTAAATATAAAATCGATAAATATGCGGGTTGTTACAGACTCCCCTCCTTAAAGAAATTGCATCCTCGCGATCTTAAGAAATAAATAAAAAGTAACAACCACAAAAGCATATCATCACAAAAGAAAGTTTGAAATAAGAAGTTCACCATAAAGAGCACGAAAGAGTTAGTCCAAACGTGTTCGCTCGATGAATTCTTTGGATTCCCAAGAGAAATCCTTAGTATTTAAGAACCATCGGACTTTCACAAAAAGAACATCTTTATTTCGAAGGCACTCAACCCCCGAAGAAATGATGCGAATAGAATGTTGCTCAAAAGTCAAATCTGGTGAAACTTTAATTTCTTCAACCACACCGGGCTCAAGAATAAAATCGGAATCCCTAAGGTATTTCCGTAGTAGAAAGACGTGGAAAACATCATAAATAGCAAAAGATTGAGCCGGTAATAAAGAGGCGATAAGCCACGGAACAAATACGTTCGGTGATGGGAAATGGACCAAAATATCGTGGTGCTAACTTTCCCGATCAACTGAAACGCACAACACCCATCATAGGTGAAACATGAATGAACACCAATAAGATCTGGACCTGAAACCAGCTTCTCACCGGCTTCAAGCCAACACAAAGAGAATCGGCATGGCCTTCCATAGAGTGGCTCGAAAGGTACCATACCAATACAAGATTGGAAGCTATTATAGGAAGAAGACTCAACAAGAGAAATATGATCTTCCCAACTTCCACAAAAATCGAGAACACATGAATGAAAGAGATCTTCAAGAGTTGATTCACACGCTCGGTTTGTCCATCGGACAAAGATGATAAGCGATGCTAGAATTTTAAGCTTTGTTCCTAAAGCTTTTGAAGACCTTACCAAAAATCCACTAGTAAAATAATGGATCACGATTGCTAATAATAAAAGTAAGAACTCCATGAAATTTAACTTGACATAAAGTTTAGCTAAAAAAAAATATATTCCAAAAGAAGGATAAGCCTCCAGGCTACACAAAACAAGAGATGAACATAAATTGGATTCACGATCTCGAACCTCATAAATGGATAAAGTTTCGAGATCATTCCATTCAGATATTATCAAAGAAACAACTGCTTGTTGCTTACAACTAAGGGCATTGGCAACTCGATTACCCTTCTCCGGGGTACAAAGAAGATCAAGATCATAAGATGTAAGGAACTCGAGCCAACATTAAGTTCCTTATGAGAAAATAAACATTTCAAAGATTTATGATCGGAGTGGAGAACGAATTTCTCCCCCAAAATAATGATGCCGAACTCTAAAAGCGAAAACAATAGCCACGAGCACTAGATCATGAGTGGCATACCTAGTCTCGATCGACTTTAAAGATTTAGAAGCACAAGTGATAGCACGTTCTCTTTTGCAAGAGAACGACATCCAAACCAATACGATTAGCATCGGTACAAAAGATAAAGTCTTGGTTCCCTACAGGAACAACAAGAATAGGAATATCGAAAAGAAAGAGTTCTTTTAAATTGATCCTCTTTTCTCAAAAGCTAAAACTTTCAAAATTACAATTATCTTTATGTAGTTATCCTTTCAGAAAAACTTTTATTTTACAAGTCAATTTACTATGTCTGATTGTCTCATCAAAGCGTTGAGGAGATTCCTATCAATAACGTTGATCAAGCGCATTGACCAGAATTCTTAAAGCACTCAATGGGCAATACAATAACTAAATCATCTTCTATATGATAAACATGTTTCTTAAAAACTTTTAAGAATATTCTTTGCTCGTTTAAGAGCAAAAAATCAAATTGTACTTATAAATAAATCTTATGAAAAAGATTTGTAAAATTTTAAATTGATGTTTTCATCCAAAATCAATATATACAAGAATAGAGTCATCGAGATTGTAGAATACTCGATTCACAAAATGGATGAAATAAGCTGGACAAACTAAATGACACAATAAGTCATTCATAAGTTTCATAACGAGTGCGGAATGCGGTAAATGGAATGCTAACTCCCGCAACTCGTAGCAAATGAAAATCGGTGGCAAGGTCTAGCTAAAAAGACCTTATCACCACTCGAAAGATTGCTTAGGTGATAATCCTAAAACAAACTCAAAATTACCGGAAATTCTCAAACTACATGAATGAGAGAAATAACACTTTCCTCATCATGTGAGCTTAAAGAATAAAATGATGCCGTCAAATTGGAATCAAAATCACAAAGGAAAAACAGAAATCTGCTTAACAGATTGAAAATCTCGAAGATGAATAGTCCACACGGGACAAAGGATATGGCTTCATAATAATTAAGCCAATCCTTACAAAAGTCAATTCCGAAGCATAAGTAAAAATCGGCTCGGAAAGAAAAATCACATAAAATAATTTCGACATCAATAAAAAGCAAATTGAGTGTTGCAGATCTACCAATCGGGATTCACAATCCTCAAAGAAGTCATCAAGCCCAGAAATGTTTAAAGAAAAAGAATCACAAGTTCTTTTGATATAAAAATAATGAGATGAAACCCATATCAAAAGAACTCGAATAAGATAATTACAAAATAAATATCGTCAAGGATAGAAGGAGAATTACCTTGACCAAGAGAAGTGTCACTAGGGGCTTGAACAACATTTAGTTCTCCCTCTCTCCTACTTTGGAGTATGGGACATGTAGATATAAGATGGCCCGAACTTTTGCAATAATGACAGAAAAATGGTTTCGGGCACTCATTTGCATAGTGGTTCGTAAGACTACAATTGTAGCATCGTCCACGACTAGAGGTAGGAGTCTTTGCTACCGAAGATTCTTGCTTCCTTTTCTTGTTGGGATTTGGATTGGGGCCTTTGAACTTAATAGGTCTTTTCATGTTGTTGTTGAAGTTTTGTTTAGCACCCACAACTTCAACATCACACTCTTTATCGGCCTCTTCAAGACGAAGAGCGATATCAATAAGCTGATCGAAAGAAACTTCCAATTTCAGAAGTAATGGCTTCTTGAGATTCTTGTTCAAGCCATAAACAAATCTCTGATTTTTCTTCAATGGGGTATTAATGTATTCAACCCCGTATTTAGAAAGAGATTCGAAAGATGCGACGTAGTCCGTCATAAAAGATTCACCTTGAACAAGGTCGATAAAACGCCGGGCCAAAGTTACTTTTTCAGCCTCCGGCACAAATTTCAATTCGAATCTTTCCCGGAATTGCTCCCAAGTGAGATCCGCTTCAACGATTTCAGAAATAAGAAGCTCATACCAATCCAATGCTCTTTCTTGGAGCATGCTAGAAGCCACTTGGACTCGGTGGAGATCAACAAGATTCATGCGAGAAAAGATGCGGTTGCATGATCTAAGCCAAGCTTGGATTTCAATGACACTCTCGGATCCCCGGAATGGCCTTCCACCCAAATCGGTATAATCTCTACACAAGCGTGCAAAACCGAATCTAGGATGAGTAGGCTCTGGAATGGGTCCGATAGCTTGAGCATTCTTAACAAGATCTAGAAGCTGCTGGGCAGACATAAATACTCCCTCCTGAGGAGTAGCACTGGATTAACCGGCGCTGGGACGACCAGGTCTAACCATTTCTTTTCTTTAAGAAAGAAAGAAAAGAGAAAAAGGTTAATCTCAGAATGAATATCAAACAAACTTGATTGATAAAACAAGGAATCATAAAAGGAAATAGGATAGAACGGTACGAAGACCCGAATCAAATCCTATGGCACGATTCCTAAGAAAAACTTAGGACAATGATCCTTGCTAGATTATTCTACATTGTTCCGAAGTTTGGCTCTGATACCAAGCTGTAACGCCCCACCTCTATACCCACGCTAGCCAAGGACACTACGGGGTAATGCCATCGACTAGCGCGGAGAATAAGGCCGTTGAGGAGCGACCATCTGTGTAATTGTTTTGTGCGAGCACCGATATGTCAGAAAATATATCTTACATCTCAACTCAAAAAAAAATCCGACATACTGATACAAACTCAAAGCTACCACACAATGGCTATATATATCTTCGGAAACAAATATAGAAATAAACATAACACAAATCAGTCACAGACAATTCATATCACAAAGGCGGAAATAGATATGAATATAACACATGAAAGTGTACATCAGAGTAGTGGTCAAATAAGATCCACAATATCACAAAAGAAAAGATACAAGTGCTAGACAACAGAATATGTATACATCAATGAGTCAAAATATCGAATGTATACAACCAAAAACTACAATGCTAAATTAGTTAGCCAAAAGTCAGATGATAGTCCCAGATTAGAAGTCATGAGGAAGCACCTGTAAAATCTTAGTCTGACCCGAGTATTATTTAAGAAGAAAATAATAAACGGATCAGTTTAGCTATAAATATCAGATAAAGTGAAATAGAATAAGAGATATGACAAAAACGTATGATAACCATAAAGCCATACAGTGATAAGTATCTAATCGAAAATCAATCCAGAGATTAATCAATATCACAAGAATCTTCTCAAAGATTAAAAGAATGTCATATTCTTAATTTAATTCACCAAGCCACAATAAATGACATACATGTCAATGCCAACTGAAAAAGGTGGTGAAACATAAATTCCAGAAATCAATAGTTAGAAATCCAGAAATCACAAGAAAAGGATGGCCAATCCCAAACGGGAGCATGAAAACTCACCAACACGTGTATCACAAACAATTCGGAACATCGAAAGCAAGCTGTGACGCCCCACCTCTATACCCATGCTAGCCAAGGACACTACGGGGTAATGCCGTCGACTAGCGCGGAGAATAAGGCTGTTGAGGAGCGACCATCTGTGTAATTGCTTTGTGCAAGCACCGATATGTCAGAAAATATATCTTACATCTCAACTCAAAAGGAAATCCGACATACCGATACAAACTCAAAGCAACCACACAGTGGCTATATATATCTTCGGAAACAAATATAGAAATAAACATAACACAAATCAGTCATAGACAATTCATATCACAAAGGCGGAAATAGATATGAATATAACACATGAAAGTGTACATCAGAGTAGTGGTCAAATAAGATCCACAATATCACAAAAGAAAAGATACAAGTGCTAGACAACAGAATATGTATACACCAATGAGTCAATATATCGAATGTATACAACCAAAAACTATGATGCTAAAGTAGTTAGTTAAAAGTTAGATGATAGTCCCAGATAAGAAGTCATGAGGAAGCACCTTTAAAATCTCAGTCTGATCCGAGTATTATTTAAGAAGAAAATAATAAACGGATCAGTCTAGCTATAAATACCAGATAAAGTGATATAGAATAAGAGATATGACAAAAATGTATGATAACCATAAAGCCATACAGTGATAAGTATCTAATCGAAAATCAATCCAGAGATTAATCAATATCACAAGAATCTTCTCAAAGATTAAAAGAATGTCATATTCTTAATATAATTCACCAAGCCACAATAAATGACATACATATTAATGTCAACTGAAAAAGGTGGTGAAACATAAATCCCAGAAATCAATAATTAGAAATCCAGAAATCACAAGAAAATGATGGCCAATCCCAAGCGGGAGCATGAAAACTCACCAACACGTGTATCACAAACAATTCGGAACATCGACGCAATACAAACGGTACGTCCAATGAATCGAAAAGCCGAGACATCGATGTAGTACAAACGATACATTTAGGCGTCCGAAATGGATGCCGAAGCTCAAGTTCCCATTTTATGGACGTCTATACGTTGGGCATCCATAAAATGGATGTCTGAACGTGGACGTCCATTAAATGAGCGTCCAATTCAGTATTCTGAATTACAAATTGAAGATTATCATTAATCTTTAGCCTTAATGTTGCTACTGGAGTGTGCAAACTGAATTATTCAGTCTGAATAGCAAATATTGAAGATGCAATGATAAATTTTTTGATGAGATAGTCTATGTTCGTCTACATTAGGACTGAACGTTTGGTTGATTTGGTTGGTTCAAAAATGAAAATTATTAAACCGAACTAAAAGCAATAAAAATAAAAACCAAACCAAATCAACTGAATTAAGATTGGTTGGTTCGATTGGTTATCCGATTTAACCGAATGAAAAAATGCTTTATATTTTTTGTTTGAAATACTCATTGTACTTAAAAATATAACATAATACACTTGTAAGTAAAAACGGGGAACAACTGAATACTGAGGACACTGAGATCTTTTATTTAGCGACCTAGTTTAAACCATGGTATTGGCACACTGAAGACTTTGAAGCTTAGTTCAATTACTAAAGGGAAACAAACAGATGTGAAGATTGTTCAACATGACTGCACGGCTTTAGTCGTCACACACAATCATTATGTGAAGCTATGTTTATATATAACCTATAGATGATGACTTTGAAGTTTTGTTAAATGACAAGTATATATTGCAGTATCTACACTGATGCCAAAAGAAGAAATACCTTCCAAAAATCATGGCACTGAGGGCAGTGGTGCCAGAAGAGAGGGAAGATTCGGGCAAGCAAGACTCAGCAAACTTAGCATCAGTCTGTGTTTGCACAAAAAATGGACAAACACCTCAAAGTTGTATGATTTAGTAGATCTTATGTTGTTCTTAGTGATTTGGATGACTTATGCAAATATATGAAAAGCAGGGGCTAAACTGTAAAAGGACACACAGATTTATAGTGGTTCGGCCAGAACGTGCCTACGTCCACTTTATATGTTATTTCTCCTTTAGATCTCAGATTACAAGTACAAAGCTTTGGTACAAGTATCTAAAAGCGTTTGAAAGTTCCTTCCGTGCTTGAGCTCTCAAACTTCTCCCCCATTGTTGTACCCCTGCCCCTCTATTTATAGAGTGAGGTTGGGGGCAGGGGTCTTGGATGTATATAGCTGCTGGGGGGCCTGGGCTGAAGCAATCTGGCCTGGCAGCGTTCCGGTTCGACGAAGCTTTGGTTCGGCCGTGCTTGGAGAAGGTTGGGGTTCGGTAGGGATGTGGTCCGGTGATAGGTTGGTTCGGCATAGGGGTGTGAAGCAGTTGGTTCGGTGTTGTTTGGTTCGGCGAGGCCTTGGACCGGTGGTAGATGGCAGGTGAGTAGGTTTGGTAGGTACTTGGATCGGTAGTGGGGATTGGTTCGGTAGGGATGTGATTCGGTGGTTTATGGAGGTGCAGCTGGTTTGGCAGTGAGCTGCCGAATGAAATTCTATAGATGGGAGTGCCGGATGAGGTAGTGCCGAATGAGGTAGTTACTCTTGGTGCCGAATGAACCTTATGCCCTTGAATCATGAGTGAAATACGCTTGCTGGCTGCTTCTTCTTGGTTCGATCGTGGAGGAAACGCACCCATCACTGATATTCCAGTTTTGACCAGAAAATGGGATAACAGTCTGCATGAAGGAGCGTGCAACAACCTTTTCAAGTTTAAGAGGAAAGTCTGCATCTTTCACCATGAGTCTAGGTAGATTGTCGCATACAAACTGTGATGCATCCTTTCCTCCATGACCATCAAAGACCTGAGTAAAACATTCTTATAAGCTATTTCATTTCCACAAAATCAAAGACCTCCACAAATATATATTACAAAAGAATCAATCAGGGAAATGCACAGTTTCCTAATCAATATAACAACCAAAAACAACAATCACTATATACACTGGGATGAACAGATTGCTAAATTTTTGCCAGATTGCTATATTTCAACATACATCACATAATCCAGAATCCACATTAATCATACTTACCCCAAAGAAAGAAACAACTTCTTCATTCAATCTATCATGTCCAAATTTCTCAGCTAAGTCCGAGATACAAACATGAGTATCTTCCATGTGATTGCGGCAACCAATATCGGACCATTCTCCAGACCGAATGATTGGGTTAAAATTTACTAGATCACTTTGTTTTGCATCCAAGGATACTGTATCCTCACATATTCCTGCAAGCTGCATATTTTAAAAACCCTGATTAAATTTAAGAAATATGCCGAGTATTATGATGTTTTATAGGTATGTAGTTTCCTTGGATTTGATGTCTAAGGTCTTCATAGCCAGCTGCTTTTGAAGATTAATTTGAACTATGAAGGCTTATAGTTTATTACAATAATCCTAAATCAGTCAACAACTTCAATCATTATTTTAGAAGAGAAATACACTGTTCCTATTTCATTGTCATAAATGTATACATCTACACAAAAGCAATATTTTCAGTAATGATTAAGGTTCTACAATTTCGGCTATATCAAATTTCCGAGAAAACTGAAAAATTATTCAATTCAAAGCAGAATTACACAGAACATACCACCGCTCCACTTGATTTCGTCTCTTACAACAGCGCCTCCTCGATGGAAGGCCCAGGTTGATCTGGATTCTTGGCCATGGTGTTTGTAAGGAGTTTCTGGAATGGAGATGATAAGTTTTGGGAAGAAGATGATGAATTGGGTGTGTGCACGTGCACAGATTGCTTCTGTACACAGTTTACTCAATGAAGAATAACAGAGGCTGGTAAAAATCAAGAACTCGCAGCAATTTTTGTGATGACTCGAAGGAAGTATAGGGAGATTCAGGGTTTTACTCGAAGTGGAAGACAAAGTTCTGGGAAGAAGATACCAGATTTGTGGTAACAGTTTGTAATGTATAAAAAATGACTTATAATGCAAGAAAAGAGATGAGTATTATCTGGGAAAGAAGAAAAAATATCGAGAACTGGAAATGATAAATGGCAAGATTATCAAAGAAAAACATTCACAACTGCAATTTGAACAGAATTCAAGAAAATGATGGCTGATTATAACAAGAACTAAAATGAAATATGAAAATTGGATGCAGATTAAAAAAAACAGTGACCTTAAGTTGCAAGAACAAGAGATGAAGTAAGTACAAGAAGCAAGAAACTGGAAGTATAAATTGCATACAAACTGTAATAAAGAACAGTAGCTAAACTAAGACAAAAAAGCAACAAATGATTAAAACTAAGTATCAAACTGAAAGGAATAGAATGAATTGAAAGAATATAACTGAAAAAGAAGAAAAGACAGTGGTTCACAACACAGTAACAAAATGAAAGCAATGGAATTTTTATTTCTTCAAATTTCTCTCTTGTCATTACAACACTTATCAACAGTATTTATAGATGTTAAGCCACACATACTCGGCCCAATTACAAATCAAACACTTATGATACAAGCACAAGTAATAAGCCCAGCACTACAGATATTACAAAACACATTGACACAAACACACTGATATGCCTCCCAGGTTTCCATGCTTATTTCTGATGTACCCTTTCTACTCTTCGATCACTGTTGCCTCCTCTCGTGAACACAATTCAGTTGCAATCCCTTCTCTGTTCTCAGTCTTCTCACCGCAGGCCTTGTTCATCATAGCCTTTAGGTTAGGGTCATTACATCTCCCCTGTACTTTTAGAACAGACCTTGCCTCAAGGTCTAGGGTAGGAAATCTATTGACCATGGGCCAATAATCTTCCCACGTAGCCTCTTCTTCAGTTCTGTCTTTCCACTTAACCAAAATCTGTACCACCACATCATTATTTCGAGGAACCATCCTTCTATCAAGTATTCTCTCTGGTTGTTCAACTATCTCTTCTGTAAAACTGGTAAGACCATCTTGGATGACTATAGTAGCGCCTACCTTCTTTTTCAACTGCGAAACATGAAACACGTTATGGATTCGAGTATTCTCAGGAAGTTTAAGCCTATAAGCTACAGATCCTATCTTCTCTATGACTTGATAAGGACCAAGCGGTGATCTGTTTATAGGGTTGCAATTTAAGAAACACCCAGTCTCCTACTTCAAACTGTCGTTCAGTCCTTCTAAGATCTGCATACCTCTTCATTCTGTCTTGAGATACCTTCAAACTGTCTTTAAGAAATTGAATCATAATGTCTCTAGTGAATAACTCTTCTTCAACTTGCTCAACCTTTGCAGTGGCAGGCACATAAGAAAGCAAGGTGGGTGGGTCAATACCATACACAATTTTATAAGGAGTAGTTTTTGTAGAGGTCTTCCAAGTAGTGTTATACCAGTATTCAGCTAAAGGCAGCCATTTAAACCATTCACTAGGCTTGTGACATACATAACACCTTAGATAACATTCAAGAATTTTATTTACTACTTCGGTTTGGCCATCACTTTGGGGATGGTAGGCCGAACTAAGCTTAAGTGAGCTTCCTTGAAGTTTAAAGAGTTCCTGCCAAAAAAGACTTGTGAAGATAGGGTCTCTGTCACTTACAATAGACTTTGGTAGGCCATGCAATTTAAAGACTCCCTAAAAAAATATCAAGGCTACATCCTTTGCAGTATATGGATGTTGAAGTGGAAAGAAATGAGCATATTTACTTAACCTATCAACTACCACAAATATGACAGTATATTTGTGACTCTTGGGAAGGCATGTAATAAAATCCATCGAAATGTCAGTCCAAACATTGTCAGGTATGGGAAGAGGCTGCAGTAATCCTGGCACTAGGATGTTCTCATGCTTGTTTCTTTGACATTCCTCACAAGCTTTGACAAATTCTTCAACACTAGCCCTTAAATTTTTCCAGTGAAAAACCTGCCTTAATCTATGCAAAGTTGCTTTAATGCCAGAGTGTCCTCCTAAAGGAGATGAATGATATTCGTTAACAAGAAACTGCGTCAAGGAGGTTAAGTGATGATCCACCAAAATCTTCCCTCTTCTGAAAATCAAGTCTTCAACTCCCCTGTATTTACTTTCTGGTAATTCCTTTGCTTGTACTCTTGCCAACAGCTGTTGATACCATGAAGATTGGTGCAGAGCCTCTTTGAGTTTTGGTAACCAAGGAGTTTGTACAGAAGATATTGCTTGGACAGTCACTTGAGTTGCTTCACTTTCACCCCTCCTGGATAATGCATCAGCCACTTTATTTTCCTCCCCACTTTTATACTCCACTTTATAGTCAAATGCATGAAGTTTAGCCAACCATTTCCCTTGTACACCAGTGTGTAATTGCTGTGTTAACAAGTATTTTAAACTTTGATGATCAGTTCTTATTACAAATTGTCTACCCATCAAGTATTGTGACCATTTTCTGGTAGCAATGATAATAGCAAGAAGTTCCTTCTCATAAGTGGACAATGCCAGATTCCTTCCATGGAGAGCTTTGCTTAAGTAAGCTATAGGTCTTTGGTTTTGAAGGAGAACTGCACCTACCCCTTTACCACTGGCATCACACTCCAAAATGAAAGGTTGAGTGAAATCTGGCATGGCTAATACGGGTGGTGAGACCAAGCATTGTTTCAACTGTTCAAAGGCCTCCTTTGCTTCAACACTCCATTTAAAGGCATCTTTCTTCAACATTGAAGTTAAAGGTTTAGCAGTTATACCATAGCCCTTGATGAACTTACGGTAATATCCAGTAAGACCTAAAAAGCCTCTCAAAGCCTTCAAATTTTGAGGTAGTGGCCAAGTAAGAACTGCATGTATTTTGCTGGGATCAACAGAGAGACCCTCAATAGATATAACATGACCCAGATAATCAATAGCTTGCTTGGCAAACCTGCATTTAGAGAGTTTGATTACCAAAGTATTTTTTTGTAAAAGTTGAAAGACCACTTTAAGATGCCTAATATGGTCATCCCAAGTTCTATTATATATGAGTATATCATCAAAAAATACTAAAACAAATTTTCTCAAATGAGCTCGAAATATATCATTCATAAAGGATTGAAAAGTGGAGGGGGCATTTGATAAACCAAAGGGCATCACCACAAACTCATAGTGGCCATCATGGGTTCTAAAGGCGGTTTTGTGGATGTCTTCTTCAATCATTCTGATCTGATGATATCCAGATCTTAAGTCTAACTTGGAATAATATTGAGAACCATGCAACTCATCAAAAAGCTCTTCAATAAGTGGAATAGGAAACTTGTCTTTAATAGTTTGTGCATTCAATCTTCGGTAATCAACGCATAATCTCCATGATCCATCCTTCTTTCTCACCATAACAACCGGAGATGAGTAGGAACTGTGACTAGGCCTAATGATGCCAGACTTTAACATGTCTTGAATTATTTTTTCCAATTCATTCTTTACTTGATGTGAGTGCCGGTAAGGTTTGAGGCAAACAGGTTTAGTATTTGGTAAGAGGGGTATTCAGTGGTCATGGGATCTGGTGGGTGGTAAACTGGGAGAAAGGTTAGTGATCAGAGGAAATTGTTGTAGCATGGTATCAATCTCAGGTGGAATAGGGTTTGAATCATTTTCTAATTGCATAGATTGGCAACAAACCATCATGGCTATCTGGCCATGTACATATTCTTTATTTAACTTTTTCTTGTCAACAATTTTCAACTCATCTTGCTTCAGCCCTTGCCATACATATTGCTGATCATTATAAACAAATTTCACTTGCAACTGATCTAAGTTGAGAGTTATTTCACCCAAACTTTTCATCCATTGTGCCCCGAGCACGACTTGACAGCCATCTAATGGAAACAAAAGTAAATCTACTGTCATGATACAGCCTTGGCATTTCAACACTACATCATTACAGACTCCAGAACCAGTTAACCTATCTCCATTAGCTACCATTACTTCAAACAATTTAGTTCCATCAATTTTTAAGTTCAGCTTTCTAGCAAGTTTGTCATTGATGAAACTATGAGTAGAGCCCGAGTCAATTAAGATGTGTACTGGTTTGCCTTGAATACTGCCCTTTACTTTGATGGTGGATAATGCAGGAATCCCACATAAAGCCTGTAATGTGATTGCTAAAGTCTCTTCTACTTGTACCTCAGATTCAGTTGTGGATATCTCACCTTCATCAGAGTCTGTCCAGTTGTGTAGTGGCATCATGCCTTCCAAAACATAGATTTGAGAATTTTTACATTTGTGGTCTCTTGACCATTTTTCTTTACATCCGTAACACAAATTTTGCCTCCTCATCTCAATGATTTGATTAGGGGTAAGTCCCTTACTTTTTGCCAGTGATTCAAGTTGGGTGTCCTTAGAGTTAGTGGTATGATTATCTGGGGAAGAAGTAGTTGATTCTTGGCTTGACTTTGACAGTGGTGGCCGATTTGTTTTGGAACTGGTAGTTGAAATATTGGATGATGGATACTTAAGCTTCTTGGTCTGAAGACATTTACTCTCAAACATTTTGGCAAGAGAAACTGCTTCTTTAAAATCAACCGGCCGTGAAGTAAGAACATCATATCTAATCTCTTCCTTTAAACCCCCAATAAACCTATCAAGTAAATAGCGTGGAGGTAAAGTTTCCACTACAGCCTGTAATTGCTCAAACTTACTCAGGTAAGCTCTTACTGTTGTATGTTGCTTGAGTTTGGACAAAGTTTCAAATGGCCTTTCTATTTCCTCCGAATTAAACCTGACCATTATCTCATCTTTAAAAACTTCCCATGATCCATTATTATTTACCGTGTTAACATACCAATGATACCATTGCAAGGCCTCTTTCTTCAAGGCAAAATAACAGATTTCGACCCATTGATACTCTTCAGTGTGGTGAAATTTGAAGTATTGCTCGACTTGCTTCAGCCAGTCTGCTACTGCTTCTTCACCAGAATAGGTAGGGAAATCAAGTTTGATGGTAGGATATGATGAATGGTTATGATGGTCAGGAATTGGATTTCTATGTTGACGAGGAAATAAGGGTTCTTGAGGATATCTTGGAGGGGCATTAAAGAAGGGAACATTCCTGGGTGGTGGCATAAGTGTTCGGTGGTGTTGTGGTTGAATTCTGGGAGGTGGTGACTGGGTTGGATGTACAGATTGTACGGGAGGAGGAGGGTAAGGTGGGAAGGTTGTCTGAGGTGGATAAGCTGTGGAAGGTGGTTGAAAAGAGTTCCTGTCAGTGCGACTTTCATTAACAAGGGTGGTTAACATGTTATGTATACCTTCAAACTTAGTATTCAGATCTTTGGCAGATTGATCGAATTTTTTGTCCAACTTTTGAACTGCAAATTCAAGATTCCTTAAAGCAAAGGTAGTGCGATTGTTGATTTCTTCTTGCCGCAACCAGGGATCATCAAAAGTGGAATTTAGGGTTGGGTTTGGGTTTTGGGCAAGATCAGGATCGAATGAGGGATTGTTGTTAAATTCCGTCGACTGCTCTGATACCAAATTGGAAGGCCCAGGTTGATCTGGATTCTTGGCCATGGTGTTTGTAAGGAGTTTCTGGAATGGAGATGATAGGTTTTGGGAAGAAGATGATGAATTGGGTGTGTGCACGTGCACAGATTGCTTCTGTACACAGTTTACTCAATGAAGAATAACAGAGGCTGGTAAAAATCAAGAACTCGCAGCAATTTTTGTGATGACTCGAAGGAAGTATAGGGAGATTCAGGGTTTTACTCGAAGTGGAAGACGAAGTTCTGGGAAGAAGATACCAGATTTGTGGTAACAGTTTGTAATGTATAAAAAATGACTTATAATGCAAGAAAAGAGATGAGTATTATCTGGGAAAGAAGAAAAAATATCAAGAACTGGAAATGATAAATGGCTAGATTATCAAAGAAAAGCATTCACAACTGCAATTTGAACAGAATTCAAGAAAATGATGGCTGATTATAACAAGAACTAAAATGAAATATGAAAATTGGATGCAGATTAAAAAAAAACAGTGACCTTAAGTTGCAAGAACAAGAGATGAAGTAAGTACAAGAAGCAAGAAACTGGAAGTATAAATTGCATACAAACTGTAATAAAGAACAGTAGCTAAACTAAGACAAAAAAGTAACAAATGATTAAAACTAAGTATCAAACTGAAAGGAATAGAATGAATTGAAAGAATATAACTGAAAAAGAAGAAAAGACAGTGGTTCACAACACAGTAACAAAATGAAAGCAATGGAATTTTTATTTCTTCAAATTTCTCTCTTGTCATTACAACACTTATCAACAGTATTTATAGATGTTAAGCCACACATACTCGGCCCAATTACAAATCAAACACTTATGATACAAGCACAAGTAATAAGCCCAGCACTACTGATATTACAAAACACATTGACACAAACACACTGATATGCCTCCCAGGTTTCCATGCTTATTTCTGATGTACCCTTTCTACTCTTTGATCACTGTTGCCTCCTCTCGTGAACACAATTCAGTTGCAATCCCTTCTCTGTTCTCAGTCTTCTCACCGTAGGCCTTGTTCATCATAGCCTTTAGGTTAGGGTCATTACACTCGAATTGATCCACCACCGCTCCACTTGAAATCACCTTCACCGCCTCCGCATTCATTCCACAATCACCTAAATCCAGTTCGAAGTCTGGGTTGGGGGTTTTGATTTTGGTAATTGGGATTTTGACTCGCGAAACTTAGAATTCTGCTTTTAAAACAGCGTTTGCTTTATTTTAGTTTGGTCGCAGTTTTTGAATTAGGAAAATATTTTAGTTCGGTCGCAGTTTTTGAATTAGGAAAATTAGGGCTTGTGGAGTAAACTGGAAGAGACATAATTTTTTTTAAGTGGATTAGTTTGAGAAGAAGAAAAAGTGGCAAAAGGAAATTTGAGCGGCCACAAAAAACTTTAGCAAAAAATTACACAAATTACTGGCGGGAGAATTAGCCGCGTTTCTTTGTTTATTTTTATATTGTAAAATTACCAACAGTTGCACAAAATTTAAAACGCCACCAATTAATAAAACTAAAAATAGTTTTTCTTGTAGTGGTAGTACAAACGGTACATCCAATGAATCGAAACACAAAACAATTCGGAACATCGACGCAGTACAAACGGTACGTCCAATGAATCGAAAAGCCGAGACATCGATGCAGTACAAACGGTACATCCAATGAATCGAAACACAAAACAATTCGGAACATCGACGTAGTACAAACGGTACGTCCAATGAATCGAAAAGCCGAGACATCGATGTAGTACAAACGGTACATCCAATGAATCGAAACACATTAAAAGCACATGAGTCGCTAGCCCACAAGGAAATGAGACGAAGCTCAATAAAATGAGGTACAATCCTCCGTGCGGACAAAGAGACATCGCACATTGCTGGTCTAAACCATAAAATGATCATCATCGATCATCAAGAAGTGTCAATTTCAATAAGCTAGTAAATATATGAGTTTAGCTTCATGTCCCATAACCACTAGCTTAACTTAAATATTTGCGAACAAGTTGTAGATTTCCACTCGAAAATTGTCACCAGAGTTTCAAACGAACAAGTCAAAGAATTAACCGACGAAGTAAACGCAAGCGTTTCATATCACTTGTTTTGCTAAGCCGTTTAATTATATTTTCTCATACGAATGAGGTAAAGGTTTGTATATACTAATAGATTGGAAAACGGTTTTATAAACGAACTTTGTATTAAAAATAGAGTTAAAATCATCTTTGTGAAAGAGTTTGAATATTTACTATTAGTATAGAAACCTTTGTATTTTTAAAGTGACAAGTCATAGAAATGATTGTAAAAACAATCAACCATCAAAAATTCACATCCGAAGACGTGAATCAATTCCAACAAAATCGATACCAAATCCATCAAAAATGGATAACCACAAAAATCCCGAAAAGAAGTCATCACGGTAGATAATAAAAGATAACAACAAATCGGATAACCTTGAATCGATAAAGGCTGGAAATCAAAACAAAATAATTAGGTAGGTTGAGATGAGCAGGTCGGTCGACTGGACCAGAGGGTCGGTCGACCGATACAGACCTAGGCAATTTCCTGGGTCTGGTTCGGTCGACTGAACCCCTGGTTCGGTCGACCGAACCTGCTTCCGAAACATTCTGTTTCTGGTTCGGTCGGTTGAACTTGAACCCCTGGTTCGATCGACCGAACCTGCTCCAGAAGCATTTTCAGTCCAGGCCCCTTTGGGGAAAATTCGATATCGCGGACGGAAGTGGACGAACGAGCATCTACGATTGAGGATTTACGCCTAACGACAACCTAGCCTTGTATGACCCTCCGAAACACTCCACTAACGTGTTCAAACATCAAAGATTGGATTTTTATAAAAATTGGATTCCAAAAAACAAAAATCGAACAATTCACCAATTCAATCCAAATCGAAAGCAAATGCACATAAAGAAGTGTTAGGAATTCATACCCAACAATCAAAGATAAATATAGACATAGATGTGAGATAAAAATCTCACCTTTTCACAAAATCAATGAAGAAGAAGCTATAGAGCAATGGCAAGGACAATCACTCTTCAATTCCAACTCAACAAGCTTGAATCTAAGCTTAAAAGAGAAACATTTCCTAAATTAGGTTTAGGAAATTTCTGAAATTGAATGGAGAAACAGTTGGAGAAGATGAAGGGAAGGCTTACCAAAGCTTCTTCTTGAATTTGGAGGTAGAAGGTTGAATTTGCAATTGAAGCTAGGGCTTGGAATTTTAATTTCCCATTCCACTCTCCATTTTCAGTTTTTCTTGAGAAAAAGAAATGTAAATGAATGAGTGGAAGGAGAGGGACCGAGTTAGGGTATTAAGTTAGCTAGTGGGCTGAACCCAAACCCAAAACCCAATAGAAAAAGTAGCGAAATTCGACTTTCTCCAAACATATCGAAGCTTATACTTAAAAAAATCGCAAACGGCATTTTGGACTCAATGGAAGTGGTCTCGAGTCCCAATTTGACTGTTTGCAAAAAGTATATTTTCAGACTAAAATCCGACGAACGATGACATATTTAAATAAAATATTTAAATATAAAATCGATAAATATGCGGGTTATTACAGGTTGGACTTCCCTGGCGGGCCTGGCAGCCGAACACCTTGGCCCAAATGGAGTGGTCTCTATATGCCGAACCGAACAGGCCGAACGGGCGAATGCCAAACCATCCTCTTCATGCCGAACGATGTGTTTGTTGTGTGGGAAGATTAGGCCGAGTAACAATCGAAATCGGTCGTGTTGGGGAGAATGTCGAACCATCTTTGACTGCCGAACGTCCTTGGTATGCCGAACGATACCTCGGCCGAGCGATGTCTCTGGCCGAACGAAGTCTTCGGCCGAACGATGCCTCTGGCCGAACGAAGTCTTCGGCCGAACGATGCCTTTGGCTGTCCGAACGAAGTCTTTGGCCGAACGATGCCTTTGGCTGAACGCTCAAGGATGCCGAGCGTTCCTGAATGACGTTTGCAAAGAGATGCCGAACGATCCAGTTGGGCCGAACTGTGGGTATGCCGAGTACTAAGTTGC
Source organism: Allium fistulosum (assembly GCA_030737815.1). Taxonomy (NCBI): domain Eukaryota; kingdom Viridiplantae; phylum Streptophyta; class Magnoliopsida; order Asparagales; family Amaryllidaceae; genus Allium; species Allium fistulosum. The sequence continues at coordinate 873,589,054 of CM060907.1, read as the reverse complement.
ATGGCCCAATCTCCAGGAAACAAAATGTTAATTTTTTTGTATAAAAATGTTAACCGGTTCAAAAGATTTAAGTTAATATCTAAAATACCTTAAGATAGTTTTAAATTTAAAAACTAAATCTAGTTTTAAGGAAAAAAATATTTTGAATTTCAAATTCCAAATGAAGATATGTTTAAATACACATACACACATATATGTATGTATGTATGTACATACGTATATGTTTTTTTATAAACATTTAAAACATTTTATATTTAAAATTTAAAATTTATTTATAAACTTTTAATTAGTAGTTATAAATCACATATGTTAATATTAAAATTTTAATTTTTTAGTTTGATTGAAACTTATTTTATGAAAAAAATTTAAATACAAACCCATGAGAATTTGTATATTAAAATTGAATTTTCTTATTAAACAAATCCAAATTGATTTGTTATAAAAAAATTGAATAAAAATCCGTGTGGATTTATATTTAAAAGAATTTTTAAATACATAATAATTAAAATGGTCTAAAATATATAGTTATAAATGATTTTTTGTATTTTGAACTTAATTATATATATATATATATGATTATATATATATATATATATATGTGTGTGTGTGTGTGTGTTAATCTGTATGTTATATATATATTCAAATTTCAAATTTTAATTTTAATATTGTCTAAAAAAATTTAATTTTCAAATTTTTTTAAATGGCCGAAAAGAAATTCATGTATTTATTATGTGAATACATACATATATATATATATATTTCAGTTCAATTTATATGTATATATATATATGTAAACTAGATAGAAAATAAACATATAAATTCGTTATAATACAAAAATCAAATTTACACAGGCATACAAATATAAATGAATATATATATATATATATATATAGAAAATAGTATAGAATTCACCAGAATATGAAGCCTAGGATTAACACCTTAAATGTTGAATGCATTCATCTTAGATCCAATTTGTACTCCTCTTGAAATTGTGGATGACTAGAATAGAACACCACTAATTAGAACTAAATTTATTCGACTTTAATTTATTTAGAAATAAAGGGTGGAGGTCCCTTGTACTTGCGACCAAAGAGAGATACGGTAGGAGGCGAAAAGTCAAAAGAAAATGAGAGGATTGGTGGTTAATACGGACAACAAGAAGGATCAAAAGGAAGAGATCTTGATTTCCTTCTTTACCTCTTCTCTTTACCAATTAAAAACTATATATTTCAAATAATTATCTCCTCTCCCCTCACTAGTATGGTTACACATGTAATGGGATTATTAGACCCATATAATTTCAAAATCCAATCACATTTATTCATTTAAAATCCGATTTAAATAGTCATCGACATCGTATATCAATATGTACACATATAACTTTTATATACGCACTTTATCAAATACTGATTCAAATAAATCAAATAAAAATTTAATGATTAATATTTCACAAATATTAACTACTTTAAATAATTATAATTTAATTAGATCATGCGATATTTCGGAGTATTCAACATTGCGGTTGTGCGATTTAAATGTATAAATTTAGTCAGCGATTAATATCGAACAATTTAAATATTAACATTCACACATCACCCTAGCTACCGGCGTGATAGTTTAGCTGAATTCATTGCTTACACATTTTTTGGTTAAATCCTATTTCACTATTTTAAGCGGCACTTAGTAGTAAAGATTATTCGTACCAATTCTCTCAATCAAAACTATATCACGTTAGGACTTATGAAATTTGGTTCTGTTTAACATTCCAATATCGTCCACATTCAAATTGTATGATCCAAAGTCAAATTCCTTGGTTCAATAACAACAATTATTATTAACCGAACTACTCTGTCTAGTGACTTCGACTTTGAGTTGACTATAGTTGACCGTGATACTAACATTTTATAACCAAGGAGACAAATTCTCTATTAAATAGTATTTCACTTCCAATCCTTCAATTCAGACTTGGTTATAGTCTTTCGATAAATGCATGCCACGATTTAACTATAACGAAAGTGGAGTGTCCACACTGAAGTTCAATAGTATTCTCAAGACGAGAGAACCGTGTGGATCGTCACTTCGAGATTATATGTTTAACCATATTATATTAACTAACTGAAAAATCTTCGGTGAGTCATTCCATAGTTTTCAAATAAATATTAGTGCGTAACCTCTTGATGACCCTAGCAACCATGAGTAATACACTATCCAATATTTGGAGAGTGCTATGTACTCCAGTCTCAACGGATGTATCGATATCCCATCTCGAAACATCTTGACTAGGAATATTAAAACAATATGTTATTTTTATGTGATAAATATCTCGTTATTACAACATATTATATTTACTATCACATAACATACCATTTAATGATTTTCTATTTAACATAATCAAATTAAATAAATAATTAACGTCATATAGTATGACAAGTATATAATAGAAAGAACACGTCTTATATTTCGAATGAGATTTTATTACAGAGTTAACAATTTACAATAAATTACATAATTACCCCTAGAGCATACCCCTATATTACTAGCCTCTGCACCGTACCGCAAAAATAACCCACTGAGGGTACTTTATCATCCAGGCCTAAACAATCCAGAGCGATGCCCACTACTCTTGTACACAATACCGAGTTCCAACATACTGTTGATTGTGTATGGTGTTAAGGGAAACTTGTGACATTTATACGATCCGGAGATGGATTATGCACTTGTCAGTAGTATGTCCCATTCTATGGACATTAGGAAGTAACTGAATTTCCTAATGGAAAATTTACTCACTAGTCATAACTGTCGTTTGTTCTTTTTTTTTTCAATTGCACTGTATTAGTTTTTTTTAAATTGCAATAAACCAATTCTTTTAATTCAGTTTTTGTTGTATTAGATTATAATTAATTATCAATTATTGTAAATTATTCTACAATATTAAGAATAAACAAAAACCAAACATACAAATAAAAAATAACAAACATTCATCTTTCATAATACCCCTTTCGTAGCACAAAAATACATTTCCTTTTCGTTAACTACCTCTTTTTATCCTATGAACTTTAAGGTGTATGAAGTCCCATATTTGACTCTTGTAGTGGAGCTATAGAGATTCCACTTAACTTAGGCTAATCTAGGCCTGAGGCAGACCTAAGTCATGGTAACCCCTCTTTGAAATACTTTGGTATTGTTCCTAGATCAGAATACAAATCATGAATAGTAGAACGTTTCTCCTTTTAGAATACCCCTTTCGAAATACCCCTCTTGTACAACAAAAAATGCACCCACATAAACATTACAAATCATAAGCATACATCTTCTATTTCGTAAATTTTTTGGTTATGATTAAGTATCCTAGAAATAGTAGCATAAGACCACGAAGATACAAGGCCTACTTATCCAAGACCTAAATGACCCCTATCATCAAGTCTCTACCAAAACTACCACTATTAGTACAACCATACAATGGTGGGAGAATCAACCATAGATTGCATGGTTTCAAAAATAAACATTTATTGTCAGTTTTTTATTAATTTCAATTGAAAGAATAATAATATACCGAACAAAAAAATATTTGCACTGTCTGAAATGAACCGTAAAAGTATTAAAGAAAATGTGCACTATATAAACGTTAATGATTAAGTGTTGTGGATGATATCTATGTAAATATATACAAACATACAATTCAGGTAGAATGCAACAAATAATTGTTATTTAACATGTTAAAAGTGCCAATATGATTTGATCACATGCCTTCTACAATTTAGAGTTTTATCATTGAGCTAGTTGTTATTTGTCAAGGCAACGAAATTTGAAATGTCAACAATATTAAATTCTCTTACTATTATCCACTTTAGACTTCCATCAAATGCGAACTGCAAACATACGAAAATACACCAACAAACCCATTGAATTGACAATTAACCCTGGTTGGGGTTCTTACCAACAATAATAACTTATGCTTAGTTCTTTGTAGTTAATTCAACACAGTACTGAACACTGAATATTCAGAATTGGTCATTTGTAACGATTATAACCGTTACAAATGAATCTTATAACGGAAATAGCCATAAACACAAGATGCATAGGCAATTTAACTCACAAAATTTGCAATGGTTATAATGGCTGCAATTTTGTATTTGACAATGGATATAACTGTTGCTAAATAAAATTGTGTAACAGATATAGGTAACCGATTTTGTTATTACAAAACTTTTTGTTAGCAACAGTAATAACTGTTAGAGAAGGAAAATTACCAAAATTTATTACTGTTAATAACAACACTAAGTTTGTTTCTTTCCCATTATTTTTAGCAGTTATAACCATTTGTATTTTGGTTTTCTTGAACCAAAATAGTAATACATTAACTTCTACCTACTCCTACATATACTATATATTTTAAAATCGGATCTCGCTTACTTTTTTTATTTTTTCTCATAATTTTAGAATTTAAATACTCGTCTCTTCTTGATTGAGTATGTTCTGAAGAAGGTCTCAAGTTCAAATCCCGCTACCCACTCCTATATTAATATATCTTAGAATAACCTTACTTATCTTGATTCGATTTAAGCTTAAGCACCCTAGTTCGATTCCAATTAACCTCATTTTATCCAATACATTTTAGAATCGCTTAATTCATCCAAATATCTTTATTTTTTCTATTAAGCTTCTTGCTACTTATAAAATACATTCAAAATCAAATCTCAAACTGTACAATCTGATATTTTGTAGCTATTTTAAATAAGCATGATTTTTATTCGAATTTCATATTTTTTGTTTTTTGAAAGTTTATTAACAAGTACCATTTTTAAATGATTATTATAACATTAATAAGAATTGAGGAAAATCTAAAGTATAATAACCAAGAATCCTACACACACATAGGGCTTGATACCTATAATTTTACCTTAATATTTTTTATAATTCAACTTTCGACTTCATGTAATCTTATAATATATACACACACTAATACATATATGTATGTATGTATGTATGTATGTATACATAAATACATACTCTCACACACACACACATACATATATACATTTATGTGCGTAACAACCCATATTTTTACGACTAGATTTTATATAATTAATTTTAATATCGAATCATTGATAAATTGAAGTTCTAAAATCTGAATTTTCGCATACGAGTGAATTAGGACTCAAGACCGCTTCCTTTGAGTCTGTATCGACGTTGCGAATCAAAATGAGTATAAGTATTGCTATATTTGGAGTCACGGTATTTTTATGATTTACATATTGTTATATGTATTTTGTAAAAATACATGCGTAATTGAGTCTAGTGGAATCTCGACTGATGGCTTATGTTTCTAGGATGAGGACTTCATTTTGAGATGTGCGATTGAAGAATTTTTGGAATCGAGCTATCCGATGACCAAAATGGTCCCGAAACGCATGAAATTATCATTCCAAAGCACCATCTCGGATGGAGACGAAATTCATATCATTGGGACAAGAAAAATTAGATGATATACGTCGATTAGTTTCATGGCAATCCAACTTATGGTGTGATCATACAAGACCAAAATATGTGGCAATTTATCTAAGAGATTTAAATAAATTATATTTATATTTGTATATACACACATCAAAAATCCCCCTAACTTTTGACCACTCACTCTTCTTCCCTCCTTCGGTATATTCTTAACGGGTCCATGAATTTTGGGTCTACCCCAATTGATGGAGCTACGGGCAATGACAGATGTCAAGGAGAGATTTGTTGGACTCCTGGAGAGGGGGGATCACATCCATGTGGATGTTGGTAGGTGTGATGGTTTTTGGCCATGCTCATCTTTAGCTTGCCGTTGACAAGTGTTGGAGTTAGGCGAAGATTGAAGGGGAGTTGCATGAAACAGAGGACATTATTGAATTTCTCTTGGCAGCACGCACCATTCGACGTCAGTGACTGGAGCATCGACCCTTTATAACGAGTTGGGACATTCAAAGCATCGAGAAAGGGCAGAGGTCGTGTTTCATGAGAGGAGGCTGAACTTGATGGGAGGAGGTGGGTCATGGAGAGTGCGCGAAGTGGAGCGCTATGGAATTGATGGTTTGTCGAGCCATGGATTAACAAGTGATAATATAAAGGGAGAAGATGATGAGAGGTGGGTTTGTGCATGTTTGTGAACATGCACATGATTTTAGAAAAGATGGATTAGGGGAGAAATGACGTAATTAGTTAATTAATTATAATTAATTAATAAATTGATTATTTGATTCATATTTAATTCATTTTTTTTGCATACGAGGTCCAATCGAGCTGTGGTCTTTGCCATTGCACTCGTAGTGAGGATATCTACGACACAACATAGGTTTTGACTGGATTAGGATATTTGAGATATTACGGTTTAAGTGAGCGGAATTATAACTCTAAATTTATATCTCAGTATAAATCCCGTAATTATATATATTGAAAGTATTACCTAGAAAAGGTAGAATAATATAAATATGCAATTATTCCTCTATTTGATTGGATTGGTTTGGGTAGATATTCAAGATAATTGATTAAGGTTCTATATATATAAATATTGTGTTCTGTTTGTATTGAATAGAGTTAGATAGAGTTGATATTAATTTATGACATGATTATAAATTAATTAAATTCTAATTTGTAGTTATATTAGTGATAGAAATATTATCATATATTTTGTTGCTAATTGGAAGTTAAAAGGTATGACCTTTAAAGTAAGCTGTAAGGCTAAAATAATGATTTAGGCAGGTTAAACTTCTATTAAAAATGGCTTTGAAGCTATCTGGCTTTGATATTGGTTTATTATAGTGTAAATCAATAATTAACTAATTAGTGAATTTTTATAAAGAAGATTCGAAAAGTTAGTAAATTACAAAAGAGGTATTGTATTATTTAATAGGATTTGGTTAATGTTATAAAATATCGAATATTATTATAATGCGATTTATTAACTTTATACCATAAGAAATAATTTATGATTATGCACATACACACCCACACACAACACACATACACACATATTATATACATGAGCTATATAATATTTTGAGGCCTTGTTGATCGCTAAACTTAATTTTAATAAAAGAATTAAATGATATTAAGCTATAACATGATAGATAGAAAAGTATATTATTTTATAAAATAAGTTTGAGACCTTCATAAAATAATTGAAGAGATATGATTAGAATAAATATAAACAAAATGATTGTTAGATTAATTTTCAAGTAAGATGCATTTGGTTGAATTGGATGTTAGGGTTTATAGGAGGTGCTTGATGGTGTAAATTGGTTGATTTGTCGATATGGTTGTATGGGAATGGTTCCAAGTAGTGGTGGCCTGGGCAGGGAGCATTAATGGGGAAATATATCTGTGTTATGGATGCAAGTTGGCATGACGCTTTAGCATGATTTCAGGAAGACTTTAGGCTACTTGAGAAAGTGGAAAGCAAGGTGATGCTAGGGATTCGGATGCAATGTGTAGTGATACGTGTGCAATCAATAATGATCGGTTACGATATCAAAGATGCGTTTGGTCGCATGGTTAAATCCGGTGAGTCATGTACGATTTAGCAGAGTTAGTCCATGCTTCATGGCTTTAACTTTGGGTAGATATGCTTTGATTAATGGTATTGGTCTTATATTAGTGACCATACCAGTATTGGTCTTATATTAGTGACCATACATTGTACACTACACCAAATCAGTGATTTTGCAAAAGTTTATATTTGTTAATTGCTAACACTTATAAATGCTGCAAACTCCTAACGGTAAAAAAATGTTAGGATATCGAAAAAGTGTTGGTGAAAATAAATACTTTTCTGAATAAAATTTGCAACACAAATAAGTGTTACCGTAGTTGGTAAAATTGTAAATAGTTTATTAATAAGAGGGGTCTTCTGTAATTTAGACGTGCATTCTCTTCTCACACGCTTACCCTTCCATTTCCAGACATATTTCGGTCGCATAAAATTTAATTTAGGGTTTTCTCTTCCTTCCAAAATCAATGTCGATTCAACCACTTCTTAAAATCAACGGCACTTCATCCACTTCCCATTATCGAATGCCGACTACAACCACTTCAACGATGCCGACTTCAATTTGCTTTGCGTAGGTTCTTCTTCCTCTCTATTTTTTTTTCATCTCTTCGCTTTGCTGTAGGTTCGTCAATCCGCTGGATTGTAAGTAATTAAATATTTCGTTTTTCATCCTGATTTCATGAAACCTAAATGAAATCGGGAGCTATCGACTATACACCGAACTCTGAATTTTCTAATCGCGTTCACTTGGAAGAGGAAAGATATTGTGGAGCGTGAAGCGCAGCCTGACATTGCTGATTTTTGTGACAAACAAGACTGCTAGGCTTCGCAGCCAGGAAAACGAGTAGAGAGATTCTCGCCTTTCAGGTGTTTTTATTTTTACGCTATTTGTTTTGGAAAAGAATTCGAATGTTGTCTTCTTGGATATTTTGCTGTGTGTTTCTAGCTAAGCTAAATTTTTTTTGTGTGGCTGTTATTCGCAATTTAACTTGGTGGTGTTTAACTATGCAAAACTACATTATATTAATCCCTGGCAATTATATTCAACAACCAAATCAAATGAGAATGAGGCTACTGGTTTTTCTTTTGTGGTGAAGAATTAGCATTTGTTGGAGATATTATGAGCTGGAATCAGTGTAAATTCACCAATGAATTTTGATACATATATTTTGTTACATATGCATAAAAATGTGGCTCAAATGATATACGATAAATTTAAATAGTTAAAATAAATAGTCTGTTTCAATTGCTTTTCTGGCAGTTTTTTTTGCCAACGATGATGAAATTTACCCATTTCAGTTTAATGTTAACTGTGTATTTGCCTCAGTGTTAGAGTGGTGTATGCTCTTTTGAATCTTCATGTTTTTATTCAATGATCTGTCACATTTTCTGGTTTTCGATCTTAATCTTGTTGCTGATAGATTTTTCAAATGTTTCAATGGTATCAGTTCAACTATCACAAAAGAATATATATACTTACTTTTAAATGATGTTTCTGTGACATTGTAAAATGATCATATATCTGTTAAAGGCATTTCTCAAAGTTTAAAGTTTGGTGGTCGATTCTTACATGCATTCAAGCATTTGCTATTTGCTATTAATACGAATTGATTATGTATCACTCTATTGTCTACATAGACCCAGTGTTGTGTAAGCCATTAGAATTTGGAGCAGGTTTGTGATTCTTACAGTAAGTTCTTGAATGTCTTACTCTTGTTACTACTTTCTGTTACATTTTATTTTATTGATGCACAGATATTGTTATGGAGTCGGCCACAAAGTTTATATCTGGACACAGTGATGTCTGTTGACTTGGTACAGTTCTCATCAATGTTTTTGAATCACAAGTTTATCAACGTTTTAGAATGAGCTGGTATCAATCAACTTTCTAATTCTCTGTTTTTACTCAGCCTCAAATCAAAGTCCATTTGTGCTCAGTGAAAATCACACTGTTGAATACTTGAAGCTGCGAGGCTCCACACCTTTAGGGGCTAGTAGGCTTTAATTGACCATCAAGTACCTGTATTTCAGGGAATTAAGTAGGTTGGAGTACTAGATTTGGTTATATTTATACTAGTGATGACATACCAAACAAATATTTGTCTTGTCACATCCCATTTTTAACTAACTCATTTTGTTTAAATCATTGCTTTAACATCACACTGTATTTCTATTCTTTGTTGTGTACTTATGCTTTGGCATCACATCTAGTTAGTAATGTTCACCTAATTAGCAGTAAAAAGAAAAAGGAACAGTCCCTAAGCTGCACTAAGATTTAAATGTGTACATATTTTTAATTCTAGTTGCCATTCATGCTCTACTTGGCATGACTTGAACAATGGACTAGTTGCTTTCTTCCGACCCACATATTTACAGCTGCAATTCATCTTTTGATATTAGCAATAAAGATAGGATATTATTGCTATGTGTTGTGCCTTTCCCCTTGTTTTACGATACCGAACATTCATCAGCTTAGCATGTTCTGCCTGTGAATCAAGTGCCTTCCATTAATACCCGAAATCTTCTATTCAACTATATATAATGCCAAGAATAAAAAGTATTTCCTAATAATTCCTAATACTCACTGGCATGGTTCCAACTTTTAGTTTACGCTATTGTCATTGTCTTTCACATCAGAATTTAATTCTTGTTCTCAAACTCGTCTTTTTAAACGTTCCAGCAGCTTCTGAATTTTGGACACCCTTTGTTATACTTTCCCCCACATGTCTATCTTACAATTCATTCCCCTTTACACAAAAGATTTATCATACAGTAATATGAATTATAGCAGTCTGGCTCCATCTAAATGCAATCTTTTAATTATTTTAATTAGTTTCAATCTCCACATGCATGTTTTTATCATTCATTGCCTGCATCTATCCCACATGAGGATTATCATACTTAAAACAAGGTGCCTTTTAATTCATAAGGTTAAGTAGTTGCATTGTCATTCAGAAAAGACCCTCTAAATTTCGTAGCAGTTGAATTTTGCAAGAAAAGACACAAATATGTTAGGCATTTTTGTTTGAGGATTTTGACTATTTTATTTTCCCACCTTCGCTTTTTGCTGGAATCTGTATGAAACCGAACTGCGTCATTTTATGAAAGAATCGATGGATATGTTTACATGCATTGAATGAGTGATCTTTGTTCTTCTGCACAACAGCACATCCTTGCTAAAAAATGAAACATGATGATACAATTAATCTATTCCTATCATGATCACATCCTTGCTAAAAAAGATGAATGATTGCTGAATTCCTATAAAATCTTGTATGCAGTTTCACAATTTATGGCCTAATTTTTTTTTAAATTCACAATTTATGAATGATTGTTGTATCTCCGACCTTTTACTAGATTATTTCATCATAATATAATAATATAACAGAGGAAATTGAAGTTGAAAATGTGAACTCTAAAGAATTTGTAAGTACAAAAGAACAGATTGTCCCACTGCCAGCTTCATTTAAGGTAAAGGCAGCTAATTTAATTTTAAATTGTATAAAACTATCATCTATTTCTTCAACATATAATCGTAATACCTTAGCTATTCCAATTTTTTGGTACTGCATTCTTTGTGTCAATGCAAACTTTTCAAATTGCCTTCTGTTTATAATCAGAAAATTTGGTGATAGGAGTTTGTATCCCAGTCATGACATTTTTTTCTTCGGACATTTTCAATTTTCCCTATATTTTATTTTACTTTTATTTTATTTTTTGGGCATTGTTTCGATATTTGGTTAAAAGATGTTTTTCTAAAGGAGATGACTGCTGTATGCTTGTTTCCAGAATTATGTAAATGAGTACTTTGTCTTGGCATAGTCTTATCTGGATCTATTGCATCAATTTTAACCCAAATATACCTTCAGATGATTTTTACATAAAAATCACTTTTATACCTTATCCAAATTGTCAGTGTAGATACTAACCCCATCATATTTGTACCTTCTATTTCAAATTATCAACTGTGATCCTGAGTAACTTAATTAAAATTAGAACCTGAGTTGTAACTCAGTCTTTAACATTTTGATTTTGAAGGTATAAGTTTTTATCGAGTGTTTATATTAAATGCAGGAACTTGAAGAAGGACGCTTTGGATTGTTGTATTGGACGTTGAAGAATATTCAAAACCATTAGAGTTTGGAGTGGATGATCCAGGAACGGTTAGGTTAACCGTAAGTTAAACTTTAAGTGTATTTTGAAATTTTTTTTGAAGCTTATGTTGTAATAATATCTGAATATACGACATTGTGGTATTTGAAATATGTAAATAATTGTTTATGATATATTATACTACATTTGCAGAGCGTTTAAACTTTGCATTGAATATGTATGATGTATTATTTGTGATATGGAAACCATTATTTGCAGAGTGTTTATATTTAAACTTTGCGTTTAAGTTTTGGTATATATATATGTGTTACTAAATAACCATTTTCCAACATTTATAAGCGTTACCGTATATTTCTGTACCAACACTTATAAGTATTACCGTATATTTTGCTACCAACACTTATAAGCGTTACCGTATATTTCTGTACCAACACTTATAAGTGTTACCGTATGTTTCGTTACCAACACTTATAAGTGTTACCGTATCTTTAGATACCAACGCTTATAAGTGTTAGTAATACGTATCTCTGTAACACTTATAAGTGTTACAAATTTGGCCGCTCCATTCCTCACAGTCCATTAGTAACACTTAAAAAGTGTTACTGAAATTATTTGTAATACTTATAAATGTTAGAATTTGCCTGTTTTGGTGTAGTAGTATTAGCCTTATATTAGTAGTTGTACATATTATTGGTCTTTCGGTAATAATCATACGTATAGATAGACGGTGACGTGATATCGATCTTCATTTTTGACAAGTGCATTTGATTACGTGACGTTATATTTGATCATATATCGCCTATGCTCGATGAGGGACACATTGAGATCCATAGTGGGTTAGATATCACCTATGCTCGATGAGGGACACAGTGAGATGAACAAGTGGGTTATATACCACCTATGCTCGATGAGGGACACAATGGGACCCACATAGGTTTAAAATGTGGAAATTAGATTAGAGGGCTTATTATTCTAGGGTAGTAAGTTTTAAGGACAACACTTATGAATAATTAGTTTTAAGGACGATTTATAGGAAAATGATAAATTCATTTATCTTTTTAAGTTATACAGGAAAATGATAAATTCATTTATCATTATTTATGTATAATTGAAAATGATAACTTCATTTATCTTTTTCCTATAAATTGTCCTTAAAACTAATTTTTCAAAAGTGTCGTCCTTAAAATTTACTACCCAGCACAAAGAAGCCCTTTGAGTGAAAATCCCCGGTTTAAAATATTTAGAGTAGATCATATATCGCCTATGCTTGATGAGGGATATAGTGTGATCAAAAAATGTGTTAGATATCACCTATGCTCGATGAAGGACATGGTGAGATCCCACATGTGGGTTAGATACCACATATGCTCGACGAGGGACATGGCGAGACCACATAGGAATCATTGGATTGTGATTGGTTTCTAGAGTACAATTCGGTACTGGCTTTATTTGTTTTAGATCCTAGATAGAGATTATTGAATTGATTGGTATCCTTTGTGGACTCCACTCATTAGCAATGATTGGTAGCAATCTTTTCTTTGTTTATCGCTTATTGTTATGTTATGCATGTTATATTATTTGGTTGATATTGTTGTTGTGTATTCTAGGATATGCTTATACTTTGATGTTTATATTACTCCAGCATTCATATATCGAGTTACCTTTATCATAGTATATTGTTACGTATCAGTCACATTATATTAGATGTATTGATTGTTGATGACAAGAGATGAGCAGGTTATGGTATGATTCCCTACCTTTAAGATAAGATTACTTTACTTGTTTATGGGCAGTCCGGATTATCCCTAAGCCATGTTTGTGGTGAGGACCGACTGTACCTTAGTAACTTCCTATTTCATATATGTATATAGTTTTGATACAATATTTTGAGATAGTTCCCCTCATGCTAGGCTTTATGTCTGACCCACATTTTTTCTTTGTATGTTTATATCATGAAAACTCTAGATTACTTGATTGAGTAGTTTGAGAGCCAGGTGCTTTTGGGGATATGCTTTCAGGACAGCTGGAGCACTTTGGAGGCAAAGTCGATACTACAGATATTTACTTAATACTGTAGTAGTACATGACAGTTATGTTATTCATATATGAGACTTGTTGTATCAGATATATATTTTGAATTCTTGTATTGATATTTGTTTATCACTTACTTCCATCAGTACAGTTCCTTATAAATCGTTTATCCTGTTCTGTTTATGTATATTCGATGTATTATATATTATCATTCCACTGTGAGATTCTATCATTGTACCTTGGTTAGGTTTTTTATTTTTACCACGACAAGCTGCTTTTTTTTGTATTCGGGAGTTAAACGTTGTCATTCAATGTAGATTTTTAGGTTTTGCAAAGGATAGATTGTTACATTTGGTATCAGATCGTAGGTTGAACAATCAGAACTAAGTGGACCAGTTTGAGTTAAACAAACTGGTAGAGGGAGATACGCTGAGATGGCATACTTATATTTTTCTACTATACCATACTGTATACACCACTTTTCCTCTGGACTTTGATTTTCTATTTCTTGGTGCTAAGGTATCTTTGTTCAGGTTAGTAGTATGAGCAGACAGCGTACACGAGCGACTACGGATAGGCAGTATGAGATGCCTAATTAGTTTAGAGATTATTAGGCTACCACGCGGGGTGTTGTGCTACGTGCGAATGTCCCAACAACATCCATAGGTGTTTGAGGTGGTGTAGCCCTTAGGGCACCAGTATTTCTTGCTTCACTAACTTTAGACTTCCTATAGTTATGCCAGGATTTCCTTAGCATTGGCAAGAAGCCATATCCGAGTTTTGAGACTTTAGTTGAGACATAGGCCTAGACACGTACATATAAGAGGGTTGTTGCTAATATGGGATTAGAGAATGTTCTCATAAGGAAAATTGCTTCCTAGCATCTTGAAAGGAGAGACTTTGGCTTGGGGGCACTACACCAAAACATGCAAATTCTAACATTTATAAGTATTACAAATAATTTCAGTAACACTTTTACTAATGGACTGTGAGGAATGGAGCGGCCAAATTTGTAACACTTATAAGTGTTACAAACATACGTATTACTAACACTTATAAGCGTTGGTATCTAAAGATACGGTAACACTTATAAGTGTTGGTAACGAAACATACGGTAACACTTATAAGTGTTGGTACAAAAATATACGGTAACGCTTATAAGTGTTGGTAGCAAAATATACGGTAACACTTATAAGTGTTGGTACAGAAATATACGGTAACGCTTATAAATGTTGGAAAATGGTTATTTAGTAACACATATATATATACCAAAACTTAAACGCAAAGTTTAAATATAAACACTCTGCAAATAATGGTTTCCATATCACAAATAATACATCATACATATTCAATGCAAAGTTTAAACGCTCTGCAAATGTAGTATAATATATCATAAACAATTATTTACATATTTCAAATACCACAATGTCGTATATTCAGATATTATTACAACATAAGCTTCAAAAAAAAATTCAAAATACACTTAAAGTTTAACTTACGGTTAACCTAACCGTTCCTGGATCATCCACTCCAAACTCTAATGGTTTTGAATATTCTTCAACGTCCAATACAACAATCCAAAGCGTCCTTCTTCAAGTTCCTGCATTTAATATAAACACTCGATAAAAACTTATACCTTCAAAATCAAAAGGTTAAAGACTGAGTTACAACTCAGGTTCTAATTTTAATTAAGTTACTTAGGATCACAGTTGATAATTTGAAATAGAAGGTACAAATATGATGGGGTTAGTATCTGCACTGACAATTTGGATAAGGTATAAAAGTGATTTTTATGTAAAAATCATCTGAAGGTATATTTGGGTTAAAATTGATGCAATAGATCCAGATAAGACTATGCCAAGACAAAGTACTCATTTACATAATTCTGGAAACAAGCATACAGCAGTCATCTCCTTTAGAAAAACATCTTTTAACCAAATATCGAAACAATGCCCAAAAAATAAAATAAAAGTAAAATAAAATATAGGGAAAATTGAAAATGTCCGAAGAAAAAAATGTCATGACTAGGATACAAACTCCTATCACCAAATTTTCTGATTATAAACAGAAGGCAATTTGAAAATTTTGCATTGACACAAAGAATGCAGTACCAAAAAATTGGAATAGCTAAGGTATTACGATTATATGTTGAAGAAATAGATGATAGTTTTATACAATTTAAAATTAAATTAGCCGCCTTTACCTTAAATGAAGCTGGCAGTGGGACAATCTGTTCTTTTGTACTTACAAATTCTTTAGAGTTCGCATTTTCAACTTCAATTTCCTCTGTTATATTATTATATTATGATGAAATAATCTAGTAAAAGGTCGGAGATACAACAATCATTCATAAATTGTGAATTTAAAAAAAAATTAGGCCATAAATTGTGAAACTGCATACAAGATTTTATAGGAATTCAGCAATCATTCATCTTTTTTAGCAAGGATGTGATCAAGACAGGAATAGATTAATTGTATCATCATGTTTCATTTTTTAGCAAGGATGTGCTGTTGTGCAGAAGAACAAAGATCACTCATTCAATGCATGTAAACATATCCATCGATTCTTTCATAAAATGACACAGTTCGGTTTCATACAGATTCCAGCAAAAAGCGAAGGTGGGAAAATAAAATAGTCAAAATCCTCAAACAAAAATGCCTAACATATTTGTGTCTTTTCTTACAAAATTCAACTGCTACGAAATTTAGAGGGACTTTTCTGAATGACAATGCAACTACTTAACCTTATGAATTAAAAGGCACCTTGTTTTAAGTATGATAATCCTCATGTGGGATAGATGCAGGCAATGAATGATAAAAACATGCATGTGGAGATTGAAACTAATTAAAATAATTAAAAGATTGCATTTAGATGGAGCCAGACTACTATAATTCATATTACTGTATGATAAATCTTTTGTGTAAAGGGGAATGAATTGTAAGATAGACATGTGGGGGCAAGTATAACAACGGGTGTCCAAAATTCAGAAGCTGCTGGAACGTTTAAAAAGACGAGTTTGAGAACAAGAATTAAATTCTGATGTGAAAGACAATGACAGTAGCGTAAACTAAAAGTTGGAACCATGCCAGTGAGTATTAGGAATTATTAGGAAAATACTTTTTATTCTTGGCATTATATATAGTTGAACAGAAGATTTCGGGTATTAATGGAAGGCACTTGATTCACAGGCAGAACATGCTAAGCTGATGAATGTTCGGTATCGTAAAACAAGGGGAAAGGCACAACACATAGCAATAATATCCTATCTTTATTGCTAATATCAAAAGATGAATTGCAGCTGTAAATATGTGGGTCGGAAGAAAGCAACTAGTCCATTGTTCAAGTCATGCCAAGTAGAGCATGAATGGCAACTAGAATTAAAAATATGTACACATTTAAATCTTAGTGCAGCTTAGGGACTGTTCCTTTTTCTTTTTACTGCTAATTAGGTGAACATTACTAACTAGATGTGATGCCAAAGCATAAGTACACAACAAAGAATAGAAATACAGTGTGATGTTAAAGCAATGATTTAAACAAAATGAGTTAGTTAAAAATGGGATGTGACAAGACAAATATTTGTTTGGTATGTCATCACTAGTATAAATATAACCAAATCTAGTACTCCAACCTACTTAATTCCCTGAAATACAGGTACTTGATGGTCAATTAAAGCCTACTAGCCCCTAAAGGTGTGGAGCCTCGCAGCTTCAAGTATTCAACAGTGTGATTTTCACTAAGCACAAATGGAATTTGATTTGAGGCTGAGTAAAAACAGAGAATTAGAAAGTTGATTGATACCAGCTCATTCTAAAACGTTGATAAACTTGTGATTCTAAAACATGGATGAGAACTGTACCAAGTCAACAGACATCACTGTGTCCAGATATAAACTTTGTGGCCGACTCCATAACAATATCTGTGCATCAATAAAATAAAATGTAACAGAAAGTAGTAACAAGAGTAAGACATTCAAGAACTTACTGTAAGAATCACAAACCTGCTCCAAATTCTAATGGCTTACACAACACTGGGTCTATGTAGACAATAGAGTGATACATAATTAATTCGTATTAATAGCAAATAGCAAATAGCAAATGCTTGAATGCATGTAAGAATCGACCACCAAACTTTAAACTTTGAGAAATGCCTTTAACAGATATATGATCATTTTACAATGTCACAGAAACATCATTTAAAAGTAAGTATATATATTCTTTTGTGATAGTTGAACTGATACCATTGAAACATTTGAAAAATCTATCAGCAACAAGATTAAGACCGAAAACCAGAAAATGTGACAGATCATTGAATAAAAACATGAAGATTCAAAAGAGCATACACCACTCTAACACTGAGGCAAATACACAGTTAACATTAAACTGAAATGGGTAAATTTCATCATCGTTGGCAAAACAAAACTGCCAGAAAAGAAATTGAAACAGACTGTTTATTTTAACTATTTAAATTTATCGTATATCATTTGAGCCACATTTTTATGCATATGTAACAAAATATATGTATCAAAATTCATTGGTGAATTTACACTGATTCCAGCTCATAATATCTCCAACAAATGCTAATTCTTCACCACAAAAGAAAAACCAGTAGCCTCATTCTCATTTGATTTGGTTGTTGAATATAATTGTCCAGGGATTAATATAATGTAGTTTTGCATAGTTAAACACCACCAAGTTAAATTGCGAATAACAGCCACACAAAAACAAATTAGCTTAGCTAGAAACACACAGCAAAATATCCAAGAAGACAACATTCGAATTCTTTTCCAAAACAAATAGCGTAAAAATAAAAACACCTGAAAGGCGAGAATCTCTCTACTCGTTTTCCTGGCTGCGAAGCCTAGCAGTCTTGTTTGTCACAGAAATCAGCAATGTCAGGCTGCGCTTCACGCTCCACAATATCTTCCCTCTTCCAAGTGAACGCGATTAGAAAATTCAGAGTTCGGTGTATAGTCGATAGCTCCCGATTTCATTTAGGTTTCATGAAATCAGGATGAAAAACGAAATATTTAATTACTTACAATCCAGCGGATTGACGAACCTACAGCAAAGCGAAGAGATGAAAAAAAAATAGAGAGGAAGAAGAACCTATGCAAAGCAAATTGAAGTCGGCATCGTTGAAGTGGTTGTAGTCGGCATTCGATAATGGGAAGTGGATGAAGTGCCGTTGATTTTAAGAAGTGGTTGAATCGACATTGATTTTGGAAGGAAGAGAAAACCCTAAATTAAATTTTATGCGACCGAAATATGTCTGGAAATGGAAGGGTAAGCGTGTGAGAAGAGAATGCACGTCTAAATTACAGAAGACCCCTCTTATTAATAAACTATTTACAATTTTACCAACTACGGTAACACTTATTTGTGTTGCAAATTTTATTCAGAAAAGTATTTATTTTCACCAACACTTTTTCGATATCCTAACAGTTTTTTACCGTTAGGAGTTTGCAGCATTTATAAGTGTTAGCAATTAACAAATATAAACTTTTGCAAAATCACTGATTTGGTGTAGTGGGGGACGTAATAGCAGAGGAGGCTTATGAGCAGGCTATGACTTGGATTGAATTTAAACATCGCTTTGGGTCTTGATTCATTTCTGAGATCGAGAAGGGCATGCAACTTGAGCGTTTCATCCATGTTGAGCAGGTTAGCTTGTTAATGTAGGAGTATGTCGACCAATTCAATCTTTTGGCTAAATTTGGGATCAAGATGGTTAATGCTCCATTGGTAAGTGCAAAGAAGTTTGCCAAGGGTCTTAAGGCATCGACTGGAGAATCATTGTTTAGTCTTATCCCTATTAGGAGTCACTTTTGAGACTCTCATTGGGATGGCTCTTCCCCATGAGAGCACCCACGAGGTATCGTTGGAGGTAGTGAAGGTGAAAGGAAAACCTAAGTTCCAATCGAAGCGCAAAGGCTGGGATACGAGGAAAGATTGAGCTTATGAAAAGAAGAAAGCTGGCCTAACATGTCACTCCTATGGCATATGAGGGCATTTCATTGTGAAATTTCATTCAACTAAAGCAAAGCATAAGTGCTTCCATTGTGATTTGCTTGCTCACTTGAAGGAGTATTGTCTACATTTCTGAGGGGTGGGCAAGTGATGATAACTTATGCTTATAGGCATTACCAGGTCCTAGCTGGCCCATTGTTCAAGGTAAGGGAGGAGAGGCTAATGTAGTGAGGTATGCCTTATATCTAAGCTACACGCTTCTATCCTTTTCGATACTTAGGCCA
This sequence comes from Allium fistulosum, assembly GCA_030737815.1. Classification (NCBI taxonomy): domain Eukaryota; kingdom Viridiplantae; phylum Streptophyta; class Magnoliopsida; order Asparagales; family Amaryllidaceae; genus Allium; species Allium fistulosum. The sequence goes on along the minus strand of CM060907.1, from coordinate 873,569,134 downwards.
TATATTCATCAATTACTGGTTACTTAGTAGATAGGCTAAACTTGACACCTTTTATAGTTGGTAAATCCTTTTGTAAAGAGAAACCTTGTATGGGTAACCTTATTCGTTGAGCTAAGGTGTAGCTACTGAGAGCACTGCTACTCAAACTTGATGCATGAGCTTTCAAGTTGAGTGGGGTTGGTCAATAAAGTGTGACTTGGATTTGCATCAAAGTAAAATTCGGTAGATGCCCTATAATGAACAAAGACCGAGAGATTTACTTGTAAACACTTTGCGTGGAGTCATTCGCGTGAGAAGTGTTTGTCCTTGTGTTAGCAAACCTTTAGTGGTGGGTCAATCCCACGCGCTGAAGAGGTATTTTCAAAGGATCAACCCATTCACGTGCCAGTTCCCAATCCTTAGTTCAAGCGTAGGGTTTCTAGGTGATTCGCACTAGTTAGGCAAAGGTTTTTCATCCAAATCAAGAAGGCGAGCACTTGAGTCAGGTTCTTGAGTTGATTGGGAGATTTCTGAAGCACTACTCTAGTCATGTAAGGAAATTTTTATAGTTGGACTAAGGAACCAAATAGAAGTCTGCATGAGAGGAGTAATGTAACAACTCTATTATTAACTACATAATTAATTAAATTTAATTAGGGAAAATTAATGCAAAATAGTGATTTGTGAAAATTTAGTTACAAAATTTAATTTAATTTTGAGAATAATTGATTTTGATTTATTTAAGAAACGAGTTTCATTTCTTAAAAAGGATTTCAATTTAAATTTGAAATATGATTGAATAAGTTATTTAAATTTTGTGTTTAAAGTAAAATGTTAATATTGTGATTTGTAGTTTAAATTGACAAATTATAATTGTAAAATTTAATTATGAAACTAAACCTATTTTTGTATATAACTGATTTGTTTATCTTAAGAAATCCTAAGGTAACTTTTGAAATGATGTACATCCAGTTAAGTGTTAATATTGGGATTTATTATAAAAAATAATTAATGAGAATAATTTTATTTCAGATGTTATATTTAAAATTTTATAATAGGTTAATATTATTATAAATAAGAGTATTAAACTTGTTAATTTGGTCTTGTTGAATTTGAGAAAATAACTTGTGATTTTGTAAAATATTGATTAGTGTGAATAAATGAAATAAGAAGGAAATATCAACACTTGGCTTAAAAAATTAATTAGCAACACTTTGCTTTATGATCCATACTCAAACCCATTTAGCCCATTTAAGAGAAGTATTACTTCTTCTTTCTTTTATCTGTACGTTCATAAATCTACTTGAGGAATAGAAACATAAATATGTTTCTCAAAGCTAAATAAAAACCTAGTTCTTAAATCCTCAAATCAAAGCTATAAATCAAAGGGCTTTTGGCCAATACTTGTAGAAATCAAACCTAGGTAATCTTCTCTACCTTCTAGACCTATAAAAGTATGTTTTTTTGTTTCATTTTTAATCTAAGTGCTGCTAGTTGGATTTAGGTTTTTGAACATTTAGGTGTATTTGAGATTAGCAAAAAGATTGCAAGGTAGTAACAAGGCATTGGACTAGATTAGCAAGCTATAGGAAGTTAAAATTTGAGTTAATCACTCACACTTCTGTCTCTAATCCTTGAAATAATTGTTATTTGCTATTTGGATTGGATTGGATGATTTGTTGTTGAATTGATTTCAATTTGTCAAATTGAATTGGTTGTAAATTGATTGTAAACTTGAATGGTTGTGGTGTTGTTGTTCGTTGAAAATTTAGTGTAAACATTTCTGCAGTAAAACAGCAATATTATGGTGAAAACTAATACAAAATGACTCAATCTTTTTGTGGTATAAAGTTCTTTCAATTAGCTACAAGTTTTCTTTTAATCATATTTCGAAATTTTGTGGTTTAATGGGTTGAAATTGAGTTTGAAACTAATGTTATAGCACAGCCATATAAAAATTTTCCGAGTTAATACCTGAGAGTAAAATGAACATAACATTTGATTGATAAATCCAATTGTGTTGAATCTTTTTGCACTAGAAAGATAATTTACTAAGGAAGAACTTTTGTTTTAATTTCTTTCTCATATTTCGAAGATTGTTTGGTCAAAAATCGGGTTTTTAACAGAGTAATAGACTCTGCCCTGTCAAATTTCTGTGCTGAACATTGTTAGTAATTTAAGCATAACTTTCTCTTTTCTAATGGGATTTTGATAATATTTAAAGTTCTGGAAATCTTAAACTTTGTGCTACAACTTTCATGCTATAAGTTTTCTAAAATTATGTGATTTAAAGGGTCGAAATTGCATTTTAAAACTGAAACTTGTGACTGAGCTGTAATTGGTGAAGCGGTTGAAATGACTGATGCATTCCCGATCCATTGCTAGAACCCGTTTGAATGTTGTTGTGTTTGTAATGTTGTGCCAAGATGTTGGAGTGATTATTTTGGTAGTTGGTTATATATAAATATATATTTACAATAATAAATTTATATTATAAGTTTGATTTGGTATATAGTTAAGAGTTAGAACTCTACGGTGTTAGCTCCTGACTAAAATCTTGTGATAATCTAATATTTAGTCATAATGAATTCTAATGTATTTGTGGATTTTGAATCATTTGATTCAAAGCTTTGGACTTAAATAAAGATATATTTATTTATTTATATAGATAAATATTTAGTTATAAACACCAATAATTTGGTAAGGAGAGTTTATTAAAGTTATAAATATTAAACTTGTTTTATAAATTGGCCTAATCTCTTTTATAAATAGTTTTATCAAATATTTATATTTATATTAAGTATTACTGGTATAAATAGTTATGGATTTAAAAATATGCTTTGTGAAATATAAATTTAATTTAGTAAATAAAATGTTATGAGATTTAGAAACATGGTTTTGAAGTATAAACATAAGTTGTTTTATAATAGTGTACAAATACTAAATTGGATATTTTTAAGAGTAATAAATCGGGTTTTAGAGAATAAGTGATTACTTAAATATATATATGGTTTTAAAATACGATTCCTGAACAATAAAACTTTATGGAAATTTAACTATCAATATGGATTCGGAAAATGGAAAATCTTAGTTCATAAAGTAAATAAAATTGGAACAATTTGGAATAATGGAAAATTTTAATAAGTGAAAAATTTAATAAATGTTTTGAGAACCTTAATTCTATAATTTGAGAAGTACTAATAGTCGACTTAGTGTCATCGATTTGTTTAAATGCTTTTGAATAAGACTTCGTCGAATATGGTATAACTCATTGAATATAATTTTTGAGTGGAACTTACCAGCTCATTAGCGAATACTCGAATTCCACTAGGTAGTATGGAATGCCTTGGTTAAATTCATGTGATTGCTATTAGGAAGTATTTTACACTTTAGAGTTGTATTCTCTTCTGGTGTGCGACAAGTGGTTGCTAAATCCTTAAGAGAATGTAGTTCAGGTTTTCCAGTGGTATCCGTAATAAGTGATATTTACTAGCTTTTAGTAAATACTTGAATTTCACCATACGGTATGGGACGTATTGGTTGAATTCTAGTGATTACTGAAGGTGATAGTATTTGACACTTTAGAGTTTACACTCTTTTGGTGTACGGCAAGTGGTTGCTAGATCCTTAAGAAGTTTATTCCTGGATTTCTTTTCGAACATAATAATATAATAATATTAAGTAAATGTAGATTTATCGAGTCATGGTTTCTATGATCACCTTCATCGTTATGGACTATCCTTGAGATCATTCTGTGATTCTGTGTTCCCGGTCTAAGTACGATCCTTGGTATCGGATCAGTTCGAGTGATACCAATTTGTTTGTTTGTTTGCCACGGGTTTTGAGTACAATCATTGCGATTGTTTTGGACGATCATTACGATCGTTTTGGATTAAGATCTCCTGGATTCTGTGACTATTCTTTGTTCGTGAAATAAACATATATTCTCGTATCTAATGTTCGTGAAATAAATATATATTCTTGTGCCATGTGTTCGTGAAATAAATATATGTTCTTGTGTCTTGTGATGGATGTTAAGTTAATTCTGTTATTTTGTGTTTAGTGACTAGTTCTTGTTTGTGACTTAACTTATAACCCTGTTCTGAGTTAATCATTAATATTTGCATGCTTAGAGATATTGTGTTTTGTTCTATGAATTTAGTGTTTAGTGATTAATATGTGTTCGTGATTTCAATATATAACCATGTGCCTTGTGCTGAACTCTAAGTTAAATTAATTCCTGTGACTCGTTAATTCATGGACATCTATATTTACTTATATGTTGTATATTCTGTTCTCACCCTATTAGATATTTAGATATAGTCTGACCCGGGTGTTATTTTGCTCAGGTCAGGCCAAGACTTTTCAGATTACGGGACAAGTTGACCTTTGGATGTTTGGGTTAACAAGGAGATAAACAATTTTGACATTTTAGTTTATCTTATTTAGGAAATCTGTAAATATGTTTATAAGATATACAATTGAGATTAGAGAATTGTAAAATTTGTATAACAATGGAGTTTAGTATTTCATTGTGTAAACTAAATAATTTGTATATGTATAAGTTGGGATTTATTCCGCTGTGATCTGTGACTGTTATTTATATGACATATTGTTCTGATTCTAAGAAATTGGTATGTCTATTACTTTGTATTAGTACTGTACACGTCAAATGCAATTCAGATATTAAGTGAAAAAGGTATAAATGACGTGTTAGTGTTAGTAGAAAGATATATTCACATTCGATCGCCCCTAACAAGCCGTATTCTCCAGATTAGCAAACAATATTACTTGTAATGTTCTTTGCTAAAATGGGCATCGCGGTGGGGTCATTACAGTTTGGTATCAGAGCTGTGTCAGAACATTATAACATATAATATTGCGGATCTGAGACTTAGATGACTTAGAGTACTACCCCTGGGGTGTGTGGTAGATAGTTATATTAATTATCTAAGTAGGGATAGAAATATCAAATGATTATCGGGATAATCATTTGGGGTGCATTGATTTAAAAAAATAATTTAATTAGAAAAATTAGAATTTGTGACATTTAAAATCTTTAGTGAATAATGAGCAAAATCTTTAAGAGTTGAGAAAATTTTGGAATTAAATTGGAATGAATTAAATTGAAGTGAACTATTTTCTTTTAATAGAAAATTTGGAAATTTTGAGTGAATAAGATTAATATTAAATGATCTTGGAATAATTAGAGTGGCGCAGTGGAATTTCAGATATTGAATTATTCCGCTGTAAGGATTATGTATGTTTTGGTTGATTGGTTGCTAGGAATTGATTACTTGGTTGCATTTATTTAAAATTGGATGCATGGATGTTAGTGATAATAAAATAAATGAATCTAAAATTGTGTTTACTTATTGTGTTAACTTATCCGGACGTTGTTTAAGGATTCTGATCGATATGTGGGATGCCATGTTATCGATAGGGGTTCCTAAACATCGAACGTGACATTTTAACATAAGTGATAATTAAAACTAGGAAATTTAAGTACGAATCTTTCGTTATGGAATATCATGAATTGTTAATATCTTCTATATGATATGAATTTGATATTAAATACTAATATGAAATTTTGAGATAGGTGCAGGTATCCGAAGTTAAATAGATTTTGTTTAAAAGATTATAAATTGTTTGCTTAAAGAATATTAGCGGACTCGCTAATATTTCAAATATAAGGTACGTATCTTTGACTACATATCGTATTTTTATATTTTTCCCTACGGGATGCCTCATCATTGAGATGAGATGTATATTATGTAATTATATCCATATTGTAAAGTTTCAAAACGCTAGCTGCGCAAAGGAGATGCTGGCGAAATTTTCCGTAAATTTGAGGCGTTAGAATATTTTTGAGAAATTTGAATATTTTTTTTGAGTTTATTGGTATGATTTGGAGTGATATTAATTGAATGTTTTGGAAATGAAATTAGAAATCATTTGACAAATAATTGTTTCTAGAGTAAATTTATGTTATGGATTTCTTTCATTATGGAAATTGCAGGGATGCAATTTATTTAAGGGGGGAAGTCTGCAACAACCATATTATTAACTACCTAATTAATTAAATTTAATTAGGGAAAATTAATGCAAAATAGTGATTTGGAAAATTTAGTTACAAAATTTAATTTAATTTTGAGAATAATTTATTTTGATTTATTTAAGAAATGAGTTTCATTTCTTAAAAAGGATTTCAATTTAAATTTGAAATATGATTGAATAAATTATTTAAATTTTGCGCTTAGAGTAAAATGTTAATGTTGTGATTTGTAGTTTAAACTGAAAAATTAAAATTGTAAAATTTAATTATGAAACTAAACCTATTTTTGTATATAACTGATTTGTTTATCTTAATAAATCCTAAGGTAACTTTCGAAATGATGTACATCCAATTAAGTGTTAATATTGGGTTATTATAAAAAATAATGAGAATAATTTTATTTCAGATGTTATATTTAAAATTTTATAATAGCTTAATATTATTATAAATAAGAATTTTAAACTTGTTAATTTGGTCTTGTTGAATTTTAGAAAATAACTAGTGATTTTGTAAAATATTGATTAGTGTGAATAAATGAAATAAGAAGGAAATAGCAACACTTGGCTTAAAAAATTAATTAGCAACACTTTGCTTTAGGATCCATACTCAAACCCATTTAGCCCATTTAAGAGAAGTATTACTTCTTCTTTCTTTTATCTGTACGTTCATAAATCTACTTGAGGAATAGAAACATAAATATGTTTCTCAAAGCTAAATAAAAACCTAGTTCTTAAATCCTCAAATTAAAGCTATAAATCAAAGGGCTTTTGGCCAATACTTGTAGAAATCAAAGCTAGGTAATCTTCTCTACCTTCTAGACCTATAAAAGTATGTTTTTTTGTTTCATTTTTAATCTAAGTGCTGCTAGTTGTATTTAGGTTTTTGAGCATTTAGGTGTATTTGAGATTAGCAAAAAGATTGCAAGGTAGTAACAAGGCATTGGACTAGATTAGCAAGCTATATGAAGTTAAAAGTTGAGTTAATCACTCACACTTCTGTCTCTAATCCTTGAAATAATTGTTATTTGCTATTTAGATTGGATTGGATGATTTGTTGTTGAATTGCTTTCAATTTGTCAAATTGAATTGGTTGTAAATTGATTGTAAACTTGAATGGTTGTGGTGTTGTTGTTCGCTGAAAATTTAGTGTAAACATTGCTGCAGTAAAACAACAATATTATGGTGAAAATTAATCCAAAATGACTCAATCTTTTTGTGGTATAAATTTCATTCAATTAGCTACAAGTTTTCTTTTAATCATATTTCGAAATTTTGTGGTTTAATTGGTTGAAATTGAGTTTGAAACTAATGTTATAGGACAGCCATATAAAATTTTTTTGAGTTAATACCTGAGAGTAAAATGGACATAACGTTTGATTGATAAATCCAATTGTGTTGAATCTTTTTGCAATAGAAAGATAATTTCCTTTGGAAGAACTTTTGTTTTAATTGCTTTCTCATATTTCGAAGATTTTTTGGTCAAAAATCGGGTTTTTAACAGAGTAATAGTCTCTACCCTGTCAAATTTCTGTGCTAAACATTGTCAGTAATTTAAGCATAACTTTCTCTTTTCTTATCGGATTTTGATAATACTTAAAGTTCTATAAATCTTGTTACAGCTTTCATGCTGCAAGTTTTCTAAAATTATGTGATTTAAAGGGTCGAAATTGCATTTTAAAACTGAAACTTATGACTGAGTTGTAATTGGTGAAGCGGTTGAAATGACCGATGCATTCTCGACCCATTGCTTGAACCTGTTTGAGTGTTGTTGTGTTTGTAATGTTGTGCCCAGATGTTGGAGTGGTTATTTTGGTAGTTGGTTATATATAAATATATATTTACAATAATAAATTTATATTATAAGTTTGATTTGGTATATAGTTAAGAGTTAGAACTCTACGGTGTTAGCTCCTGACTAAAATCTTGTGATAATCTAATATTTAGTCATAATGAATTCTAATGTGTTTGTGGATTTTGAATCATTTGATTTAAAGCTTTGGACTTAAATAAAGATATATCTATTTATTTATATAGATAAATATTTAGTTATAAACCCCAATAATTTGGTAAGAAGAGTTTAATAAAGTTATAAATATTAAACTTGTTTTATAAATTGGCCTAATCTCTTTTATAAATAGTTTTATCAAGCATTTATATTTATATTAAGTATTACTGGTATAAATAGTTATGGATTTAAAAATATGCTTTGTGAAATATAAATTTAATTTAGTAAATAAAATGTTATGAGATTTAGAAACATGGTTTTCAAGTATAAACATAAGTTGTTTTATAATAGTGTACAAATACTAAATTGGACATTTCTAAGAGTAATAAATCGGGTTTTAGAGAATAAGTGATTACTTAAATATACATATGGTTTTAAAATATAATTCTTGAACAATACAACTTTATGGAAATTTAACTATCAATATGGATTCGGAAAATGGAAAATCTTAGTTCATAAAGTAAATAAAATTGGAACAATTTGGAATAACGGAAAATTTTAATAAGTGAAAAATTAAATAAATGTTTTGAGAACCTTAATTCTAAAATTTGAGAAGTACTAATAGTCGACTTAGTGTCATCGATTGGTTTAAATGCTTTTGAATTAGACTTCGTCGAATATGGTATAACTCATCGAATAGAATTTTTGAGTGGAACTTACTAGCCCATTAGCGAATACTCGAATTCCACCGGGTAGTATGGGATGCCTTGGTTAAATTCATGTGATTGCTATTAGGAAGTATTTTACACTTTAGAGTTGTATTCTCTTATGGTGTGCGACAAGTGGTTGTTAGATCCTTAAGAGAATGTAGTTTAGGTTTTTCAATGATATCCGTAATAAGTGATATTTACTAGCTTTTTGTAAATACTTGAATTTCACCATACGGTATGGGACGTATTGGTTAAATTCTAGTGATTACTGAAGGTGATAGTATTTGGCACTTTAGAGTTTACTCTCTTTTGGTGTGCGACAAGTGGTTGCTAGATCCTTAAGAAGTTTATTCCTAGATTTCTTTTCGAACATAATAATATAATAATATTAAATAAATGTAGATTTATCGAGTCATGGTTTCTATGATCACCTTGATCGGTATGGACTATCCTTGAGATCATTCTGTGATTCTGTGTTCCCGGTCTGAGTACGATCCTTGGTATCAGATCGGTTCGAGTGGTACCAATTTGTTTGTTTGTTTGCCATGGGTTTTGAGTACAATCACTGCGATTGTTTTGGACGACCATTACGATCGGTTTGGATTAAGATCTCCTGGATTCTGTGACTATTCTGTGTTCGTGAAATAAATATATATTCTCGTGTCTTGTGTTCGTGAAATAAATATATATTCTTGTGCCATGTGTTCGTGAAATAAATATATGTTCTTGTGTCTTGTGATGGATGTTAAGTTAATTCTGTTATTTTGTGTTTAGTGACTAGTTCTTGTTTGTGACTTAACTTATAACCCTGTTCTGAGTTAATCATTAATATTTGCGTTCTTAGAAATATTGTGTTTTGTTCTATGAATTTAATGTTTAGTGATTAATATGTGTTCGTGACTTTAATATATAACCATGTGCCTTGTGATGAACTCTAAGTTAAATTAATTCCTGTAACTCATTATTTCATGAACATCTATATTTACTTATATGTTGTTTATTCTTGTGTTATATTCTGTTCTCACCCTATTGGATATTTAGATATAGACTGACCCGGGTGTTATTTTTCTCGGGTTAGGATGAGACTTTTCAGATTACGGGACAAGATGACCTTTGGATGTTTGGGTTAGTAAGGAGATAAACAATTTTGACATTTTAGTTTATCTTATTTAGGAAATTTGTAAATATGTTTATAAGGTGTACAATTGAGATTAGAGAATTGTAAAATTTGTATAACAATGGAGTTTAGTATTTCATTGTGTAAACTAAATAATTTGTATATGTATAAGTTGAGATTTATTCCGCTGTGATCTGTGACTGTTATTTATATGACATATTGTTCTGATTCTAAGAAATCAGCGTGTCTATTACTTTGTATTAGTACTGTACACGTCAAATGCAGTTCAGATATTAAGTGAAAAAGATATAAATGACGTGTCAGTGTTAGTAGAAAGATATATTCACATTCGATCACCCATAAGAAGCCGTATTCTCCAGATTAGCAGACAACATTACTTGTGATGTTCTTTGCTAAAATGGACATCGTGGTGGGGTCGTTACAAGTAAGGTGGGCCAATCTTAGTTTAACAAAGAAATAATGCTAGTGAACAAAGGATTGGAACATACATTGTATATTATTTTGGATGATCTTTTTTGTCACGTACCGAAATTTTCGACTTTCGAAAATTCGACATCGATACTCCCTTTATCGACTGCCGAGAAATCGAGTGCCGTAAACTCCAATAGTGAGGGTTTTAAGAAAGAAGAAAAAGGCAGAAGAAGAAGAAAAGAGGAAAAAGGAAGAAGAAGAAAAACAAAGAAGAGAATAGAGAAGAAGAACAGAACAACAACAGAACCAGAAACAATATCAGAATCTTACACATCGCAGCGGAACAATATATAATAAATAAACACTAGTCTTTTAAAACAAAGAGCTATATCAGTTTATACATACATCAATCAGAGTCAATATACAACAATGGACAGTTTTATAAACTTGTCCTCATACAGAATACACAGCGGAATAAATACTATCAGATACAAATATTACGTCTTGTCATCCAGCTTATTTCCAAAGCTCCAGAATATCCAGAATATCCTGATAACCTAACTCTAGACTGCCCGTGTGGAAATTGGTGGGCACCCAGAGTTTAGAAGGGAAACAATAAACTCCGAGTCAGTCATGGTGACTGGTGTGAGATCGTAAAACAGTTATTCTTTCACAAAGAAAATAAAACAAATTCGCAATGCTTTTGGAAAATGAAACTACCATAAGACCTCCCACCACACACACAATGCAAACGCAGACTTGGAGGAGATTTCTTCTTATGATAGTCAAAGATGCTTGATACGCAAAATCAAATCATTTTTTTGATATTATTATTAGTGCATAGTGTAGAAAACATTTCGAAAGTATAATATTAATCTTAGCCAGCATAGGCATTCCGCACTTATGCCTACTATAGCTACCATCCAAACAGTGGTGACCACCATAAGTGAATGATAGGTTCTACAACTAAAACCGTACAAGATCGTATTGTTTCTTTGGATTTCCAACAAATGGTCAGGCTAAGGAACTTCCTATTCCACGATGGGTACGTCCCTGGAATAGACGACCCGAGAACCTAACCGGATCTCTGCCAACACAAGGCCGGGTTACCTCTGCAAAAATAGGTAACTACTGACACGCGTATGCCATCCCCCGATCGTAACCGATCTTCCCGAGGATCCCCGATTTCCAACAAACCACATAGTAAAAATGCAGCAACCACATAGGTTAAGTATCTGGGCTCCATACCATGATACCACCTCTATCCAGAAGGAATGACATACACTAAGGGGCGCTACTCCCTAGAACCTTGCTGCATCCTTCCTGTTTCGACCATTTCCGGGGTGTGAGGCTCGACGAAGTCTCGTCCACAAAGCTACGCTTTCTACAAAGCCCTGCTTCGGGTCAAACAAAATGATCAACCTATGATCACAAAGATATAAGATCAAACAAATGATCATATCGCAAATGATCAAACACTGATCATTTCACAGCAACACTCAGTATGCCACGTTACCAAATTGGGAGTATATCGCTGATAACTTTCAACTACATAACCTCTGAGCTCGTACGTCTCAGAGAAGGGTGTTAAGCTAAGAGAATAAATTCTCCGCCACCAACAGAAATGTATTTGAAAGAAATCAGCTTTATATCTCAAATTGTAACGTCAGACACACAATCCATACAAGTCTGTTCCGGGATCGAACAGAACCGAAGGCACTTCTCACGAAGCCCTTGCAAATCCGGATAATTTTCAATCACGTCCGGACTTCCCGTCACTAAGGGTGATAAAACCTCTAAACCGGAGATCAGCCGATGTAGAGTAACTCGACGGTAATCCTTCCGTTTTCAAAAATATCCGGTCTTCAACACCGGTCTTCGAATGCAATTCATAACGACGTATCACATATTCGGAATGGGTTATACGACCCCATGGTCCTTTCCCGGCTAACCCGAATAGTGAGCGCTTATTCAAAAATAAGTGTAGCATTCAAATTCATCCAATTCACAACAAATACCTATCTAAAGGTAATTATTGATAGTCGGTTATTTAACTATCAATAAAGATGTGCAACATCATCAGATTCCAAATAATTTTCCAAATTATTTATTTTCCAAAATATCTTTACTAGATATATAATTTCCACACTTCAAAAATAAATCAATATTTATTTTTCTAAACAGTTTCACTTTCCTTTATAAATTCCATAGTGAATTTATATTTTCAAAATATCTACCGATATACGATTCTCAAATCGATTTCAAATATTCAATTTCATTTTATCTTTAAGAAGATAAAATCTCAAAAACGTTTCATTTCATTTTGGAAAACATTCCCATACTTATTAAATAATAAGTAATTCACAAATTATTTATTTTCAACATTTGAAAATATTCAATATACTTAAATCAAATTTAAGTATAAATTTCATTCTTTAAGGAAATCATTTTCTTAAGCACATTTATTCAAGTCAAAACGAATGTTACGTAAAACATCGTTACGACGACTCAAAATTACTAGTATAGGGATTCGGATTTTTAAGATAGATTTATAAATCCCAATACTAGATAAAAACATTTCCTTTCGGAAATCATTTACTATAACAACAGTGTTATAGTCCACCATTTCCTTATTTTTCGAAAACGTCTATTTCAACAATAAAAATGTTGAAATCTATGATTTCGATATTCATTATATTTGAAAACATCTTTAAAACAATTAAATTCATTTCAAAATATCACTTTTCCCAAAACCATATCCATTTTACTTAAAAATATATTCACTGTCCAAAATCGTGAATATACTTCACTAACCACATTTCAATCTTTTCTACACATTTATTTCAATAAAAATTCGCTATACAAAATCGCGAATATATCTTCTTTAAAAATCTTCTATATTTAATTTATCAAATTCAATTGATTTTGAATTTATAAACACGTTTATAAATTCTATTTCTATTTTAATAACAACTTCGACTTGTAAATTTTTCTTTTATTCACTTCTATAATTTACTTATCAAAATCAGTGATTTCAGATTTATAAACAACGTTTATAAATCGCATTTATACTTTACAACAATTTCAACTTAAAAAATCATTTCATTTAGCAATTTCTATTTATATCCCATCTAAGTGCAAAAGTCAAATTTATAAGTAAATTCCTCATAAATCTTTTATTCTACAATATCTATTCACTTTATAACTTCACGTTATAAATCTATTAATTTCATTCACTTATACTTCTTTTTAACACTTATAAAAAATTCGTTTTATAAGTCCAATATTTTGATTTATAAATTATCAAATTTATAAACCTTTTTATACAAATCGTTTATAGTTATTCAAAAATCCCAACTTAAACCATTTTATCAATAAATCAACTATTTATTTCAAAAATCACACTTTGGTTAAATTTCACCAAAAATTTTAACTTTTATAACTTTAAAATTTTAGACGTTTATTTATTTGAAATAAATCAATTCAAAAATTCAATAAAACGTCTACTTTCAAAAATCACTTTAAAATCCTTTTAACGTAAAAGTCGTTATTTTTAAACTTCAAAAACTGAATCCGATGATGCAACAGCACCAATTAGTCAATCACAACAACAACATCATATATCAACATATGATAATAGAATATACATCAGTATCTGTAAATAAATAAATACTGTTGAGGAATCCAGTTGGATCCCTCCAACCTGTTTCCCTGCATCCAAAGACGTTAGCACAATACCAATTCCACTTCGAGGTGGAATATCGCGGTATATGGGTTTTATAAAAATATCCGCTTACTAACGGCACAATAGGGTCTCATCCGCTATACGAGGCGGGAAATCATCAATCCAATATATACATATGCCAATATGTATATATTGCTATATATATAGATATATCCTATTATATCTAATAGCACATCCAAACAACAATCAATAACTGCAAAAATTCCACATTCAATTTGAGTGAGAAGATCTCACCTTAGCTTTTAATTTGCCATCCATTTCCATTTTGACCATTTCTTCTTGATTTTTAACCTTGTATAAATAATTATACATTTAATTAATATTCGAATAAATCGAACCATTAAATTCTCTTTCAACAAATTCAATCCAACATTTATTTTATACCGTATCTTTATCGATCTATGTAATAAGTTCATTCACAGATTATTCCCAATATTTTTTCCAAAATTAAAACTTCAGCAATTATCAAATCGATTTGCATGTATATGTCTTTCCATTTATTTAAACGGTAAACATTTATTTTCTGAAATGAATCTTTCTGTCTATATATATTTAAATATATTTTCTTTATTAAACTGTAAATAAGAAATGGAACCTGCTTATCTAACTGCAGTCTCTTTTATTTTAAAATTATAGATTACTGTATATTTTTATATATGTTTTTAATTTAACAAAAAAAAACAAAGAACTGCAGTATAACTTACTGGAGATGAACAGTGCCACCACACTCACGACGAACTTGACCCATCGCCGTACCAACGACGAACCACGCGAGAGCCCTCACTCGACCTCCTGCCTAGCCTCCTATCGCGCAGACGATGCCTGACCCAAAATCGAACATGCCACCGCTTGCTTGAGGCTGCGAGTCCCACCAGATCGATTCGCCCCAGCCTCGCGAGTAACTCGCGACATCCACCCACATCGACATTCCTGCTTGACCGCTCGAGACTGCCACCACTTCCTCTTCTTTGCATACGCGAGGAGCCTCGCGACACCCATCCCTAATCGTTGACGAAATCGCGACGTCGAACGAATTTCGCTGCTGCTTCTTCGAATCCACTGCGTGACCCAACATCACGAACGAACGCGCGCGATCCAGATCGTCGCCGCCAACCTCGCGGCCATGAATTGATTTCGAATTGGATGAAGGGAGGCACGGCTTCGATTTTATCTTTAGCTTGACCGTCATTGAATTTTAAATTGAACGAGCTCGGCCATAAAATTTTTTCTTTTCGTTTATCTTCGTTTGATTTCAAATGGCTAAACAAATAAAGGTACGCGATTTGATTTTAAAAACGAAGAGAAGAGTTCAACCATGCTTTGAGGTTGAAGGGGTATGGTTTACACGATTCATTACGTGATTTCAGGCGTGGTTGAAGGGAGAGGTACGTGGCTGATATTTTGACAAATATTAAATTTAAATTTTAAAATTGAATTCAATTAAATTTCTACGCGTTTAACTATCGTTGCTCTCAAAACAACTCCAAACGTTATGAAATTTGAAACCCAATAATAATACAATATTACGGACACAATGGAACTGGTTTCGTCGAATTCCGAGACTGTGCCCCGGAACGCTATTTTTAAATTTTCGAATTAAACGATACAATCTCAAACTGAACAATTCACTCCCAAATTCGATTCTGAAGCTTCTGTTATCTTCAGTGTCATCAATATAAATTTTACAAGCGTTTGAAATATTTTCTTCAGCTTAAAACTGAAGATTCAAATTTTTATTTAACTATCAATAGATTAAATTATACAATTTAATCGCCAATTCAAAGTTATATCGGGGATTCAAATTAAATCATCGTTCAAATATTTAAAATTAATTAAATATTTTCAATTTAATTCGTTCAAAATTCTGGGTCGTTACAGACTTCCCCCCTTAAAAGAATTTCGTCCCGAAATTACAAGTTAGGAAAAAAAAGTCCTTAACTCGTCTACTATTTTTCACAATCTAATAGTTTTATCAATTTTTCAAAACAAATCTTCTACTAAAGATTCGTTATCACTTCAACTAGTTTTTCAACTTCAATTATAAGTTTCAACAACATTGTTTCTTAACAATTTAAATTTAAGTTTAAATTCAAATTTAAACTTTCAAAATTTTCTCAAAATTTTTCTAACACCCGAAATTTCCGAAAATTTCGCCAGCGTCTCCTTTGCGCGGCTAATACGGTACGACTACAAAACGTCCCTACGGACTCTCAGATTTCAAAAAGAAAAAGAAAAAGCCAAGCGGCTAGACAAGAAAGTCATCAAATCTCATATAGAAATTTAAATACTTACCTTTTTATCGAGCAATTCAAATTCTCTTTGAAAATCAAATCCAATTTCCTTTATACACCTGTATATCCTACTAGCCATAATATCTAGTTACAACATTCAAACCATTTTGCAAATTCTATTACAAAATTTTCAATATCAACTGCTTATATATCTTTAGCTTACTTCACTGTTGAAGTTACATATTCATTTTCATTTCACATCTCATTTGAATTCAATTTACAATTTCAATTTCGTTTGAATTCAGTTTTAATCTTATTCACTTCATTCAATTAGCTTCACTTACTAATTTTAGTTTAATAGTTCACTTTGTTTTCCACAAATCTGAATTCAATTCAGTCTTACTTACTTACAATTTCAAAATGAATTTTAATATTTCAATTTCATTTTCTTGCACTTGCAAATTTATTTATTCGTTCACAGATTCATTTATTTTCAATTTGCATCTCATACATCAAATTTCAAATATTTATAAGTCTTCGACTTATTTACATTCCAATTTATTTGTTACTACTCCAAATTTATTTTCAACTTAATAAATTTTCTTTAAGTAATCTTTTCACTTTATTTAATTGATTCACTTATACTTACTTTAATTTAACTTCATTCTTTAAGTTAAATTTATTCTATCAAAATTCAAATTGTATAAGTTATCAACTTAGTAATATTTCATAAATATCTTTATATAGCATTCCAGAGTCTTACCAACATTTCAAAATCATTTTGAAAACAATTCAAATTACCCTTTGAATTTCAAAAACCAAATCCAATTTTTTCAAACAACTTCCATTTAAAACAATTTGGCAGCAATTTCTCTTTTGAAAACCCGAAAATGAACACCGGTGATGTCTGCAGCCATTACCGAAGTTATTTTCCAGCGACCGAAAAGAGTTTAGAGCTTTTCATTTCTTCAAAATACTTTTCAAAACCTTTGAAATTCATTTTCAAATAAAAAAGATTTAAACTTTCCAAATCTACAAAATTTTCAAATTCTTTTCAAAACATTTCCAAATACTTCTCTGGAATCCTACTTCCAATTATAAGTCACATTTATAATTTACATTCTTAAATTTCATTTGTATGTGAATTCATCTCTTTATCTTTCAATTCACATTTATAAATTTCATTCGTTAAATGGATTTATTTCCAAATCTTTGGTTATTATTTTAATTTCTCATTCCATTTCATATAACAATGATAATAATTCAATGTTATTATTTCCTAACAACCAAGCATCCATATACTATGATAATTCATAGAAAATGATTTCTTTTCTATACAAAAATAGTTTTGGGCAAAAATTATTTCATTTACCCTATTTAAAACAATACTGTGTCGGTTTATCTTGTTTAAGAGTTTAGAAACCCCTATCGACACAGTTAGCTAGACTGCACCGACCAGAATCTATAAACAATCAACCGATAAGTCAACACAATATAAAACAAATTTTTATATTCAAATAACAAATACGCGCTCATATCTATTATTACACTCAACTCATTCTAGAGTACTACTGACTCTATCTCTAATGAGTAACACCCAACAGAGCAGGGTTGTCGCTTAACCATATGCTCTGATACCACTTTGTCACGTACCGAAATTTTCGACTTTCGAAAATTCGACATCGATACTCCCTTTATCGACTGTCGAGAAATCGAGTGCCGGAAACTCCAATAGTGAGGGTTTTAAGAAAGAAGAAAAAGGCAGAAGAAGAAGAAAAGAGGAAAAAGGAAGAAGAAGAAAAACAAAGAAGAGAATAGAGAAGAAGAACAGAACAACAACAGAACCAGAAACAATATCAGAATCTTACACATCGCAGCGGAACAATATATAATAAATAAACACTAGTCTTTTAAAACAAAGAGCTATATCAGTTTATACATACATCAATCAGAGTCAATATACAACAATGGACAGTTTTATAAACTTGTCCTCATACAGAATACACAGCGGAATAAATACTATCAGATACAAATATTACGTCTCGTCATCCAGCTTATCTCCAAAGCTCCAGAATATCCAGAATATCCTGATAACCTAACTCTAGACTGCCCGTGTGGAAATTGGTGGGCACCCAGAGTTTAGAAGGGAAACAATAAACTCCGAGTCAGTCATGGTGACTGGTGTGAGATCGTAAAACAGTTATTCTTTCACAAAGAAAATAAAACAAATTCGCAATGCTTTTGGAAAATGAAACTACCATAAGACCTCCCACCACACACACAATGCAAACGCAGACTTGGAGGAGATTTCTTCTTATGATAGTCAAAGATGCTTGATACGCAAAATCAAATCATTTTTTTTGACATTATTATTAGTGCATAGTGTAGAAAACATTTCGAAAGTATAATATTAATCTTAGCCAGCATAGGCATTCCGCACATATGCCTACTATAGCTACCATCCATACAGTGGTGACCACCATAAGTGAATGATAGGTTCTACAACTAAAACCGTACAAGATCGTATTGTTTCTTTGGATTTCCAACAAATGGTCAGGCTAAGGAACTTCCTATTCCACGATGGGTACGTCCCTGGAATAGACGACCCGAGAACCTAACCGGATCTCTGCCAACACAAGGCCGGGTTACCTCTGCAAAAATAGGTAACTACTGACACGCGTATGCCATCCCCCGATCGTAACCGATCTTCCCGAGGATCCCCGATTTCCAACAAACCACATAGTAAAAATGCAGCAACCACATAGGTTAAGTATCTGGGCTCCATACCATGATACCACCTCTATCCAGAAAGGAATGACATACACTAAGGGGCGCTACTCCCTAGAACCTTGCTGCATCCTTCCTGTTTCGACCATTTCCGGGGTGTGAGGCTCGACGAAGTCTCATCCACAAAGCTACACTTTCTACAAAGCCCTGCTTCGGGTCAAACAAAATGATCAACCTATGATCACAAAGATATAAGATCAAACAAATGATCATATCGCAAATGATCAAACACTGATCATTTCACAGCAACACTCAGTATGCCACGTTACCAAATTGGGAGTATATCGCTGATAAATTTCAACTACATAACCTCTGAGCTCGTACGTCTCAGAGAAGGGTGTTAAGCTAAGAGAATAAATTCTCCGCCACCAACAGAAATGTATTTGAAAGAAATCAGCTTTATATCTCAAATTGTAACGTCAGACACACAATCCATACAAGTCTGTTCCGGGATCGAACAGAACCGAAGGCACTTCTCACGAAGCCCTTGCAAATCCGGATAATTTTCAATCACGTCCGGACTTCCCGTCACTAAGGGTGATAAAACCTCTAAACCGGAGATCAGCTGATGTAGAGTAACTCGACGGTAATCCTTCCGTTTTCAAAAATATCCGGTCTTCAACACCGGTCTTCGAATGCAATTCATAACGACGTATCACATATTCGGAATGGGTTATACGACCCCATGGTCCTTTCCCGGCTAACCCGAATAGTGAGCGCTTATTCAAAAATAAGTGTGGCATTCAAATTCATCCAATTCACAACAAATACCTATCTAAAGGTAATTATTGATAGTCGGTTATTTAACTATCAATAAAGATGTGCAACATCATCAGATTCCAAATAATTTTCCAAATTATTTATTTTCCAAAATATCTTTACTAGATATATAATTTCCACACTTCAAAAATAAATCAATATTTATTTTTCTAAACAGTTTCCCTTTCGTTTATAAATTCCATAGTGAATTTATATTTTCAAAATATCTACCGATATACGATTCTCAAATCGATTTCAAATATTCAATTTCATTTTATCTTTAAGAAGATAAAATCTCAAAAACGTTTCATTTCATTTTGGAAAACATTCCCATACTTATTAAATAATAAGTAATTCACAAATTATTTATTTTCAACATTTGAAAATATTCAATATACTTAAATCAAATTTAAGTATAAATTTCATTCTTTAAGGAAATCATTTTCTTAAGCACATTTATTCAAGTCAAAACGAATGTTACGTAAAACATCGTTACGACGACTCAAAATTACTAGTATAGGGATTCTGATTTTTAAGATAGATTTATAAATCCCAATACTAGATAAAAACATTTCCTTTCGGAAATCATTTACTATAACAACAATGTTATAGTCCACCATTTCCTTATTTTTCGAAAACGTCTATTTCAACAATAAAAATGTTGAAATCTATGATTTCGATATTCATTATATTTGAAAACATCTTTAAAACAATTAACTTCATTTCAAAATATCACTTTTCCCAAAACCATATCCATTTTACTTAAAAATATATTCACTGTCCAAAATCGTGAATATACTTCACTAACCACATTTCAATCTTTTCTACACATTTATTTCAATAAAAATTCGCTATACAAAATCGCGAATATATCTTCTTTAAAAATCTTCTATATTTAATTTATCAAATTCAATTGATTTTGAATTTATAAACACGTTTATAAATTCTATTTCTATTTTAATAACAACTTCGACTTGTAAATTTTTCTTTTATTCACTTCTATAATTTACTTATCAAAATCAGTGATTTCAGATTTATAAACAACGTTTATAAATCGCATTTATACTTTACAACAATTTCAACTTAAAAAATCATTTCATTTAGCAATTTCTATTTATATCCCATCTAAGTGCAAAAGTCAAATTTATAAGTAAATTCCTCATAAATCTTTTATTCTACAATATCTATTCACTTTATAACTTCACGTTATAAATCTATTAATTTCATTCACTTATACTTCTTTTTAACACTTATAAAAAATTCGTTTTATAAGTCCAATATTTTGATTTATAAATTATCAAATTTATAAACCTTTTTATACAAATCGTTTATAGTTATTCAAAAATCCCAACTTAAACCATTTTATCAATAAATCAACTATTTATTTCAAAAATCACACTTTGGTTAAATTTCACCAAAAATCTTAACTTTTATAACTTTAAAATTTTAGACGTTTATTTATTTGAAATAAATCAATTCAAAAATTCAATAAAACGTCTACTTTCAAAAATCACTTTAAAATCCTTTTAACGTAAAAGTCGTTATTTTTAAACTTCAAAAACTGAATCCGATGATGCAACAACACCAATTAGTCAATCACAACAACAACATCATATATCAACATATGATAACAGAATATACATCAGTATCTGTAAATAAATAAATACTGTTGAGGAATCCAGTTGGATCCCTCCAACCTGTTTCCCTGCATCCAAAGATGTTAGCACAATACCAATTCCACTTCGAGGTGGAATATCGCGGTATATGGGTTTTATAAAAATATCCGCTTACTAACGGCGCAATAGGGTCTCATCCGCTATACGAGGCGGGAAATCATCAATCCAATATATACATATGCCAATATGTATATATTGCTATATATATAGATATATCCTATTATATCTAATAGCACATCCAAACAACAATCAATAACTGCAAAAATTCCACATTCAATTTGAGTGAGAAGATCTCACCTTAGCTTTTAATTTGCCATCCATTTCCATTTTGACCATTTCTTCTTGATTTTTAACCTTGTATAAATAATTATACATTTAATTAATATTCGAATAAATCGAACCATTAAATTCTCTTTTCAACAAATTCAATCCAACATTTATTTTATACCGTATCTTTATCGATCTATGTAATAAGTTCATTCACAGATTATTCCCAATATTTTTTCCAAAATTAAAACTTCAGCAATTATCAAATTGATTTGCATGTATATGTCTTTCCATTTATTTAAACGGTAAACATTTATTTTCTGAAATGAATCTTTCTGTCTATATATATTTAAATATATTTTCTCTATTAAACTGTAAATAAGAAATGGAACCTGCTTATCTAACTGCAGTCTCTTTTATTTTAAAAATATAGATTACTGTATATTTTTATATATGTTTTTAATTTAACAAAAAAAAACAAAGAACTGCAGTATAACTTACTGGAGATGAACAGTGCCACCACACTCACGACGAACTTGACCCATCGCCGTACCAACGACGAACCACGCGAGAGCCCTCACTCGACCTCCTGCCTAGCCTCCTGTCGCGCAGACGATGCCTGACCCAAAATCGAACATGCCACCGCTTGCTCGAGGCTGCGAGTCCCACCAGATCGATTCGCCCCAGCCTCGCGAGTAACTCGCGACATCCACCCACATCGACATTCCTGCTTGACCGCTCGAGACTGCCACCACTTCCTCTTCTTTGCATACGCGAGGAGCCTCACGACACCCATCCCTAATCGTTGACGAAATCGCAACGTCGAACGAATTTCGCTGCTGCTTCTTCGAATCCACTGCGTGACCCAACATCATGAACGAACGCGCGCGATCCAGATCGTCGCCGCCAACCTCGCGGCCATGAATTGATTTCGAATTGGATGAAGGGAGGCACGGCTTCGATTTTATCTTTAGCTTGACCGTCATTGAATTTTAAATTGAACGAGCTCGGCCATAAAAATTTTTCTTTTCGTTTATCTTCATTTGATTTCAAATGGCTGAACAAATAAAGGTACGCGATTTGATTTTAAAAACGAAGAGAAGAGTTCGACCATGCTTTGAGGTTGAAGGGGTATGGTTTACACGATTCATTACGTGATTTCAGGCGTGGTTGAAGGGAGAGGTACGTTGCTGATATTTTGACAAATATTAAATTTAAATTTTAAAATTGAATTCAATTAAATTTCTACGCGTTTAACTATCGTTGCTCTCAAAACAACTCCAAACGTTATGAAATTTGAAACCCAATAATAATACAATATTACGGACACAATGGAACTGGTTTCGTCGAATTCCGAGACTGTGCCCCGGAACGCTATTTTTAAATTTTCGAATTAAACGATTCCATCTCAAACTGAACAATTCACTCCCAAATTCGATTCTGAAGCTTCTGTTATCTTCAGTGTCATCAATATAAATTTTACAAGCATTTGTAATATTTTTCTTCAGCTTAAAACTGAAGATTCAAATTTTTATTTCAACTATCAATAGATTAAATTATACAATTTAATCGCCAATTCAAAGTTATATCGGGGATTCAAATTAAATCATCGTTCAAATATTTAAAATTAATTAAATATTTTCAATTTAATTCGTTCAAAATTCTGGGTAGTTACATTTTTTCATCATAAATTTACTTATAGTATAGGTAGTTAAGGTAGCTTGTGATAATTCAGGGAAGGATCCCTTGACTAGTTTTGTGAAGATTTGGATAATCTTTTAAGTGGGATATGATACTTGCCTAGGCAAGTGTCCTGGTACCCTTAGTAATTATCCTTATTAACATTGTGCAGTTGAGGTGAGTTTGAATCTGAACGAACTTAAAGCATTTTGTCCATCATGGATGCTGAATAGGCTCATCGAAGTATATAGCTTGACATGCATGCTATGACTATTATTGGTTACCATGCGTGTTGGTGTTGACTCCTTTTTTGTGAGATTGGTGGTTTTTGTGTTAATTGTATGTTGATTGCTATTGATTATTATTGCTTATTGCTTATTGTTGTTTGTTGTTGATTGTTATTGCTTATTCTTATTGGTTGCTATTGTTTGCTATTATTCATCATTGCCTATAGTTGCTTGTTATTATTTGATGTTGTTTGTAGTTATTTACTGTAAATTGATTTTAATTGTTGTTAATTGTTGTTGCTTGTTTTGTATGGTTGGTAGTTTGTATGCTGGTTATTGTTGCTTTTGGATTGTTTGATGTTGCTCATTGTTGATTGCTTGTTGTTGCTTATTGTTGTTTGATCGTTAATTATTAATGCTCGTTGTTACTTGCTTTGTTTGTTTGGTAGTATGTTTGTAAATTATTATTGTCTATTGCTGCTTGTTGTGTGTTTGGTTGTGTGTATGCTAATTATAATTACCTATTACAACATGTTTAGAGAGAAATAACGATAGCTATCTAAAATAGATCACATATCGTCCATGCCAATTGTAACATCCCCCACTTTGAGACTCGAAACTAAGTGTTACGAATGGTCCAGCCATCCATAGTATTAACTCCCGGTGACAAAATGCGGCTATGTTAATTATATCAATAATCAAAAGCACATGGATATGAAAATTTTTAAACATAATTTAAACTTTCACATTTCATTTTATAAATAACATTTCATATTCATTACATGGTCCCATTCGCAATCTCACATTCAAAGAAAATATAATTATTGCAAATTACTCCAACAGGTACATATGAAGATGCCTCATTGGATAATCAAAGTTTAACACTTACCAATTATATAACTTGCCATTACATCTGTATAGGCAAAATCAAACAATAAAGCTGATTAGATACGAACTCCTAAATAGCTAGATTGCCTCCTACACATCACCGAAAGCTTATTCGTCTTACATGAAACGTAGAAACCCTTACTTCCAACCTACTCAAATGAGTACCCGAGATTTTAAGGTGAAAAACAAAAACTTCGGGTCAGACAAATAGTTTGGTGTGAATAATAACCAACCATCTTGAACCAAATAGATATCTAGTGAGACCACGTCGCTAAGCAAAATGGATTATCCCCTCATTAGTATCTTAACTAAAAAAAATCAACCATATATTGTGCTCCTACATCCACAATGGTTAAAACATAATAACAATATCATATGCAAGTATGCAATGGGGTAAGTCCATCTCGTCTATCAATTTAGTGTTATGTCTACCCTAAGTTCACCCATTCAAGTTGACTATTTGTCTCAATTCATAGTTTTCCTAGGTTTACTAAGAACTTATTAATTTTCATGGGATGACTAATAACCTATCAAAGCTCTTAAGGACTATCTATTCTAAATCATAGTTTTCATGGGATCACTAAGAACCTATTGGCTTCAACCAATACACTATCCAATCATAGTTATCATGGGATTACTATGAACATATTGGATTCTCTAATGGCATTTTCCAATCGTAGTTTTCATGGGATCCCTAGGAACCTATTGGATATCCACTAATAACACTACTCAAGCCATAGTTTTTATGGATCACTAGGAACCTATTAGGCCCTTCCAATACCATATCCCATATATAATCTTTTGATCAGTTCTGGGCATCCTAACTCTTCTGATCTATCTGATCTCCTGAATGCATTTCTACTCACTCATGAGTTAAACATGATTATATTCACTATTGGGTCAACCTAACTGGTTATTCTGCCCTTTTATATCCCAAAATGCAATTATGGGTCATGATGAGGTGAGTATGACAATAATAACGATGCAAAATAACCGATCAAATAAACATAAGAACATATAGCATCCATCATTCAAATATGTTCAATCAATTGCCATCTCATAATTACTTAACCTTAGGTAATAACCCTCTTTGGTAATTTCATATAAAAGCATGGGTTAAATCATAACTTATTCCGTGAAAACATTTACCATTATATATGATTTGTCCTTTTAATTCATATTTAAAACCGAGAAAATATAGCCCCTTACTTTACCAATTTCTCGTGCCATTTTATAAACCATTTTAATGCTTCCATTTATTT
Organism: Allium fistulosum; assembly: GCA_030737815.1. NCBI lineage: Eukaryota > Viridiplantae > Streptophyta > Magnoliopsida > Asparagales > Amaryllidaceae > Allium > Allium fistulosum. Next base: position 873,543,375 of record CM060907.1, on the reverse strand, counting down.
TTTAGAAAATAATAGAAGGATGTCGCATCTCTTCATTATAGGGCTTAACCCCACAAATTAGAATATGTTCATTTTCAAAGACTAGCGGCATCGATATATCCATTATGGGACGTCACGTTCCTTCATATCAAAGCCTTTAAAATAATTTTGATTTTATAAAAACATAAGGCTCTAATGCCAAAATAAATGTTGTTGTAACATAGAAACTTATAGGTTATTGATTATTAAATATAGCCTTTTATATACGAAAATACTTTGAAATCGACATTGATAACATGCGACATCAATATCATAAAACATTGATATTGAGTGCTATAGAAACAGCAAAGCCGTAACTAAGGTTATCAAATCCATGATATAGTAGCGTCACTAGTGTAAACCAATCATATCGAAAGTAAGGTTGGCGGTATCACTGCCTTAAACCATAATTACTAAAATAGATGACATGCGACATCATAGAGACACCGAAAACACAGCGACAATAGCACCATAAATAATTAATAAAGAAACTAAAGGGTTGCAACATTACTTAATTGTGGCATCAATGCCGTATATTATTAAAATACGGAAATAAGGGCGGTCGGCGTTGCCCAGGTATATTACGAGATTACCAAGCCGACATTGATCACTTCAACATGGACGGAATTATTCCATAATTACTTGAGTAGTTATCACATGCTTCCTCCATGCCGATGTCGCCATACATAGCTAGGGCATTATCAGGGCATCAGTATTGAAATATGCGGCGTGGCGATACCATAATTACCATAAAAACTATTTTATTTCTATATAAAGAAATCTCTTTTCACCAACTCTTATTTGTCAATTTTCTATTGGTGGAAAACACATTTTCCCAAATTCTTTTCAAAAATTTGGTGCAGCTCCATTTTCTTTTCCCAAAACAATTTTTTCACCCTTTAAATAATACTAATTATTTAATAGTTATTTATAAGCTTTTCTAGCTTAATAAATTCATATAAAATCATAACCTTTTGGAAAAAATTCTCAAAATTCACCAAAAATTAGAATTAACCTATTCTTTGACATATAAAAATTTCAGGGCTAAAATCATTATTTAATTATTTTTAATAATTAAAACCTGAAATAAATGCCTTTTCTCTCTTAGGAATTTCATAAAATATTCCTATTAATTTGGAAAATTATGAATTTAAAAACTCAGCTCCAAAATTATGTTTTACATATCATATCAAAAAAATCAAATCGTTTGGAGATCATAAACTTAGGTTTTTCCATTAAAACCTATTAAAATATTTTCATAAAATTTCCAATAAATCATTATTCTATCCAAGCAATGAAAAAAATCAAACATGACACATCATAGCATCATCACGAATCAAAATCCATTAAGATTCGAAATCAACAAGTATAAAAATGAGATGGTCTATTATTATTCGCCTTAGATTGGATAATGGAGTTGAGATTTGATGGAGAATGGTTTCCTTAGCTTTTCCCCTTTGATTTGCCCTTAGTTTTTTTACTTATAAGTTTGATTAATGGTCAGCCTCCTTGCGTTTCCCCTTGATTGTTTCTGTGTGAGTAAAAGTGAGAATGATATGAGAGAGTAAGGGTTTAAGGCATGAAATATATATCTATTCCTATTTTGTCCCTCTCATATATTCTTTTATGTTTTAAGTTCTAAAACAAGCTTAACAATTAACTAGTTAAGGCTCGACCTTTTTTTTATATCAAATCTCATCCTCCTTATCTTACTACACATCACATTATTCTATTTACTTTACCTAATTAAATCTTCTGAATAATGTTAATCAAAATTAGGGGTGTTACAGGCATCCCTCCTTAAATAATTTCATCATCAAAATTCAGCAAGGACTACAGAATATGCATATCAATCATGCAAACAATGCTAGTTTATCCTACCAGCTACAAAGTCTATATACAACAAATATATAACATACCATCATAAAAACTTAGGATAAGTATCCGTAATCTTGGTCTCGGTCTCCCAGATACCGTCTTTCTCATTGTCACTCCACTGGACTTTAACCAATTCGACTATCTTGTTCCTTAGCTTCTTCTCATCTCTCGCTACAACACGAACTGTTTGTCTAACAAAAGTCAAATCCGTTTCTTCTACAAAATCTTCCAATGCAGCTGGAGCAATAGTAGTCTTTGGATCGTGCACATACCTTCTAAGATGAGAAACATGAAAAACATCATGGACTCCTGCCAAACTACTCGATACGCGAGTTTCCCGATCCTCTCTATAATAGGGAACGGTCCAACATACCTTGGTTCCAGTTTCCCGGACTTTCCAAATCATACCATCCTTCATCAACGATAATTAAATGAAAACATGGTCTCCAACCGAGAACTCTAGATACTTATGCCTCTTATCTACGTAACTTTTCTGCCTAGACCGAGCTTTCCTCATCCTAACTTGGATTAACTCAATCTTCTCTGTAGCTTCTCTCACCATATCTAGACCAAAGACTAATCTGTCTCCGGTCTCCAACCAACATGCTGGTGATTTGCACAACCTTCCATATAAAACTTTGAAAGGCACCATTCCTATACTAGTCTGATAACTATTATTATAGGAAAACTCAACTAAGTGCAAATGGTCTTCCCATGACCGACCAAAATCTAATATATAAGCTCTCAACAAATCTTCAAGTACCTTATTGACTCTCTCTATCTACCCATCTGTCTGTAGGTGATAAGCGGTACTTATCTTAAGCTTGGTATCTAACACTTCCTGTAGACTCTTCCAGAATTCACTAGTGAACAAAGCATCTCTATCACTAACTATACTACTAGCAATTCCATGCGGTCTAACAATATTCTTCATAAACAACTAAACCAATACAGGTGCCATCCTGGTTTACTTAACGTAAATGAAATGTGCACTCTTGTTTAGTCTATCCACTATGACCCAAATACTCTCATTTCCCTTACTCGAACTTGGCAACCTGTAACATCCCCTATCTTGAGGCCCGAAGCTAAGCGCTATAGGTGCTGCAGTCATCCATAGTATTAACTTCCGGTGACAAAATACGGTAATGTTAATGGTATCCACAATATCATAAGCACTTGAATATGAAATAAAATCAACAAAGATTAAAACAACTTTTCTGACTACAATTCAAAACAATATTTCATATTCAATTACATAATCCTAAACGATTTCCCAGGTTTTGATCAAATATAATTATTACAAATTACGCAAAAAGCGACATATGAAGATGCCCCCTTGGATGATCAGAGTACTAAATAGACATATCAGTCTTAATACATCACAGCAGAAATAAAACTGAATAACTCCTAAATATAGCTAACTTTTCCTCCTGCACGTCTTCGGAAGCTTTATTCGTCCAACCTACTAAGCCTGAAAAACCTTAACTTTCAATCTACTCAAATTAATTTTTAAGCACCCCAGAGTTTATGGGAAAAACATAAACTTCGAGCCAGACATAAAGCCTGGTGTGAATAATATCATTACACATTGGTTTACTAATATTAAGTGAAACTACGCCACTTAGTGGAACAGGTTTCCCTTCACTAATATCCTTTTAAAACATATCTTTTTTCAAATCAAAATTCTGCAATCAAACTGATTAAAACAATAATAGCAATATCATATATGCTCATAAATCAGGCAATAAATGGACTATTTGTCCAAACAATATAGTTTTGTTTGGCTAACTCTAACTATTGGCTGACTTGGGCCTACTAGACAAAATAATTAATCTAAAACATGTTAGACACACTTCTGGACGGTCTTTCCTTAACTTACTTCTCCTAGGGTCACCTGATCCTAATGATTTTGTGAGCTTACCAATAACCTATCCTCCTTCTCTGTATATATACCTTTCTGTGTGTAACATCATTTAAGTCTTACCCGTGACTAAGCTCTACACACTGGAATTTTGGACTAAATTAGCTAGGGGCTATAGTTAATGTATAAGGCGTAACCCTATACCAGTCCCATCTGGTATTCAAATATCTGAGTCATTTACTTAGGGTTAACTACCCATCAAATTTTCCTTGAAAACATCTTTCAAATTGATTTAATCCCTTTAAATCATACTTAAACAAGAAAAACATACTATTTGCTTTACTCAAATCTTTTTTCCATGATATATGCTTTACATAAAAAATTGTTGATGAAAACCTTCGAAACCCTTGTTCAAAATCTTTAAACAATCCATTTTGAAACCTTTGAAAGTACCCCTTTCGAAATCATTAAAAGTACCCCTTTCGAAACAAGTTAACTACTTTAAGTTATAACATTAGGCCGGAAGGCCAAAACATACCTTTCGAAACCATTTACAATAAACCTTTCGAAAACATTGAAAGTGTCCCTTTTGAAAGCTTTATAAAACCTTAGACATCCTCTTTTCAAAACTCTTCCATTAAAACACTAAAGGTAAACCTTTCGAAAACATTAAGGAGTCACCCCTTTGAAACCTTTACCATATACCTTTCAAAAGCATTAAAGTCCTTTACTTAATACATACATTTCGAAAGCATTGGGTTCAAGTGAAAGCTTGTAGAATATAGTTTTGAAACCATTTAAAACATTCCTTTCGTAACTTTGGGTTTAACTTTCAAAATATCAAAAGGGACTTAAAAGAACCAGGACGAAAGTAACTCTTTTGAAAGCATTTTCCTAAATAAGAGAAAGTGGATGGTGTCGAAACCAACCCCTTCGAAACCATTGGAGAAGCGGCTTCAAAGTTAAAGCAAAAGAACCCCTTCGAATACATTTCCTCGAAAGGTTGAATGCAGCAGCAGGGGTTTCGACCCCCTTCGAAAGCTTCTTTTTAAAACAAAGGCGGCAACCTCTTTCGAAAGCTCTTTTCTTTAAAACAATTGACCAAGTCGAAAACCATCTCATTCGAAAGCCTCATTTACAACCAAAATAGTTCTGAGTTTTCAGAAGCTACTTCAACCCCATTGAAAGCCTTGTTTCGACTCCATACCTTTCGCCTAACTCCAATCCACTACGTTCTGAAGTTGATACCATGTGTATTGGTTTCGAACTGGTTGAAGGTGGAAGTATGGTGTCGAAAGGTGCTGCTATAAGTGGCGAAGAAGATAAACCTTATAAAATTGATATTTAACAGTTTAAAGCAATTTCTTTCCAACTAACTTGCTTATTTGTCATCATATAATTGGTTTCCAATATCTTTTCCAAAATATTTTCTATAAGTGCTGCCGAATTTCAGAAATTAACATTTAAAACATTTACAAATTGCCCCTTCTCCTTTTATAAACATATAAAACATTTAAGTCTCATACCTTAAATAATTTTATATACTTATTAAAACACTTAGGAAAATTCTATGAAAATTCCCATAAATCACTTTTAATATGTTTTCTAACATATAAATTTCTAATCCAAAGCTAACTTCTGATAACCGTAATTAATTTAAACCCAATTTAACCCTTTCCTCACTAGAAAATTCATAATGAATCCACATTAATTCAGAAAATTATGAAACTTGAAACCCATCTCTATAATAATATTTCTGACCTTATATCAAAATCGCAAGGCATTTGGATGTCATTTGATAGGTTTTTCAAATCAAAAATTGTCATATAATCTATATGAACAGACAAAATTCATCAACAAGCATATATATATATAACATTCAAAACATGGCATATACTTTGCAAAACATATTCGGATCTGATCTAGAACCAAAATAAGAAATATGATATGTAACCTATTCTTCACCTTAACTTCTTGTTAAGGAGTTGAGATTTTCTCTTGAATTAAATTAATTAAGCTTCTTCCTCTTGATTTTTGTTTATCTTCCTCTTGCTTTCTCCTAATGGTGGCCGGCCTTACTTGATTTAATTTTTGTTTATGAACGTGTAAAATGAGAGTGCATGAGGGTTTAGGGTATAAGAATATAACCTATTCCTATTTTGCCCTTATCTTATTACCCTTATCTATTTCATTTTAATTCCCTTTTGTTCATTGTTTAATTAGGCACGACTATCCTCTAATTAAACAAATCTCAATTCCTTTAAACATTTACATTATTTCATTTAATTTATCTAATTAAATTTCCTAAATATTGTTAATCAAAATCAGGGTCGTTACAGACTCCCCTCCTTAAAGAATTTCATCCTCGAAATTACAATAAGGCACTCATCAAAATCAATAATAAAGGTAAAACATACCATGAAACAAGTCAGGATAAGTATCTCTAATCCTGCTCTCAGTTTCCCAAGTACAATCTCCCTCATCGTCACTCCACTAGACTTTGACTAATCTGATTGTCTTGTTCCTTAGCCTCTTCTCATCTCTCACGACTATACGAACTGGTTTTCTTACTATAGTCAAATTCGGTTCCACTACTAAGTCATCAAACATAGTCGGTGCTATAGTAGTCACTGGATCTTGAATACACTTCCTTAGAAGAGAAATATAAAAAACATCGTGGACTCCTGCCAAACTGTTCGGTAGCTCTAATATATTTGTAAGTTTCCCGATCCTTCCTACAATAGGAAATAGTCCAATGAATCTCTGTGCCAATTTTCCTGACTTTCCAAACCTGATTACACCTTTCGTCAGTGATATTTTGACGAAAACATGATCTCCAACCGAGAACTCTATGTCTTTCCGTCTCTTATTAGCATAACTCTTCTACCTAGGCTGAGCTTCCTTCATCCTAGCTCGAATTAACTCAATCTTTTCTGCAGTTTCCCTAACCAATTCTGGACTAAGAAATAACCTATCCCCGGTCTCTAACCAACAAATGGGAGATTTGCTTGGCCTTCCATACAAAGCTTCAAACGGTGCCATCCCTATACTAGTCCGATAATTGTTGTTATACGAAAACTCGACTAAGTGTAGATGGTCTTCCCACGATCCCCCAAATTCTATCACACCAGCTCTTAACAAATCTTCTAAGATTTTGTTAACTCTTTCCGTTTGCCCATCTTTCTGTGGATGGTAAGCGGTACTCATCTTGAGCTTGGTATCTAAAGTCTCCTGTAGACTCTTCCAGAACTCGCTAGTGAATAAGGAATCTCTATCACTTACTATACTACTAGGAATTCCATGCGGTCTAACTACATTCTTCATAAATAACTTAGCTAAAACAGGTGCCATCCTGGTTAACTTAACTGGAATGAAATGGGCACTCTTGGTCGGTCTGTTCACTATAACCCATATACTTTCATTTCCTCTATTTGACCTTGGCAACCCGTCTATAAAATCCCTTGAGATAGAATCCCACTTCCATACTGGAACATCTAAAGGCTGAAGTAACCCACTTAGTTTCTGATGTTCGGTTTTTACCCGTTGGCAGTTCAAATACTGTTTTACCCATAAGCCTACATCTCTCTTCATACCTTCCCAGAAGAAACTTCTCTTCATATCCTTATACATCTTAGTTCCTCTCGGATGAATAGTGAATTTTGAACGATGGCATTCTTCAAGAACATCCTTCCTAATGTTTCCATATTCGAAACACATAGTCTTCCTTTCTTCGTCAACCATCCATTCTGGTCAAGGATGAAACCTTTCAAGTCATCGCTCTTTGTTGCATCCCTTAATTTTCTGATCCGTTCAGCTAATAATGGATCCTCCCCTTGCTTAGAAGCAATCCTTTCGATCATCACTGGTCGAACTTCTAAACATGACAACATAGCGGTTTCCTTACTAGACCTAGCTTCAGATCTCCTCTGTATCCTGCATGTAGTCAATGCTTCCAAATCTTTCCACTCAGCTATCATTGCCAATACTGCATTCTGATGTTTTTTGCTAAGTGCATACGCAACCTTTTTTCCTTTTCCTGGTGTGTACTCAATACCAAAGTCATAAGCGGCTAAAAACTCTAACCACCTCTGTTGTCTCATATTCAACTCCTTCTGAGAGAATAAATACCTCGGAGACATGATCCATATACAACTCGAATCTCACTCCTAAAAGGTAATGTCTCCACACCTTCAATGCAAATATTACGCAGCTAATTCCAAATCGTGAGTTGGATATCTAACCTCATGCGGTCTGAGCTGTCGAGAAGCGTAGACAATCACTTTACCCCTTTTGCATTAACACAACTCCTAATCCTGTTCCACATGCATCTGTGTACACCACTAAGTCCCGATTCCCTTCTGGAACAACTAACACAGGTGCATTTGTCAATAAGTGTTTCAGCTTTTGGAATGCCTCCTCACACTTATCAGTCCAAACGAACTTCACATCTTTTCGCGTTAGCTTGGTCATCGGTGCCGCTATCTGCGAAAAATCCTTTATGAATCTCCGATAATACTTAGCTAGTCCAAGAAAACTCTTTATCTCAGTCACTGTCTAGGGTCTCTTCCAATTATTCACGGATTCAATCTTAGTCGGATCTACAGACAACCCTTTCTCTGAGACTACATGACCAAGAAACTTCACTTCCTTTATCCAGAACTGACACTTCGAAAATTTCGCTTTCAGCTAATGCTGCCTCAACGTCTCAAGCACCACTCTAAGATGAACTTCATGCTCTCTTTCATCTTTAGAGTATATAAAAATATCATCTATGAAAATATGAACCTATCCAAGTGTTCTCGGAAAACTTGGTTCATCAAATCTACAAAGAATGCTGGCGCATTAGTTAGTCCGAACGGCATTACTAACCATTCGTACGAACCATATCTAGTTCTAAACGCCATCAAAGGAATACTATCCTCAGCCACTCTAAGCTGATGGAACCCTGTTGCTAAATCCAACTGGAAAAATACTTTGGCTCCACTTAACTGGTCAAACAGATTGTCAATTCTAGGTAACGGATATCGATTCTTTATCGTCTTCTCATTCAACTTATGATAATCGATACATAACCTTAACGATCCATTCGGTTTCTTAGCAAACACTATGGCTTCTCCACAAGGCAAACTGCTTGGTCTGATAAAATCCTTGCCTTCAAAATCCACCAACTGCACCTTTAGCTCCCTCATCTCGGTAGGTGTCATTCTACTTGGCGGTCTACTCACCGGTTCTGTCCCTGGTACTAAATCTATCTGAAACTCAATAGCTCATTTCGGTGGTAGTCCTACTACGGGTTCAAAGACATCTGCAAATTCTCTAACAATGAAAACTCGATTCAACTCGTCTTCTGCCTCCACAACACCCAACAAAGCATTAACCTCAAAACTAGGGTTTTCTAGGGAATATACAATCCGATCACTATAGTCAGGGTGTCAAAGCGATATTTTCCTATATTGGCAAAATATCCTAGCATCGTATTTACTTAACCAATCCATACCCAAAATAATTCCGAATCCTATGAGATCAAACACATGCAAACTGCAAAAAAATGTATGACCTAAAAATTCAAACTCTAGGTGGTCACATCTCATCCCAAGAGTCGCATAACCTCCTATCGGATTTGCAACCCTTAAGGAAGTAACTAGGTATGAGGGTTCTAGGTTAAGCTTATCTACCAAACAATGAGATATAAAAGAATGTGATGCACTCGTATCAAATAGAACTCTAACTGACATACCATGAATCAAAAGCGTACCTCCCAACATAGCTATTCCTTTTTCCTTTGCTGTTGGCCTAGAGGTAGCTGGCTCCAATGCAAACACTTTGCCTTTTCCATCCTTGGCTGGCTCCTTGCACTGGTTCTTATAATGTCCAATCTGATCACAATTGAAACATCTCACTCCTTTCTTTTCAACAGCCTTCTTTCCTTTGCCAGTACGACATTCATGAGCATAGTGACCATTCTTATCACATTTATCACAGACAACCTATGCCTTTCCTTTCTTAGCAGCTCCACCATTTTAAGCTCCTTTCTTATGGAAAAACTTCCTCTTCTGGTTCTGCCCTCCTTGAGCTTCCTTTGCCTTCTTTCCTTGAAGATAAGAATGAATCTCTTCTTGCCTTAAATCCATCTCAACAACAACATCGCATGGGTCTCTAATATGCGATAACGTGGCCTTAGCAAGCTCAGGCTTCAACTCTCGAATGAACTTCTCATTCCTTTTGATGATAGTATCAACCGTAGCGCATCGATATCTTGCTAACTCCTCAAATCTGGTTGCATACTCAAGCACTGTCATATCTCCCTGCTCCAACTCAATAAACTTCCTGAGCAGAGTAGACTTAGCGATCTCCGACATAAATCTTTCTTCAAACCTCCTCCTAAACTCAGCCCAAGTCATAGTCTCCTCAGCCCAAGTGCTGCCACTTGTAGCTATCTAGAAGCGAGTCTCCTTTTTCGCTCATTATTGAGCCCCAAATCAGCAAAAATCATCTCGCGATGAAGTAACCAATTCTCCACTTTGATTGCGTCTTCAGTACCAATAAATGACTTTCCTCCCAACCTTGCATAATCTTTACTCAAAACAACATAGTTATTAACCACTGGAGCTCCCTGATTTTCTCCAGCATTTCCTCCCGCTAACCCCATAGCAACTCCTGCTTGCGTCATGTTAATGAAAAACTGATACATTGCTCCCATATCGACTTGCGGGACACCAGCACCCACATTTGCAGCTTGTGCCTGTCTTGGGTTCCTCTGGTATTTGGTCTGGCATTCCCTTTAGTTATGGTGATTTCCCCACCAATGTTTACTCTTCCACTTATAGCATCCGTATCTTATGTCAATAAAATCTGCATTCGAGTCTTTGTAAGATATAGAAGAATAGCCTAAGAGAGAGTAGGGAGAATAAATATAAAGCGTATACTTATATATAGCAAATACAACTACGTTATTGTAGCGATATCCCATACCCCGATCTTTTCTCTAATTTCTTAGGATTATGTTTTCAAAATCATTTTAAGTTGGAAATTTATTTTAAATTTTTCATAAACCTATGCTCTGACACCAAGTTGTAACATCCCCTATCTTGAGGCCCAAAGCTAAGCGCTATAGATACTGTAGTCATCCATATCATTAACTTCCAGTGACAAAATACAGTAATGTTAATGGTATCCATAATATCATAACTACTTGAATATGAAATAAAATCAATACTGATTAGAACAACTTTTCTGATTACATTTCAAAACAATATTTCATACTCAATTACATAATCCTAAACGATTTCCTAGGTTTTGATCAAATATAATTATTACAAATTACGCAAAGAGCGACATATGAAGATGCCCTCTCGGATGATCAGAGTACTGAATAGTGGGAATTAATTTAAAGGACAAAGATTTGTATATTTTTTGCCTCAAGGACACAACCTCAATATTTTTACCATAAGGACAAATATTCTTCTAAAAATTATTCACAAGGACAAATATTTTCCAAAATTATTCATAAGGACAACAAAACTGCTACCAAGCTAAAAACTGATACCTAAAAACTACTACCGATAACTACAAACTGATACTATCAATGACTAAAAACTGATACCTAAAGAAAGTTGTCCTTCAGGATAAAATATTGAAGGCCTGTCCTTGAGGCAAAAACGCTGAAATTTTTTGTCCTTGACAATAATTTCCTGTACTGAATATACATATCAGTCTTAATACTTCACAGTGGAAATAAAACCGAATAACTCCCAAATATAGCTAACTTTGCCTCATGCACGTCTTCGAAAGCTTTATTCATTCAACCTACTAAACCTGAAAAACCTTAACTCTCAATCTACTCAAATTAATTTTTGAGCACCCGAGAGTTTAAGGGGAAAACATAAACTTCGAGTTAGACATAAAGCCTGGTGTGAATAATATCATTACATCTCGGTTTACTAATATTAAGTGAGACCACGCCACTTAGTAGAGCGGGTTTCCCCTCACTAATACCCCTTTAAAACCTATCTTTTTGCAAATCAGAATCCTACAATCAAACTGATTAAAACAGTAATAACAATATCATATATGCTTACAAATCAGGTAATAAATGGACTATCTATCAGAAAAATATAGTTTTGTTTGGCTAACTACTAACCATTGGCTGACTCAGGTCTACTAGACAAAATAATTAATCTAACACCTGTTAGACACACTTCTGGACGGTCTGTCCTTAACTTACTTCTCCCAGGGTCACCTAATCCTAATGGTTTTGCAGGCTCACCAATAACCTATCCTCCTACTATGTATATATTCCTTTCTGTGTGTAACATCATTTAAGTCTTACCTATGACTAAGCCCAACACACTGGAATTTTGGACTAAATTAGCTAGGGGCTATAGCTAATGTATAGGACGCGACTCTATACCAGTCCAGTCTGGTATTCAAATATTCGAGTCATTTACTTAGGGTTAACTACCCATCAAATTTTCCTTGAAAGTATCTTTCAAATTGATTTAATCCCTTTAAATCATACTTAAACTAGGAAAACATACTATTTGCTTTACTCAAATCTCTTTGCCATGATATATGCTTTACACAAAACATTGTTGATGAAAACCTTCGAAACCCTTGTTTAAAATCTTTAAACAATCCATTTCGAAACCTTTGAAAGTACCCCTTTAGAAACTATTGAAAATACTCCTTTCAAAACAAGTTAACTACTTTACTTTATAACATTAGCCCGAAAGGCCAAAACATACCTTTCGAAAAAAATTACAATAGACCTTTCAAAAACATTGAAAGTGCCCCTTTCGAAAGCTTTATAAAACCTTAGACATCCTCTTTTGAAAACCCTTCCATTTGCCTTTCGAAAACATTGGAAACCTTCCATTAAAACACAAAAGGTAAACCTTTCAAAAACATTAGGGAGTCACCCCTTCGAAACCTTTATCATATACCTTTCGAAAGCATTAAAGTCCTTTACTTAATACATACCTTTGAAAGCATTGGGTTCAAGTGAAAGCTTATGGAATATAGTTTCGAAACCATTTAAAACATTCCTTTCAAAACCATAGGGTTTAACTTTCAAGATATCAAAAGGGTCTTAAAAGAACCAGGACGAAAGCAACTCTTTCAAAAGCATTTTCCTGAATGAGAGAAAGTGGATGGTGTCGAAACCAACCCCTTCAAAAGCATTGGAGAAGCGGGTTCAAAGTTTAAAGAAAAAGAACCCCTTTAAAGGCTTTGCTTCGAAAGGTTGAATGCGACAGCAGGGGTTTCGACCCCTTCGAAAGCTTCTTTTTAAAACAAAGGCGGCAATCTCTTTGCTTTAAAACAATTGACCAAATTGAAAGCCATCTCATTCGAAAGCCTCATTTACAACCAAAATAGTTCTAAGTTTTCAGAAGCTACTTCAACCCCTTCGAAAGCCTTGTTGTGACTCCATACCTTTCGCCTAACTCTAATCCACTACGTACCGAAGTTGATACCATGTGTATTGATCGAACTGGTAGAAGGTGGAAGTATGGTGTCGAAAGGTGGTGCTATAAGTGGCGAAGCAAATAAACCTTATAAAACTAATTTTTAACTTTTTAAAGCAATTTCTTTCCAACTAACTTGCTTATTTGTCATCATATAATTGTTTGCCAATTTCTTTTCCAAAATCTTTTCTAAAAGTGCTGTCGAATTTCAGAAATTAACATTTAAAACATTTACAAATTGCCACTTCTCCTTTTATAAACATATAAACATTTAAGTCCCATACCTTAAGTAATCTTATATACTTGTTAAAACACTTATGAAAATTTCCAAAAATTCCGATAAAACACTTTTAATATGTTTCTAACATATATAAATTTTTGACCCAAAGCTGACATCTAATAGCCGTAATTAATTTAAACCCAATTTAACCATTTTCTTCACTAGAAAATTCATAATAAATCCCATTAATTCGGAAAACTATAAAACTTGAAACCCATCTCTAAAATAATATTTCTGACCTTATATCAAAATAGCAAGGCATTTGGATGTCATTTGATAGGTTTTTCAAATCAAAACTTGTCATAAAATATATATGAACAAACAAAATTCATCAACAAGCATATATATATATATATATATATATATTTAACATTCAAAACATGGCATATACTTTGCAAAACATATTCGGATCTGATCTCGAACCAAAATAAAAAATATGAGATGTAACATATTATTCACCTTAGCTTGTTGCTAAGGAGTTGAAATTTGCTCTTGAATTAAATTGATTAAGCTTCTTCCTCTTGATTTTTGCTTATCTTCCTCTTACTTTATCCTAACAGTGGCCGACCTTACTTGATTTAATTTGTGTTTATCAACGTGTAAAATGAGAGTGCATGAGGGTTTAGGGTATAAGAATATAACTTATTCCTATTTTGCCTTATCTTATTACCCTTATCTATTTCATTTTAATTCCCTTTTGTTCATTGTTTAATTAGGCACATCTACCCTCTAATTGGACAAATCTCAATTCCCTTAACCATTTACATTATCTTATTTAATTTATCTAATTAAATGTCCTAAATAATGTTAATCAAAATTAGGGTCGTTACATAACCCCTCAATGAAATCCATGGATATCAAATCCCACTTCCAAACTGGTATATCTAAAGGCTGAAGCAATCCACTTGGCTTCCGATGTTTGGCTTTTACTTACTGGCTATTCAAACATTGCTTCACCCATAAGCCTATACCCTTTTCATACCTTCCCAGAAGAAACACTTCTTTATATCTTGATACATCTTAATTCCTCCAAGTTGAATGGTAAACTTCTATTGATGACACTCCCTAAGAACTTCCTTCCTTCTGTCACCAACATCTAAAACACATAACCGCCCCTTCTTTTTTAACCATCCTCTCTGGTCAGGACTAAAATATTTTAGGTCATCAATCTCAGTTCCACTTTCCAATATTTTAATCCTTTCGGCGAGCAATGGATCATCTCTGTGCTTAGAGGCAATCCTTCTGATCAATACTAGACAAACTTCTAAACAAGTTAATATAGCGGTACTCTAACTAGAACTAGCAGTCAAGCTTAACTGCTCACTACAAGTAGTCAGTGCCTCCAAATCCTTCCATTCTACCAACATAGGTAACACCACGTTTTGATGTTTTATGCTAAGTGCATTTGTCACTTTGTTTCCATTCCGTGGCATATACCCAGTACCAAAATCATAAGCTGCTAAAAACTCCAACCACCTCTGCTGTCTCATATTCAACTCTTTCTAAGAAAATAAATACCTCAAAGATATATGATCTATATACAACTTGAATCTTTCTCCTAAGAGGTGGTGCCTCCATATTTTCAATGCAAAGATTACAGCTGCCAACTCATGAGTGGAATATCTAACTTCATATGGTCTGAGTTATCGAGAAGCATAGGCAATCACTCTACCTCTTTGCATAGACATGTAACATCCCCCTACTTGGAGGCCCAAAACTAACGGCTACGGATGCTACAGTCATCCATAGTTATTAATCCTCGGCGATCAAATACGGCAGTGTTAGATTCATTGATACACAGAAACACATGAATATGGAAATTTTTTAAAACTTCAAACAAGATCACATTCTATTTCAAAACATTTCCAATTCATTACATAATTCCACAATCGTTAACCACGTTCAAAGAAAATATATTTATTACAATGAATGCCAAGAGCGACATATGAATATTCCCCCTTGGATGATCAGAGTATATACAGGCAATTTAACAACTTTTCCATTACAAACAACACAGCGGAATCAAATAAAAGAGAACTCTAGATATCTATCTTGCCTCATGCATGTCACTGGAAGATTTATTCGTCTAATGAGGTACCTAAAAACCTCAACTCTCAAACTACTCAAATTCAATTGAATACCCGAGAGTTTAAGGGGAAACATAAACTTCGAGTCAGACATAAAGCCTGGTATGAATGATAATCTACCATCTCAAACCATTTAGATATCTAGTGAGACCATACCGCTTAGTGGAACGAGTTTTCCCCTCACTAGTATCATAAAACCTTTTCAAACCATATACCATGCTCCTGCATCCACAATGGTTAAAACATAGTATTTCAAAAAATTATAATGATATGTAAAACAAGTAAATCAAATCTGAATTACCCATCCCCATTCATTTTGACTATCCGTCTTAATTATAGTTTCTAGGATTACTATTAACCTAACAGTTTTCATAGGCTGACTAATAACCGACAAAATGTATAAGGACTCCCTGTCTAATTACATTGTTTTAATGGGATCACTACGAACCTATTGGTAACTCCAATATCTTTACTCTTATCCTAGTTTTTATGGGTCGACTAGGAACCTATTAGTGACTCCAATATCTTTTCTTCTTATCCTAGTTTTCATGGGATGACTAGGAACCTATTAACATCTATCAATATCTTAATTCGGATATAGTTTTCATGGGCTAACTACAAACCTACTGGCCCCTGCCAGTATCAAATCATAGTTTTCATGGGCTTACTATGAACCTGTCTTTTTGACATCTTCATTTATACATAGTTTTCATGGGCTAACTATGAACCAATTTGCCCCTGCCAATATCTTTTCCTATACACAGTTTTCATGTGCTTACCGAGAACCTATTGGCCCCTGCCAATATCTTTTCCTTTAATGTTTAGCATCCTATATTCTGGTCTTCCTGACCTCCTGGATGCAATTCTACTCATTCAGGAGTTAACATAGTTTATATTCACTACCGGGTCAACCTATCTGGTTATTCTGCCTTTCCCCAAAATAAAGTTACGGATCCAAAACAATGTGAATATATACATATTGAAGAAGCAAACACAATAACTTGGTTGATCCCTTTAACCTTTTAATCAAAGAAAATTTCTTCAAAAACTCCTTTTCAAAAAACTTTATTTAATTATGCCATGGTATTCCTTAAAAAATGAGATTGGGTTATTTGCTTTGAAAACTAAGGCCGTCGAAACCTTCAAAACCTTGCTTTTGACTTCATTGGATTTATATATATGTTCATTAGTTGCATAAACAAATCTTACGTTAAATAAAAGGTATATAAAATATGTATGGTTTAATAAAATACCCATTTTTTATTTTAGAATTCGTGAGCATTGTATGTTAATAAAAATAATTTTTTTTATTTTTTTATTTTATAGATAGAACATGTATTATTTAGTATTATATTTTGTATACTAGTTTTAATTAAAATAGCGATTGTTTATATTATATAATTTAATTTCAAAATACATTTTTTACCAGGCCATGAAAAATATAATGCATTGTATATAAAAAAATACTTATTTTTTAGATAGAACATGTATTATTTAGTATTATATTTTGTATACTAGTTTTAATTAAAATAGCGATTGTTTATATTATATAATTTAATTTCAAAATACTTTTATTTTATTTTATTTTAGTTTGGAGTTTGTAATTTTGGAATCTCTTAATGTTATGGCCGTTCTATAATGGTAGATGCAAGAGAGGACTTCTTAAGATTTCAAGTGAGGCACAAGTGGAATAAATAGAAGAAGGATAAGAGAGTGAAAAGTGGAACAAGATCCTCTTTTCTCTTATTACTAATTCTTTTTTTGTTATTCAAACCACTTCACCATGTACATTACATAGCCAATGTCCCCTTTGCATGTTTATAGCTGCCTATTGAAGCTTATAAATGGGCCTTGAAATTATTCTAAGCCCGAATAATAATTCTTGCATTTAAATCCAATTAATTACATACTGATATCGTATATCAATTAGTATACTTATAACTATTTTAAATACACTATTTAATATTGTTCAACACACATCACAAAATTTTATAACTAATATTTCATGAATATTAATTAATTTAATTAATTTATAATAATTACAAATTAATTAAATCGACTAGTAAAATGGAGTATTCAACGTTCGGTTGTGTGACTTTTTTGTTTAAATTTAGCCAGTGATCAATATTGAATAATTCGAATATTAACGTTAACATGTCACTCAGCAGGTGATGTGACATTATGACCAAATTTATTGCTTATTTGACATCAGTAAAATCCAATTTTATTTTATTAAGTGTTACCCGGTAGTGACAATTATTTACATCAATTCCTTTCGTCAAAACTATATCACTTTGGACTTATGAAATTTGGTAACAGTCAAAACTCTAATATTTCCATATTCAACTCTATAATCCAAACGCAAACCCTTGGTTCAATAATAATAATTATTAACTGAACTACTTTGGCTAGAAACTTTGACTTTGAGTTGACTTCAGTTGACCGTGATATTAACCCTATATAAATAAGACGACGAATCCTTTCTTGAATAGTGTCTCACTTCACATGCTTTAACTTGACCTAACTATAGTCGTTCGATGGACATCGTTCCATGATTTAACTATAATCAAAGTGGCGCTTCCACATTGAAGATCATATGTTGTTAGCGCCAAAATTGGTCACTACACCCAAATCCAGATGAAAGCACCAAATACCAGTCACAGCTCAGAGATAGAGTATATGTAGAGAGTAATAATGTGAAGAACAGTTAAAACTAAAATGAAAGCAGTAAAGAACAACAGATTTTATAGTGGTTCGGCTAACTCTGGCTTACGTCCACTTAGAAGTTTGCTTTTTTATTGCTGTAATAATCGATTACAGTTGCAAAATGGCAGAGTTGCCTTAGCCTTAGAAAAGAGAAAGTAAGAGAACAAAAAGAAGATCCCCCATCTGGAGACCCACATGCTGTATTTATAGGCAAAACCAGGTTGTTGGGCCTCCTGAGTAGTTCGGGCCCATCAAGGTCATAGCCGAACCCTACTTCATTATGCCGACCGATCCTGAGCAGTTGGTATGCCGAACGTTGGGAGGTGTGAGGTACCGAGGTATGGAGGTGCGAGGTACCGAGGTATGGAGGTGCGAGGTACCGAGGTACGAGGTGAGGTATGGAGGTGCGAGGTATGGAGGTGCGAGGTGCAATGCCGAGCGAGGTGAGGTATGCCGAACGACCCATCCAATGCCGAACGCTCCCTAATGCCGAACGAGATTTATACCGAGCGCTCCATCTAATGCCGAACGATCCATCCACTGCCGAACGTCTCCAGATGCCGAACGAGATTTATGCCGAGCGCTCCATCTAATGCCGAACGATCCTTAGTGCCGAACCTCCACCATGCCGAACCACGTCTGATGCCGAACAATTTCTAATGCCGAGCACCCATCATGCCGAACGATCTCAAATGCAGAGCGCTTCTTAATGCCGAGCGCTCCTGGATGCCGAGCGCTACTAAATGCCAAGTTTTCCTGGAATGCCGAACCACTCATGTATGCCGGACGCTATATGTATGCCGAGTACTCTTGAATGCTATTCGAACGTGAATGCCAGATGAACCATTTGTGCTGAACCTCCACCATGCCGAACCATGTTTAATGCCGAACCATGTTTCCCAGACCCAAATCATAGTTGATTCATCTTTATCCAATCATATTTCCATCTCCCAAGCATGTTGCGTCATCCATCCATCCAGTCGACTGTATCCATCGTACCCTAGCCTCGACGAACATGCAGTTGATTAAGTTAAACCCGTCTATCCGTGACCTTGCCAAAAGGCGGGTTAACACTTGCCCCCCAAAACATGCCTTGCTATTGGAAGGTGTGTTTTGAATAGCCTTGAATCCGATATCCAAAGTCCATGTTTCATCCATATCCAATAACCAATAACCGACCTTAGGACCTCTCCGGGTCAATATCCAAATCCTCTACCGTCTATAGCCGATATTCATATACGTGACCTCTCCGGGTTCTTGTCAAGCACAATCCACACTTGACAACCTATGTTAAGTAAATCCATGGTGATCATGGTTCAGTGTCCCTGAATGTCGAATAATGCCGTGGCTTAAGTCCTAAGCCGAATCCTGGTCACTCCGGACCCCTGCCGAGCATAGTCCATACTCGACGACCTGTAATAGTAACCGATAATATGGGGGCCTAAGTCCTAGGCCGAGTCCTGGTCTCTCCGGACCCTTGCCGAGCATAGTCCATACTCGACGACCTGAAATAGTAACCGATAACCTGGGGCCTAAGTCCTAGGCCGAATCCTGGTCTCTCCGGACCCTTGCCGAGCATAGTCCATACTCGACGACCTGAATAAGTCGATTTGCCATGCTTGGACAAAGCGACTTACCCCTTGCCAGGTATGATCCATACCTGACGATCATTTACCAAAAGCCAGATAAAAATCCAATCAAAAGCCAATCCGAAATCCAGATCAAATCGAGAAACAAAAAATCCGTATCAAAAATCCAAACCAATATCCAAACCAGAAATCAATCATCCAAATAAAAGTCCAAACCAAAAGATAAAACCAAAAGACAAACAAAACCAGGAGTTCAAACCAAACCAAGAAAAAGCAAATGTCCAAACCGAAAAAGAAAAGGCAAATTTCACAAACTAGAGCATCGCGGTTTGTCATCATCTCAGAGCATGCCTATGGGCTATCTCCGTCCCCGTACATGTGTAAGTGACTCGACCGTTTGCTCAAAGTTTGCTACTTATTTCATATTACCCCTGTCAATTGATAACCAATCGACCATCATTCCTGGGCCTCGCTCCATCGTTGTTTGAAGTAGACGGTGGTCGCTCCTATTCCACCGCTGCATTTCGAGCTCCAACATATTGTCGCAACTGTCCATTCCTTACATGCTCCTCAATTATGTCATTCAGATGCCTGCAGCTGTTGGTATCATGTCCATCCAAGTCGTGAAAAAGATAGTGCCTTCCTAACGCCCTTTCACATTCTGAAGGTTCTCTCCTAGCTGGCCTTCGGTAGGGAAGGTGATTCCGAGTCTCCATGAATATCCGTTCCAACGTCTCGTTTAATCCCGTGTAAGTGGAGAATTTTGGCTCTGTCCACCGCTTTCTAGCTTTTCCTGAATCATCATCCAGCTTCCATTTTCCTTTGTCTTTATCTTTATCTAAGCCTCCGCTAGATGGCCCTCCATCATCAGCCGCGTTCACCTCCTTTAATTTCATATCTGAGCATGCATCTTCCTGCCGAAGGAATCTCTCAGCTTCGTGAAAGAATTCCTCGAGATCCATTGGTGGGTCTCGTATTAGAGATACCTTGAAATCTGAATTCTCTCTGACCCCTGACACCGCTGCCATTAGGACCATCGATGGATCCGGTCGATCCACCGAAGCAACCTCCGCATTGAACCGAGTTAAGAAAGCCCTGAGTGATTCCTCCGTCCTTTGCTTTATTGATGTCAGCGTCATTACATTCTTCGGCCTCTTGATATGAACCCGAAATTGCTTCAAAAACCTGTCCACCAATTCTGTCCATGTCCCGATAGATCCTTCTTCTAGCTGTCTGAACCACATAGCAGCTATATCCGTTAAGTACAAAGGGAAACATCGGGCCATAACTTCCTCCGATGCCCCCCAGCACTTCCATGTGTCTTGTGTATCTCATCAAGTGATCAGTTCGATCAGCTTTTCCATTGTATACCTCCACGTTAGGTAGCTTAAACTCTGGTGGATTCTGAGCTATCCTGACTTCATGAGTAAATGGACTCCTGTTCACTCCTTCCAGATCTCTATTGGTCAAACCTCCGCGCATAGTTCGCCTGATAATCTCAGCTAATCCAGCATTGTCCGTCAAGGGATGCCCCTCGAGTTCCCGAGGGAATTCTGGTACATACTCTTCATCTCTTGCTCTTACATTCCTGCCAGCATCCTGTTGCGTGGTGTTAGCTGGAACCCCTCCATGAACTGGTTCAACATTATCTGATGGTGCGCCCCCGAGTCCAGCTCCATCCGGATTGTCAGTTGTATGTTGATTGGGGGTTGCCCCCTGCTGAACCATTCCCTCTGCTTGCTGGTTGAGCGCTTCTGATCTAGCTCCATGGATCTGAGCCCCCGCATTTCCTACTTGCGTAAATTGTCTGAGAAGAGCTTGCATCATCTCCTCTTGTCTTTTCATCATGACTTCCATTTCCTCTCTGGTGATGTAGATGGATGCTTGACCTGCTTCCGCTCCAGAGGAAGCCTCTTGACTTCCCTCCTGATTGCTCCTTTATGTCACTTGCTTTCTTGTTGATGGCCTAGCCATTGCTTTCTAGAGTCCAAGTTCCTAACTCCAAAATTCCTGAGTTCAGCTCTCAGTGAAAGAACCAAAGTGTTAGCGCCAAAATTGGTCACTACACCCAAATCCAGATGAAAGCACCAAATACCAGTCACAGCTCAGAGATAGAGTATATGTAGAGAGTAATAATGTGAAGAACAGTTAAAACTAAAATGAAAGCAGTAAAGAACAACAGATTTTATAGTGGTTCGGCTAACTCTGGCCTACGTCCACTTAGAAGTTTGCTTTTTATTGCTGTAATAATCGATTACAGTTGCAAAATGGCAGAGTTGCCTTAGCCTTAGGAAAGAGAAAGTAAGAGAACAGAAAGAAGATCCCCCATCTGGAGACCCACATGCTATATTTATAGGCAAAACCAGGTTGTTGGGCCTCCTGAGTAGTTCGGGCCCATCAAGGTCATAGCCGAACCCTACTTCATTATGCCGACCGATCCTGAGCAGTTGGTATGCCGAACGTTGGGAGGTGCGAGGTACCGAGGTATGGAGGTGCGAGGTACCGAGGTACGAGGTGCAATGCCGAGCGAGGTGAGGTATGGAGGTGCGAGGTATGGAGGTGCGAGGTGCAATGCCGAGCGAGGTGAGGTATGCCGAACGACCCATCCAATGCCGAACGCTCCCTAATGCCGAACGAGATTTATGCCGAGCGCTCCATCTAATGCCGAACGATCCATCCACTGCCGAACGTCTCCAGATGCCGAACGAGATTTATGTCGAGCGCTCCATCTAATGCCAAACGATCCTTAGTGCCGAACCTCCACCATGCCAAACCACGTCTGATGCCGAACAGTTTCTAATGCCGAGCGCCCATCACGCCGAACGATCTCTAATGCAGAGCGCTTCTTAATGCCGAGCGCTCTTGGATGCCGAGCGCTACTGAATGCCGAGTTTTCCTGGAATGCCGAACCACTCATGTATGCTGGACGCTATATGTATGCCGAGTACTCTTGAACGCTATTCGAACGTGAATGCCAGACGAACCATTTGTGTTGAACCTCCACCATGCCGAACCATGTTTAATGCCGAACCATGTTTCCCAGACCCAAATCATAGTTGATTCATCTTTATCCAATCATATTTCCATCTCCCAAGCATGTTGCGTCATCCATCCATCCAGTCGACTGTATCCATCGTACCCTAGCCTCGATGAACATGTAGTTGATTAAGTTAAACCCGTCTGTCCGCGACCTTGCCAAAAGGCGGGTTAACATATGTATTCTTCAGTCAAGAGAAATGTGTAATTTTGTCATATCGATATTTTCTGTTTGACCTTAGTTATTTTAACCAAAAAAACAATTGAGTGAATCATTTCCATAATTATCTAATAACTATCAATATGTAATTCTCTGGTGCCCCCAGTAGTCATGAGTAATACAATATCCAATATTTGAAGAGTGCTGCATAATCTAGCCTTAACGGTTGTATCAATATCCTGTCTCGATACATCTTGACTAGGAATATTTAAAACAATATGTTTAATTTCACTATGATAAATTACTCATGGTTACAGGACTTTGTAACAACTATTACAAAACATTCCATTTATGGATTTTCTATTAAATATACTTTATTTAATTAATATAACAGATTATATCAAGTATATAATAGAAAGAAAATACAATTTGTCTCGAACAAGATTGGTTGTCGATTTAGATATATGTAACATATTATACAATTACCGCTAGGACATACCCATAACTCTATCAATCTCTCACTTGCATTTGGCCCAATCATAGAACATCTATCCTATCCCTTTAACCAGTTTGATGGGAACTAATCGAGTTAGACCCTTCATGAATGGATCTGCTATGTTGGTTTAATTATCTACTCCATCAATCAACTCTCTTCGACGTTGATAAACTAGTTTTATCATGTGGAACTATTCAGAGTATGTTTCTCAACTTCTAGTGAGCTATTATCATTACATTGTTATCATATAACAATAATGTAGTATTCTCAATACTTGGAATCACCCCTTACTCAGTTTCAAATTTGTGCATTTATATTTATACATTGCTTTTATCGTGGCGCTATTTAAGACAATGTACTTAGCCTTTTCGTTAAATCAGGCACAACGTGCCGTTTGGAACATTTCCAACTTAAAGCTTTTCAATTAAAGTTTGAACGTGAGTTTAATATTGACATATTATACTTAATACACTTATAAAGTTCGCGTCTAAGCACTTCTTCATAAGGAGTTTGTTGTTTCTATAAACAATTCTCCAGTATTTCGTAAATACTCAAGAAAACTCTAAACTACCATTTTAATGATCTTAATTTGGATTTTATATTTTCTTCATGCATCAAATACATAAGCAAAATATAATGTTGTATACGATACAACATGTATGATAATTCCTATTGTTAATACATAAAGAATCTATCTTACATGTTCCATGTTAAACATTTTAGTAAGGTGTCTTTGCATTATCACTTCGAACATTCCCAACATCCTTTATACTTATTATAAAATATATAATTTACAAATCCAATATCGAGTATTAAACAACTAAACTATTACTAATTTAAACATAAGCACATCATTAACAATTAGCGATATGTTGTTTACTTATAGTCTAGAAATATCTATGTACCTTTTAGTGGTTCTTTCTTATGGGCACATGCTTTTTTTAATTTTTGACAGAAAATCAAACTATTTGATACTACTATCAAAATGCTTACTCAAATCTGATGCTTATAAAATGATACTTTCATATCATTTCTTGGATTATATCCTAAAACTCACGAACTCAATATCACTCCTACTGACTTTGAGATACTTTGGTTGTTATGTGCAAATAGTCCATTCTAAATCATTATTTAGTATTTTGCATTTCAACACTACGTACCAAACATAAAGTCATACTGAGCGATAATTTTGTGAGTAAATCCGAATTAACTTGAGCCCATTGAATAACGAATCTATTATGTCAATTTCAACAATTGAAATTTGCGATGTTATTATTATTAACATTGCTTATTATATTCCAACAACATTTGTCTTGCTCTTAAAGAGTTATTCATGGCCGATGGATTATATCCCTTTGGGTACAACTGCAAAAAACATATTTTGATAACACACCTGGAATCCTTTAGGATTTGTGCACCATAACATATCATAGAGTCAATACTGTTAAAGGTTTAATTGATAACCGATGATTATCTATTCACGACGTTGAAAAGAAACTCATAGTTTATCTTCAGTGTGTGAAAATACTTATTAGACACTCTAATGCGATATGTTCATTTAAGTTAAGTTAATTTCATTTCAGCCCATGTAATTAGTTTTATCTTTGGATCGTATCCAAATCCATTTTACTACCAATAATTTCTAAACGAAATTCCTTCGATATGAAGTTGGTATTTCTTGAAAATACAATCGTTTCTGAGTGCAACAGAATAGGTATTCATAAACACTTTATGAATTTTTGTGAGATTCCAAAAACTCAGCCTTCAAAAATCGGCACCTGTACTTCACTTGTACTCAAAATGCCGTAGATTCAAACGCCGAATCTGGCTTCCCGGAGCTTATAACACCATTAAGTATAACAACACAGCGGAATAAAGAAATCAATGATATCAATATATATAACATTGATACAATGACAGATACAAAATCTGATACAATATGATACAACGGAATGATACAACAGACATCAATATACATCAGAGATATGATACAAGAAATAACAGCGGAAAAGAAAACGATAACATCAACAACGGATAATCTCCATCTTCAAAGCACCAATCCAGAAATAGCTCGAACTCCCAAAAACGAGGCACAAAGATAAGCAAGTGCAGTCCATATCCAAAGACTGAACTAGCTCCAGATAATCTACTCAACCTGAATAACTAAGAAACCCAACTCTAGACTGCCCGTGTGGAAAATAGTTGGCACCCAGAGTTTAGGAAGGGAACAATAAACTCCGAGTCAGTCGTGGGACTGGTGTGAGCAAAAAAAAACAGTTTATCTTTAAACAAACAACAAAGAAATTTTAAACATTGAAAACCGCAATGCATTTGGAAAATGAAACTACCATAAGGCCTCCCGCACACACACACAATGCAAACGCAGAATCGGAGGAGATTTCTCCTTATGATAGTCAAAGATGCTTACTACGCAAAACAAATCATTGGATATTATTATTAGTGCATAGTGCAGAAAACATTTCGAAAGTATAATATTAATCTTAGCCATCATAGGCATTCCGCGTTATGCCTACTATAGCTACTATGTTCAATAGCAGGTTACCGCCACATTCCATAGCAGGTTATACAACTAAAACCGTACAAGGTTTGTATTGTTTCTTTGGATTTTCCAACAAATGGTCAGGCTAAGGAACTTCCTATGCCACGTAGGAAACGCCTCTGGCTGGACGCTCCGAGAGACAAACTGCTCTCTGCCAACAAGGCCGGGTTACCCCCGTAACAGGTAACTCACGAATATGCCACCTCCCGGTCCTTTGGGACCTTTATCCGAGCGCTCGGTAACCAACATCACACATAATAAATAAAGTGTGTCCACATGAGTAAGTATCTGGGCTCCATACCATGATACCACCCCTTTCCAGAAGGAAATGACATACCCTAAAGGGCGCGACCCTCATAACCTTGCCGCAACATTCCTGTTTCGACCATTTCCGGGTTGTGAGGCCCTGACGAAGTCTCGTCCACAAAGCTACGCTTTGTTACAAAGCCATGCTTTGGGTCAACAGATGATCAAAGAAATGATCACAAAGATAAATGATCAAACAAATGATCGTATCACAAATGATCAAACGATGATCATCACACAGCAACACTCAGCATGTCACATTACCAAATTGGAAATATATCGCTGATAACCTTCAACTACATAACCTCTGAGCTCGTACGTCTCAGAGAAGGGTGTTAAGCTAAGAGAATAAATTATCCGCCACCAACAGAAATGTATTTGAAAGAAATCTGCTTTATATCTCAAATTGTAATGTCAGACATGTAACCATACAAGTCTGTTCTGGGTTCGAACAGAACCGAAGGCACTTTCGAAGAAGCCCTTGCAAATCCGGATAATTTTCTAATCACTTCTGGACTTCCCATCACAAAGGGTGCTAAAATCTCTATACCGGGGACCAGTCGGTGCAGAGACATTCGACGAGTTGTCCTTTCATTTTCGAAAATATCCGGTCTTCACCACCGGTCTTCAAATGTTATCCATATACGACGTATCACTATTCGGAATGGGTTATATGACACAAATGTCTTTTCCCGGCTAACCTGAATAGTGAGCGCAATTATTAGAAATCATATGGATACTGGGGTCTCAGTTAAATCACAGCTTAGAACCCAAAACCTTTCGTTCGAATGGTTAAAATAAATTACCATTTTCAAATCTTTAAACAAAAAGATTTATTTCGCAAAGTTAACCCCATTCATAAAGATACATTCATAGATTTCAAAACAATTTCCGTTTCAATTGGATTAACTCGTTAAATCTTTAAAACAAAGATTCAACTTATAGCTTTCAAAATAATTTCATTTCGAATAGTTTAAACACATCATCATTTTAAATCTGTTAAAAATAAACAGATTCTATTCATAGCTTTCAAAAAGAATTCATTCATAGCCTTTCAAAACATTTCAATTTCATTTTAAATTTGAAACTTTTCAACACAAATTGGAAGTTCACTTCTTATATGAAAGCTGTTTTATTTGAAAACAAATAGTTTTCGTTTAAGAAAAATCCAATTATATTTGCACGAGTTAAAGCCTTTGAATTATATTCACATTCCAAAATCAATACTTATAAAATGGTTTAAATTCATACAAACACATTTATATCATCTTTTAATCCCTAGTTTTCAAATCATAGGATTTAATTTCAAACTTGAATTCAAAATTTAAATCAAATTATTTAAATTTCAAACTCAATCAAGTTACTCAAAATAAATTTCATCTTTGAAATTCCATTTCAAAAGCTTTTCACTTTAAACCCAAATTTCAAATTTCAAAATCAATTGAAATCAAGATTTCAATTTCAAAAACATCAAATTTAAATTATCTGTGACTAACCGATTTCCACGCGAAATCCATATTTGTGTGTGTATGGTGTAGTCCAGGGGTTTTACACACAATAGTGCAACAACAATCATCACAGATATATCGATAAGCAGTATAATCAATAACGCTTATCTTCATTCACAGATTCATAGATAAAATAAATTTATTGGTCACAAAGATTCACAATTATAATTCGATGTGGGTTTCGGATAACCAACTGGAATCCGACTCCCTGTCGCATTGAAATTCAAGTGCCGTTTTACGGGTCAAGGGTTTGCATATTCACATAATAATATATCACAGATAAGTAAATTACAGATCATAACATAAATCAGGATGTATCACAAAACATCATATATCAGGGATATCAAACAATCAAATCAATAGAATCCAAATATTCATAAGTAAGGTCAATTAATTATCGGATTAATTCAAATCATATTTATTACTTATGAATTCCATTATAATTATTAATTAGTTACCAATCAATTTGATTAATTACTCTTTAAATCATCGATTTACCTTTAATTAATTTATCCTAATTATTTAATTTATTAAGTATTAACTGTAACTTAATTAGTTCTTATTTACAATTCATTAATTTCAATCATTTATTAGAAATCTAGTTTATGATTCATAAGTACCAATTAATTATGCCTTCATTAATCAACTTTAACTTTACTTAACTATTTTAAACTTATAATTACTAATTTAATTAATACATATCATTAATTATCATGATTAACTAACTTAGTAAATAAATAAATTACCATTCATCAAATTTTCATTTACTTAAGATAAATTTATTTTTATTAATGATTTCATTATCACTTATAGATATATCGAAAACATTTATATTCAATCCATTTTTTTTTCAAGGTTTAAAATAAATACCAATTTATTATTATAAGTTTAAATCAAATTAGTGAACCTTATAATTGCTTGTCAAAGTAATACATACCTTATAAAAGAAATTTAAAAGAATTTTAAAGCCAAATTCATTTTAGTTTAAATCTGGGTAAGTTTAAAACAGGAAACAAAATGTTTCCGAGCCCAAAACACCAATTCCCAAGACAGACTCGAGTGAAACCCGAGCCATTTCACATTTTTCCCGAGTTCAACCCTGAGACACTCGCGTACGCTCCTTTCCTCGAGACAAACCATCATTTACTTCGAGCCTGACCCGAGCAATGCTTCTTCCCCAACAACTTAAGTTCCACCAGATACATCGTGCACGTGGTGCACGTACATCAGCGCCTTTCACCTCCGGTGATCATCGCGGCGACATTCGACCATCCCATAAACTCACGCGACCACATTCGAACATCCAGATCACACGCCACCCACACAAATCGAAATCGAACCCTCTCGACCATACTTGAAAACCATCGTGGATAGAAAACTCCTCTTTCCCAATGCCTCCGCCCTCGAGATCGCCGACCATCATTACTGAAGCTTCGTCACTCCTTCCAGCCTCCATCCCCACGATCGCGATACGCTCCGATCCTTTACCCACGTTGACATTGCCTCGACAAAACAGACGAACGAAACACCACCTAAAACCCTAGTTCGATCTCGACAACCACCCCCAACTGATTTTAAAATCGATGGGCATTTTTCCATTGATCCTTGAGTCTTCCTCCACCTTCACGAGCAACCCCGACCCTAACCATCGCATCAATGATCGACAATGGCCATAAACCCCAAAATTGACAATTTCAGCTTATCTCAGTGAATACTGAATTAAAAATTAGGAATTTGCTTTCAAAAATCATGAATTTTAATAAGCTTTCAGACGGTATATGTGAAATTTAAATTTACGAGGTTTGAAATTTAACATGACTTTGCATTTTAACAGTATTTTCATATGTTACAGGAGAAGCTTGAATTTGTTTTACCTAAATTCTTTTTTAAAGCTTAGGTTATGTTTATACTTACAAACTTTGTCTAAATTTCAAAGCCTAAGAAGCTACAGGGAGGAAGAAAATCAAAATTTTAAACAGGGTTTAAATCCCTGTAATAAAAGAACAGAGGCCTGTTCTTTTGCCTGTTCCCAGATAAATATACAGATATCAACATACCCATATATAAAATCAACATGCATATCACCATTCATAGCATAATTTAAAAATCACAATATCAAAGACACAGGCAGATGTAAGAGAGTTTGCTCACCTTTGCCAATATTTGAAAACAGAGAGCTTTATATTGAAAACTGCAGTTTTCTTCCTTCTTTTGAAAGTCTGATATTACTTTTTCTTTTGTTTTTTTCCTTAACCCTTATGTATTTGAGTCGAATCCATATGTTGCTTATTAGATCTGAGATGAACTTTGCTTGAAGTTGAATTAGTTACTTTGCTCTTGATTTCCAGGTTTTGAAATCTCCCTAGGTTTGAAGACTTTGAATTGCTTTTGTTTTTAAGTTTGAGATGTTTTACTTTAGTGTTTCTTTTTCAGCTTATAATGGACGAAAACTAAAGTGGATAGATTGATATATAAAACTGAGTTTACATGGTATATTACTTTGTACAGGTGATGATTTTCTTCTTGGTGGCTGAAGTAAACATTTTGGGGGCTAGCATTAATTAACTTGTACAAACTTATTTTATTTTGTACAACAAGCATGGCCGAACATCTATGCATTATGGGCTGAGATGTTGTATGTACCTATATTTTCAGTTGTTTTATGCAACAAGATCTCGGTGGTGGCTGATATGGTGTGCTATGGTGGCTGCATTTATGAGTTTGTACAAAGTTTACTTTATTTTATATTGAGGCTGATAGTTCATTTGGGTATGGGGTGAGATGATCTTGTTTTGGTTTCACACTTGATTTCAGCTGTCCAACTTTACATGAGATATTGTTGACTTCTTCCTATGCAAACTTTTCATTTGTATCTTTACTTATCTTGTTAATTTCGACTGAAGATGATGCATGTACTTTAGAGATGTTTTGTTTGTACTTCATTAGATTGTTTCATACCTGCATGTTTATATTTTGTCTTGCCTACACATTTGAATAAAAGATGTTTATATTTTTACTTGCCTTTGTGCTTCATACAAAATTGTTATAGTATACATTTCTTTTGTTATTATTTTATAGTTTGATTACTAAATATTAATTTATAACTTATATTTTATTTTATACTTTTTATTACTTTTTAAAGAAAATTCATTTTGAACTTCCAAATCAAACTTTTGTTTATAATTCTATTCAATTGAAAATATTTACTTTGAGTTTCAAATTCAATTTATAAAATAAATAAATGTACATTTCTTATTAAATTTGAAAATTTCAAACAAATCCATAATTTAATCCAAAAATTCAATTAGATTATAAATTTGAATTCGTCATTAAACTGGGATCGTTACAAACTTCCCCCCTTAAAAGAATTTCATCCTCAAAATTCGCAGGCACGAAACAACACAGAGATAGACAGATTCGATCTCCTATAATTCCTCAAACACAAGATATGAATTCCAAACTCAAGTCGGAATATTTCAAAACACATACTAATTTGTCCCTCTTCGGACTTTGGTATTCACAAGAAACTTCAATAAAATTTCAAAATTTGGTTTCAAACGAAATCGTTTTATCGATTCAATTCAATTTTATCCTCATATTCTATTAATCAATTTAACTCAATTTAAAATTTCCAATTCATTTAAATTTTCAATTCAAATTTCATATTTATTAGAGTTTAAATCGAAAAGCTGATAAGAAAACGATGAAATACGAAGTAAGAATTTTCTACAACGATTCGTAGAGCCATCATCACACTGAAACTTCTTCTTGTAGCTGGTACGAAGCAATCAAAAGAATTTGGAAACGAATCAAAGAATATTGATAAGAAAGTTATTTCCACTGTCGCAGGGTATTGACCATTTATAGTCGTACTTCCCTGTCCCCTATCTCGTCCTCTTCTCGCACTCATACTCACTATCAGTGGATAGTAAGAGAATTTACTGAGGCGTTCAAACGGATATCTTAGGGATATACTACTGTATTACTTGATTTCAGAAAAATTTCAAACCCATTTTACTTGGATAAAATTCTAAACCAAAATTTATGTTTAAACAAACATATTATGTTTGAAATTCAATTCCTAAAAATGGTCAGATGGGGAGATTTTGAAATTTTGATTTGTTTTGAACTCTGTACTTTGGAAACAGAGAAGAATAGGCACCCAAACATGTACAGATCAGACACACACACACATATATATATACACAGAGTTTCACATTTATATATGTAGACATGCAGCACAAACATCATCCAGAAATACACATGCACTAACATTTATATCTTAAGCTTTTTAGTTAAGTGTTTACTCACATTGATCTTGAATAAGGCAGAGAACAAGAAGAACAGAGCTTTAAATTTGAACAGGTTTGAGAAATGCACGCTTCCATTCTGATTTTCCAATTTGAACCTTTGCATTCCATCTTCACTAGATTTATCTTTTAGTTTTCAAAATGATGTTTGCTCTATACTTTCTCAGCTCGGACTAAAATGAGGGGTGGAAAGCTGATATAAAGTTGAGTTTACATTTACAGATTGATGATGATATTTGTACAAGGTAATGTATATTTTTATTGGTTTGTACAAAGTTTACTTTATTTTATATTGAGGCTGATAGTTCATTTGGGTATGGGGTGAGATGATCTTGTTTTGGTTTCACACTTGATTTCAGCTGTCCAACTTTACATGAGATATTGTTGACTTCTTCCTATGCAAACTTTTCATTTGTATCTTTACTTATCTTGTTAATTTCGGCTGAAGATGATGCATGTACTTTAGAGATGTTTTGTTTGTACTTCATTAGATTGTTTCATACCTGCATGTTTATATTTTGTCTTGCCTACACATTTGAATAAAAGATGTTTATATTTTTACTTGCCTTTGTGCTTCATACAAAATTGTTATAGTATACATTTCTTTTGTTATTATTTTATAGTTTGATTACTAAATATTAATTTATAACTTATATTTTATTTTATACTTTTTATTACTTTTTAAAGAAAATTCATTTTGAACTTCCAAATCAAACTTTTGTTTATAATTCTATTCAATTGAAAATATTTACTTTGAGTTTCAAATTCAATTTATAAAATAAATAAATGTACATTTCTTATTAAATTTGAAAATTTCAAACAAATCCATAATTTAATCCAAAAATTCAATTAGATTATAAATTTGAATTCGTCATTAAACTGGGATCGTTACAAACTTCCCCCCTTAAAAGAATTTCATCCTCAAAATTCGCAGGCACGAAACAACACAGAGATAGACAGATTCGATCTCCTATAATTCCTCAAACACAAGATATGAATTCCAAACTCAAGTCGGAATATTTCAAAACACATACCAATTTGTCCCTCTTCGGACTTTGGTATTCACAAGAAACTTCAATAAAATTTCAAAATTTGGTTTCAAACGAAATCGTTTTATCGATTCAATTCAATTTTATCCTCATATTCTATTAATCAATTTAACTCAATTTAAAATTTCCAATTCATTTAAATTTTCAATTCAAATTTCATATTTATTAGAGTTTAAATCGAAAAGCTGATAAGAAAACGATGAAATACGAAGTAAGAATTTTCTACAACGATTCGTAGAGCCATCATCACACTGAAAGTTCTTCTTGTAGCTGGTACGAAGCAATCAAAAGAATTTGGAAACGAATCAAAGAATATTGATAAGAAAGTTATTTCCACTGTCGCAGGGTATTGACCATTTATAGTCGTACTTCCCTGTCCCCTATCTCGTCCTCTTCTCGCACTCATACTCACTATCAGTGGATAGTAAGAGAATTTACTGAGGCGTTCAAACGGATATCTTAGGGATATACTACTGTATTACTTGATTTCAGAAAAATTTCAAACCCATTTTACTTGGATAAAATTCTAAACCAAAATTTATGTTTAAACAAACATATTATGTTTGAAATTCAATTCCTAAAAATGGTCAGATGGGGAGATTTTGAAATTTTGATTTGTTTTGAACTCTGTACTTTGGAAACAGAGAAGAATAGGCACCCAAACATGTACAGATCAGACACACACACATATATATATATACACAGAGTTTCACATTTATATATGTAGACATGCAGCACAAACATCATCCAGAAATACACATGCACTAACATTTATATCTTAAGCTTTTTAGTTAAGTGTTTACTCACATTGATCTTGAATAAGGCAGAGAACAAGAAGAACAGAGCTTTAAATTTGAACAGGTTTGAGAAATGCACGCTTCCATTCTGATTTTCCAATTTGAACCTTTGCATTCCATCTTCACTAGATTTATCTTTTAGTTTTCAAAATGATGTTTGCTCTATACTTTCTCAGCTCGGACTAAAATGAGGGGTGGAAAGCTGATATAAAGTTGAGTTTACATTTACAGATTGATGATGATATTTGTACAAGGTAATGTATATTTTTATTGGTTTGTACAAAGTTTACTTTATTTTATATTGAGGCTGATAGTTCATTTGGGTATGGGGTGAGATGATCTTGTTTTGGTTTCACACTTGATTTCAGCTGTCCAACTTTACATGAGATATTGTTGACTTCTTCCTATGCAAACTTTTCATTTGTATCTTTACTTATCTTGTTAATTTCGGCTGAAGATGATGCATGTACTTTAGAGATGTTTTGTTTGTACTTCATTAGATTGTTTCATACCTGCATGTTTATATTTTGTCTTGCCTACACATTTGAATAAAAGATGTTTATATTTTTACTTGCCTTTGTGCTTCATACAAAATTGTTATAGTATACATTTCTTTTGTTATTATTTTATAGTTTGATTACTAAATATTAATTTATAACTTATATTTTATTTTATACTTTTTATTACTTTTTAAAGAAAATTCATTTTGAACTTCCAAATCAAACTTTTGTTTATAATTCTATTCAATTGAAAATATTTACTTTGAGTTTCAAATTCAATTTATAAAATAAATAAATATACATTTCTTATTAAATTTGAAAATTTCAAACAAATCCATAATTTAATCCAAAAATTCAATTAAATTATAAATTTGAATTCGTCATTAAACTGGGATCGTTACAATTTCCTTATATATAAAACTAATTTGATTTTAGTTTACAATACTTGTATTCAAATCATAAATTGGTCATCTAATGACTATTATTTCCAAAATTCTTTTGGAGCGATTCATACAAGATCCCCCACGTACAACTATTACATGTAATCATTCAACTCACACAACCTGCCAACTCCTTAGCTTAGGATATGATGGGGTTTCTTATAAACCGTTACCTTGTATGATTTTATATACTATTCTTTCGATAAAATTAACTTTAACCATGTGTACTACTCTTAAGTATACGGCATTATAAAAAGAAGTTAACTCAACTTCACTCACCACAAATCATACTTTGTTCAATAAAGTTCGATAACTCCTTGTCGATACATCATTATGCACTATGGGGAGGTGTGATTTTTGAGATTGAATCTTTATTCATTTTTTGGTACATTCGGAACTCTTTCTAATATACTCACTTATTTGATCAAATCAATTTTATTTCTATTGCATGTTATTTTATTTACTTCCATTTTATACTCAATGAGCTTATCATAGACATACTATGTTAGAACTGGGCCAACCCACAATGGAAGAAGTGGGTGAATTTCAATTTTTTACCATATTAGATTGAAGTCAAATTTATTTAAAACATTTCTAAATTTTCTTTTAAATAAAATCATTATTTTATTTAAATTTATAATATAGTTTTATGTTATGTAATCAATATTATATTATATATAAATGTGCATTAAATACACACACACACACACACACACACACACACATATATATATATATATATATGTGCATGTGTCATATCATAACCTATTCAAGGTATAACATGCCCGTGTATAAGTGCTGGAATTTACACCGTAATGAATATGTTAGCTCATCTAGTATATAGAATATCTTCCAAATGTATGTTTCTATATATTTTATTTATGTATTCTAAATATTGAATATATATAAATATATATTTTATTTTGAAAATTATTTATAAATGTATAAATAAATATTATCGTGTACATGTATATATATAAAATTATGTCAAATTATATTAAATTTTTATTTGTTTATTTTACCAAAAATTCGAAATAGAAATCTATATTTTTATTAAACACACAAACGCATATATATCTTATGAATGGTTTAATAATAATAGAAATAGAATTAAATAAAACATATATATTTATGTAAAGTATATAAATAATATATACTTATTACAATGCTTAAGACAAAATTTGGTTTGTTAAACATACAGACACACACACACACACACATATATATATTTATATATGGAAATTAATAAAAAATTATTATTCGTAAGTAAAATTTTCAACAAAAATCTAAGTAAAATTTAACATTTAAATATTATATATATTTTATAATCTAAAATCAATTTTAAAATTAAAATTTAATTTTTGGATATTATTTAAATATTTAAATTATTTTTTTTTGCTGTTGAAAGTAAGTCGTGCACTAATTTAATTTTATAAAATATGAAAAATATTTTATATATTATATATATATTAATATAATTAGTTTATGTAATTAAGTAATATTTAAAATTATATATATAATTATTTTATTTATGCCGAATATATTTTAAGTCTGAAACTAAATATATAAAATTATGAAATTGTAATTTGCATAGCATACGATATTGTATTTGAATTATAATGTTTACGTAATTTAAATAATGAACACTAATTGATTAAATAATAGAAAAAACAATTTTTTATTTATTTTTGCCAAGCGAATTAACGGTAGGTGTGTGTTAATTTTTTTTAATACATACACATACATACATACATACATACATACATACATACATACATACATACATACATACATATATATATATAATCATACAAAATTCTAGATGTGACGATATATCGATATGCTAGAATCGTTCTCTATCTAACTAAGCAATAAATAATATATCAACTATTTAGACATTAAAATATAATTGTGGATAAGATATTACCTCATCTCCAAAGCCTATTAGAACACCTGAAACAATGTGATCTATTCTTTGAACTTATTTCTAATCTAATAGAGTATTAGTCCCTGAACTAATAACCACTAGCTATCGAATCGTATTGATTTTACTTTGATTTGCGTTTGGAAACGAAGGGATGGGTGTAACAACCCACATATTTTACGATTCATATATTTAAATGTTTAATTTAAATATAGCATCGTTAGTCGGATTTTAGTCCGAAAAAGTCAATATTCGTAGAAGAACAGTCGAATTAGTGAAAAGTCTTTGTGGATCGTGCTATTTGGAAGTGCCCACTTGAAAACAAAGTCAAACAGAAATTCAGACATCTGAAATGGGTCGTTCAGACGTCTGAAATTGTTCGAATCAAACCAGAAAGGAAATAGGCCTAAATTGCCATTTTCAAACGTCTGAAATATATGATTCAGACGTCTGAATATTATTCTTGACAACATCTGTTTTTCCAGATTCAGACGTCTGAATCGTTCATTTCAGATGTCTGAATGAAGTTTGAAAACTCATATTTTTCCAGATTCAGACGTCTGGTTTGGAAATTTCAGATGCCTGAATCAAGAATGAAGTTGAGAATCAACAATTTGGACTCGAGACCATTTCTATTGAGTTCAAAATGTTGTTTGCGACTTTTTTGAGTATAAGCTTCGATATGTTTAGAGTAAGTTGAATTTTGCTATTTTCTACTAGGGCTTTGGGTTTGAGTTTCAGCCCACTAACCCATCTTAACGCCCTAGCTCAGTCCACCTCTCCTCTTCACTTCATTCTTATTTTACTAACATTCAAGCTTCAATAAAAATGGGGAGAGGAATGGGAAATTAAAATTCAAAACCCTAGTTTCCTTTGCAAATACAAATTCTTGCTCCAAATTCAAAGAGAAGCTTAGGTAAGCATCCTCTTCTCCTTCTCCATCTCAATTCCTCTTCGATTTCTGAAATTTCCTAAACCCTAACTTAGGAAATATTTGTTCTTGAGCTTAGATTGAAGCTCCTTGGGTTATAATTGAAGAGTGATTGTTCTTGCCTTGCTCAATAGCTTCTCTCTTGAGTTTTTGGGTTAAAGGGTGAGTTTTTGAACTCACATCTACATCTATATCTTTGATAGTGTTAGGTAGCAATTCCTAACATATATTCCTTGTCCAATTGTTGTTGAATTGAATTAGTTTAATGAATATTCCAATTTTTTGCGTTTGAAGTCAAAATCTATGAAAATTCTTATATGGTTGTTCGGGCATGTTGGTCGGAGTGTATTGGTGAGTCACTAAGGTTGGTAGTCGTTTGGCCATCATTAAATTAGGCAAAGTATTGCCTGAGCCCCAGTTTCAGACGTCTGAAATATACAATTCAGACGTCTGAATCTGCTTGTCTCAGCCCAATTTGCCTATTTTGTGTGGGATTCCAATTTTTGATCGATTCTTCTTTCTCCAATTAGTTGTTTCACTTTGGTGGACTTTGATGATTCTTCTTTAGATTTCGTACACGGGTTTTTATAAAGAGATCTTTTTAAATGGTATTAAAAGCTCGTTTCTACATTTTATAATTTCTATATAAAACACACACACAATTTTGCACTCCGAGCGAAGAGGGAGGAGAATTAAATGATTAGAAAAAACACGTGCTATGAACACGTGTGTTCATCTTTTCAGTAAATTCCTAATCTATTCGTTTGACCGTTTTGACCTCTGGGTCTGGTTTACTGATGAGATGAGGTGAACTTTGTACTGCTTTGAGTGTGAAATTGACTAACGGTTAGTAAACCGTTTAGTGCGAACGTGGGGTATGGGACTCACGTTAACATTTTCCGGGTTCCTTACTGAGAGTTGTGACACATTCCACCGGACAGTGGTGTCTAGTACCGCTACTACGGTTTGTTTCCTTCGGGCATAGCCTTCGGGAGTTGCCTTTTGGCGTTGCCTTCGGGGTTTGTTGCCTTCGGGCTTGAGCCTTAGGGGTTTGTTGCCTTCGGGCGTTGCCTTCAGGGTTTGTTGCCTTCGAGCTTGAGCCTTCGGGGTTTGTTGCCTTCGGGCGTTGTCTTTTGGCGTTGCCTTCGGGGTTTGTTGCCTTCGGGCTTGAGCCTTCGGGGTTTGTTGCCTTCGGGCGTTGCCTTCGGGGTTTGTTGCCTTCGAGCTTGAGCCTAGGGGTTTGTTGCCTTCGAGCGTTGCCTTGGGCGTATGGATCCTTGTTATACAGTACTGGGCTCGAGCATCTTTTGTTTCTTTGACAATTATATTTCCCTAGTGTATCGCCTTTCGGGGTAGGTTCTTTGAACCACATGATATATAGCGATTACCTTGTGGAAACTTGTGTTACCTTTATTGGTATTTGTTATTTGCCTTTTGGCTTGTTTTGGGATATGGTATCCTTTGTTTATTTTGAGTTTCCTATGATATGAGGCTTATTTTGGTTCATCTTTTGTTAGATGATTTAGTTATCTCTTTTGGAGATATTTGTGGTACTTTATGATCTTGTATGTTCATTATCATTTGGTTTATCTAACTGATTTGTTTAGCTAGATTGACCCGTGTATTTTATACTCGGGTCAGACCGAGATGTTTCAGGTTATGTACATTGGACTTAGTCTATTTTGCTTTCGCATGGACTATTCCGCTAGCTCCTTTTTGTTATAGTTTTTTGAGTAGTCCTTTTTGTCTGTAACTCTGATATGTATTCTTTTGACTCGCCTATATATTGTGGTGCTTTACCACTTGTCGTGTATCATTTTGTATACTCTGTAATGTATCTGTATATGTGTAAATGTATGAGATGATCCATTGTTCTGTGATGTGTATTACATTTGAGTTGTTATATCTTGTTCTGATAGATTCTTCAGCCACCTATGGCTTTGTATTAAGTATTTATTGGAAACGTCGATCCATTTGAGAAAGAAAAGAAAGAGGTATGGCAATTGTCGGCGTGTTCAATAGATAATTAAGACAAGGCTATATATGGTCGCTCCTATCCAGCTCCATTCTCCGTATTAGCAGACGGTGTTACCTAGTAATACTCTTTGCTAATGTGGGTCTCGGAGTGGGGCATTACAGCTTGGTATCGGAGCTGAGTTCACAACAAAATATGATAAACATAGAACAGAGACACATATTACGGTACATCAAAGAGTAGTACGAATGTTACGAATCTTTGAATCATCACGCATTTATTCTTTCCGTGCCTTTTGGGTAGATAGAATTTTGGGAATACGTCTAGGAATGCATTTTATTCCGTAGTATTCCATATTTGAATTAACGATATATACCTTGTGAATAACCTTTATCTTATCTTATCTTTCGGCTAATGGCCGGAAGAGGCAGAGGACAACGCTTGGATGCTGGGCAATCCAGTGGCTCGCATCCGGACGGCGTTTATATGTCTGCCGATCAGTTTTTGGAGTTGTTTAGGAGCACTCAGCCTCCAGCTCCTATTCGAGCATCTCCTCCGCGCAAGTCTGCCTTTGCACGCTTGTGTAGTGATTTTTCTCATCTTGGAGGAAAGCCATTCAAAGGCTCCGAGTCTGTTCTTGAGGTCCAAGTTTGGATTCGCACATGCGAGCGTATCTTCTCTCGCATGGATCTTTCTGACCATGATCGAGTTCTTGTAACTTCTAGTTTATTGCAAGAGCGTGACCTCAAATTATACGAGCTTCTTGTAGCCAAACTTGATGAGTCTGTTCTTTCTTGGACTCAGTTCCGGGAACGATTCGAACTCAAATTCGTTCCTAAATCTGAGAAAGTCTTATTAGCCCGTCGCTTCCTTGAGTTGAAGCAAGGGGAGTCCTCCGTCTCTGAGTACGTTGCATCATTCGAGGCCTTATCTAAGTATGGTCTTGAATTCATTAGCACCTCTTATAAGAAGAATCTAAAGTTTGTCTCTAGTCTTAAGAAATATCTTAAGAAGTCTTTAATGCTTCAGCTTTCTTTTGAGGAGTTGGTTGACTCGGCACTTCATCTCGAAGCCATCGAGAAGGAGTGTGATAGTGGTGATGATATTGAGGTTCGCAAGAACCCCAATAAGAAGAAGTTTCCTATTCATAAGCAGGAATTTCTCCATTCCAAGAAGAAAAAGCCTGTTGAATCTGGTTTTAACTCTCAATCCGCTGGAACACCTTCCATTCGGAAGTGTTTCAATTGTGGTTCTCCTGATCATATGATTCGAGCTTGTCTTAAGCCTCTCTTCTGCCGTTATTGCAAGAATGAAGGTCATCATGTTTCCTCCTGCCCTACTGTTCCTGCTAATGCCAAGTCTGGCAAGCTTTATGTTGCTAAGGCTTCTGGAGGTTCCTCTCAGCCTAGAGGTAATTCTCCTCCTATCCTTAATGGCATTATTTTATTTCGTGATTTTCCTATTTGGTTTCTTTTGATACGGGTGCGTCCCACTCTTTTATATCAAAAGAACTTGATGATTCTTTCTCTTTTAATATTATGGGCTTGATGACTTCATTGAGAATTGCGAATTCGATTGATGGATCCGCAACACTCATTTTACTTTGTGAAAATGTCGAGATTATTTTATGTGATTATTCTTTTCAAGCCGATTTGCATGTTATGGGTTACTTAGGCTTCAAAATTGATTTTTGGGAAAGGATTGGCTTGATCATTATGAAGCCCACATCCTATGTCCTGAGCGGACTATTTATCTTCGACATTCTCAATCTGTTAAGCAGATTTCTATTGTTTTTAAAGATTTTGATTTCCAAATTTGGTGACAACATTTTATTCTTCAAACCCACTTGATGAAGAAGATGTTATTTTTCTCATTCAAGTAATTTGTGAATTTTCTAGTATTTTTGAGATTTGTCTTAGGATTATCACCTAAGCAATCTATTGTGTGGTGCTAAGGGCTTCTCACCTCGACCTTGCCATCGGTTTTTCATCAACTACGAGTTACGAAGGATAACATTCCACTTACCGCATTCCGCACTCGTTGTGATTCTTGTGAGTGGTTCGTTATGTCATTCGATTTGACGAACCTTCTACCTTATTTTAATCCATTTTGTGAATCGAGTATTCTACGAATATTTCGATTAGTTTATCCTTATATTTATTAATTATGGATGAAAATAAAAAATTTAAAAATTTGCAAATCTTTTTAATAAGATATTTATAAGTATGATTGGGTTTTGTTCTTAAAACGAGCAAAGAATATTTGTAAATCTTTTTTAAGAGACTTGTTTATCATATAGGAGATGATTTTGTGTTTTTTTGCCCATTGAGTGCTTTAAGAATTCTGGTCGATGCGCTTGATCAACGTTATCGATAGGAATCTCCTAAACGCTATGATGAGACAGTCAAACTCAGTAAATTCTTGTAAAAAGTTAATTTTTCTAAAAAGATGTATATATATAAAGTTAATTATAATTTTGAAAGTCTTAGCTTTTCGGGAAAGAGAATCGATTAAAGGAACTCTTTTCCAATGCTTTTATTCTTGCGGTTCCCGAAGGGAACCAAGACTTTATTGTTTGTACCGATACTTGTCATATTGGTTTTAATGTCATTCTCTTGCAAAGGGAATGTGTTATCGCATTTTCTTCTTGACAATTAAAGCTTGTCGAGACTAGGAATGCCATTCATGATCTTGTTATTCCTTGTACTCCTGGAAAGGGGAAATCGTGTTGTCGATGCCCTTAAGCCGAGAGCAACAAGCAGATGTTTCTTTATTGATATCCGAATGGAATGATCTCGAGATTTTATCCACTTGTGAGATTCGAGATCATGAATCCGATTCATGTTCATCTCTTGTTTTGTGTAGCCTTGAGGCTCATCCTTCTCTTTTGGACTATACCTCTTTTGGCTAAACTCTATCTTAAATTATATTGCATGGAGATCCTATTTCTATTATTAGCAATCGTGATCCATTATTTTACTAGTGGATTTTTGTTAAGGTCTTCAAAAGCTTTGGGAACAAAGCTTAATTTTTACACCGCTTATCGTTCTCAATCCGATGGACAAACCGAGCGTGTGAATCAAACTCTTGTAGATCTCTTTTGTGCGTGTGTTCTTGATTTAGGTGGAAGTTGGGAAGATCATATGTCTCTTGTTGAGTTTTCTTCCTATAGTAAGCTTCCAATCTTGTATTGGTATGGCACTCTTCGAGGTACTCTACGGAAGGCCATGCCGATTTCCTTCGTGTTGGCTTGAAGCTGGTTTTAGGTCCAGACTTTATCGGTGTTCATTCATGTTTCACCTTTGATGGGTGATGTGCGTTTCAGTTGATCGGAAAAGTTAGCACTTCGATATGTTGATCCCTTTCCAATCACCGAACGTATTGGTTCTATGGCTTATCGCTTTTTATCACCGGCTCAATTTTCTGCTATTCGTGACATTTTCCACGTCTCTCAACTACGGAAATACCTTAGGGATTCCGATTCTATTCTTGAGCCCGGTGTAATTGTAGAAATTGAAGTTTCACCAAATTTGACTTATGAGCAACATTTTATTCGTATCATTGCTTCGGAGGTTAAATGCCTTCGAAATAAAGATATTTTCTTGTGAAATTTCAATGGTCCTCAAATCCTAAGGATTGCTCTTGGGAATCTTGAGAATCCATCGAGCAAACACATCCGGACTTACTCTCTCAAGCTCTTTAAGGTGAACTTATTATTTCTAATTTTTTCTTTTGTGTTGATATGCTTTTATGGTAGTTACTCTTTATTTTCTTCTTAAGTATTGCGAGGACGCAATTTCTTTAAGGAGGGGAGTTTGTAACAACCCGCATATTTTACGATTCGTATATTTAAATTTTTAATTTAAATATAGCATCGTTAGTCGGATTTTAGTCCGAAAAAGTCACTATTCGTAGAAGAATAGTCGAATTAGTGAAAAGTCTTTGTGGATCGTGCTATTTGGAAGTGCTCACTTGAAAACAAAGTCAAACAGAAATTCAGATGTCTGAAATGGGTCGTTCAGACGTCTGAAATTGTTCGAATCAAACCAGAAAGGAAATAGGCCAAAATTGCCATTTTCAGACGTCTGAAATATACGATTCAGAAGTCTAAATATTGTTCTTGACAACATATGATTTTCCAGATTCAGACGTCTGAATCGTTCATTTCAGACGTCTGAATGAAGTTTGAGAACTCATATTTTTCCAGATTCAGACGTCTGGTTTGGAAATTTCAGACGTCTGAATCAAGAATGAAGTTGATAATCAACAATTTGGACTCGAGACCATTTCTATTGAGTTCAAAATGTTGTTTGCGACTTTTTTGAGTATAAGCTTCGATATGTTTAGAGTAAGTTGAATTTTGCTATTTTCTACTAGGGCTTTGGGTTTGGGTTTCAGCCCACTAACCCATCTTAACGCCCTAGCTCAGTCCACCTCTCCTCTTCACTTCATTCTTATTTTACTAACATTCAAGCTTCAATAAAAATGGGGAGAGGAATGGGAAATTAAAATTCAAAACCCTAGTTTCCTTTGCAAATACAAATTCTTGCTCCAAATTCAAAGAGAAGCTTAGGTAAGCATCCTCTTCTCCTTCTCCATCTCAATTCCTCTTCGATTTCTGAAATTTCCTAAACCCTAACTTAGGAAATATTTGTTCTTGAGCTTAGATTAAAGCTCCTTGGGTTATAATTGAAGAGTGA
Source organism: Allium fistulosum (assembly GCA_030737815.1). Classification (NCBI taxonomy): domain Eukaryota; kingdom Viridiplantae; phylum Streptophyta; class Magnoliopsida; order Asparagales; family Amaryllidaceae; genus Allium; species Allium fistulosum. Next base: position 873,498,800 of record CM060907.1, on the reverse strand, counting down.
TTGTTCTTGCCTTGCTCAATAGCTTCTCTCTTGAGTTTTTGGGTTAAAAGGTGAGTTTTTGAACTCACATCTACATCTATATCTTTGATAGTGTTAGGTAGCAATTCCTAACATATATTCCTTGTCCAATTGTTGTTGAATTGAATTAGTTTAATGAATATTCCAATTTTTTGCGTTTGAAGTCAAAATCTATGAAAATTCTTATATGGTTGTTCGGGTATGTTGGTCGGAGTGTATTGGTGAGTCACTAAGGTTGGTAGTCGTTGGCGTAAACCCCTAGCCATCATCACTCATCCAATTGCTTCCGATATGATTTGGCCATCATTGGCCTAGGCAAAGTATTGCTTGAGCCCCAGTTTCAGACGTCTGAAATATACAATTCAGACGTTTGAATCTGCTTGTCTCAGCCCAATTTGCCTATTTTGTGTGGGATTCCAATTTTTGATTGATTCTTCTTTCTCCAATTAGTTGTTTCACTTTGGTGGACTTTAATGATTCTTCTTTAGATTTCGTACACTGGTTTTTATAAAGTGATCTTTTTAAATGGTATTAAAAGCTCGTTTCTCCAATTTATAATTTCTATATAAAACACACACAATTTTGCACTCCGAGCGAAGAGGGAGGAGAATTAAATGATTAGATAAAATGCGTGCTATGAACACATGTGTTCATCTTTTCAGTTAATTCCTAATCTATTCGTTTGACCATTTTGACCTCTGGGTCTGGTTTACCGATGAGATGAGGTGAACTTTGTACTGCTTTGAGTGTGAAATTGACTAATGGTTAGTAAACCTTTTAGTGCGAACGTGGGGTATGGGACTCACGTTAACATTTTCTGGGTTCCTTACTGAGAGTTGTGACACATTCCGCCGGACAGTGGTGTCCAATACCGCCACTATGGTTTGTTGCCTTCGGGCATTGCCTTCGGGCGTTGCCTTCGGAGTTTGTTGCCTTCGGGCGTTGCCTTCGGGGTTTGTTGCCATCGGGCTTGAGCCTTCGGGGTTTGTTGCCTTCGGGCTTGAGCCTTTGGGGTTTGTTGCCTTCGGGTGTTGCCTTCGGGTGTTGCCTTCGGGCCTATGGATCCTTGTTATACAGTGCTGGGCTCGAGCATCTTTTGTTTCTTTGACAATTATATTTCCCTAGTGTATCGCCTTTCGGGGTAGGTTCTTTGAACCACACGATATATAGCGATTACCTTGTGGAAACTTGTGTTACCTTTATTGGTATTTGTTATTTTCCTTTTGGCTTGTTTTGGGATATGGTATCCTTTTTTTATTTTTAGTTGCCTATGATATGAGGCTTGTTTTGGTTCATCTTTTGTTAGATGATTTGGTTATCTCTTTTGGAGATATTTATGGTACTTTATGATCTTGTATGTTCATTATCATTTGGTTTATCTAACTAATTTGTTTAGCTAGACTGACCCGTGTATTTTATACTCGAGTCAGACCGAGATGTTTTAGGTTAGGTACATTGGACTGAGCCTATTTTGCTTCCGCATGGACTATTCCGCCAGCTCCTTTTTGTTATAGCTTTTTGAGTAGTCCTTTTTGTTTGTAACTCTGATATGTATTCTTTTGACTCGCCTATATATTGTGGTGCTTTACCACTTGTCGTGTATCATTTTGTATAGTCTGTAATGTATCTGTATATGTGTAAATGTATGAGATGATCCACTATTCTGTGATGTGTATTACATTTGAGTTGTTATATCTTGTTCTGATAGATCCTTCAGCCACCAATGGCTTTGTATTAAGTATTTATTGGAAACGTCGATCCATTTGAGAAAGAAAAGAAAGAGGTATGGCAATTGTTGGCGTGTTCAATAGATAATTAAGATAAGGCTATAGATGGTCGCTCCTATCCAGCTCTATTCTCCGTATTAGCAGACGGTGTTACCTAGTAGTACTCTTTGCTAATGTGGGTCTCGGAGTGGGGCGTTACAATGGGAGTGGGTTATTTTTGACCAGAAAGGATGTAGATGGAGACTCCAAAATCATCAAAATGAGAGTGGGTTGAGATGATTTTATAGAGGTGAGAATAAAGAGATATTTTGGGATCAAGATCCACATTTCTCTCTTACCATTTCTTTCCTCTTATCCATTCAAACTCTAGCCCTTTTAGCCATCATATGGCCGCCCCTTATGCTTCATCATGGCCCAATTTATCAGCTTCCATATGGGCTTCAAACCCATTTAAAGTTCGAAAACATTATATTGCATTTAAATCTTATTTAAACATGTATTGATATCGTATATCGATTAATATATTTATAACTATTATAAACATATTTAATAATATTTGTTTATTAAATAAAAATAAAAATTATAATTAATATTTCATAAATATTAATTAATTTAATTAGTTTACAACAATTACAAATTAACTAATCGTTTGGTCAAAGGAATATTTGTTGTTTCGGTTGTGTGAACCATTAGGTGTAAATTTATCAGCGATTAATATCGAACTATTTGAATATTAACGTTCACACATCACTTTGCAGTGGTGTGACATTTTAGCCAAATTTACAACTTACTTGGTTTTAGTCAAATCCAATTTTACTTTGTTAAGTGTTATCCAGTTGTGAATATTATTTACACCAATTCTCTTCATCAAATCTATATCACTTTGGACTTATGAAATTTGATAATGGTCAAAATTCTAATATTATCCACATTCAACTCTATAGTCCAAACACAAAGTCCTTGGTTCAATAATAATAATTATTATTAACTAAATGCTCTAGCTAGAGAGTTTGACTTTGAGTTGATTTTAGTTGAGTGTGATACTAACCTCATATAACTAAGGAGAAGAATCCCCTCTTTAATAGTGTTTCACTCTCAATGCTTCCACTTGACCTAACCATACTCGTTCGATGGACGCTTCCCCACGATTTATGTAATGACCCGTAATTTAGTTACTTTAAATATGAATATTTAATATATTTTTAAAATAACTTAATAATGGGTTTTATAACTCAAATTGACCACTTTTGTATAATAACTTATGATAATAAAGTTGTTGATAAATTTGGTTTATAACGTAGAAAAATCGAAAATGTGACCGGAAATAGTTTTTCGGATTTTTGACTTTTCATCGATCAAAAGTTGTTAGAACATGTTGGGTACACTAATACACACATATATACAAACAAGAAAAGTAATCCACTAATTAAAATAGTTTGATTTAAAACTAATTAAAATGTACTTAAGTAATTAAGTAAGAGAGTGGACTTTTCTTTTATTTAGAAAAAAATTAAGTACAAACTATAATTTAAAAAGGACAATAGAAAAAGGAGGATGTGATGGATTGGTGACATAATAGGGGACGCACAAAGCATGATGGTGGAGGATGTGTTATCTAAATTTTAAAGGAGGGTAGTTGCTTTAATTAAGGAGGGCTATTTTAGTAATTAACCAATTTTCAATTTCTATAAAAGAACATCTCCTTTTCCACTTTCCACTTTCCATTTTACTTCATTTTCCATTTCAAAACTCTCTTCCTCTCCACTATCTTCACTATACTTTCTTCATTTTTTACAAAGAAAACCACTTCAAATTCGCTCCTTTTCTTCTTTAAATTCAAAAACAAATTCCTAAAATCTTTTTTATCCCTCTTTGCATCACTTATTTATAAAAATTAAGTCCAAAACCCTCTTTTTAAGGCATGCTGAGCCCTCCTTAGCCATGGCCGATCCCAACATGGTTCTCTGGGATTTAAAAGCAAGTTTGGTAAAAGGAAGCTAGGTTTGTGTGTTGTTTGCAAGGTCACGGTAGCTTGGGTCAAAGTTTGTGTTTTTTTAAGTGAGTAAAGCTTACTTAAAAACAACTTTATAATTTAAGCATTTTGCTGTAATAATTTAGGTGTTTACATATGTGTATAATTATGTATAATTATTATTATTTGGATTGGTTCCTGCTTGGAAGCGAATGACATATAGGATTTAGACATGTGACTAGTAAAAGGAAAGAAGTAGAGGTGGTCGTAGCGAATAGGTTGCAACAATACACTTCAAAGTGCATATATGATGATTTGCATAGGACAAGTTTTGTCGAGGAACTCCAGGAGTACCTCGCCTTGCGGATGTCTATTTACATTTTTACATACTATGTATGATGTGATAGAATATGTATGTTGGTTAGCAATAGTCGCTTGTTTGATGACTTTTTTTTATGCGACATTGAAAATCTCTTAGTTTGTTTTAGAAGTGGTTTACTACCTTACGTTCTAAAAATGTTTAAAGGATTTTTCCAAAATTGACTCTTGTTTTCTAAACTCTTCATAATGGCGTCTTACAGTGGTTGGAATTTATTTATTAAAAACGTATTTACTTGTAAAAAGGGAAAATGTTGTCTTCCAAATCATTCTTTGGTTTAAAATAAATGATTTTTAAATCGTAGACCAGGAACAAGTTTATAAAGTTAGGTTTTCGACTTTTAAAGGACATTGCCTTTAGATAGGGTGTAAGGACCCGTGTTTTTTAACTATTTTAAATTATTGAATTTAATAATTATTATTAAACAAAAATGGTTAGAAATAAAAATTTAATGATTTATTAATGTAATTTATTTAATATGAACTTGAGTAATATTTTGAAATAACCAATTTTGAAGATTTAGGTAATAACCAATATTGAAATGAAATTTTATATATTGAACAGTTGGTACCAGAGCAAAGTTGAGCGAACACCTAGGCTGTGGTGGGGTTGACTCATTTGAGATAGGGTAAGTGAGACCCTAGGATGAGTTTGAGAGTATATATATATATGAGAGCGTGTATTTGTTAGTGATATAAAAATGTTTTGTATTGTGTTGTTTGATCTGTGAGTAGCTTAAGAATTTTGGTCGATGTGTTTGACCAACGTTATCGATAGGGATTCCTAAACACTCGAACAAGACCAATTGACACAATATTGTTTTAAAAATGGGTCAATAAAATAATTTTACCTAGAAATATATTTTATATATAATAAAGAATAATTTTTCAAAGAAAATTTAATATAGTTATTCTTGGTTGTGCTTGATTGATAGAAATGATAGTATTCCATCATTATCATCTAGGATTTGATCGATCATGCTTGCCCATTTCTGAGCATTGACTATTATCGGTTAATCTATCTAGAAACTTCCTTTTCGAAATCTGGATTAGATAGATAGAAATTTTGGAAACATTGGAAACGAATACCTTGTGGATTAAGTTTCACAATTTGAATATAAGGCGTTCGTGGATAATGTTGGGTTAAAAATTTGATTTCTAAAGGTGTTTGTTTAAAAGAAAATGTGAATATTTGAAATAAATATTGTAGAAACAATTTTATATAAAAGTTGATTTGATAAAATTGGGTTTTAATAAATGTCGTATTATTAAATATTTTGAAATAGATATTTTGGAAATAATTGTACATAAAGTGGGTTGTATTAAATTTGGATTTTGTAAAGGAAGTTTATTAAAAGAAAACTTAAATATTTCTGAAATAAATGCTTGAAAAATGATTTATATAAGGAAGCTAGAATATTTTTGGCAATAAATTTTGAGAATGATTTCCTTTAAAGTGAGATGTTTTATAAATTTGATTTATAAGAATGTGTGTATAAATAAAAGGAATTCGAGAGTTCAAATCCTGATAATTTTCGCAAAATGGTTTTCATGGTTTATAGGTTAATAATAGTAATTGAAATGGTTCTTAAGATAAAAACATTTCTAAGCAGGGGACTACTACCGTTAGGATCTCGCTATATAATTGTTTGATTTTGGAGAAAAGAAATAATAATTTTATTTGAGATAGTTTTAGAATATAAATGCTTATGGAAATGGTAAAATAGTTTACTTAAAAAATTTTCAAGTAATAAATACTTTTGGAAGATAAAGTTATAAAGAAAAGTGTGTTTTCTTTGGTTTGTTTGGGGAATAAGTCCCAAATTGTTTTGTGGTGATCAGAATAATATTCTAAGTGACGATCAAATGTTTGCTTAGGCAAACGTTATTGTGCACTTAGTAAATTATTCTCTTTGTCATTGTGCGGTCAGAACGAGTTCGAATCCGGACGAATCCAAAGTAAGTTGGAAATTGATGGTTAATATAAACTATTTGTTTGGAAATATATTTAGTATCGTTTCAAAATGGGTTTGAAAGAAAGGAAGTAGCTTTAAGTTAGCTAGTTTGAGTGGCTCGAAAATAACTAAAAATGTGTAAGAGATACGTTCGGATGGTAAAGGTTTCTATTGAGTTTTATCCTTCTTGTAAAGAATGTATGATATTGTTTGGTAGTACCCAGTTCCTTGGGTTTAATTTTAGGGTTACTCGAGCTATATATATATATATATCTCTGTGTGTGTGTGTGTGTGTGTGTGTATAGATATATATTTTTTCTATGGAATAAAATATACGGTATTGTTTCAAAAGTGTTTTGAACCTCGGTGTTTAAAATTCTTAGGTGAATTCAAAATAAAGTCTGAATCTGATAATAGTGTGTAGCCTCAGGAAATAATAGGGTGTTATACCAGTTTTTAAATTTTAAGCTATGATTTATGGAATGTTTTTCATAAATAATTTACTGGTAATAGAATTGGTATTAGGAATAACCAATTAAATAAGTATGTAGAATGGATGTAGATTATTTCTCTCTCCATATAGTTTTAATCTAATATTCGAGTACAAGGCTTTGAGGTGTTCCACACCGTTCCAAATAAGGATTTTGTAACAACCCTGAATTTTTGATGTTTGAAAAGTGAATATTTAAATGAGTTTAAATATTCGAATGATAATTTAATTTGAAATTCAAATATCAGAATGGAATTTGGCGATTAAATTTCTGAATTTAATTATGGCAATTGGGTAAAAATGTTGAATCTTCAGTTTTAAGCCGATTAAAAATATTTACAAGGCTTAGAAAATCTATATTGATAAATCTGAAGGTACTGGAACTTTCAGAATTGGATTTAAAGCTGTTTTGTTCAGTTTTGAAATTCTGTTGTTTAATTTGAATTTAAAATATAGCGGTCCGGGGCGCAGTCTCTGAATTTGACGAAACCAGTTCCATTGGGTCCGTAATATTGAAGTATTATCGGATTTCAAATTTCGTAGTATTCGGAGTTGTTGTGTGAGTGTACGATATACAAACATGCTGAAATTTATATCGAAAACAATACTTATACTGACTGTCAAATAAACTTAACATCAAAACTTTTACAAAATTTCTGTAGCCTTCTTCTACATGCCATCTTCTATTTTCAACACTTGTCCTTCATTTTTAACACGCGTCACTTTTAATATTTTTTTCTTACACGCGTATTCATTTCAAAGAAAAATGGAATGAAACATTTTCTTCATTTCAAAATCCCACTGCCTCGTTCCCTTTCCTCCCCCTCCTCAACAAAATTCACGAAATCAATCTCCAGTTAAATTCAAATCGAACGCATACATATGAAATCAAAAACTATCTCTTATAATATCACGGCTCTGGAATCGAACGAATCGATTCAAATGAGAAAAGAAGGGACATCTCGTTCACGTGCGAATTGGAATTCGCGAGTTCCTAGTCTGGTCGCGTTCAGTTTGTCGAAGTTTGGGGGCAGCTCGATCTCGAGCTGTGTGACGGCAAGGGCATCATCGGCAACTGAAATCGCGACGCGAGGAAATGTCGCGATCTGGGGGAGCTCGATTTCAAGCTTTGGGATGTTCGATCGAAGGCACGTGAGCTAGGGCTCGAACGCGAGATACAGCGGCAGCGGTGAGATGGAATTGCGAATCAAGGCGAAGCAAGCGGCGGCATCGGCTGGGCACACGGGGGCGACTCGCGAGACTAAGGCTTCATCGTCTGTTCGAGTTCGTGATTCACCTTGGCGTTCGAGAACGATGTCACGACCTGAGTTTGGATGGGGCTCGATGAAGTCGTCTGCGATTTTAATGAAGGTATATTCAATAATTATTTTATTTCCGATTCAATTAGATTTGAAAAAATATACATATACTCATTTTTAAATCTACTAGTTTGTTTTAGAATAATGTATAAAGATCTTATTTTCAATAAATATACGAATTTGTTTAAAATTAAAACCATTGGTTTAAACATAAATCACTAGTTAGTTGAATTTATTTAAAAAGAAAGTTTAATTGTTTAAATTGAATTTTAGTTAAATAAAATTATTAATTGAGAAATTGGTTTAGAACGGAACTATCATAATTAAACAATCAAAAACGAAAATTGGAAAATTGTTTGATTGGTTCAAGTGTTAATTAATTTGTATAAAATTGTTTACAAGGTCTATAAATGAAGAAAAACAAATTGGAATGGAAAATGGACTGCAAAATAAAAGCTAAGGTGAGATCTTCTCACTCAGATTTAAATTTGAATTACAGTTATTGATTTGCTATTTGGATGTGATATTAGATATAGTAGGATATATCTATATATATAGCAATATATATATATATATATTGGCATATGTATATATTGCAGTTGTTGATTTCCCGCATTGTATAGCGGATGAGACCCTATTGCGCCGTTAGTAAGCGGATGATATTATAAAAATCCTATATACCGTGATATTCCACCTCGAAGTGGAATTGGTATTGTGCTAACATCTGTGGATGCAGGGAAACAGGTTGGAGGGATCCAACATGATTCCTCAAAACATTTGAATTTGGTTTCATATGTTCTGTGATTGATTATTTATAATCTATGTATGATTATATCTGTGACTGAATGTGTTGAAGGCTATAATTTAGCCGAATGTATTTTTGGTATCGTTGGATACCAGAAATGAATATAAATTGGATTTTGAAATTTAAGTGGAAAACTTTAAATGAATTTGTTTTTAAGAATTGAATTTATTTGAAAGAAGGAATTTTAAAGTATTAAAATGGATTGTCGAAATCTTATTGAATAAATTCCAAGATATGGGAAAAGATTTTTTTAAATGAATTTTGAATAGTATTATTCGAAAGTTGGAAAATTTATTTGAAATGGAAATTTTAAAGGATTTGGAAAAGATTAAGGAATTTATATTTTAAAAGTGATAAATTTCTAGAAATCCAATTGATAATTGATTTGGTATTGGGAAATAAATAATTTGGGAAATCGATATAAAAATTTATTAATGTTGAATGAAAATTGATTTGTGTTGAAATGAATTTTGAAATCAATTTATAATCGATTTGATATTGAAATAAAATTGAGAAATCAATTTGAAAGTTGATTTGGTGTTAAAAATGAATATATTTGGAAATGTAAATTCAAATTGGAATTTATGAAATGGAAGTGAAATTTGTTTAAAAATAAACGTTGATTTATCTTTAAAGTGTGAAAGTAAATTTACGGATTTGAACGTAAATTTAAAATAAATCGATAAGGATTTATTAAATTGGTTTAAATGGACCATTTTGAAGTGAAATTGTATTTTCACTATAAAGCTGAGTATATTTTCCAAAGTAGCTTTTTAAAATAAAAATTAAAGGTTCTAAAGCTGGTTTTTGAAAAGATATATTTGGAAATATATTCCGCGTAAGGAAACGGATTTGAAATTGATTTTCAAAAAAAAAATTGAAAGGTGAAAAGTGATTTGAAACTGGTTTTCAAATGTGAAGTGTGGAAAAATATATATCTCATGAAGATATTTTGAAATTAAATAATTTGAGAAAATTATTTGAATTTGATGATTGTTATGAATATTATTGATAGTTAAATCACCGACTACCAATATTTGCCTTTGAAATGGCACTTGATTTGTTTTTAAAACAAACGATTATTATTCGGTTTAGCCGGGAAAGGACCTTTGTGTCAGAAAACCCATTCCGAATAATAATACGACGATATGGATCGTATTGAAGACCGGTGATGAAGACCGGATATTTGTGAAAATGATAGGATGACCTATCGATTGTCTCTGCACCGTTAGCTACGGTATTGAGATTTCCTTTGTGATGGGAAGTTTTATCGGGATTGTGAATATCCAGATTTGCAAGGACTTCTTTGGAAGTGCCTTCGGTTCTGTTTGAACCCGGAACAGACTTGTATGGTTACGTGTCTGACATTACACTTTGAGATATAAAGATGATTTCTTTCAAATACATTTCTGTTGGTGGCGGATAATTTATTCTCTTAGCTTAACACCCTTCTCTGAGACGTACGAGCTCAGAGGTTATGTAGTTGAAATTTATCACCAATATATTCCCAATTTGGTAATGTGGCATGCTGAGTGTTGCTGTGACGATGATCATTTATTTGATCATTTGTGATCAAAGCGTGGCTTTGTGAAAAAGCGTAGCTTTGTGGACGAGACTTCGTCAGGGCCTCACAACCCGGAAATGGTCGAAACAGGAATGTTGCGGCAAGGTTATGAGGGTCGCGCCCTTTAGGGTATGTCATTTCCTTCTGGAAAGGGGTGGTATCATGGTATGGAGCCCAGATACTTACTCATGTGGACACACCTTATTTATTATGTGTGATGATGCTACCGAGCGCTCGGATAAAGGTCCAAAAGGACCGGGGGATGACATATTCGTGAGTTACCTAGTTACAGGGGTAACCCGGCCTTGTTTAGCAGAGAGCAGTTTGTCTCTCGGGACGTCCAGCCAGAGGCGATCCCATTCGGCAGTAGAAAAGGAAGTTCCTTAGCCTGACCATTTGTTGGAAAATCCAAAGAAACAATACGAACCCTTACGATTGCAATTGTATATAACCTGCTATGGAATGTGGCGGTAACCTGCTATTGAACATAGTAGCTATAGTAGGCATAAGTGCGGAATGCCTATGCTGGATAAGATTAATATTATACTTTCGAAATGTTTTCTACACTAGACATTAATAATAATAATCCAATGATTGGCATAGTAAGCATCTTTGACTATCATAAGAAGAAATCTCCTCCAATTCTGCGTTTGCATTGTGTGTGTGGCGGGAGGTCTTATGGTAGTTTCATTTTCCAAAAGCATTGCGAATCTGTTTTATTTTCTTTATGAAAATAACTGTTTTACGATCTCACACCAGTCACCATGACTGACTCGAAGTTTATTGTTCCCTTCTAAACTCTGGGTGCCCATAATTTTCCACACGGGCAGCCTAGAGTTATTTTTATCAGGATATTTTGGATATTCTGGAGCTTTGGAAGCAAGCTGGATGGCGAGACGTACTCTCGTACTTGTTATTTATTTCCGCTGTGTATTCTGTATGAGGATAGGTTTATATAACTGTCCATTGTTGTATTGAGTTGTATATTGACTCTGATTGATGTATTGTATAAAATTGATATAGTTCTTTGTTTTGAAAGACTAGTGATTATCTATTATATATTGTTCCGCTGCGAATGTGAGATTCTGTTGTTGTTTCTGTTTCCGTTTTTCTGTTCTTTTTCTTCTTCTGTCTTCTTCTACCTCTTCTTTTAACCCTAATGGTTCGGTTTTCCGGCATTCGATTGCGCGGCATTTGATACAGTGGACGTATTAATGTCGACTTTCAAGCGTCGAAAAATCGTATCGTTACATGTGGTATCAGAGAATCCGATTAAGCGATAACTTGCTCTGTTGGGTGTTACTCATTAGAGATAGAGTCGGTAGTACTCTAGAATGAGTTGAGTGTAATAATAGATATGAGCGCGTATTTGTTAGTGAATATAAAATTTTGTTTTGTATTGTGTTGACTTATCGGTTGATTGTTTATAGATTCTGGTCGGTGCAGTCTAGCTAACTGTAATCGATAGGGGTTTCTAAACTCTTAAACAAGGTAAGCTGACACAGTATTGTTTTAAGATGGGGTAAATGAAATAATTTTGCCCAAAACTATTTTTGTATAGAAAAGAAATGATTCTATGAATTATCATAGTATATGGATGCTTGGTTGTTAAGAAAAGATAATACTGAATTATTATCACTATTATATGAAAATTTAATAAGATATAATGATATAACCAAAGATTTTAAGATAAATTCATTTAACAAATGAAATTTATAAAAATGAATTGAAAGATGTGAAATTGAATTCATATACAAATAGAATTTGTAAATATAAATTGTGATGAGATTTATAATTGAAATAGAATTCCAAGAAAATATTTGAGAATAAAATTCACAAATGGAATATAAAATAAGTTGATAACTTATAAAATATTTAAAATTTGATTGTAATAAAATTCAAATTGAAAAGAAATGAATTTGTGAGTGAACCAATGAAGCCACATTTGTAAATGAATGAATCAGAATAGAATAATAAATGGATTGAATTCAAGTAAATAAACTTGATAATTTATTAATTCACGCAATAATGAATTGGAAGTTGAATTGGTTAAATTAAAGCTTTGTTGTAAGCTAAATTTGAAGATAAAATTTGAATTTGTATATAAATTCAAGTAGTAGAAATAAATAGAATTTCCTTGATAAAGATAAAATAAATTCGAGATGAATTGAATATGGAAATTGAAATTTAAAATGAATAAGTGAATGCACTAATTGAATTAAATTAGTGAATGGAATAAATTTGATAAATGAAAATCAAATCAAGAATTGAAATTGGAAATTGTTTACAAGAAAATGAATTTGAATTTTGAAGTGAAATAGCTTAAGTAAATATTGAATAAATGCTCGACTTAAGAAATTTTTTGTGAAATGGTTCAAATGAAATGAATGAGAATATGGAATGTAAGTTAAATTGAATGGGATCAATTTAAATGATTGTTAGCTTAAGTAATCATTTAGGTGCATGGATATTAACGAATCTGAATAGAAAGAATTATCGTTTGATAAAAACAAGATTATATAAATTCTATGAGTTAATAAAAGCAAATAGAAATTGATTTTTGTATCAATTGAAATAGCTATGAGTTAGATTCACTTAGAATAGAAATTGAATGTAAGAAAGTGAGTTGTTAATCACTTGAATTGAATAGAAATTGAATGTGAATTAGATGGAAGCAATTTAATTTATATTGAAACCTTATAAATCGCTAATGGAATTTATCTTGAATATATTGCTAATGAAATCTATGCATTTGTTATTGAAAATGAAAGAAATGTTAATAGATTTCCTATATTTGTCACTGACGTGTTTAAACTGAGTAAGTACAGGTTTTTGGAAGCCGTTTGGCTGCATTTGGTTGCGCAAATAGCTAAATAAAATAACCGCTTTGCTTAAAATGCTAAAAGGTACGCCTACGTAATTAAAATAGGAAATATGAATTGTTTTTCTGCTTTTCCGACCGAGTGGGTCGATGTATATATATTTATACTTTTTGTCAAATTGCAAAAGCTCCTCCGTACAAAGGAGACTCCGCCAAAATTTTCCGAAAATTTTGGGAGTTAGAAAAAAATTTAGAATTTTTGAAAATTTTTCACTTAACGACAAGTGATTTTAAATGGAATTTGGAATAAAGATGAATAGAACTCAATATTCGAAATTAAAAGATGAATCGAATTCAAGTAAAATTCGAAATGAAAATCTGAATGAAAATTTGAAAGTAATTTTAAAGTAAGATGAATTCAAATAGAATTGAAAATGTAAAGTTAAATAATTTAAAGGTTTGGCTTTCAGGTTTGAAAATCTGAAAACTGTTATATGGTAAACAGTGGTTTAAATTCTAAGTAAAGTATAGATTCAAATCAAACTTTTGAATCATAAAGTTCGAAAATGAATTTGAATTTTTAAATCTTGAACTTAAGAAAGGATTGGAAGATAAAATTCAATATTCAAAGTTGTAAATGAATTGAATTCATATGGTAACATGAAAACTATTTGAATAGAAGCAGGTATGAAAACTTCTGTAAGAAAATGTGTGAAATAATTTTTGGGATCTGTAGTTGGATATAGTTAAATTGGACATACATGTATTATAAGGCTAAGGAAAATTGGATTTGATTTCGAAGATAAATTTGAAATTGCTCGATAATAAGGTATGTATTTGAATTTCAGTATGAAATTTGATGAATTTCTGATTTTGCCAATTGGCATTTTGTTTCCTTTTTGAGATCTAAGAGTCCATAGGGACATTTTGTAGTCGTACCGTGTTAGCCGCGCAAAGGAGACGCTGGCGAAAGTTTTCGAAAATTTAGAGTGTTAGAAAATTTTGGAGAAATTTTGGATAATTTAAAATTAGAATTCGAATTTAAATTTGAATTGTGAAGTAAAATGAAGTTGTTTGAAACTATGAAAGTGTTTGAACAGTTAGTTGAAATGATAATCTTTAATAAAAAGATTTGGGATTGAAAATTTGTTAAAACTATTTGAATTTAAGAAAATAGTTAATGGGAAGTGGAGCATTTTTCCTGACTTGTAATTTCGGGAGAAATTCTTTTAAGAGGGGAAGATTGTAACGACCCTGAATTTTTGATGTTTGAAAAGTGAATATTTAAATGAGTTTAAAATATTCGAATGATAATTTAATTTGAAATTCAAATATCAGAATGGAATTTGGCGATTAAATTTCTGAATTTAATTATGGCAAATTGGTAAAAATGTTGAATCTTCAGTTTTAAGTCGATTAAAAATATTTACAAGGCTTAGAAAATCTATATTGATAAATCTGAAGGTACTGGAACTTTCAGAATTGGATTTAAAGCTGTTTTGTTCAGTTTTGAAATTCTGTTGTTTAAATTGAATTTAAAATATAACGGTCCGGGGCGCAGTCTCGGAATTTTACGAAACCAGTTCCATTGGGTCCGTAATATTGAAGTATTATCGGATTTCAAATTTTGTAGTATTCGGAGTTGTTGTGTGAGTGTACGATATACACGCCGACTGTAACTATAGTTCTCTTCCATTTTAAACTTCCAGAACCAAGAATATAACACTTCTTCTCATTTAAATATCAGTATATCCCAAACTATCAAGTTTTAGCTTTAGTCATCTAAATGAAAGTTGCCCATCTTAGTCTCAGCTATTTTTAAAAATTAACGGCATTTGATTTCGTTGAGTGTCGATCAACTTATCCCCAAATTTCAAAAAAGGAAAAATATTGTTCTTAAATTTTAAAAATTAAATTCTCTCGATTTGCTTCGAATCGGTCGACGTCGTATGTGCCGTTTGGATCGTATGAAGACGTAGTATTTTTGGCGAAGTTTCAGCGTGATTCCACGTCGACGATTGACGTTGGTCGAAAGCTAGGGCTTGGGTTTAATTTCGACTGGAGCATCGATTGGAGATTCGAGGTTTGGCATTGTGCTCACCATAGCGAGGCGGTCAAATGGAGAAATTTTGGTAGGATTCGACGCTATTAAGTGTCGCAATTTTTGAATGCTTAAACGAGTTGTAATCTCGGTAGGGGGGATGTCGGGTTTGCCTATGGGTGGACGGAGGGTGTTGGGGTGCGCTCGGTTGAGGTGGAGAGGAGGATCATGCTGGCGCCTTTGAATCGTCAATCGGAGGGGTGTGGGGGTTGTGAACGTGCACGGCGTGCACGAATTGGCTTCCAGGTAAGTGAATTAGTAGAGGGAAGTAAATTAGAGAAGAAGTAGGAGAGGGGGAAAGGGCGGTTCGAGTTAGTTTGGTTTGGACTTCGGCCCACATAAATGAAGGTGATAAATCTAATTTTTTTCTGATTAGTTAAAAGTTTTAAAACATTTAAACTTTGTAAATTTGTATCTCGATCATTTGAAATCTGATGGACACACAGATTTTTGTGTTGTACTCGTATTGATGAATACAACATTGTAGTGTAACTTGTTAATAGCTTTGGACATGTAAAAGTTTATGACATATTTAAACGGACATGATTTGAATTATGTTATTTTAATTAATAACATCATTTAAATTTATATACCATAGTTATTGATTTTTATTTAGCCAAACAAATTATTGTTGAGTTAAATTCGATTGAATATGGTAATTAGACACTTGTTTAGCGGAATAAAACACCGTTCTGCTAATTAAATTAATTTGACAATTAATCAGCAGAATAAATCCCTGTTCTGCTATTCTATAGATTTGGACATCTGATTATATATCAATAAATTAATATCCCACTTTGAATAAGTGTTATATCAATCAATGATGGTTAAGTGTTGGATTTATTTACATAGTCATGGATTATGTAAATATCTGTTATTAACTTGAAAAGTTAAATTGAGTAATATGGTAGCTTATTTAAGTACCATGGTGATCATTAAGCCTCCTTCAAAATTTGAAAAGCTAATTATTGATTTAATTTATTTAATTATATTTAAAGGATAATTAATATTCATATTAATATTAGTTTAAGGTTAATTAATTACTGTTTTAATAATGTTTAAAGTTAATTAATTATTATATTAATATTGTTTTGAAGTTAACTTATTTATACAATAATAGTGTTTAAAATTAATTTAATATATTATTAATGAGATTTTAAGTTATTATTTTAAATGAGATTTAATTCAAATGAGAAAGTAGGATGTTTAAATAATAACTTATTATTTTAAGTTATTTAAAGTTAATTTAAATAATGTATGGTTCGTCAAAGGAACCTTATTGACTTAGAGAGTTATTTAACAAGTTTGTTAAATATGGAATGATTTTATAGATGGTGCTGGATTTTTATAAAAGAATTTTATCAATGTGTTTTTTTAAGATTTGAAAAGGAAAGGTGTTATAGATGGGGTTTGAGATTTAGAAAAAAATGTTTATAAAGAATGTTATAAATTAATTTAATGTTTATAAAGGAATTTGGAAAGAAATGGTTGATTTCATGGCGTAATTCGAGGGCATTGATTGCCTACATTTTACTATGGATTCGCTGGGATAGCGATGCAACCATTGTGTAAACCGCGATCCATAATTGATACTGAACGATACTTTCAAAAATCTATTTTAAGAGTTTTCAAGTTTCTAAGTTTTTGAAAGTGAAATGGTTTGTGAATATAGTTATACCATTGAGATAAGTATATGGTTATATTTTCTAAGTATCGAAAATATAGTGGTTTGTGAATATACTTATCCTGTTGAGATAAGTATATTGAAGTGGTTTCCAAGTATTTGAAATGTGATTTTAAATTAATGAAAGGTTAATTTAAGTGGCTAAGTGATTTCCGTGAGAATTTGTAATCTTTGTTTTGAATGTTTGTTTATTTGATAGTTATATAACTGACTATCAAATCTTGGCCTAAATATGTAATCCTTCTTAATTTTGGTGGTACTGAATTATTTCCTACTTAACACCGAAGGATTTTAACTCTGGAAATATCTAGGGGAAACACGGGGATTATATGGTACAGTTGCTATCGGTGGTGCTATACTATACGTATAAACTCATTTCGTTCTTCTAGGCGAAATGATAAGGAGATCCGTCCACTTAAATGGTTAGCGGGTGATCCCCACTCTTATGTATTGTTTGATTATTTCTTAAAGAACCGGTATTAGGCATTCCGAAAATCGACGTTTGGTTTTTTTGAGCACCCAGGAAGCGGAAGAGTGTACTCGAAAGAGATGACTCGAACCCGTAACCACTCCAAAAACCATATACGGTTCTATGGAGGAGATTCGTGATATAGTGAGATGTTGGGGTCCATGTGTGATACCGAGACCCATTGGGGTATGTGAATCCAAGATCTAACTGAGATATGGGAATCTTTGTGTGATTCCGAGACCCGTTGGGGTATGGGAATCCAGGCGTGATTCCAAGATCTATTTGAGATGTGGGAATCCATTTGTGATTCCGAGACCCGTTGGGTATTGGAATTCATGTGGGATTCTGTGATCTATTTTGGTGGCGATGCATAAGCTGGAATGCCGAACGTAGCCTCATCAGCTAAAACCAGAAATAGGAGGCATGGCAGTAGGGTTGGCAAACCCATAGGGTGTAGTCGGCTCCTCCTATAAGTCACTTACAGTTGTTATGCATGCATGGGGCGATGCACTCGGTCTTAGCAAGACCAGCCATGTTTTTCTTATGGTACATAACTAGGGGTGTATGCTGCTTTGGAAGGATATCTCTGATCCTTGTGTAGGAGGACCGTTCCTCAAAGTACCGAGGGCACCTCCGTGGAAATCCTACACAATTAGCGAACGTGCCTTATCGATTTTCGATTATATACCTAGTATTGTTGTGATGTACACTCACGGGCATCACAACTATTTGTTTATTATTATTTTCACCCTTAGACATTATTATGATATCACTGGATTTTCTGATATAAAAGTTTTGGTTATCGTAAGGTAAAAACCCGTCGGTGTTTATGTGCGGCGTGATCTTACGAAATATTTTTGTTTCCAAATGGTTTACTTAAACTTTAAGAATCTATTTGATTGTGTTTCTCATGCTAGTTTTACCTGACTGACTCGGGCGTTGTTTTACTATAATGCTCAGGTCCGATCGAGCCTATTTCCAAGTTTAGCTGGATGTTTGGAGCTATAGGAGACGAGCTAGAGGCCCAGAAACGTATTCTCGTACATAGTTATTTTTCCGTTGCATTCATTGTTGTATTTATTAGCTATTATAAGGATAGGTTGTTATAACTGTCCGGGCTGAAATAGGTTAGTGTACTCTGACCGATGTCTGTATATACATATATTACAGTTTCGTTTTAGTGTAAAGATTTGTTATCTATTATAGATTATTCGTTCCGCTGTGAGATTCTGTGTTATTTAGTTTCTTCTTGTCTTCTTTCTTCTTTCTTTTTCCTAACTATCTGCTTTCCTGTTCAATTTGGGTTGGACATGTGTGGTTTATTGTCAGCTTAAACTGTACGGAAAAGTGGATCGTTACAGAATATTATACAAGTTTGAACTTAAGTAATAAAAATGTTTCAAATTGAAATTGTGTTTAAAGAAATGTTTATAATTTTTTTTTATATTAAGTTGTTATAAGAAATATTATACACTTAGTTAATGTTCTAAGAATTGTTAAATGAATAATTTGAGTAGTAAAAAGAAAATACTATTTAGATATGAAGTAAAGAGAAGGTAAAAAAATAATAAACTAAATCATATCTTTGTAAATTGTTTGTAAAATAACATAAATAAATTTTCAAAGGATGTTTTAAGATTTAGTTATAGGTTTCTGAGATAATTATAATTTGAATGATATTGTGTAAAAGAAGTTACATCTGTATAAAATGATTATAAACTTAAGAAATGATTAATGAAATAAGAAAGTTGAAATTTGAATTATAAAATGAAATTTTACTTAAGTCAAGTTGAATGAAATTGATTACGATAAAAAATATATATATATGAATTTGAGTTATAAAATAAAATTTACTTAAGTAAAGTTAATGATATGAATTAATGAAATGAACCGATGAAGTGAATCAATGAATTAATGTAAACTTAAGTTATGAAAAAATAAACATGAGTTGCATTTTATAAAATGTTTATAATAAACTTAAATGGATTTATGAAATGGTTTATAAATGATATTAGTACTAAAGAGAATATACTAAGTGGTAATGAAATAAAATTTAACTTAAATAAGGTTAAATGAAATGATTTTATAAAATGGTTCATAAATGAATTTATATGAAATGTGTTAAACAAAAAGTGAAATAATTGAAATTTGAATAAATTGAATGTGAATCAAATGAATGTGAATCAAATAAATGAATATTAATTGTTGAATGGTTTCTTTTGTTGTAAATCATTGTTATTACTGCTTTGATTACATGTGATTGTTATGTTGTGTATTAGTGCTTATGTATGATTTGGATTCAGAATTCATGTTATATAGTTCTATTAAACTCGTGCATGCTTTCTATATCTTATTATAAGTGACTAATATTTTAATTTGAGTTGAGATTGGTACATACGAATACCGTTTGAATGTATACACAGATTTGATTTGCTTTTGCTTGCTTAATATGAGTGAACTCGCTCGTATTAATAATAATAAGGTACATATCTCGGATTACATACTGTACTTTTATATTTTTCCATACAGGATGCCTCATCATTGAGATGAGATGTATATTTGTATTGTAAAATTTTTACGATCGAGCCGCGGAAAGGAGACGCTGCCGAAATTTTCCATAAATCCAAGTGTTAGAAAATTTGAGGCTTTAAAATTTTATAACTTGTTTTTATAAGAAAGTTATGAATTTCGTAAAGCTGATATCAGAGTGGCGTAGTAGAAGCTTAGTAATGATTTTGCAAATAAGATTTTAATGTTTATAAGTTTAATATTTTGAGTAAAATATATCAAAGATTTGATTCTCTACTTAACCCCTTTTCGAGGACGAAAAGTTTTGAGTGGGGGAGAATGTAACGATCTGTATTTTTTTAACTATTTTTAACTATTGAATTTAATAATGATTATTGAACAAAAATGGTTAGAAATAAAAATTTAATGATTTATTAATGTAATTTTTTTAATATGAACTTGAGTAAAATTTTGAAATAACCAATTTTGAAGGTTTAGGCAATAATCAGTATTGAAATGAAATTTTATATATTGAACGTGTTTATAATCAATAGCTGGGATTAAATAATAAATGTTGAATTGTTTAGATGAAAATAAAATAATTGTTTGATAATTAAAATTCATTTGAAATTTAATATAAAAAATTATTTAAATAATTGAATCCTGAATTAAATATGGATGAAAATGATGTCGGAAGTTGATTTAAGTTTTATTTAAACAAGAATGAAGAACTTTTAAAATTGAATTTAAAAGTGAATGAATTTATTTTGGAAAATTTCTTGTTTTAATTAACGTGTAAAAATAGTCATTTTGGCAATGTCTCGGATTTCAACCAAACCTGTTTCATCGGACCCGTAATAGTGAATTATTATAGAATTTCAAGTTTCGTAGCAATCAGACTTATCGTTTGGCCGTGCGAGCTTGAAACGCATAGGATTTTTTTCCAGAACTTTAATTAAAATAATTCGATTTTGAGATGATATCTTTTGAATATAATGGAATTGGCTCAGGAAACTAGTTCCATTGTATTCGGAATAGGGGTATAACATATAGAACGCCAAGCGGCACGCTTCGTTTGGAGTTCGGAAAATTTATGTGTGAATAGAGTCATATATTTATATAATAGACCATCGTTTTCATTCACGCAAACCCTAACCATTTTCGCGCAGCCGCTCTCGTTCATATTAGTGGCCGAAAACTCATGTTCTTTCTCCCTCGATTTCTCCAAATCCACTCAATAAAATCGATTGCCACCGAAAGGAAAGTTGAAGAGCTCGTCGAGCTCGATGTTATGGACTGTCGGATCGTTGAATTTCATGACGAAGTGATCCATTTTTAGCAGCATTCGTCATTAGGTTTTAGGGTTTGGCGCTTCGATTTGAGCGTTCATGAGCGCGACTGGTGGCGCGGGGGTGGGTGCGATGGCGTGCCTGGGTTAGGGCGCGATGGCGATGGCTTTCGGCGAGGCTCTAGCGGCATTCGTTTGTATATAAAAAAAAGACGCAAGCAACCTGGGAAGTATGAGAACAACATGCGTGCCTGAGGAACGAACGGGGAAGAAGGTTTGTTTTATTTTTCATGGTTAATTATGTTAACTAAAATTTTATTATATCGAATGCTATTTAAACTCGTAACCTTTTCATACGAGGTCCGTTTCGAACGAAATGAGTTGCAATGGATTCGTATCGACGTCATCTACGACATAGAATCGAATTGGTATTTATTTGACTCTGGAAATTTTTCAGTTTTGAATAAAGGTGAGTATTTAAACTACTCACGAAGACTAAAATATTTTTATGTTAGTTAAATTGAAATCATAAAGTGATTTAATTTTATTGATCGTCGTTTGGTAATTTAACTGACATGGAAATCAACATAGAAATTTATATGTTAGAAACTTTGAATTACCAATTAAATTGAAATTGGAATTAAACTGCTAGTAAAATTCTCGATTATTGATAACGGGTTAGTTGTTGTGATTTATTGACTATTCTGGATGTTGATTGTGATGGATAGCGATTGGTAGATATTTTGGATGATTGGATGTTTATTTATTTATATATATCCTATTATCACCATGTAAATTATTTGACAATATATAAAACTGTTATTTGGATTGTTTCGAATAAATTAAGAAATAGGTTGAAATGATATATACCTATGACATTTATTTTGGATTGAAATGATATACATCCATCCCTGAAATTAAAATAAAAATTACTGATCATTTGGCCATAGGATATAAAATTATATACAGACACCGGATTGGTTAAATTAAATGGTTTTTAAATTCTTGGATTTGAATTTATTCAAATGATTTCATTTTATGAAAATAAAATTGAATTGAAATATGGAAATTGAATTTATTTTGAATTCGAGTTTTGAAATGTGAAATTAAAATTAGTAAACGAAATTGTTTAAAGAATGAAATTTGAAATTTGAAGTTATAATTAGAATATGACTGGAATTATGAAAATTGATTTGTTTTAAAAGATTTGAACCTTAAATTGAATATTGAAGTTAATTTTATTTAAGTGATTTAAATCGATATTCTAAAATTGAACTCGAATTCATATAAATTGAAATGGGTTATAATTGAGAATTTAAACCATTAAATCGAATAGTTGAATCAAATTTGAAATTGAAATTAATTTGGGATTGAAATTGATTTGAATTGAAATCGAAATTGATTCGGTTTGAATTGATTTGAGATTTAAGATGATCTAAATTGGAAGATTTGAAATTGAATCAGTTTGATTTAAATTTTGACTTGAATCCAGATTTATTGGAAATGGGAAGAAACAGTTTTGATTTTGAAATTATTTTCATTATAAACTATTTTCCTATAAACAGTTTTAAAATTCATCTTTCTTTAAATTTCCAAATTATTCAAAATTTCAAATCATTTAATATATAATATGTTTTAATATTAAAACTATTTAACTTTTAAACTATTCAAACTATTTTCTAAAAAACTTCGAACTGGTCAGAGTAGGAACTATTTATATTTAAATCATGTATTTAAATGCGAATTGGGTTAAAATGAAGTTATAACCTAACTGGAAATTCGAAACGATTTTGAAAGTGAAATTGAGATGTTGAGGTGAAAATGATTTCAAGTGAAACTGACATATTTTATGTAAATATGATAATTTGAAATGAAATGATATTTTGAAGAGAATTTGATATTTTGATATCAAGTATGAATCGTTTTCGAAATGTAAAAGTACCAACCGGTGTGTAAAACGACGTTTGGTTGTTAAAGAGACCGGGACCTCTTATTGGCATACTCTCTATCAATATTGGAACCACTTTAACAACTGTGTACGCAGAGGAGACTCCAGAATGAAGTAGTTAGATTTGGCGTACGTTTGCTGGATTTGAAGAAAGAGAATGATGATGGATAGACCCCGACACTTGTGCTAATTTGAAATGACTAAAACAGGACGGCTTGACAGGGCCAAGTGGGTTAGCTACCCCTAGCAGACATCCGTTCTTCGATTTTCTTTTTGGACTTGGTCCATAAAATTTCCTTGATGTTGGTTTCGATTGGTGCACCTTGATTTTGGGATGACCTCCCTTTGACTCAACATGGGATGGATGGACGCGGTGGGCGGTCGTGGCTACGATGTGTTACCACCAGCCCTGTAACCCGAACTGGTAGTATGCTACCTTGGGCATTGCCTCACATGCCTTGTTATACTTTTATCCTTCTACGAGACCACTACAAGTTTGGTTTAGTGTTGTCGTATCACGGCGCATCCCTATCCCCCGACGTGCTACTGGGGTGTTATATGAAAAATGTACAACAATGCTTAAAAACACGTTAAGGGGGATTAATGTAAATCCTTAACGCTAAGAAAAATATTTATTTTACTAACTAGACATTACATATATAGCGTATTCTACTATATATAAATATTTTCACGGAACGTTAAAAGATGGAAAATCTCGTACATCTCTTGAGTTATTGCACGCACGTTATACACTGGATAGGAGATATAAAACCCCATAAACATCTCTGACGCTATTACACTCATGTTATATCTGATATTGATTTGACTCACATAAGAATATTTTAGTTCTGACTCGAGTGTATTATTTTACTTAATGCTCGGGTTAGCCCTGAGTTTTCAGCGTATTGAAGATCATATTTTCTGGAGGACAAAGATGAAGATTTGGTATATTATATTACTAGTATTATTTCATCACATTGTTTGTTCTGCTGCATTATTCTATTGGTCTTGTGTATATATAACTCTGATAGATATTGTAAAATTTTCATCAAATGTATAGTATAAACAACTTCATAAACTGTTTATTTGATTATTATATTTTTTCATTCCACTGCGAGATTCTATATTTGTGTTCTTCTTTTCTTATTTTTCTTAATTAACCCCATTGATTATCTGTGTTTCAGATTGTTTGAGTTGAACATGTGTGGATTATTGTCGATTTAAACCTTCCGAAATATAGGTCGTCACATAGGGGATTTATTTATCAGTGCAATTAAGTAACATAAAATGAATATGATAAATAGTGTAAAATGTTGACACATCTATGGAAAATAAATCATCTTATATTTAGCACTAAAAGCCGATGAGTAAACTTTCCTCCATCTATGAGATCTAGTGTGACGACCCGTATTTTACGTATTAGAGGATCACAAAACATTTTTATTTTATTTGTATGAGGTCATAAGATTCTATAATTTGGGAATATGACTCTTAAAAACATTTTACACACTTGTTATTTTTGATGAATTTTGTATGTGACCATTTTGAACTTGAAAATCTTGTTTGGGCTATAACATTTAATAGGTGTTAAATTAGGGTCTCAAACTAATTATATTGGTTTAGGATGATGGTTTTCCATTCCGCAGAGTGGTCATAATAGAAAAAATGAATTACAGTTAAGAAATTATGGCTAATTTTAAGTTTTATTAGCTACTGGCCACAGTTAATATGTAATTAATTAAGCCAATGAGTAAGCCCATTAGTCTAATTTAAGATTTACTATAAATAGAGGGCTGGAGAGTCAAATTAAATTTTTTCCGTCTCTCCCAAATCAGATCTAAACTTCTATTAACCCTATATTCATCCAAAATCACCTAAATTACTCTTTAAATGAAACCGAATTAAAGATTAGAGAATAGATAATTGATTAGAAGATATGGATCATCGATTTGGCCAATTTGCATTTCTTTTAGTTGCTGTCAACATTGGATCTACGCTCGACTTGGTTGAATTCGGTATTGGTGAGTGGTTTATGCCTTCTCATTATCTTACACATGTTTATATGGTAAAATTGCATGATTTAACATGATTTTTGGCCATAAAACCTTTTCTAACTTTAATTACATGTTAATATATGAATATGTGTTGAATTTGATTAGAAATTAACCTTATACATATTCACATATTCATGTAAAAGGTAGATCTAGATAAGAATTGGCTTGTTTATCATATTCTTATGTTTTGATTGCTTGAATGGATGTATATGCATGTTGATCTATGTTTGTATGTTGTGATTTGACGCGGTTTGTTAGTGTTTTGGATGTTTAAAAAGATATGTTAGAGAACTTGACAAATCGAAGGCAAAGATGGTCTGAATTGGACCAAACTACGAGGGAAGGCTCTGGAGTATGGGAAGAGCTTGGGGTTCAAGTCGTGGGTCCAAATTCGCAAAGTGAACAACTCGACACCGATATGAAGAGGTCGGTATGAACTTATTTCTGTTAGTCAGATATCTTCGGTTTGTGATTCGTGGTGGGAATAGGTACTGAAGATAGCAGCTCGATAAAGGAGAGAGCCGTAGAATGAGGAACGTGGTGAGTTCCAGAATAATGGAAACTGGATTGAGCGATAGAAGGGCTCAGAATTCGAATAGAGCAAAGGAGGGCTCGTATCTGAATGTGCTAAGGAATCTTTGATACTCAGGGTGTTTTCTATTGCATTCGAAGCAGGGGTATTGTAAGTGGGGATGTCCATGGGTCAATTGAGGGACCTTTATACCCTGGACTGGTGACTTTGGGTCTAGTGTATAGCTTTGGGATATGAGATATGTATCAAGGTTTGGGCCATGTGATACGAGACTACAACAAAAATCGAGATTTCCATTAGTCCTTGCCAGTAAGGAGGCCATATGAGTTATCGTATATTCAGAGCACAAATATGAGTGATAGTGAATATTGCTTGATAGATGCTATGGTTGCTTTGATTGCTTTCTTTAGTGGGCTATCACTCGAGGATATCATGGGGAGTAGGTACTGAAGATAGGGAGATCTGGACATCCATCATTCTATGTTGTACAACACCTTTATGATATTGTAGAGTAGCATATTATATGTGCTAACTCTTTGGTTGCAGGGACAGGTTAGGTATGGTTCGTGCACTCTTGTTCTTTACCATATTTACCTGTATAGTATTTTGAGATCCATTTACCGCTCATAATAGACTATTATCTTACCCAAGGTTTTATCCTTTGCTTCCTCTTACCTTGGGTACTCTTAAATGAGTGGACTAGATAACAGGTCTAGGTGATGCAGTAGCTGTTCGAAGGATGAGATTGATGAAGCTATCTCTTATTATATACATACATGGATTTCTATGTTTTTCCGCTAAGCAACACTGTGGAGCCCATGACAGTGATTTCTTATTTCTATTTATTGAGACAGTTTATTGAGTTGATCTTATTTATGCTCTATGACATTTGTTGTATAACTCTATGGATATTATACTCTGATGATTAGTTCACATTATTATTACTATCTCTTTTGTTGTATCTGTGATGTCATATTTTATCCATTCACCGTGAGATATATGATAGGGTATATGCTATGATTGCTATTATTCACCTTTATGATCATCCTATATCGGCCGCGCATGGCTACAGTGCACTATTTATATTCTATTAATGTCGGTGCTATAAGGCGGTCATCATATTTAGTATCAGAGCTTTGGTTACACGATTAATTAGATTTGATACCATGATCCAGTAGAGATAGGGAAGGTGTTATCACCTTAGACTGGATCGAGTGTGTGTGTGTGTACGAGAGAGTGTGTACTTGTTATGTACTTTGTTTTTCAAAACTATATAATAATATTATATAGTATAGGTTGCATGCACATGAGCACCATGGACATAGTTTTCTTCATGAGAGACTGATCATTCTTGTTATAGATAAGAACGAGCCGACATACAAGGAATACTGTGAGATCTTCTTCAGGAGTTGAAGAAGGTGCAGGATCAGGAGTTGCTACGCTTGATTTTCAAGCTATGTTCAATGCTATGATGGCAACGATGATGAGGAATGCATCTGGTATGGTTGTTGGTGGAAGTGCTCCCATGCAAGTGCCTGGAGCTGATTTCGCTAATTTGAGCAAAGATTACTCTACTTTGGGAGGAAAAAAATTATGTGGAATAGAATCATCTATAGAAGTGCAAGGTTGGATTGATACTTATGAGTGCATCTTTACTGATATGGAAGTGGATGGCGCTATGAAGAAAAAGTTGGCTTCTAGACAACTTCAAAGGTAGGCCATGAATTGGTGGTACATCGTGACTATTGCTAGGCTAGAAAATCAGTTTAGTAGGGAATAGTTTAAGACAAGGTTCGAGGAGAAGTTCATATCGGATGCCTAGAAGTTGGTATTGTTTAGAAAGTTTGCTGATCTTAGGTAAGGAGAGATGTCAGTTTCTGAGTATGTGGCGGAGTTTGATGCTTTGTCAAAGTATGACATGCCATTCATCGACACTCCATTTAGAAAGAATGAAAAGTTCATCATTGGTCTGGATGACTATCTCAGATAGAAGCTGGTGGACTACATTGATGAGCCATTTAAGAAGCTAGTTGAGAAAGGACTTCGTCATGAGAATCTGTATCCTAGGGCTAGAATAGCTATGGTTGTTTTCATGGAGAAGGATGAGCCAAAACCACAGCAAAACGGTAGAGGAAAAAAGAAGTGGAACAGAATGAGGAAGCAATCTCAAGGAAAAAATGGTCAAAAAGGGTAAATGGGAATCTACTTGCTATGAGTGTAAGTAAAAAGGCCATTTGATCCGGGATTGCAAAGTGAGTGAGAAAAATAAGTGCTACAATTGTGATAACCCTGGGCATCTGAAGAAGGATTGCCCAAAACCGGTGAAGGATAAGTAGGTTGTGAAAGCGTATGCTTTGCATGTAGTGCCGACTTCGTCAAAAGGAGAAGGGAATAGAAGTCATCATTCAAGGTATGCTTTCTATTGGTGAAGTTCATGTTCGAGTTTTATTTGATCCCGGGGCTTCACATTCATTCATATGTAGCGATCTAGTAGACAGATCGGGATTGAGACCCGAGATAATATGTTAGAACCTCAATTCTACGATTTCAATAACAACAACTATACAATCACATATACAATATATATCTTATCATATTACAGGTATAGATTAGTAGAAGATCATGGTGCTCATCAAAATCATGACTCAAAGACAATTGAACAAAGATGGATCATACTATTTAAAAGTAAGGTCATATTATTGTATTATAGTCATAGATATATGTTGTACAATCTCCTTGACTGATCATAACATAGACGATTTCATATTGACAACACATAGCATACACAACCAAAAAAACGAAAGTGACTTCACAGTGACTTCCGAAGCGCTACGGACGGGACAAAATCCGGCAGCCAATTGCTGGCACTTGGCGCGGTTATTGTGCTTAAATCATTTTTATGATTCCATAGCTTGGAAACCATATGAATAATGGAAAAACTCCACTGATGAAGGATTCCTCAAAAAGTTAAGGAATAGTAATCCTTTTTAGAAATCGAATGGATTCAAACTGCATAGGTTTTATAATTTATACAACAACAGACTATGGCATAAGGACAAACGTCTGAGGTAAGTTTCGACACATAAGTACAAAACTGCAACTGTCGTATTTTAAATAGACAATTCTCTCTGCTTTGAACAAACCTCTTCCTCCTTCAACAGTTGCAGTCATTAATCAAAGAGCAACCTTTTAAGAAGTCACAACTTTTCAAATACAACTCTTTAATTCTATAAATACTTCAATCAATTGAGATTTTAACTTAAATTGATTTACTATTCTCTAACTTCTATCTTCATATTCTCTTCTGCTATAATTAATTTAATATTCTCAATCACTTTCAACCAAAATTTATATATTTTGGTTAAATTATTTCCTGTAAATCCAAGCAACTTACACTCACTATCACTCAAAGGAGATTATAGGAAGAATTGTACTACCAGTCACCACCCGTGTTGTATTGAACACAAGATTGGCAAAGGAATACTTTTGTATTGGCTTGTTCCTTCGGACGAAGCGAGGGTTGTTGCGTAACGACCCAGAATTTTGAACAATTAAAATGAAAATATTTAATTAATTTTAAATATTTGAATGATGGTTTGATTTGAATTTCGAATTATCAGAATAAATTGGCGATTAAATTATAAAATTTAATCTATTGAAAGTTGAATAAAAATTTAAATCTTCAGTTTTAAGCTGAAGAAAAATATTTCAAAGACTTATAAAATTTGTATTGATAACACTGAAGATAATAGAAGTTGTAAAATTTAATTTGACAGTGGTTTGATCGGTTTTGAAATTTTATCGTTTAATCGATATTTGAAAAATAGCGTTCCGGGGCACAGTCTCGGAATTCGACGAAACTAGTCCCATTGGGTCCGTAATATTGAATTATTGTCGGATTTCAAATTTCGTATTGATCGGAGTTGTTATGCGAGTGTACGACGTATAAACGCGTTTAAATTTAATCAAATTCAATTTAAATTTAAAATTTAAATTTGTCAACATCAGAAACACGGCAGAGGTAAAGCAAGCACGATACTCTTCCTTCAATTACGCCTAAAAATCATGGGGAAGAGATCATGCAAAGTAGGGCAAGCACGTTCTCCTGTCTCCCCCATCCCTTTTTAAATAATCACGCGCCCCTCATTTTCATTTCGAAAACCAGAAAGAAAAATAAAAATTCATGGCCGAACCCCCTCTCGTTCACAAGCAAACGAATGGGAAAAATAAAATAGCGAAATCAACTTCGTTCTTTTCCATCATCGACGCGGCTGCAAAGGTGAGGGACTGGGTCAAAGCAAATCACGCGTACGTTCTTTAGTGGGTTCGAAGTCGATTGGGCTCGAAGTAGGGTTTCATTCGCGGCTCAGGTGAAGGGCAGAGTCGCCCTGGGTGGTTTCGAAGGATGCGACAGCAGATTCTCGAGCAAAGCAAAGAGTGACGAAGTGGCGAGCAGTCGAAGATGTTTTGGGGATTTGCTCGCGTGATAGTCGCGAGTCGTTCGTGGTCTTCTTCGTGAGGCGGCAGGCGTGATTGGTTGTAGGAGGAAGCTAGGGCATAGCTTCGTACGGCAAGCAATTGGGGTCGTGAGGCAGACGATGGCAGCATATGAGATACGCGCATTCGCGTGATGCTGGGTAGTCGTGGAGTTCATCGGAGAAATGGGGATTGTCGTAGGCTTAGCTAGGGTAAGGCAGTGCTGTGCTCGAGCAAGCGTTCGCAAGGCAGCGGTGTCGAGTTGAGGCCCTGAGCGGCATGATTTCTGAAGTCGACAGTTCTGAGATGGTTCTAGCGTTCAGTAGTGAGGTATTCAAATTTACTTCTCGAATTTAAATTTAAATTCAACAAATGTGTATATGTGTTTGAAGTTTACAGTAAGGATATGTTTTCGTTTAAAAATACAAACAGTAAGAGATTTTTATTTAAAAGAATATTGATTTTTTTTAGTGAGCAGTCGAAAATGTAAAATAATTTAAAGTTTGGAATTCAATTTAGTCTGTCTCATTCATCAGAAAACATTACAGTAATGTAAGTTGTTATTTATGTTACTTATTGAGAAAAATTAATATATATATTTATATATAAATATACACATAGAAAATTTTTCATTACAGTAAAATGTTTAATTTATGAAATTAAACTTATTTGACCAGGTTAGAATTATTAAAAAGGGGATTTAATTAAAAATTTAATTTTTGGTTTAAAATCTAAATCATTTAAACTGAACTAATTTTTTTAGATGAATTAAAATTTTAAAATGGCAAATTGATTTATTCGATTTGATTCGAATATTAATAAATTATGTAAATATTTATACGAGGTATAAATCAAGGAAATCGAGTCAAGATGGAAACGGATTGCAAAATAAAGAGCTAAGGTGAGATTTTCTCACTCGAAGAAAAATTTAATTTTACAGTTATTGACTGATTGATTGCTATTTGGATGTGATATAGTATATATAGTATTATATATAGCAATATATACATATTGGCATATGTATATATTGGATTGATTGATTTCCCGCATTGTATAGCGGATGAGACCCTATTGCGCCGTTAGTAAGCGGATGATATTTTTATAAAATCCTATATACCGCGATATTCCACCTCGAAGTGGAATAGGTATTGTGCTAATGTCTGTGGATGCAGGGAAACAGGTTGGAGGGATCCAACTGGATTCCTCAATAGCATTTATTTATTTACAGATATTGTGATGTATTCTGTTATCATATTGATATATGATATTGAATGTTGTGATTGACTAATTGGTGCGTTGCATCATCGGATCCAATTTTGGAAGTTAAAAACAACGATGTTGATTATAAAAGAGATTTTTAAAATGATTTTTGAAAGGTATACGTTTTATTTAGTTTTTGAATTCATTCATCTTAAATAAATAAACGTTCAAATTTTAAAGTTATAAAAGTTAAGATTTTTGTGAAATATAACCAAAGTGATATTTTTGAAATAGAAGTTGATTTATTTATAAAATGGTTTAAATTGAGATTTTTAAAGTACTATAAACGGTTTATTTAAAAGATTTAAAAAGTTGACATTTATAAATTTTGAACATTGGAATTTTAAAACGAGTTTTGTAAGTGTTAGAATGAGATGAAATAATAAAAATCATAAGTGAACGAGATTCATAGATTCATAAATTGTGAAGTATAAAATAAATAGATGTTGTAAAATAAAAGATTTATAAGTAATTTACTTATAAATTAGATTTTTGCACTTAGATGGGATATGAATAGAATTGGCTAATAAAATGATTTTATAAGTTGAAAATGTTGTAAAGTATAAATGTGATTTATAAACGTTGTTTATAAATCCGAAAATCACTTATTTTGATAAGTGAATTATAGAAGTTAATAAAAGGAGATTTATAAATCGAAGTTGTTATAAAATAGAAATAGAATTTATAAACGTTGTTTATAAATCCGAAAATCACTTATTTTGATAAGTGAATTATAGAAGTTAATAAAAGGAGATTTATAAATCGAAGTTGTTATAAAATAGAAATAGAATTTATAAACGTTGTTTTATAAATCCGAAAATCAATCAAATTTTATGAAATTAATATAGAAGGTTATTAAGGGAATTTTATCCACGATTTTGGATAGTGGATAAATTATTGAAATAAAATGTGTAGAAAATATTGAAATTTGGTTAGTGAAGTATATTCACGATTTTGGACAGTGACTGTGTTATTAAGTAAAATGGATATGTTTTGGGAAAGTGACATTAAAAACGAAGTTAATTGTTTTAACGATGTTTTTAAAATATGTTAAATATCGAAACCATAGATTTCAACATTCATTGTTGAAATAGACGTTTTCGAGGAAGAAGGAAATGATGTACTATAACACTGTTGTTATAGTAAATGATTTCCGAAAGGAAATATTTTGTGTAGTATTGGGATTTATATATCTATCTAAATTCCAAATCCTTATACTAGTGATTTTGAGTCGTCGTAACGATGTTTTACGTAACATTCGTTTTGACTCAAATAGATGTTGTTATAGTAAATGATTTCCTTAAAGAATAAAATATATACTTAATTTTGATTTAAGTATATCGAATATTTTCAAATGTTGAAAATAAATAGATTTGTGAATTACTTATTATTAAATAAGTATGGAAATGTTTTCCCAAAATGAAATGAAACGTTTTTGAGAATTTATCTTTGTAAAGATAAATTGAAAGTGAATATATTGTAATCGATTGAAAATTGTATATCAGTAGACATTTTGAAAATATAAATTCACTATGGAATTTATAAAAGAAATGGAAATTGTTAGAAAAATAAATATCGATTTATTTTTGAAGTGTGGAGATTTTATATCTAGTAAAGATATTTTGGAAAATAAAATAATTTGGGAAAATAATTTGGAATCTGATGATGTTGCGCATCTTTATTGATAGTTAAATAACCGACTATCAATAATTACCTTGAATGGGTATTTGTTGTGAATTGGATGAATTTGAATGCCACACTTATTTTTGAATAAACGCTCACTATTCGGGTTAGCCAGGAAAGGACCTTGGGGTCGTATAACCCATTCCGAATATGTGATACGTCGTTATGGATTGCATTTGATGACCGGTGTTGAAGACCGGATATTTTTGAAAACGGAAGGATTACCGTCGAGTTACCCTACATCGGCTGATCTCCGATATAGAGGTTTTATCACCCTTAGTGACGGGAAGTCCGGACGTGATTAGAAAATTATCCGGATTTGCAAGGGCTTCGTGAGAAGTGCCTTCGGTTCTGTTCGATCCCGGAACAGACTTGTATGGTTGTGTGTCTGACGTTACAAATTGAGATATAAAGCCGATTTCTTTCAAATACATTTCTGTTGGTGGCGGAGAATTTATTCTCTTAGCTTAACACCCTTCTCTTAGACGTACGAGCTCAGAGGTTATGTAGTTGAAATTTATCAGCGATATACTCCCAATTTGGTAACGTGGCATGCTGAGTGTTGCTGTGAAATGATCGTTGTTTGATCATTTGTGATATGATCATTTGTTTGATCATTTATCTTTGTGATCATTACTTTGATAATTTGTTTGACCCAAAGCATGGCTTTGTGACAAAGCGTAGCTTTGTGGACGAGACTTCGTCGGACCTCACACCCCGGAAATGGTCGAAACATGAATCGTGGCAGCAAGGTTATTAGCGCCCCTTTAGTGTATGTCATTTCCTTCTGGATTATGAGTGGTATCATGGTATGGAGCCCAGATACTTACTTTGTGGTTGCTACAAATTTATTACTTATGGTTGTTGGAATCGGGGATCCTCGGATAAAGGTCGCAAACGACCGGGGGATGACATATTCGTGTCAGTAGTTACCCAGCTAGGGGTAACCCGGCCTTGTGTAGCAGAGATCCGGTTAGGATTCGGGAACGTCACTCCAGAGGCATTCTATTTTACTTGGGAAGTTCCTTTGCCCGACCATTGTTGGAAAATCCAAACTCCAATACGCACCTTGTACGGTTTTAGTTGTAGAACCTGCCATCTAATATGGTAGCTATAGTAGGCATACTTAATGGTACTTATGCCAGCTAAGATTTATATTTTACTTTCGAAATGATTTTTCTACACTATGCACTAATAATAATATCAAAAAGGATTTGATTTTGCGTAGTAAGCATCTTTGACTATCATAAGGAGAAATCTCCTCCAAATTCTGCGTTTGCATTGTGTGTGTGGCGGGAGGCCTTATGGTAGTTTCATTTTCCAAAAGCATTGCGAATCTATTTTATTTTCTTTGTGAAAAATAACTGTTTTACGATCTCACACCAGTCACCATGACTGACTCGGAGTTTATTGTTTCCCTTCTAAACTCTGGGTGCCCACCAATTTCCACACGGGCAGTCTAGAGTTATGTTATCAGGATATTCTGGATATTCTGGAGCTTTGGAAGCAAGATGGATGGCGAAACGTATCACCTATACTTTGTATTATTCCGCTGTGTATTCTGTATGAGGACAAGTTTATATAACTGTCCATTGTTGTATTGAGTTGTATATTGACTCTGATTGATGTATGTATAAACTGATATAGTTCTTTGTTTATAAAAGACTAGTGATTATCTATTATATATTGTTCCGCTGCGAATGTGAGATTCTGATATTGTTTTCTGTTTCTGATGTTGTTATGTTGTTCTTCTTCTCTTTTTCTTCTATCCTTTCTTCTACCTCTTCTTTTAAAACCCTAAGAATTCGGTTTTCCGGCATTCGTTTGCTCGGCAGTTGATACAATGGACGTATTGATGTCGATTTTCGGAAGTCGAAGAATCGGGTCCTTACATGTTGTTTAGTGAAATATCGAAGGGGAGCTTCGAGACTAGACGTAGGATGGGAGGTGTGAACCAGTATAAAAACTCCAATGTGCTTGTTTTTATACTTTGCTTTGTATATTCTATTATATTGCTATACTTAGCTTATATACTGACATACATTCACATACTAAAACATAAGTCATATTAGATACTATCCACTAAACTTTCATTTGGTATCAGAGCATGGTCTATTCAATTTACAATAACATGTGATTGAAAACTTTTTATATGGCAAGTACATTTCAAGAAGGTCAATCAACTGTTTGTCCTTCACTATTTACCGGTTCTAATTCTGCTTATTATTTAAAACGTTTGCGAATTTATATGGAAGCTAATGGTTTAAAAAAATTCAAACTACTCAGACTAGATATGAAACACTTACCACTGACATAAGCACTTGGACCAATGATCAAAAGAACACGACAACTAATAATGCCAAAGCAATGAATGTTTTATTTTTTTCACTTGATAAAAATGAATTTTCACGAGTTATGCTTTGAACTACTGCATATGGAATTTGGCGCAATTTGGAAGTTACTCATGAAGGCACGACAAAAGTCAAGAAAATAAAAATTTCTACTCTACAAGATCAATTTTTATCGTTTAAAATGAAAGCAAATGAATCTATTATTGACATGTATGCTAGATTTCAAACTATAGAACACGATCTCATGGCACTAGGAGTTAAATTCACTAATTTTGATCTAGTTATACGAATCTTAAATCCATTGACTGTCGAATAGGAAAGAAAGGTTTTAGCCATCGAAGAAGCTAACGGTCTCTCTCAACTTAAAGTCGAGGAGTTAATAGGAAATTTGATGTCATACGAAGCTAACTTGCAGGCAAGAAAGGAGAAAAACGAAGAAAAGAAGAATATTGCTTTTCAAGCTAATGATGACAGTTCCGACTTAGAAGAAGATGAAATTGTGTTTAGCGCCAAGAACTGTAACAAATTTAAAAAATTCAACAATATGAAATTTTAAACTGGTGGAATTTCAAATCAAACATCAATAAAATGTTATGAGTGACAAATTCGGCCATATGAATAAAGAATTCCCACAGCTGAATAATGACAAAAAGAAAAACAATGTCGAAAAGTTCAAGAAAAAATGAAGAGCCTTTCAAGTAACTTGGGATGATTCTGACTCGTCCTCCTCATCTGATAGTGAGAGTTATTCAGAACAAGCAAATATTTTCTTTATGACTAGCACAGATGAGGTACCCAAAAATAAAGTTAAAAGCAAGGAGAAATGGATACTCGATAGTAGATGTTCCAAGCATATGACGGGAAATGCATACATGTTATCAAATAACATATATCGATGGCGGCACTGTGACATTTGGAGATAACTCAAAAGAATTTGTCATCGGCATTGGAGACGTCATCGACATCGATATATCCACTTCTCCCCTTATTACTAATGTTTTGTTAGTAGAAATTTAAAACATAAGTTATTAAGTATAAGTTAATTATATGATTGTTACCATCAGTATTCACTTCAGCCTTGTCGAAACCATGGAGAATATAAAAGAGGGATTCACATGGAATGATAGCATTAACAAAACCTTTTGAGAGAGTCGAAGAGATGCTTCAGCAAAAAGTTAGATGAGCCAAGCACTTTCGAAGGGTTCGAAAGATGACAAAGCCCCCTTTCGCTTCAATAAGCCCCTTTCAAAATAGTAGATTCTGCATGCATGAAGTCGTTTCAAATGAGTTGGGGAACACCTTTCGAAGGCAATAGATTACAGGCTTTCACGTGCGCGCCAAACTTTTCGAAACAGTGGGTTTCGCCTTCGTTCACATTCCATAGAAAAACATTCGGCTAAAGTTACCCATTTGAAAGCATAAATTAGCCTTTCGAACCGGTTGAGACCATTCACAATTATATAAGATGCTTATTTGAGTTCCATATGGCATTCTCATACACTAGAGGATGGGGTTCCGCGTCAATCAACAAGTATGCCTTCGAAAGCTACCTTCCACATACAAGCCTTTTGCGTCTTAACTCCTTCCAAACCCCAAAGATTCACCTATCGACAGAGTCGAAAGCCCACGTCCATTCCTACTTGCAATAGCACATCAACGACAAAGTGGAGAACACATCTACACCTTTCGACCAGCTTGAAAGCACTCAAGTTCCACTTAAAATCAAAGTAGAAGGATGCTATGACGTTAACGGTAACGAAAGGTCTCCAAGGCCACCTTTCAATCAAGTCGAGAGGACCAATTTGAGAGGTGCCAACCCGCACCTATAAATAAGACCCTAGGGGTCTAGTTTAAGGGATCCGATTTCATTCACTCCACATTTGTACTTTCTTGAATTTGTAAACCCTAATTCTAAAATTAGATTGGGGATTTTACTTCTTTGTATTACTTAA
Source organism: Allium fistulosum (assembly GCA_030737815.1). Classification (NCBI taxonomy): domain Eukaryota; kingdom Viridiplantae; phylum Streptophyta; class Magnoliopsida; order Asparagales; family Amaryllidaceae; genus Allium; species Allium fistulosum. The sequence goes on along the minus strand of CM060907.1, from coordinate 873,461,445 downwards.
GCTTCTAGCAATAAAGGAAAATATTGTCAAAGCAAGTATATGGCATTTTTTGATATGTTCGCTGATCTAATGTTTATGTATGACTATGATTATGTTCTACTTATGTAGATATGATCGAAAGGCTACCATTCAAGGAAATATAAACCTTTTAATTCAACCAATTTCCTTAGATCATTAGGCTTTAACCTCGAGTCACCTTGACCACTTCGAAAGGAGGTTTCGATAGGATCCTAAACCAATTCAACTAGTTCGAAAGGTATTTCCAAAGAGGGATTCAGGTGTTTCAACTTTCAACCATGTCGAAAGGTATTAAAAAGGAGTTTCGATTGCCGTAACCTTTTTAAAAGGTGGTCTTAAAGGAGATCCAAGGCATTAAGATTGTTTAGAAAAAGGGATTCAAAAAAGGTATAAACCGTCTTCATCTGTTTAAAAGGTGTAAGCTGTCTTCATCTATTTGGAAGGTATAAATTGTCTTCATCTTTCGAAAGGTATAAACTGTTTTCATCTGTTCAAATGGTGTGAACTGTCTTCATTTGTTCGAAAGGTGCTTTCGAAGGGATCACTTATACTTTGAACTCTACTTTGGGGTGTTGATAAGTTTTCTTGTTAACATTTTTGGCGCTAGAATGAGGGCTCGAACCTCCGACCTTGTTGAACTTCCAACTTTATTTTCCTCTAACCCAATTCTATTCCAAGCTTACTTACATTAGACTCTACATCACCATGTTTAGCAAAATCAAAAGGTCCGAACAAGGGTTCTTTGAACCACACTTAATTGGATTCTCCCATTGAACCATCAGAGATTCTAAACTATATGAAGAGCAAATGTTGAGATTGGAAGCTTTAAGGATCATAAAGAAAAAGAGAGCTAAATCTTATGACCCAGAAAAATGGAGATTAAACCCTTTTCACATTGATCCCACACCTATCTTTGCCTTAGGGGGAACAAAAGATAAGAGTGATAACTTGTTTGACCAAATGATGAAGACAATTCAACTCTATACCAAAGGAACAATCTTTGAAGAGGGAATAATGGCTAATTACAACGCCTTTGCACAAAAATGGCATCAAGCAACAAGTGGGACATTACCTACGTGTGAACTTCAAAAGGTTTTGAAAATAAAATTGGTCGTTGAGGGTGAAGCTTCAGAATTAAGTAATAAAAAATCTTGAAACCATCTTCAAAAGACAAACTTTAAGTCGAGACTCCCTAAGAAATGCAATCTGACTACATCAATTAAGAATGTTTATTTTCTAACCAAGGAGGAACTCAATTATTGGCCATCACAGAAGAAAAAACCTAAATATGAAAGGAATTAGGAAGGATCCTATTGCCACTATCACATGATGAATGGACATGAGACAAATCAATGTAGAGCACTTGAAGGAATGGTGATCAACTTTTTCAGACAAGGCAAAATCAATAGATTTGTAAAAAGATCCAAGTCGAATTCAATACCACTTTTATAAGAAAAATCTACATGGTCGGGAGTAGAATTCTCCTTAAACTTGGAAATTACCTTAAATGGTCAAAGCCTTTGTCTGCACCAAGTTGGCCAGGTCAAAGTGCCTCTTGGAGGGAGGTTAGAGTAAGCCTTTAACTGCGCCATGCTATGGCCAGGTTAAAGCATCAACAAGCCCTTGATCGTACCACACTATGGCTAGATCAAGGCGCCTTCTGGAGGGAGGTTAGAGTAAGCCTTTATCCACGCCACGCTATGGTCAGGTTAAAGCATCAACAACCCTTGATCGCACCATGCTATGGCCAAGTCAAGGCACCTCCTAGAGGGAGAACAGAGTAAGCCCTTGGTCCCGCCACGCTATGGCCTGGCCAAGGCACCGAACAAGCCTTCAGTACCGCCTATAAGGCCTGGCTGGAACACCTCCTGGAGGGAGGTTGGGTAAGTCCTTGGGTCCTGCTTGTGGATAAGCTAACCAATCCTACCAGATAAGGACGGATTAAGATGTCCGAGCCCGAGAAGCGGCATATCAAACAATGACAACAATGGATTAAGACGTCCGAGCCCGAGAAGCGGCATATCAAGCCACGACAACATACAAAGCCTAAAAGTAGGCACATGTCAAAAGAATCAAAACCCAAAGAGCGGTGCAGAACAGAAGGCTTAAATAAGAATCTACAGCCTCCGAATGGTTCCCAACAGAGAATTTTAGAACTTCACTTATTAATACCCGAATATGGGTTTTGGGTCTTTAACTATTAATCTCTAGCCTTCATGATACCCGAATCTAGGTTTCAGGACTAGTACCATAAATTTCTAGACTTCACTCATTGATGCCCGAATTTGGGCTTTGAACTTCTATTATGGAGACATTTATCATCGATTTCTGGCTATCATCCACTAAAACCCAAATCTGGGTTTCGGGTCATTTAACTTTTGAATTTCATTTGTTAGTGCCCGAATCTCGGTTCTAGAGCAACTAATATTGAGATTTCTATAAATTTCTAGTCTTCAATTAAACTCGAGATCTGTCTTACTAATGCTCGAATCAAGGTCACTGGACTCATATTACAAACTTTCAGGCAACACTTGTTTACACCAGAATCTGGGTTTTGAATCTTCTATTATAAAGATTCCTATTTTTTCTATGATTTATTTCCAAATGATGATTTTTAGACATTTATTAAACGATTATTATTGGCTTTCTATTAGTTATTTCTAGGAGAGGAATTTCTAAACTTCTATAATCGAAACCGGAATTGGATTTCTGGTTCTCTATGATTGGACTTTTGATATTCTATCAATATAGTTGGAGTCGGATTCCTAGCTCTCTCTCGTCATTACCAAAGATGGGTTTCAAGACATTCAATCGTATCCAATTATTGAATTACTTCTCACTTATCATCATATTTTTACATAATGATCTGTTAACTTCCATTACTGGGATCTTTTGTAATCCTAATACTATCACTAATAATGTGGATAAACTACTATATAGATTTCAAGTTAACGATAAGAAATATTGTTTACTTTGTACTTTTTAGGAAAATGAGATCAGTAAGGAAGACCGAATGGGCCAGGAAATACAAAAACCATAGTCCAAGTTATTGGAAAGCAGATTTAGAAACAACACTATAAGAAAAGATGGTAGACCAGATGATATTTACATAAATTACATAATTTATAAAATTATTTACAAGCATACAACGCAAGCATATGTTTCACAAATCCTGAATAGCCTTATCTAGATTTTCAGCAATCGAAGGATCAACGATATGTCAAATTGCTTTACAAAGAATCTCTTTAAGCTTCTTTTCCTTTTCTTTATATCATCAGCATCATTGATGGAATCAATACGAGCCTTTAATGCACGGTTGAAAGCTTTGTAGGCACCTTTAAAGGTTTTATTATGTCTCTCTAAATCAGCAATGCACTTTTGAAGAAGATACTTTTTATGTTCAAATCTTTGAATTTTAGCTGCATATTCATTAATGCATTGCGAATATCTTGCCTTCTGTTGATCATCAAAATATCTCATCATTTCAAATTTCACCTCTCTACACCATTCACCCACTACCTTTTCGTCTAAACCTAGGGGTGGATTTATCGTAGTAGGAAATTTCTGAATTGCAAGAGATGTAGACCTTATTGATTTTACGACAGATGTGGTGATTGGAGAAGTCGGTAAATCGATATTTGGAATGTTTTCCCCTATGATGAATTCCAATGATTTGCATTAAGCTTGACTGTCTTTTAACTTAATCTCCAAATCTCTTATCTGCTGAAGAAGCTCAGACATCTTATGATTAAAATCAACCAAAGGATTCGATTTAATTTGGTGCTCCTATGGAAATTGTTTCATTCTTATTCTTGATGTCCACTTCAAGATTTACGATCTGATCATTGAGGTTTCTAACAATTGTCTTTTGAAGCAAATATCTACCGTGTCATTCCAATGCTTCAGCATTGCCTTGAAAACGAACAGATAGAGGATCCTTAATGTAACGGCCCACCTTTTTGGACGTTTTAAATCGACAATAAACCACGCATGTCAACTCAATCCATTCAAAAGGGAGGATTGTTAATGGGGTAAATAAGAGAATAAGAGAAAACAAAGGAAAAAAAACATACAATCTCACAACGGAATGACAAAATATAATAATCAAATAAACAGTTCATGAAGCTATTTTACAATAACATTTGATTACACTTTTACAATACAAATTAGAGTTATACATACAACAGGAATAAATAATGCAGTGTAACACATGATGTAGTGGAATAATTATAATAAATAGTAGACTCATCTCCGTCTTCATCCTCCAAAATAAAATGGTCTTCAATACATTGGAAAACTTAAACTGACCCGAGCGTAATGAAAAGACAAAACACTTGAGTCAGAACTAAAAGATCTTATGCAAGTTAAATCAATCTTAATAAAAATATGAGTGCAATGGCTTCAGAGATGTTACGGGATTTTCCATCTCCTATCAAGTGTACAACGTGAATATAATTATTTAAGAGATTTCAAAAAAAAATTCAAAATACCAATTTTAACCACTTTAATTAAAATAAATCCGAAGTTTAAACTAAAAAATTAAAACTTTCAAATAATTCAATTTCAATACACAATCCAAATTCAAGAAATTGTATGGGTATATACCATTTCAACCAGTATCCAAAACCAAAATTTCCAAATCAATGAAAATCGCTTGGGTTTATCATTTCAACCCATAACAATTTTCCCTAATCTATTATATCGTTCGGGTATGTATCATTTCAACCCATAGTGATAACAGATATATATACATAAATAAACATCCAATCATCCAAAATGTCAACCAATAACATCCATCACAATTCAACATCCAAATCAGCCAATAAATCACAACAATTAATTGGTTATCATTATTAGGTGTTTAACTAGCAATTTATATTCAATACTAATTAAATGGCAATTTAATTCAATATAAATTCAAATTAAAATTAAATGACAATTTAAATACCAAACAGCAATCAATAAATTTCTAATCACATCATAAATCTAATTCAACAAACATAAGATGTTTTAGTATTTGTGAGTGGGTCAAAACACTCACCTTTGATATTTAGAACGCAAAAATCCAAACAAAGCGCCTTTTCCAATAGTCTCCAAACTCGGCCAAACCTATTTCATGTCGTTAGGGATTCCAGTACGAGTCCAACGGAGGAAATCACATGTGGATTGGAGTTTGTATGTGGATGATATCTAAGTTATACAAAATATTAATAAAATAGTATATGTAAACAAATTTAATAAAAAAAATATAAAATAAAACATTGATTGACTCACGTTGCCAAATGCTTAGGAGAAGGATTGGAAAAACACTAAAGGCTTAGGCACTCACATGTATTCTTTTTTTTAAAAGCATGCAGAAGGTATAAATGTAGGAAGAAAGAGAAAAAAATGAGAATGGGAAGAAATGAATATGGAGGAGCAACATAGTTTGTGAAAGAAGGAGGTGACAAAAGAATACAAAAAAATACAGTAAGCTTTTCAAAGAAACGATGTGGTTATGTGTTTAATAAATATGAACATGAACAGACTTGCATAAATGATGCACGTGCATTAAATATGAACTGTTAATATTCACTAATGAGTGAATTTATAAAAATGTTAACACTAAATAGAATATGAGCATTTGGAAGCTTATAAATGAAGAATAGCAAGTTTGAATAGGTTAACGTGCATGAACATGTGAATATTTAATGCACTGTAAATGAAAAGTTAATGAACGAATTAGTGCAGGGAGAAGTTATGAAAAAGAATGAATACTAAAAGTTGCAACGTGTAAAAAGTAGGTGAGAGAATGTACAGCTAATAATAAGAATGGAAAATGAATAGACAGAGAATAAATGAAAGTTTTATGGAATAAAAAGAGAGGTTTTGTTTTTGTTTTTTTTCTAATATGAATAGTTGAAATGTGAAAGTGAACAAGGTAGAAAAAAAAAGAATGAGATAGTAGTTAGCGAAAGCAATAGAATATGAAACGTGCATGAATATGTATTCATGATGAACATCACCTTTTTCATACTTCAAAATGAATATAATGCCACATTAATTCAATATGGAAACGTATTTCAGTTCAATTAATTTTGTTAACCCCAAATCAACTCAAATTTTACGCCCATTTAAAAGTTTTATTAACATACAATAAATAAAATTTGAACACACCAATTAAGGTAACGGGGACCCCCGCTACATAAAATAAAAGGTGAACCATGATTCCAAATTCAAATTCAAAATCGGCATTTTCTCAGCGCACAATCACGAACTTAAAATATTTAATTTACTCTAAATTTTACGATTAGCATTAAAATCACCTCTATATTGCCAAAGACTGCTATTTAATGAACGTAAAATGTTGTTTCAAAATTCATTTTTTTTTCTTTTTATAAAATTACACTTATCTTAAAAACAACAACGTTCATTTTGTTTTCATTCAAACATCCTTTTTATTTTAACAATAACGTACGTTTCTTTCGTTAAATTCATTAATTACAATTAATTTTTTTACTCTTTTAAATTGAAAGATTCCAAATCAACATAATTATAATTAATTTCAAAATTACACTTTAAAACGGATCCTAACAAATGTACATTTCTTTCACTAAACGCCATTAATTTCAATTAAATTCTCTTTCCCTTTAATTGAAAGATTCCAAATCAAATTAACTGCAATAAATTTCAACATTAAAATTTAAAACAAAACCTAATTAATGGAAAGATAATTAAAACAATTGAATTCTTTTTACAGTAACTTAAATACATTTACAAAATTGTTGTTTACACATAAGAGTTATAAATTAACTTGCTTAAATAGTTATCAATAACATACAAACATCAAAATTTAATTTATATTCTATTTATTTTCTCATTAATAAATCAAAATTTTTAATTTCTCATAATATTTAAATTTATAATCTTATTAAATTTAGTAGTTTTAATTATCAAAATGTATAGGTTGTTACACTCCCCCACTCAAAACTTTTCGTCCTCGAAAAGTTTCAAGAAGGAACTAAGAAACTTGATATAAATTTATTCAACTTATTCCATTTATAAACAATTAAATCTTTCATATTCAAGTTTAATAAAGTTTGAAAATATTTTCACTTTAACAAAAGAAGTGTCAACAGAAGAAATAGAGAAAGCAATGTTCTCTCTTAATGCAAACTCGTGTGGTGGACCTGACGGATTAAATGCTAAATTCTACACTTCTACTTGGTCGATTGTTTCAAATGATGTGTGTAAAGCCATAACTTTATTCTTTAAAAAATCCAAAATCTTCAGATCGTATAACTATACCAATATTGTTCTAATCCCTAAGCTCAAGAATGCTCATCACGTAAATGATTTTCGTCCTATCTCGTGCTGCAACACAATATATAAATGCATCTCCAAAGTTATTGCTACTAGACTCAAGTATGTGCTACCTTCTATAATATCTAAGAATCAAGCAGCGTTCTTGCATGGAAGAAATATTTTAGACCACATCCTTCTCTCTCATGAGCTGCTTAGAGGGTATTACCGTAAAAATTCTACTCCGAGAGCAATGTTGAAGCTTGATATTATGAAAGCATTTGACATGATACAATGGGATAGTATAGTTAGAATCATGGGATACATGAACTTCCCGCCTCATTTTATCACTTGGATTTACGAATGTATCTCTACTCCAACCTACTCGGTCATTGTTAATGGAACGACTGAGGGTTTTTTTGGTGGTAGGCAAGGGATAAGACAGGGAGATCCGCTATCAGCTTACGTATTTATTCTGGTAATGGAACTGCTGACAAGATTGATAAACAAGCTTATTAACAATGATGGCTTTAAGCTGCACCATGCTTGCAAGGAACCTCAAATCTCAGCTTTGATGTTTGCTGATGATTTAGTGGTATTTTGTTCTCCTGACATCAACACTGTTAAGAATATTATGTATACCCTTAACCAGTTTTACGAGATGACAGATCTGAAGGTAAACTTGCAAAAATCGGAAATCAAAACTGCTGGTGTCAGTTCGGAACAAGTAGCTGAGATTACTTATGCTACTGGTTTAGCGCCTACCCAAAATACTGTCTCATACTTAGGGCTTCCCCTCACTACATCTAAGATAACAACTACTCAATGTCTTCCTCTTTATGAGAAAATAATAGCGAGACTAAATTGTTGGACTACCAGGAAGCTCAGTCAAGCAGGTAGACTTACATTAATCAAGTCTGTGCTCTTTGCAATGCAGGTGTACTGGGCCAGGACCTTTGTTCTACCTTATAAGCTTGTTAAGTTGATTAGAAGTGCATTCATGAAATTTCTTTGGTCTGGGAAAACAATAGGAAGATATATTGCGCCGATTAAATTCAACAGAGTGGAGCGACCATTCAATAAAGGCGAGCTTGGAATACTTAATTTAACTAAGTGGAATAGGGCAGCATTTGCAAAACAAATTGATACTTACTATAATTGTCACAGCAGTATATGGGCTGAATGGTCTAAAATAAATGTGATCAAAGGTAAGAGTATATGGAACATGCAAAAGCCTCAGAACCTAAGCTGGACATGGCAGAGCATTTTCAAGCTGAAAGAGACCTTTCTCCCGATCATACGATTAAATACCAACCCAATATACAACACAAGTTTCTGGGATGATCCGTGGCTTGAAAAAGGAATGATTCTCGGAAGACAACTGACATATAGTGAAATTCAACAATCTGGAATTCATGCGAAGGCTAAGGTTAAGGACGTAGTTTACAATAATCAAAGATTTAGATTATTTTCATCTAATAGCAGGATTCAAAGTATTTGGAATATGATCAAGGAGTATGTTCCAATGACTTCTGGAACTGACGAGCTTGTTTGGGGTGGGAATAATTCTAAATTTAAAATTAGTGAAGCATATGAACACTTGATGAAGAATAAATCATTGCCAAAGTGGAGCTGGTGGAGGCGTACTTGGAACAAGGACAATAGTTTGCGTGAAAACATGATGTTGTGGAGAGTTTTGAACCATGCAATTCTTACGAGAGTCAAACTCGTATGCATGGGAATGAACATCAATATTCTCTGTACGTTCTGTAAAGAACAACCAGAGACAGTTGAACATCTGTTCTTTGAATGTTCTGAAATCTTGTATGTGTGGATCGAAGTGATGGCTAAGTTCCACAGAAATAACGTATCGCATGACAACCTGAATGAGTGGAACCAATTACATGCCTTAACAGGGTACAAGAAGGAAGAAAAGAGGCTAATTACTGCTGTACTGAAGAACTTTATCACGGTTACATGGAGAGAACGAAACGTTAGAGTTTTCGACAGTGTCAATGCGAAGAGTAACTTGATGTTCAAACATTGGGTTATGCATGAAATAAAACAAACTCTAGGGATGCTTCAGTTCTCCTTCGACCCAGGGATTATTCAGTCCTTCCAGAGTTACTAAGAAATCTACGTTCTTGTTTTTTCCTTTTTAATTTGTTTCTGTTTTCCCTTTTGTGCTTGTTGCACCTTGTTAATCTCTGTGTTCTCGAGCTCTTGCTCGCTGTTGTTTGTGTTTAGTTCTATGGTGCAGCAATAAAATGGTCGGGGTCCATTCACCCCCGTCGTCCTTGCCAAAAAAATAATAATATCTAAGTCCTAAATTTACGAAAAATTTCGGCAGAGTCTCCTCTATACGGATAGGTTCAGAAAAATAATAATATCAATAATTACAATATATATATATATGTATCATATTTCAAAAATAAAACACCCCAAACCATGGGAAAAACAATAAAATATCGCTATAAAACCGTAATCCGAAAACGTACCTATTTGTCGGGCAAACAAACTTTATTTATGAAACCAAAAGCAGTAGCTATTGCTTTTATAAACCAGTATTTCACTTATATAATCTAAAGAGTTAAAATTATATAAAAAAATATTTTAGCTGTTTCAATTAGTAACAAAACAGCACGACCATCATATGCAACAAAGGAAAGTATCATACATCCATAGCGATCAATCTCATGGTTTGTTCAGGTTAAGACACTTTTCATTGTACAAGGGTGATAAATAAACTACTAAGCGTATACTATGCTCAACAGCCTTAGATAATTACTTAATAGATTATTCATACATCCTTAAACAATTTGAAGTATCATTTCCTAAACTTCCCATTAGCACAACAATACAGAATTTAAATGTTATTTAAGTTTATTCAATTGGTTTCTTTTTTTCATTTACTTTCCATTTATTTCCATTCATCCATACAATAATTATCTTTTATTAATTTACCTTCATTACTTACACAAATTTTTCCATTCAATATTTAAAATAATCAATGAATTCATTATTTAAGTATTACCTACATTTCATTGCAGTTTATTTCACATTTATTATTTACCTATAACCTTGATTTCCATTTTAATATTAATATTCATCAATGAATCATTTCAGTCATTTCTTACGTTTATAATCATTTTCTTAGATAACATTCACTTTTTACTATTTAATCGAATTATTAGTATTTCAAAACATTTACTTATGTTTATAACATTTATTGTACATCTTAGTTGTTCATTCTTAAATATTTGTTCATTTTAAAGCACTTTTGTTATTAAGATTTTATTTGTATAATATTCCATTACATATTCTTATTTAACATTTCAACTTTTTTAAATATTTCAGGTTAGTTTTATATTTTTTTAGAATGTAATTGAATGTTATATAAATTATCTTATTCATTTTAGTTAGTCAAATATTCAATAATTTACGTCTTCTAAATTTTCATTATCTTTTAATTTACAAGTGACAAATACCAATTATATAAATTTTATTTGAAATATTCATTTGAAAACTTCATTTGCAAATCAATCGGCTTCAATACTTTAATACTTAAAAAAATGCATTTGTAAAATTTATTGCTTTATTTATAAATACCATTTAGAAATTTTGAATAACATCTTTATAAATACTTTATCAAAATACTTTTATAACTCGATGTCTTAACAAGTTTATCCTCGTTCCATGCGTTGATCAGGCGCAAGGCTAGAATTCTCCAAGTACTTGGTAGACCTGTTTCAACATCCAGTGAAAATACTTAAAACATATATGAAAAGTACCGCTCAAAATTTGATGTCAAATGATCATGTTACGATAGTAGTGGCCCGCTGTTGATCCAGTATTTACGCAATGGACACAAAACTTTCCAGAAGATCCTTCCACCTTTCGGATTCCAGAAAAATATCGTAGCCATTTCGTAAACAAGGGACCATCGACCCCTGCTGCAGTGGTACGCTGCTGATTCAATGATTTACGCAATGGATGCACTTCCTTCTCGAAAGATCCATAAACAACAGATCCCAAGATTGAAAGCGCCTCCATTGGGTAAACCAAAGAACCATCTACCCTGGAAAAAAATCGAGGAACTTATGAGTTTAAGTCCGAACAACCATATCGGTTCGAATCCATTTCTGAATTCACCCAAGTATATTAGGATTTTTCGGTCGAATCCATTCCTGGATTCCCCAAGTCCATCTGGGTCGAAGCAGATCATATTATACTTCTTCGCGGAGGGTACTTCTCCGTACCTTTTACTTCAGAATATATCATACCATATATAGTACCCTTTCAAAATCATAACTCCAAATATCACACTTATATAAATTCCATTATATACAAGATTTCATTTTCGAATAGAGTACCTTTCAAAATCAATAGTTTTCAAAATCACCTTATACTTATACAAAGTCCATCTTATATAAGAATCAAACTTTCCAAAATCAAATACTTTACCAAACCAAAGGTCTTTAATCCCCAAATAAATTTCAATAATCACTTCAGTTCCATACTTATATAAAGTCTCATTTATATAAATATAAAAATTTCGTTTCAAAATTAATTTTTTTACCTAAAACATATGGGGTTGAACATCTTTTTTTTATAAAAGGTTTTGAATTCAAAATGGTTTTGAATCTAAAATAGTTTTGTATATAAAATAGTTTGTAAAATAGTTTTGTATATAAAATAGTCTGTAAAATATTTTTGTATGTAAAATAGTTTGTAAATAGTTTTGTATCTAAAATAGTTTGTAAAATAGTTTTTTTATGTAAAATAGTTTTGTATGTAAAATAGTTTGTAAAATAATTTTGTATATAAAATAGTTTGTAAAATAGTTTGTACAATAGTTTTGAATTTTAAAATAGTTTTAAATATAATATTAGTTTTTCTTTCTTTCTTAAACCAATTTATATTAAAATAGCATTCACTGGACCACTTATAATTTCAATGTCAAAACATATAAATTATATTACATCACATAAGGTGTACATGTGTCATCATCATGCATATCACATTCGATCGCTCGCTCGGTCACACAATTTTGCTTTCGAACTAGTATTGTTAATTCGACTTCCCTAGTGCGAACTTTGATAAGGTTTCTTGTTTGTAAAATAGTTTTGAATTTTAAAATAGTTTTAAATATCATAATAGTTTTTCTTTCTTTCTTAAACTAATTTATATTAAAATAACATCAACTGAACCACTTATAATTTCAATGTCAAAACATATAAATTATATTACATCACATAAGATGTACATGTGTCATCATCATGCAATATCACATTTGATCGCTCGCTCGATCACATAATTTCGCTTTCGAACTAGTATTGTTAATTCGACTTCCCTAGTGCGGACTTTGATAAGGTTTCTTGACTAGAAACCATCATTCTCCTTGCATAGCCATATACTATGGTAGAGGCCAATATTCTCCTTGGAGATACTAATAGGTTCAAGGAGAACCCAAAAAACAATGAAGTTATTGGTAGGGGCCAATATGTTCTTAGTGATTCCATAAAAACTATGAGACTGGACAGGGAGTTCAAAAGTTTAAACAAGTTATTAGTCAGCCCATGAAAACTAATAGGTTAATAGTGACCCTAGAAACTATAACTAAGACAGATAGTCAGAATGAATGGGGATGGATAATCCAGAACTAATTTACTTGTCTGCACATCATCATAATACTTTGAATTGTTATATTTTAACCATTGTGGATGTAGGAGCACAATATATGGTTTTATAAAGTTTTGGATAAGATACTAGTGAGAGGGAAAACTAGTTTCGCTAAGCGGCATGGTCCCACTAGATATCTAAATGGTTCGAGATGGAAAGTTATTATTCATACTAGGCTTTATGTCTAACTCAAAGTTTATGTTTTCCCCTTAAACTCTCGGGTTCTCAATTAACTTTGAGTAGTTTGAGAGTTGAGGTTTTCAGGTACCTCGTTAGACGAATAAGCTTTCGGAGACGTGCAGGAGGCACGATATCTATTTAGAGTTCTTTTCTATTTTTGATTCCGCTGTGTTGTTGTTGTAAATGCAAAGTTGTTTAATTTCCTAGTTATATACTCTGATCATCCAAGTGGGCATCTTCATACGTCGCTCTTGGTATATGTTGTAATAATTATATTTTCTCTGAACATGGTTCTTGAATATGGGATTATGTAATGAGTTTGAAATGGAATGTGAAAGTTTTTTAATTATTAAATTTTTTTCCATATCCATGTGTTTCTGTTATATCAATGTATCTAACATTACCATATTTGGTCGCCGAGGATTAATAACTATGCATGACTGCAGCATCTGCAGCCATTAGTTTTGGGCCTCCAAGTGGGGGATGTTACGGCTCATTTTTATACTTTGCTTTGTATATTCTATTATATTGCTATATTTAGCTTATACTGACATACAATCACATACTAATACATAAGTCATATTAGATACAATCCACTACACTTTCATAGTGGACCGACCCTTGATCGTGACAAACCCTGTTGGAGGCTCAACTAACCTTTGCATGGTTTGTCGTGGCATAGAGTTAACGAGTAATGGATGCTCTTTTATTTGTGATTTCTTTGTTTTGAATTTCGTTGGGTTCAGGATTATCATGGGACAAGACTGGCTAAAGTGGTATGCAGCTATAGTGAATTACGAGAAGCTGTTGGTAACAATCGGAGATGTGGAAGGGTGAACCGTAGTGATTAGCTACCTACCAGAGGATGGGGTGATGGTTAGCTTTCTATATTCGCTAGAGTTTACATATGAGGGGTTGTCATCTGTGCTGATCGCTATAGTGTATCCAGATCTCTTTAGGGAAGTAACCGGATTGTCGACGCATAGAGAGACTTAGTTTCAGATAGACTTAATGGAGGATGTCAGACCTATAGTTATGCCTATGAGGCATATGGTGTCCAGTGAGAAGAAGGAATTAGAGGTGCAAGTGAATGACCTATTAAGGAGAGGGTTCATTCGAAGGAGTATATCCGAGTAGGGTGCACCTATAGTATTCATGACTAAGGCAGACGACTCTTTGAGATTGTGTGTAGACTATCGTGAGTTGAATAAGGTGACGAAGAAGAACAAGTATCCACTCTCCTATATTGATGACTTGTTTGATCTGCTTCACGGTGCGAAGGCATTCTCTCAAATGGGTTTGATAATGAGGTTTCATCGAGTAGCAAAGGAAAGTGTGCCTATTACTGCGTTTCGTATGCCATCGGGTTTCTATGAATGGTTAGTAAGGCCATTTGGATTGACCAACTCTCTGGCATACTTTGTGGATCTCATGAATTGGGTTTTCAAAGACCAGTTTAACAAGTTTGTGCTTATGTTCGCGGATCATATTTTGATCTATTCCAGAACTGAAGAGGAGCGCAAGAGGCACTTGAGGATTGTGCTAGAGATATTTTGGAAGCACAAATTGAGAGTGAAGTTCTCTAAGTGTCACTTCTGGAGAGTAGAAGTGAGATTCTTGGGTCATGTCGTTTTGGGATAGGGTATTGTAATAGATCCTACAAAGGTCGCATCGGTTCAAGATTGGAACCAACTCAAGAATGCTACGACTGTGAGGAGATTCCTAGGATTGGCGGGATACTTTAGACGCTTCATCAAGAACTTTTCAAAGATAGCAACACTGTTGACCAATTTGATGAAGAAGAATCAGACTTCGAATCAATGCCCAAGCTCATGGGCAACTGACCATCACTCTAATTTGAACGACGAGTAACAGATCATGAGTACATTGAATGGATAGCGCGTTACTCGAATATACAAGCAGATTCAAACTCAAAGCAAAAGGTAGCTAAATATCTGCATGCAACATAAGATTAAACTCTACTTGGTGTTTGATTCAATTCTCTTTTAAGCATGATCTTCAACCATTGTAGATAATCACTCAAAGCGTCTAAAACCCATCACTATCAGACTTAACAACTCTCTCCCTCGACTAGCTGGGAGGAGTATGAAGCAAATTAGGCGAGACCTAACCATCCAACATAGGCATGGATGTGATCCAGCCATTCATCGCTTACTTCCTTCCTCGAATTGATTGAAGGAGCTATAATCACCAAGTGGACATAAATCGACCGTCCACTTGCCAAGTTTTGTCCTTGATGTAGGGAGCAGAATTCTATTCCTCGAAGGAAAGTGATTCAACCGTTCATTTGACAACTCTTACCTTGACCTGACAGGTGGAGAATAAATCAAAAAGGGGTGTGACTAACCACCTATCATAAAACTCCGATCCCGATGCGTGGATCGGGATATAAACACAAATAAATGGACTAGGTTTGACCATCCATCGACCAACTCTGGTCCCTAGAGCGTGGATTGGAGTATAAATATCGAATGGGTGTGATCGACCACCCATCGAATAACTCTGGCTCCCTAGTGTGAACCGGAGTATAAACACAAAGAAAAGATGGACGTGGTTCGATCATCCATCGATCAACTCTGGTCCCCCAGTGCAGACTGAAATATAAATACCAAAATGGATGCAATCAGACCATCCATCGGATAACTCTGGTCCCCCAACAAGGACCAGAATATAAACATAAAAAACGGATGCGGTTCGACCTTCCACTCTCCAACTCTTGCCCTTGACTTGGGGCAAACACATGATTCAAAGTGGATGTGGTCTAACCATCTGCTCCTCTGCTCAAGCTCGAAGTTCACTAGAACACTCATCTTACTCCCAAGGCTCGATAGAGAAAAGATCCAAACAAAAGTGGACACAATATGACTATCCATGCGTCGAATCATGCCCGGAATGCGGGGACAGTTTGAGAGCGCAAGCTTAAACTGGACGAGATTCGACCATCCAATCCAAGGAGGATGTGATCATCCCATCTTTGACCTTGCTTGCACCAAAAGTACGAAAAACTATTCGAGCCGTTTCCAGACATTAGCAAGCCTAAAATCCAAACCAAGAAAGATGGATGCGGTTCGACCATCCACCGATAACTTTAGTTCCCAGAGCATGAGCTGGAGTATAAAACTCTAAACGGGCTCAGTCTGATCAACCATTAACAAACTCTATTCCCCAAGTGCGGACCAGAACATAAGCAACAAAATCGGATGCGACCTGACCATCCGGAACAAAGCGGACACGACACGACAGTTCATGCATCATACATTATTCTCAGCATGGGAACCATAGCATAAATTCATGAGGATGCACTTCGACCATACAACATGATGCACTTCGACCATACAACATTAAATTTCTTTCTCAAGAAGTGCTAGAGTCGCAAAACGGACGTGACTGACCATCCTATTCTAAATGGATGTGACTCCTTGTCCAACCGAGAATGAATATGACTTGACCGTGCATTTGCCAACTCCAATCTTTGCCTTGACAAATGGATTATAAACTCACCGACCCGCGCTCTGGGTTCGATAGAGAGAGCCTATGTCGAAAACTGGATGCGGTTCGACTGTCCATCGATAACTCTAACTAACAACCCGCATATTTATCGATTTTATATTTAAATATTTTATTTAAATATTTAATCGTTAGTCGGATTTTAGTCCGAAAAGCTACTTTTTGCAAACAGTCGAATTAGGACTCGAGACCACTTCCATTGAGTTCAAAATGCCGTTTGCGACCTTTTTGAGTATAAGCTTCGATATGTTTGGAGTTAGTAGAATTTTGCTACTTTTTCACTTTGGACTTTGGGTTTGGGTTCAGCCCACTAGCTAACTTATACTCAAATCTGAACCCCTCCTCCCCATTCACTCTCACTTCCTCCTCTTTTCAGTTCTAAAGCAACAATGGTGGAAAAGAAGAGGAAATAGAAATTGCAAACCCTAGTTTCTTCTTGCATCTTGATTTCTTGCTCCAAAATCAAAGTGAAGCCATAGGTAAGCCTCCTCTTCATCTTCTCCAACCCGTTCTCCTTTCAATTTCAGAAAATTCCCTAAACCTAATTTAGGAAATGTTTCTCTTTTAAGCTTCGATTCAAGCTTCTTGTGTCGAGATTGAAGTGTGGTTGATCTTCCTTTGTCTTCAAGCTTCTAATTCATTGTTTTCGGGTTCAAAGGTGAGATTTTTATCTCACATCTATGACTATATTTATCTTCGATTGTTAGGTATGAATTCCTAACACTTATTCTTGTGCAATTGCATTTGGTTTGGATTGATTTGGTGAATATTCCAATTTTTAGTGTTTTGAGTTCAATTCTTTAAAAATCCAAACTTTGATCTTTGATCATGATTTTTGTGATGCATTGAAGAGCTTATAAGGCCGAGTTGTCGTTAGGCTTAAATCCTTAGTGTCGTTGCTCGCGAAAATGCAATTTGGTTGAGATTTGGCCAATGAACTTGATAAGTTGGGCAGTGCTGGAAACAGGTCCGGTCGACCGAGCTCTGTAGTCAGTCGACCGACTTGCTTCCAAAAGTGCTAAGCACTTCTCTGTTTGGGTTTAGTCGACCGGCTGCAGAGCTCAGTCGACCGACCTGCTTCCCGAACTATTTTTCAGAACAGGGTCCGGTCGACCGAGCCCTGAATCCGGCCGACCGACCTGATGCTGTTTGCCTATTTCGCCTATTTTGTGTGATTTCCAACTTTAATCGATCGTGTGGTTTCCCTTTTGTGGTTATCATTTATTATCGACTTTAATGACATTTTATTTGGGAATTATTGGAAATATCCATTTTGATGGATTTGATATCGATTTCTTTCGATTTTATTCACGTCTTCGAATGTGAATTTTGATGATTGATTGTTTCTACAATCATTTTGTAACTTTCCTTCACTTAGGTCATACCATTTTGACGGGGCGTTGCCCCCTGGACCCCCGCGACCTGACCGAGCAGGTCGAACCCCGTACCCCCCTTCGTAGGGGATCTTATTTGAAAAACATTCATCAGAATTTCTACTATGATGGTTTTGGGATTGATTTCTTTGGACTTTTCTCACGTCTTCGAACGTGAATTTATGCGATTCGATTTGCTTCAACAATCATTTTGTGACTTGTCACTTTAAAAAAATATAAAGGTTTCAATACTAGTAGTAAATATCAAAACTCTTTCATTAAAACGATTTCAACTCTATTTTCAATATCAAAGCTCGTTCCTTCAAACCGTTTTCCAATCTATTAGTATATACGAACCTTTACCTCATTCGTATGAGAAAATCTAATTAAACGGCTTAGCAAAACAAGTGGTATGAAATGCTTGCGTTTACTTCGTCGGTTAATTTATGGACTTGTTCGAGTGAAACTCTTGTGACAATTTTCTAGTGGAGATCTACAATCTGTTCGTAAATATTTGAGTTAAGCAAGTGGTTATGGGACATGAAGCTAAACTCTTATATTTACTAGCTTAGTGTAATCGACACTTCCTTATGATCATGACGATCATTCTTGTGATTTAGACTAGCGATTGAGCGATGTCTCTTTGTTTGCGAGGTTAGACTAGACACCATTTGTGTGATTTCGATTCACACATATCTATTTATCTTCAAGGTTAGTCTATACCTCATTGGTGTGATTTCGATTCACACATATTGAAACTCTTGTGACAATTTTCTAGTGCAGATCTACAATCTGTTCGTAAATATTTGAGTTAAGCAAGTGGTTATGGGACATGAAGCTAAACTCTTATATTTACTAGCTTAGTGTAATCGACACTTCTTGATGATCGATGATGATCATTTTATGGTTTAGACTAGCAATGTGCGATGTCTCTTTGTCCATGTGAAGGACTGTGCTTCATTTTATTGAGCTCCGTCTCATTTCTTTGTGGGCTAGCAACCCATGTACTTTTAATGTGCTTCGATTCATCTGATGTACCGTTTGCACTACATCGATATCTCGGCCTTCCGATTCATTGGACGTACCGTTTGCACTGCATCAGTGTTCTGAATTGTATTATCTTTCCGATTCATTGGACGTACCATTTGCACTACATCAATGTTCAATTCATTGGACGTACCGTTTGCACTGCGTCAATATTCGATTCATCTGATGTACCGTTTGTAGTACATCGATGTCTCAGCTTTCCAGTTCATTGGACGTACCGTTTGCACTACGTCAATGTTCAATTCATTGGACGTACCGTTTGCACTGCATCAATATTCGTACATCTGATGTACCGTTTGTACTACATCGATGTCTCGGCTTTCCAGTTCATTGGACGTACCGTTTGCACTACGTCAATGTTCAATTCATTGGACGTACCGTTTGCACTACGTCAATGTTCGATTCATCTGATGTACCGTTTGTACTACATCGATGTCTCAACTTTCGGGTTCATTGGACGTACCGTTTGCACTGCGTCAATGTTCCGGCTTTCATGCTCCTGTTTGGGATTGGCCATCCTTTTCTTGTGATTTCTGGATTTCTAATTATTGATTTCTGGAATTTATGTTTCACCAGCTTTTACCATTGACATTGATGAGTGTGTCATTTTATTGTGGCTTGGTGAATTAAATTAAGAATATGACGTTCTTTTCTCTGTTTTGAGATTATTGAGATATTGTATGACTTTTGTGGGATTTCTAATGTATACTTATCATAGTATGACACCTTTTTGTTATCATACGTTTTATTATCATATCTCATATCCTATCTCACTTTATCTGATATTTATAGCTAGACTGATCCGTTTATTATTTTCTTCTTAAATAATACTCGGGTCAGACTGAGATTTTACAGGTGCTTCCTCATGACTTCATATCTGGAGCCATCTTTTGAGTTTTGGCTAACTACTCTAGTTTAGTAGTTTTTGTTGTATACATTTGAGATTGAGACTCCTTGATGTATACATATTCTTTTACCTTGCACTTGTATCTATTCTTTTGTGTTATGTGGATCTTATTTGACCACTACTCTGATGTACACTTTCATGTGTTATATTCATATCTATTTCCGCCTTTGTGATATGAATTGTCTGTGACTGATTTGTGTTATGTTTATTTCTATATTTGTTTCCGAAGATTATATATATAGCCACTGTGTGATAGCTTTGAGTTTGTATCGGTATGTCGGATTTGCATTCTATACTATCTGACATATCGGTGCTCGCACAAAGAAGTTACACGGATGGTCGCTCCTCAACAGCCTTATTCTCCGTGCTAGTTGAAAGCATTACACTGTAGTGTTCTTGGCTAGCGTGGGTATAGAGGTGGGGCGTCACAGCTTGGTATCAGAGCCAAACTTCGGAACAATGTAGAATGACTTAACAAGGATCATCGTCCTAAGTTATTCCTTAGGAGTCGTGCTTTAGGATTTACTCGTGTCTTCGTACCGTTCAATCCTATTTTCTTTTATGATTCCTTGTTTTATTAATCTTAATGTTGATATTCATCTTGTGAATAACTTTTTCTTCTTCTTTCTTTCTTTCTTAAAGAAGAGAAATGGTTAGACCTGGCCGTCCCAGTGCCGGTCAATCTTGTGCTACTCCCCAGGATGGAGTTTTTAGTCTGCCCAGCAGCTTCTTGATCTTGTAAAGAATGCTCAAGCTGTCGGACCCACTCCAGAGCCAACTCATCCAAGATCTGGATTTTCACGCTTGTGCAGAGACTATACCGATTTGGGTGGAAGGCCATTCCGGGGATTCGAGAGTGTCATTGAAATTCAAGCTTGGCTTAGATCATGCGACCGCATCTTTTCTCGCATGAATCTTGTTGATCTCCACTGAGTCCAAGTGGCTTCTAGCATGCTCCAAGAAAGAGCATTGGATTGGTATGAGCTTCTTATTTCTGAAATCGTTGAAGCGGATCTCACCTGGGAGCAATTTCGAGAAAGATTCGAATT
The DNA here is from genome assembly GCA_030737815.1 of Allium fistulosum. Lineage (NCBI taxonomy): Eukaryota > Viridiplantae > Streptophyta > Magnoliopsida > Asparagales > Amaryllidaceae > Allium > Allium fistulosum. Next base: position 873,440,380 of record CM060907.1, on the reverse strand, counting down.
GAAATTTGTGCCGGAGGCTGAAAAAGTAACTTTGGCCCGGCGTTTTATCGACCTTGTTCAAGGTGAATCTTCTGTGACGGACTACGTTGCATCTTTCGAATCTCTTTCCAAATACGGGGTCGAATACATTAACACCCCGTTGAAGAAGAACCAGAGATTTGTCTATGGCTTGAATAAGAATCTTAAGAAGCCATTACTCCTGAAACTCGAGGTTTCATTTGATCAGCTTATTGATATCGCTCTTCGTCTTGAAGAGGCCGATAGAGAGTGTGATGTTGAAGTTGTGGGTGCTAAACAAAACTTCAACAACAACATGAAAAGGCCTATTAAGTTCAAAGGCCCCAATCCAATTCCCGACAAGAAAGGGAAGCAAGAATCTTCGGTAGCAAAGACTCCTACCTCTAGTCGTGGACGATGCTACAATTGTGGCCTTACGGACCACTATGCAAATGAGTGCCCAAAACCATTTTTCTATCGTTATTGCAAAGGTTCGGGACATCTTTTATCTTCATGCCCCAAACTTCCGAACAAGAGAGAGGGAAAGCTAAATGTTGTTCAAGCCTTTAGTGACACTTCTCTTGGTCAAAGTATCCATTCTATCCTTGATGACATTTATTTTGTGATTGTCTTATTCGAGTTCTTTTTTTTATATGGGTTTCATCTCATCATTTTTATATCAAAAGAACTTGTGATTCTTTTTCTTTAGACATTTCTGGGCTTGATGACTTCTTTGAGGATTGCGAATCCGGATTGGTGGGTCCGCAACACTCAATTTGCTTTTTATTGATGTCGAAATTATTTTATGTGATTTTTCTTTCCGAACCAATTTACTTATGCTTCGGAATTGACTTTTGTAAGGATTGGCTTAATTATTATGAAGCCATATCCTTTGTCCCGTGTGGTCTAGTCATCTTCGACATTTTCAATCTGTTAAGCAGATTTCTGTTTTTCCTTTGTGATTTTGATTCCAATTTGATGGCATCATTTTATTCATGTAGTTTGAGAATTTTCCGGTATTTTTGAGTTTGTCTTATGATTATCACCTAAGCAATCTTTTGAGTAGTGATAAGGTCTTTTTAGCTCGACCTTGCCACCGATTTTCATTTGCTACGAGTTGCGGGAGTTAGCATTCCATTTACCGCATTCCGCACTCGTTATGATTCTTATGAATGACTTGTTATGTCATTCAGTTTATCCAGTTTATTTCATCCATTTTTGTAAATCGAGTATTCTATGAATATTTCGATGAGACCATTCTTGTATTCATTGATTTTGGGTGAAAATAGCAATTTAAAATTTTGCAAATCTTTTTCATAAGATTTATTTATAAGTACAATTGGATTTTTGTTCTTTAAGCAAACAAAGAATATTCTTAAAAGTTTTTAAGAAACATGTTTATTATCTTGAAGATGATTTTGTGATTGTATTGCCCATTGAATACTTTAAGAATTTTGGTCGATGCGCTTGATCAACGTTATCGATAGGAATCTCCTAAACGCTTTGATGAGACAAACAGACACAGTAAATTGATTTGGAATAAGTAATTTTTTTTCTAGATAGAATTATTACATAAAGATAATTGTGATTTTGAAAGTTTTAGCTTTTCGGGAAAGAAGATTATTTGAAAGAATTCTTTTCCGAAACTTCTATTCTTGTGATTCCCGATGGGAACCAAGACTTTATCTTTTGTACCAATGCTAATCGTATTGGTTTGGATGCCGTTCTCTTGCGAAAGAGAACGTGCTATCACTTGTGCTTCTAAACCATTAAAGCCTATCGAGACTAGGTATGCCACTCATGACCTAGTGCTCGCGGCTTTTGATTTCACTTTCAGAGTTTGGCATCATTGTGTTTGGCGGAGAAATTTGTTCTCCACCTCGATCATAAATCTTGGAATATTTATTTTCTCATAAGGAACTTAATATTGGATCGAGTTCCTTGCATCTTATGATCTTGATATTCTTTGTATATTCCCGGAAAGAGGAACCGTGTTGCCAATGCACTTTGTTGTAAACAACAAGTGGTTGATTCTTTGATGATGTCTGTATGGAATTATCTTTTTATCAAGTCCATCGGACGTTTTGATATACTTCATTTTATTGAGCTTTATCTCATTTCTTTTATGGACTAGCGTCCGATGTTCTTTTATGGTGTTCGGTTCATTTGACGTACCGTTTGCACTACGTCGATGTTCTGAATTATTTGAGCTTTGGTTCATCTGGCGTACCATTATTGTACTATGCTGTTGTGCCAAATTATTCGAGTTTCTCGTTTCTCTGGCGTACCGTTATTGTACTATGCCGTTGCACCGGCTCAATTTTCTGCTATTCACGACGTTTTCGTACGTCTTTCTACTACGGAAATGCCTTAAGGTTTCCGATTTTTTATTCTTGAGCTTGGTGTTATAGTAGGGATTGAAGTTTCACCAGATTTGACTTTTGAGCAACATCCTATTCGCATCATTTCTTCGAGGGTTGAGTGCCTTCGAAATAAGATGTTCTTTTTGTGTGAGTTCTATGGTTCTCAAATCCCAAGGATTTCTCTTGGGAAATCTAGAGAATTCATCGAACGAAAACTTTCGGACTTACTCTTTCGTGCTCTTTATGGTGGACTTCTAGATTCAAATTTTCTTTTGTGTTGATATGCTTTTATGGTTGTTACTCTTTATTTCCTTCTTAAGTATTGCGAGGACGCAATTTCTTTAAGGAGGGGAGTCTGTAACAACCCGCATATTTATCGATTTTATATTTAAATATTTTATTTAAATATTTAATCGTTAGTCGGATTTTAGTCCGAAAAGCTACTTTTTGCAAACAGTCGAATTAGGACTCGAGACCACTTCCATTGAGTTCAAAATGCCGTTTGCGACCTTTTTGAGTATAAGTTTCGATATGTTTGGAGTTAGTAGAATTTTGCTACTTTTTCACTTTGGACTTTGGGTTTGGGTTCAGCCCACTAGCTAAATTATACTCAAATCTGAACCCCTCCTCCCCATTCACTCTCACTTCCTCCTCTTTTCAGTTCTAAAGCAACAATGGTGGAAAAGAAGAGGAAATAGAAATTGCAAACCCTAGTTTCTTCTTGCATCTTGATTTCTTGCTCCAAAATCAAAGTGAAGCCATAGGTAAGCCTCCTCTTCATCTTCTCCAACCCGTTCTCCTTTCAATTTCAGAAAATTCCCTAAACCTAATTTAGGAAATGTTTCTCTTTTAAGCTTCGATTCAAGCTTCTTGTGTCGAGATTGAAGTGTGGTTGATCTTCCTTTGTCTTCAAGCTTCTAATTCATTGTTTTCGGGTTCAAAGGTGAGATTTTTATCTCACATCTATGACTATATTTATCTTCGATTGTTAGGTATGAATTCCTAACACTTATTCTTGTGCAATTACATTTGGTTTGGATTGATTTGGTGAATATTCCAATTTTTAGTGTTTTGAGTTCAATTCTTTAAAAATCCAAACTTTGATCTTTGATCATGATTTTTGTGATGCATTGAAGAGCTTATAAGGCCGAGTTGTCGTTAGGCTTAATTCCTTAGTGTCGTTGCTCGCGAAAATGCAATTTGGTCGAGATTTGGCCAATGAACTTGATAAGTTGGGCAGTGCTGGAAACAGGTCCGGTCGACCGAGCTCTGTAGTCAGTCGACCGACCTGCTTCCAAAAGTGCTAAGCACTTCTCTGTTTGGGTTTGGTCGACCGGCTGCAGAGCTCAGTCGATCGACCTGCTTCCCGAACTATTTTTCAGAATAGGGTCCGGTCGACCGAGCCCTGAATCCGGCCGACCGACCTGATGCTGTTTGCCTATTTCGCCTATTTTGTGTGATTTCCAACTTTAATCGATTCGTGTGGTTTCCCTTTTGTGGTTATCATTTATTATCGACTTTAATGACATTTTATTTGGGAATTATTGGAAATATCCATTTTGATGGATTTGATATCGATTTCTTTCGATTTTATTCACGTCTTCGAATGTGAATTTTGATGATTGATTGTTTCTACAATCATTTTGTAACTTGCCTTCACTTAGGTCATACCGTTTTGACGGGGCGCTGCCCCCTGGACCCCCGCGACTTGACCAGGCAGGTCGAACCCCGTACCCCCCTTCGTAGGGGATCTTATCTGAAAAACATTCATCAGAATTTCTACTATGATGGTTTTGGGATTGATTTCTTTGGACTTTTCTCACGTCTTCGAACGTGAATTTATGCGATTCGATTTGCTTCAACAATCATTTTGTGACTTGTCACTTTAAAAAAATATAAAGGTTTCAATACTAGTAGTAAATATCAAAACTCTTTCATTAAAACGATTTCAACTCTATTTTCAATATCAAAGCTCGTTCCTTAAAACCGTTTTCCAATCTATTAGTATATATGAACCTTTACCTCATTCGTATGAGAAATTCTAATTAAACGGCTTAGCAAAACAAGTGGTATGAAACGCTTGCGTTTACTTCGTCGGTTAATTTATGGACTTGTTCGAGTGAAACTCTTGTGACAATTTTCTAGTGGAGATCTACAATCTGTTCGTAAATATTTGAGTTAAGCAAGTGGTTATGGGACATGAAGCTAAACTCTTATATTTACTAGCTTAGTGTAATCGACACTTCCTTATGATCATGACGATCATTCTTGTGATTTAGACTAGCGATTGAGCGATGTCTCTTTGTTTGCGAGGTTAGACTAGACACCATTTGTGTGATTTCGATTCACACATATCTCTTTATCTTCAAGGTTAGTATATACCTCATTGGTGTGATTTCGATTCACACATATTGAAACTCTTGTGACAATTTTCTAGTGCAGATCTACAATCTGTTCGTAAATATTTGAGTTAAGCAAGTGGTTATGGGACATGAAGCTAAACTCTTATATTTACTAGCTTAGTGTAATCGACACTTCTTGATGATCGATGATGATCATTTTATGGTTTAGACTAGCAATGTGCGATGTCTCTTTGTCCATGTGAAGGATTGTGCTTCATTTTATTGAGCTCCGTCTCATTTCTTTGTGGGCTAGCAACCCATGTACTTTTAATGTGCTTCGATTCATCTGATGTACCGTTTGCACTACATCGATGTCTCAGCCTTCCGATTCATTGGACGTACCGTTTGCACTGCGTCAATGTTCTGAATTGTATTATCTTTCCGATTCATTGGACGTACCGTTTGCACTACGTCAATGTTCAATTCATTGGACATACCGTTTGCACTGCGTCAATATTCGATTCATCTGATGTACCGTTTGTACTACATCGATGTCTCGGCTTTCCAGTTCATTAGACGTACCGTTTGCACTACGTCAATGTTCAATTCATTGGACGTACCGTTTGCACTGCGTCAATATTCGATTCATCTGATGTACCGTTTGTACTACATCGATGTCTCGGCTTTCCAGTTCATTGGACGTACCGTTTGCACTACGTCAATGTTCAATTCATTGGACGTACCGTTTGCACTGCGTCAATGTTCGATTCATCTGATGTACCGTTTGTACTACATCAATGTCTTAGCTTTCCGGTTCATTGGACGTACCGTTTGCACTGCGTCAATGTTCCGGCTTTCATGCTCCTGTTTGGGATTGGCCATCCTTTTCTTGTGATTTCTGGATTTCTAATTATTGATTTCTGGAATTTATGTTTCACCAGCTTTTACCATTGACATTGATGAGTGTGTCATTTTATTGTGGCTTGGTGAATTAAATTAAGAATATGACGTTCTTTTCTCTGTTTTGAGATTATTGAGATATTGTATGACTTTTGTGGGATTTCTAATGTATACTTATCATAGTATGACACCTTTTTGTTATCATACGTTTTATTATCATATCTCATATCCTATCTCACTTTATCTGATATTTATAGCTAGACTGATCCGTTTATTATTTTCTTCTTAAATAATACTCGGGTCAGACTGAGATTTTACAGGTGCTTCCTCATGACTTCATATCTGGAGCCATCTTTTGAGTTTTGGCTAACTACTCTAGTTTAGTAGTTTTTGTTGTATACATTTGAGATTGAGACTCCTTGATGTATACATATTCTTTTACCTTGCACTTGTATCTAATCTTTTGTGTTATGTGGATCTTATTTGACCACTACTCTGATGTACACTTTCATGTGTTATATTCATATCTATTTCCGCCTTTGTGATATGAATTGTCTGTGACTGATTTGTGTTATGTTTATTTCTATATTTGTTTCCGAAGATTATATATATAGCCACTGTGTGATAGCTTTGAGTTTGTATCGGTATGTCGGATTTGCATTCTATACTATCTGACATATCGGTGCTCGCACAAAGAAGTTACACGGATGGTCGCTCCTCAACAGCCTTATTCTCCGTGCTAGTTGACAGCATTACACTGTAGTGTTCTTGGCTAGCGTGGGTATAGAGGTGGGGCGTCACACTCTAACTCCTAGAGTATGAGGAGGAGTATAAACTCACTATGGATGGAATTTGACCGTCCACGAACTAATTCTGCTAACCTAAGAATGGGGATGGGAGTACAAAATACTAAAAGATGAATACGACATCTCACTATTGCTCCGGCTTGGTGATCTTTACAACTAAAGGCAATGAATGCAAGGAGACCTTAATACAAAACCAATCGAAACAATGTCCGAAGTTACGGACAACCGACTATACCGTACCACCGAGTCGACAGGCAATGTCGATCCAAGCTTTCTATATTATGTCGCTGGGTTGAGGGTTAATATCAATCCACACCGAACACAAATGGATGTGACCCGGATATCCTTCGAAAAACTCCGACCACTAGAGTGTGGATAGGAGAATAAACCACGAGGATGTTACTTGACCATCTATTCTTTAGGTCCTTGCCTAGAGTATGGCGACATTTGCACCAAAAGTGGACGTTATTGACCGTCCAGTACCCAACTCATGCCTAGGATCCAATAGAGCATTGAAGTATTCCCACTGGAAGGAAAAACTAGAATACAATCTAGGATAGGTGTGACTCAGCCTTCCATCAACTAATGCGATCCCGCGATTCAACGGGAAAGAGCATAAAGCTAAAGTGGACATGACTTGCCTACCTACTTATCGACGTATGCCCTAGACTTGGGGGCATGAGCGAGAAACAAGATAAATGTAAACCGACCGTTCATCAATCAACTCTAAGCTTTGAAGCTTAGGTGGAAGTATAAACATGACTAGGATGAGACTCGACCATCCATGTAGTACGTTTATTAACCCGAGATTGTGGGCCAGAAGTGTGATCATCCCATCTCGCACGTGACAATCCATACTCATTTACATATAGGTAGGTTTTGATTTGCGTATGATTTTGATTCGTGACGAGATGATGGGTTCAGTCGTGCCATGGGTCGAATTAGTTAAAAGAAGAGGAGAATGGTGGCGACGTTGGGTTCGGTGAGGTGGTAGAAGAGGAGAAGGAAAGGAGTGAGGGATTGTACTGATGGTTTAAAAGGGGGAAGGAAGGGATTGGTGGTTTATTTCTTCAGACAGGGATCAGAGGAAGGTGTGAATGGGGAGAAGAAAGGATTCAATTATAAGGATCGATGTGAATATGAGAAAGAAGGGATCGGTCGCATTGGTGGAAGAGGGATCAGTTGTTTGTGCAGCATAGAGGGATCGGTCATTTTTCATTCATGACATTGGGATCGGTGGTTGAGTGTTTGAGGATGGATCGGTGTTGGTGTTTCATAAAAGGATCGGTCGAGTTGGTTTCGGCATAGGGATCGGCTATGTTGAGATATGTGAATAGGGATCGGTCATGTTGGTTAAGGGGTATTGGTTGTGTGCTTCATAAGAGGGGTCGACTATGGGGACTTAGCCGATTTTAGGCCCTTGAAATGAGCTTGAACAAACAAACCAATCCATGTAGACTTGACGAACAATTAGAACCAATCCCATCTTAATGAACTTGAACGTATGAATTTTAACGGACAATAGGACTTGCATATCTAACTTTAAACTCGAAATCAAATGATTAAACTTCTGGGACTTGATTATGAACTAAAATCCAACATATAAACCTAAATAATGAACTTCATGCTCCAATATGCCAATGGTCGATCCCGAAGCTACTACAATCGATCTACCTAAACGCCAGTTGAGACATTCAGCGATGACGGTCACTTTGGTCGGAATCCAAAGTCTCGTTACTACTTTTTGCTTTAAATTTTGAATTGTTTATCTCTGCACTGTACAACACTGCACCACACTAGTTTACACTTAGCACAAGGGATAGGTAAATTTTTCTAATCTTGATTATCTATTGAGTTTAGTTGATATGGGCTCTAGACGTTCAGGGCATTTAGCCGCAATGACTTCTGGACAACCTTCACAGCACAACAATCCAGGTGCCGAGTCGAGTTCTACGACTGTATCTGGTAGACTTTCTCCTGAACACCAAACTGAGAAACCGAAGATTTTTGGTCTGTTGGTTGATCTTTTCTCTGACGTTTTCATCCCGCCAGCGGAAGAGATAAATCCTACCCCTAGCACTTTAGAGGGTGCTGTATTTATGGATAACCCGGTGGATTCCCAGGCCTCTAGAATTGGTGAGGCTGCTCTTTGTCGGTTATGTTCTAAACATGGGATCCTGTTTGGAGATGTTCTAGTCCCTTCAAGGAATGGTAGGGAACACTTTCCCCCGGAGGGGTATACGGCTTGTAATAAATTTATATGCTGGGCCAGATGTGTGCCACCTTTTAAATCATGTATCCAAGTGATGATAAATTATCTGGGAAGGCTCCTGCTCAAATGCATCCAATCAGCTACGCTTTCCTTAACGGCACCTTTTTATTATTTATGGATATTTTTTTCCACCTACCATTTCCTGAAGACATCAGGTTCATCTATAATTTTAAGCTACGAAAAGTCTTTCTTATACTTTCCTCGAGTCCACACCCAACTGTCAAGTTCTTGATGTGCTTGGAACAAGCTCAGTGTCTTTAAGCATGAATGGTTCTACGTTCATTGTTCGCCCGACTTCACGAGGCGATGGTTGGAAGGACGTAAGTGGTGCCCTCATTTTATTTTCAAATTCTTAAATCCAAGTCCCTGAACTAACAAATACTTTGAAATTTTACAGTTATCCATTCATGGTCTGAAGGAGATAATTATTCGAGGGTAGTTTCTACAATTCACGCTACCCTAGTCGAAGACAGGGACATTAGATCACTCGTAACCGATGAGTGTTTATCTCTTTTCGGGTTGTTGGAAGAGGATCATAGCATTGGACTTCCAGGAAGCATTACACTACGAAGGAATGTTGTGGAACAAGAAGGAATATTGTGGAACAATAATGCATCACTGATAGCCCTATCGTGCCCCTAGTCGAGGAGTCTCAGGACAATGCTGAAGAAGGCGAAATCAGAGGTGATGAAGCCAACAAGCCTGACATTGATGATGTAGGTTCGGGCAATGCGCCTATGGTCGAATCATCACAAGGCACGCAATCTCATGTGCCAACAAGAAAATGAAAAAGGCTAGCATACAAACTCCATAGGAGGAAAACTGCTAAAAAGTCCAAGTTCATCATCACCTCTATTGAAGAAGAGTCTTCCTCTCGGCCTCTAGAAACTTCGATGGAAGGATTCTCAAATCTACCGATTCCGAACGACATCGAGACTTTTGACTTTCCCAACATTAGTGTCGAGGCGCTTAATTCTCCCACCGGGATCGATGATGACATTCCAACCACTAGCAAAGAGGAAAACACTCCTATGAGCAAGGCAAGAGTAACTGGTCTGTCAAGGGGACACTAGGACACTCATAATCATGCGCACTTCACTGCACGATTTTTGTCCATCTTTTGTTTGATGGTTACTTATATGCTCTTGTTTGGTTTGTAGGTGCTATGTCTCATTCTTGTGCCTTTGATTGCTTGAGGGGCTCCTCAACACAGTATGGATCTAGTCGTGGTCCAGACTTGGTCAAGCGTTGTGAAAGGGGCGACAGTCGGGAAAGACGTCATCGTTTAAGGGAGTCTTCATCCTCTAAGTACAAGTCCAAATCTCAATCATCTCATCTGGAAGTTTAGCCCAATCCTCATGTACATTGCGACAATCAGCCATCCTCTTATGTTCCCCAAACTATTGTGCCACCTGAGCATCAATCGGGTTCATCCGGTTCTCGACAGCCTTGCGATCGCTGGTCGAGCAAACATCCAATTATTACTTCTAATCCGGCTTTGACTACTACAGCTCATGAGGCCTCTACAGCAGAACAATTGGCCAAACTTAAGGTCAAAGTTTCTTCCTTCTATCCATACAATTCCAGGAAGTGCTAAAGTGAGTTCGCTTGCATGCGTCAATGATGTTTTTGTGCAGCATGAAGCATTTCAGCACTTAGTTGAGAAAATCTCCGAGGTGTCTACTGAAAGGCAAGATGAAATCGATCGCCTTAAGCTAGAGGCAATCCATGATAAAGACATAATCAAACACCAAGATGATGAGATTACAGAGTTGACCATGAAGTTAGCCACGACAGAGAAGAGCGCTAAAGAAACATCCAAAGTAGTTAATCGTCCAGAAATGGCTCACAAAAAGGAGCTGGACGCTGCCCTTAGCCGCAACGGTGTGCTTGCTTTGGAGAAGGACACACTGCAAAAGGAGAAAGGCACTCTAGCCCGCCGCATTGAGCAACTCGAAGAGTTCTTAAGAAAGAGAAGGAAGAAAAACTTGAGGCTCAAGAGAAGTCTCAAAGGTATTTTGAAGAGGCCGTCGACGCTTGAAAGCTAAAAATTAAAATTGATGAGAAACTCGCTCAAATCGAAGCCCTCAAGGAAGAGGTGAGGGAAGCTGGCCGTAATGAAGTTAGAGGCAAATTGAGACCCGGTTGGAGGATGCTAAAGTGGCTGGCCAGAATGAGATTAAGGACACGTTCAATCCTTTGGTTGTTGAATACAATGCCAAGCTGCTAATCCATCATGACTTGAGTTTTCTTGGAGAGGGCTACCGTGAATCGCTTGCCAAGGCTTGGGAATATATCGTTGAGATGAGGAAGAAAGCCCTTGACAAAGTTAATTTTGATGAGGAGAAACTGGTACAAGAGATCCTTCTTGGGAATGAATCTTTAGATCTTGCCGCTGCATGGATCCGATATTTTGGCACCCTCTAGCAAATGGAAAGACATTGCTGAAGCTTCGGAATCTAATCCCAAAGGTTCCCCTTCACTTCAACCGACCGGGGTATCAGTTTCACTTAGCCCGGGACAAGATCCGAGCTATGATCCGGATAGACCTGGTTATAAATCAACGGTGCTGACTCCTATTCAAGAAGGGAGCACTCCGACAACAACTAAAAGTCAGCTGGACGCAAGTATCCCGATTTATTCTTTATTTCTCTTGAGGTTTTGTTCTTCATGCCTAATAGTTCTAGGCTTATTTGCTTGTTCCCGCGAATCTGTAGGTCTTCCGGCTCCCAGTCAAACTTCGGGAAGTGGTACCGCCATTGAGCAACAACCGACACTTACTGATGTTCCATTGGCTACAGACATTCCAGGGCCCGATGCTCAGTTATTGGAGCGCTTGCCGATGAAAAGGGTGACGATCAGCCACTACAAGATGAATCTGATAATGCTGTGATATCGGGTGCCTCCGAAGACACTGATGAGCTCAACTTGAAGGAGCGCATCGAGAGGGAGGAGTTATTGAAGAAGAAAGCTAAAACTGAACCCGTTGATGCGGACGTCGATGATCCAAACCATATCCCTCTTTAAGTCATTCCACCTGGTGGGTCGGTTCCCGAAGGACTCCCTCCAGCATCTGAAAGGTCTCCTGCCAAAAGTGGTAAGGGCAGTGGTAAAGGATCAAAGAGAGGAAATGGCGAATACTCCTAAGAAACTCAGAAGGGAGAAGAAGCAAAGCCGTCCTCACATCGGCTTAGTTTGTATATAGCTTATGTAGCTATTTTTCTTTTTGTTGGTCGTGTATGTGCGGGTATGGCCCTCGCTTTTGGATAAATTTATACTAGGATTTCCAAGTTTAATGTGTAAATAAAAGTTCTTTATTTTCTATTAAACCCTTACGTGAACTTGTTTAAGTAGTTCAGCTATTACTTTTCCATTCAATGTACTTGTAATTTGTTGCTCGTTGATTTGGATAATAATTCATTATTTTTTACTCAAGGCCTCCATGTGGTCAAGACCTCAAGTTGTACCTAACACTGGGATCGAGCCCTTGTGCTACGCTATCGAATTCAGCGGCTTATGTGATTATACTCTGGCCCCCGGTCTCGGGTTAGAGGCTTTAGATATTGGATGGTCGAACTCCATCCTTTGTGAATTTATACTCCTCCTATCAGTCCTATCGGTTTCAAGTTGGAGTTTATGGAATAGTGAGCGGTCGAACCGCACTCATCTATTTTTTTTATACTCTATCCACACTCTGGAGATAAAAGTTAGTTGGCAATTGATCGAATCGCACCCAATTTGTGTTTATACTCCAGTCCACTCTTTGAGGACTTAGAGTTATTTTGGAAAATTGTTGGACCGTACTTTCCTTAGTTGACTGATCTGCCACCAAGTCCGGGGTTTGACTTAGCGAGTGATCAGTCGTGTTATGATCGCTTTTGATTCATGTCTGTCACATCGCTTGGTGGGATTAATTTGATTATCGAATGGTCAAGTCACATCCATTTCTCGTTAGGTACTCCTTCCATTGGATTGTGAGCGAGAATCATCGAATGGACGGTTGGACCAGGTTCATTTTGTTCAGTTCAATCATGATCTTGTGTAATCGGCTGGCTCCAAACTCTGGGAACCTGCTCGGACATGTCAATATTAGTTAGTTGGGTATCATAACTTATATGTAATGCTACACCAATCGTATGTATGAAGGAAATTTCAAACTTTATTTGCCAAACGAAAAGAAATGACATAATTTATCTTATTACATGTTTGGAAAATCAAATGCTAAAGCAAATTTGAAAATTGAATACAATTGAATGAAAAAGAATAAACTAAGTGAAATAGCGTTGTAAATGCTCGCTATTCCATGCCCTTGGGAGTGTGACACCATCAACAGTTGCTATCTTGAAAGTTCCTTCTCCAAGCCTTTAATTGAGTTCCATTATTGGTTACAATGGTTCTTGGAAGGCCAAAACGACATACGATGTTCCATACAATGAAGTTGACTACTTTCTTTGTTAAGATCATGGACAAAGGTTCTGCTTCAGCCCATTTGGTGATGTTCCATACAATGAAGTTGACTACTTTCTTTGTTAAGATCATGGACAAAGGTTCTGCTTCAGCCCATTTGGTGAAGTAATCAGCTGCTATGATGGCGTACTTTGCACCACCTTTAGAGATTGGTAAGGAATCGATAATATCTATGCCCCATGTGGCAAATGGACATAGACTGGCCATTTGTGTAATTTTCGTCGATCGAGCTCTTGAAACTTTTGCATATATCTGCCACTTTCTGCATTGCTTAGCGAAATCAACAGCATCTCGGTTGACAGTTGGCCAGTAATACCCATAACAGATTATTTTCTTTGCTAAGGTTTGCCCCTCAATGTGACCGCCACATTCATCTTCATGAACTTCCTTTAGGACTCATTTTATTTCATCATGAGCTGTACACCGGAGCAGGCGAACGGAAAAATCCTTTTTATACATGACTCCTTGCTAAATGATATATCGTGAAGCTTTACGGAAGATTTTTCGTCTTTCATTACTCCGTTTGGGAAGGACTCCCTATAGAAAATAATCTTTAATCAGAGTCATCCATGACTCCTTTTCAGGCTCCGTCTGTAATACCCAGTCGATTTCCATTTGGTTTATGCTTGGAGCGTCTAGTACTTTGACTGGAACCAAGCTCATTTGTTGTGTTCCCGATGCTTGCAAACACTACCAATGAGTTGGCCTCTTTGTTTTGATCCCGGGGAAAGTGCATGATGTCATATTACTCAAAGTCAGTTAATAGCTCTTGGACTCGGATAAGGTATGGAGCGAATCATTTTCCTTTAGCCTAGTAATCTCCCCTGACTTGGAATTCCACCAACTGGGAATCGCAAAAGATTTCAAGAGATTTTATTCCCAGTTCTCTGGCAAGTTTGAGTACAACAATCAGAGCTTCATATTTGGCTTCGTTATTCGTTGCAGGGAAGTCAAGCTTCAATGTGTCGAAAATTGATCGACCCTTTGGAGTTACTGGTATGACTCCAGCTCCAGAACAGTGATCGTTGGAGGCTCTATCCGTATACATTTTCCATCAGATGGTAAGGGCTTCACTATTCTTTGGGAGATCATCCCGTGCAGTGAACTCAGCTATAAAGTCCGCCAGTGCCTGTCCCTGGATGGCTCTTCGAGGGAGGTAGGTAATGTCAAATTGGCTCAGCTCGATGTTCCACTTAACTAACCTTCCAGATTGCTGATCGGTGTAAACGTTGAAGGGATGAGCCTTAAAATAGAGGCAGAGCTTTCGTGAAGCAATCAACAAGTTGCACGCCAATTTCTCTATCTTTGGATAGTTCCTTTCAGCTCCTGTTAATCGCTTACTAACATAATAAACCGCTCTCTAGATTTGATTCTCCTTGCGAAGCAGTACGGCACTTATAGCATGTACCGACATGTCTAAGTAGATATACAAGTCTTCGTGATCCACTGGCTTTGACAAGATGGGAGGCTTCTCTAAGTGGTTTACCAAAGCTTGGAATGAATCTTCACAATCCTGTGTCCATTCAAAGTTCCTTTTCCCTTTTCTAATCAAGTCGAAGAAAGGAATGCATTTATCGGTGGCTTTGGAAATAAATCGACTTAGGGCAGCAAACTTCCCATTTAGGCTCTGTACTTGTTTGATTGTCTTTGGCCCTTGGATGTTGCAAATTACTCGAATCTTCTTGGGATTAGCTTCGATTCTGCTAGTATTGATGGTGAAATCTAAGAACATTCCTGATGCAATACCAAAAGAACATTTCAGAGGATTTATCTTCATTTTGTAATATCGGAGTATATCGAAAATTTCTGCTAAGTTTCTAATGTGGTCACTTGATCGTCGTGACTTTATGAGCATATCATCCACATATACCTCCATCGTCTTTCTAATATGATCTTTAAACTTTCATTTGACCAGGCGCTGATAAGTTACTCCAGCAATCATCAATCCAAATGGCATTACGACATAGCAGTACAATCCAATGTTTTTAATAAGACCGATGAGCTCTTGGTTGGGTATGTGCATTGGGATATAGATTTGATTATATCCTGAGTATGCATCTATGAAAGATAGCAACTCATGTTCTGCGATTGAGTCCACCAATTGATCGATCCTCGGAAGGGGAAAGCTATCTTCAGGGCATGCCTTATTTAGGTCCGAATAGTCAACGCATATCTGTAATGGTCCATTTTCCTTTCTCATAGGTACAGGATTTGATACCCATTTCGAGTAGAGGGCATCGTGAATAAACCCATTGCTTTTGAGCCTATCCACCTCCTCTTTAAGGGTGACTGATCTCTCTAGATCCATGCCATGCCTTTTCTGTTTCACCGGGACATGCCTCAGGTTGATATTTAATGCATGGCTCGCAATGGCAGGCAAGATTCCACACATAATAGAATGAGTCCAAGTGAACACATCAAGATTCACTTTGAGAAAACTAGCAAGTTCTTTCATCATCGGGGGCTGAGCTATGATCCAATCTTTAGGACCCATGATGGGTCGTTATAGCTGACCGTTATATCAATCGTAAGCTCAACCGGTGCAGCCTTTGTTTCTTTGGGCTCCTCTTTATCATCCCTCGGCTCTATGTCTTTATAGAACTGACTATGGGGCCCGAACCAAGGCCCGGGCAATGGTTGTCAATCTTCGGTGGCATGGATGTGGAGAGACTTGTCCATACTCTTACATCTCTCCTTTCGTTGGGTGTCCCTTAACTCAGCCATGTAGCAGGCATGTCCAATCGCCCGATCATCATGTACAACTCCAACTCGTCATCAGTTGGGAACTTTAAAGTCGAACACCATGGGGTAAGGGTTGTCCAGAATTCAGCTAGTGTCGGTCGGCCTAGAAAGGCATTGTATGGAGAGTCAACATCCAAGACAACAAATGGAAACATTCGCACTTTCCTGCGGTCACCTTGTCCCATCTCCATGGGCAATTCGACATAACCGACAGCTTCGATTGCAGCACCATTAAAGCCATGAATGTAGGCTTTAGATAGTTTTAAGTCCTTGGCTTCCATCTTCATTTGATCATAAGCCGTTTTGAAAATTATATTCACAGAACTACCACAGTCAACCAAAATCCTCCTTACTAAGGTGAGGCCAATCATGGCCGAAAAGACCATTGGGTCGATCGTCGCTGCCTCTACCTTATTTGCATCTCTGTTTCTAAATACAATGTTGTCTGCCATTGTACGCTGTTGTGTTGTTGGAGGCCCCGTCTTCTGTACTTGAACAACACTCAAAATTTATATGCTTGATTGCGCTAGCATAGTGCTCCATCTTGTGCCAGCTCTTATCAGCTGGATGTGGCCCTCCAGCTATTGTATTGATCACTAATCATCAACCATTCTGCACAGTTTCCTCAGCCTTGTGCGGTGCTTGTCCTCGGTAGGGGTCGGATGTCTCTTTCAAGCAATCCTACGAGGCCTTAATAAACTTCTATAGTTTTCTTTTCCGAATCAGTTTCTCGATAGCATCCTAGAGATGCCTACATTCATTTGTGTTGTGACCATAGAATTCGTGGAACTAGCAATATTTTCCAATCTGCTTTTGCTTCTCCGTCGATATTTTCAAAGGTGGCTTCCTATACTACATGGTGTTGCATGTTGACAAGTAGATGTTTTCTAGAGATGTATTCAGTGATGTGTAGGTATCATACATTAGAATCCTAGACTTTCCTCTTCCAGAATCCCTTTTTTGTTCATGGCTCCTATCATCGTCTTTCTTCTACCGATTCGGTTTATTTTGGACATTTACCTGAACTTTTCTAGGACTCTCCCCGGATTGTTTCACCGTAATGCTACTCTGCACTCCCTCTCCACTTAGTCCCACAACATTCTTCTTCATAGAGCATCTAGTTTCCTCTTTCCTCAATTACTGAGCTGCTTTTGCATAGAAACGTTCCAACATTGCGGGTGATTTGCCAGCTAACCAATCGCCAAAGTCAGATTCTGGTCCAATCCCTCTTATTACCGCCATCAATATTAAATGGTCATTCGAATTACTGGCTTCTGTGATGGCTGTATGAAATCTCTCTAAATAGTCTTTCAGCGCTTCTCTTTGAGCCTGGATCACACTTGATAGGGATATTACATCTTTGGTGCGAGTTGCATGCATACGGAACTGCACCACAAATTTTATTTCCAAATCGTCAAATCTAAAGATTGAACGTGGAAGTAATCTCGTAAACCACATCGTTGCTATGCCAGAGAGAGTGATAGGAAAACATCTGCATTTTGTGACATCATCAGCTTGTGCGGAATCCATCAGCCATTCATATCTCATGATGTGTTGCATGGGGTCAGTTTTTCCCTTTTAGACAGGCATTGATGGCATGCTGAACCTCCTTGGATACTATGTGTGTAGGATATTGTTAGTGAATGGGGCATGGCTCCTCGAGATCCCCAACCATCATTGGTCAAGCCTTGGTGTTTGCACAAAAAATGGACAAACACCTCAAAGTTGTATGATTTAGTAGATCTTATGTTGTTCTTAGTGATTTGGGTGATTTATGCAAATATATGAAAAACAGGGGCTAAACTGTAAAAAGACACGCAGATTTATAGTGGTTCAGCCAGAATGTGCCTACGTCCACTTTATATGTTATTTCTCTTCTTTTGTTGTGATTACAAGTACAAAGCTTTGGTACAAGTAAAAGAAAGTTGTTTGAAAGTTCCTTCCGTGCTTGAGCTCTCAAAAACTTGTCCCCATTGTTGTATCCCTGCCCCTCTATTTATAGAGTGAAGCTGGGGGTAGGGGTCTTGGAGGTATATAGCAGCTGGCGGGCCTGGGCTGAGACAATCTGGCCTGGAACACCTTGGTTCGGCATCCCTTGATTCGGTGGTAGGTTGATTCGGTGAGGAGTTGGTCCGGTGTAGGTTGATTCGGCGAAGAGTTGGTCCGGTCGTGTAGTTTGGACCGGCGTGTAGGTTGATTCGGCATAGACTGATTCGGTGGGGAGTTGTTCCGGTCGTGTAGTTTGATTCGGCGAGGAGTTGGTCCGGTCGTGTAGTTTGGACCGGCGTGTAGGTTGATTCGGCATAGACTGATTCGGTGGGGAGTTGAACATGGTGGATGTTTGGTCCGGTAGGGTCAAAATATACCCAACACTTGCCCCCAAAGTAGGGTAGGTGCATGCACGTATCCTGCTTTGTTTTTGACCATCCTAATTCCCCGTTTTTATCTGGTCCGGTAGCCCGCTTTTGTCTATAAGTAGATGGTTAGGGCCTTCGTTTTTCCATCTACCGAACCATTCCGTTGTCTCTTGCCGAATCAAAGTGTATCCGAATCAATCTCGAGCGTTTGCCAAACCAAGCAATTTAGCCGGACCAAGCAACTTAGCCGAACCAGGTGAGATTTTTTCTGCCGAATGAGACTTCGTAATGAGAACACCGAATGAGTTTTTACCGAATCGACTCATGGATACCGAGTGCCGAATGAAATCCCATTCGTGAATAGCCGGATGAACTCGGGTAACCCGAGATTACCGAATGAACTGTGCATCTGTTTCCCGAATGAACTTGTACCGAGTGAACATGTGTTTTATACTTCGAACTTCCAGTGAAATTCCAAATTATACTGCTTGTATATTCTAACGATATATTTTTCCCATTTT
The DNA here is from genome assembly GCA_030737815.1 of Allium fistulosum. Taxonomy (NCBI): domain Eukaryota; kingdom Viridiplantae; phylum Streptophyta; class Magnoliopsida; order Asparagales; family Amaryllidaceae; genus Allium; species Allium fistulosum. The sequence continues at coordinate 873,421,613 of CM060907.1, read as the reverse complement.
TGCAGATAAATGTCTCGAAAAGTTGAAACTCGATCAGATAAGAGGAGATCCGGGGGTGAAGGAGAGTCCTCGGCCGTGCCCCCAGCTCAATCAGGATCGGAGCGTCATGGGCCTGCCCCAAGGTCATTAGTGGATGGATATGGTCCCCAAGAGTTGCTGGACTCCCCTCCTGACTGCTTTCCTAGCTCTCTCAAAGAGGAGCAACTCGATGTTATATCTCGTTCCTTTGGGATCGATAGAGCCCTCATGCTGCTGCCGGGCCCAGGAGTCATGCCATACAGTCCTCCCGAAGGATACTTTGCTTATAGTAGGTACCATTGCATGTGTGGTGCTATCCCGCCACTCAATGCTTGGGTAGTCAGCTTCATCACGTACCTGAAGGTGGCCCCGTTCCAGCTTCACCCCAACTCTTATGCCATATTGGTGAGTCTCTTTGTTATTTTTCGGAGGAAGTATGGTCGCGCCCCCTCCAACCGGGAGATCCGGTACTTGTATAATTTAAGGGGCTATAAGAAGGGGTCCCCATATGTTAGCTTGGAGTCTGCTGTGACCTTCAAGCCGGTCTTGGACCTGTACTCTAAATTCAGCATGTTCAAGAAAGAGTGGTTCTTTGTTAGGGACGATTCCGTCTCCATCCGGCGCTTTACCTCTGGATGTAAGTTGATGCTTTTACTTATAATTCCTATTCCGATTGCGATGCTTCTTCTCATACTTTCTCATTTTTGCTAGCGACAGGTGGTTTTCCGGTTGTGGAGACTGACCGCCTGGTTCAGATGGCGGCGGAGATAGAAGCCATTCTTGGGAAATACAGATCATCTGCCTACTTGATTAGAAATGCGATTCTTCTGGAATATAACTTGATCCTTCCGCAGCAGTCTGTATTTAAGTTGAGGGAAACGGCGGAAGAGAGGGCGGCTGCTCAGGCGGCAGAGGGTGGAAAGAGAAAACCATTTACGAAACCTCCAGCCGTCGGAGGTAAGAAGCTTAAGAGGTCGGACGGTCCTTCTCCCAGCAATTGTCCACTTACTCAGGGGGAGATAGATGCGGAGGAGGAAAGAGGTGAGGCGGAGGGCGGAAGTGACGTTGAGCGTCTTGGTGACGAGGGTGGCGATGGACAGGGTGGTGATGGACAGGGTGGTGATGGTTCCAGGGCTCTGTCTTCTGGGCAAGTAGGCGAGATGCAAGAGTGGACGGATGATGCTCTCCGTCAAGCTTTTGAGGGGTTGGGTGATGATCCGGCTTTGGTAGAGAAGACCGGGGAGGCGGACAAAACCGGGACTGGTGCAAGTGAGTCTTCTCCGACTATTCCGGCCAAGGTGGCTCTGACAACTCAAGGTGAACTCTTGACCCCTGCATGCTTCACTAATGATAGGGACTTAGGAATATTTTATGACCCGCTCCCGTCCTGGAATGAAATCCGGGACTTATTGCAGTATCCCACTCCTCCCCAGGGTTTGTACAACCACAGCTGTGTTTCTTTTCCTTTTCTAACTTGTAACCTACCGCGTTTCTTGAATCATATAGTAATGTAAGATTATGACACTTGTTCTTTATATCAGGAGCAGGCAAGACGCCCAAAGCTTCAGACCTTCGACACAGGCTCGAGCAATATAAACTTTCCAAAATTTCTGCTAAGCCGAAGCCCTCAGCCCAACGCTCCGGGGATGTAGTCGGGTACCGTCCTCTTCTTGGGGTCATCGAAGAGGGTATTCAGCAGAGGAAGAGGAGTCACCCTTTATCCGAAACTTCGCTCGGTCCTCAGCCTCCGGCTCAGCCTATTCATGACATTACTGAGGAGGGTAGCGAGTTTGTACCCTCTCCACACCCGTCCGGAAACCCTTCTGTTATTCATATCGACCGTCCCGACTTGGCCCGTAATCCCTTCGCGGGTCATCCTGATCTGGATCCAGGTTCTCAGGATATTACTTTTGACGAAGCTACCGGTGAACACCTTCTCCCCCGTAACCCCATGGTACGAGTACTTGACGAAGCCAAGTCCTTAGACCTCGATCTACTCACCACTCGTATAGTCACTATGGGAGACGAGGCCAAAGCTAATATTGATCGGGTGGCAGAGGAGGCCAAGAAGCTGATGGGGCATCATGCTCGGTTGGTTAAGGCCGGAGAGGAGATAGGGAGCGCCAATATCCGACTTCGATTGGTGGTCTCGGATCAGGCCAAGCAGCTTGCGGATCAGGCTATCCAGATTTCTCAGCACGAGGCTGCTACTGGGCGATTGAGGAGAACCATGGAAGAGGCCAGTCGGGCCGAATTGCGGAAAATGGAAGCTGCTTGCAAAGAGCGGATTGACATGGCTATTACCACGGTGGATGAGGTTCGGAGAGCGGATCTCGAGCAGGTGGAGGATTTGTCCGAGAAGCTTGAGGCTGCAGAACTTGCTCAAGCTAAGTTGAGGGAAGAGATGGAGGTGATGCGGAGGTCCCTTCAAGCTGATTGCTCGAGATACAGACTGGAGAGAGATGCTGCCGTGGAAAGGTTGTCGGCCTCCGATGCCCGGATGAGGGAGTTTGAGGAGAACGAAGGAATGATGGATGACATGCTCCAGGACATGTATTTCCGGACTTGGAAGCAGGGTAACCTCTCTTGGATGGATGATTATCCCAGAGTCATGGCCAAGACATATCTTCGGGCTTTGGAGGAGGCTAAGGCTGATGCAGATAAAGAGGGTGGAACGGCCTTCAGTATGGATGTGGTCACTGCCCAATTCACCAAGGAGGAGAAAGTGGCGGTAAAGGAGGGTATGCGGCTGCTTGCTGCTGAAGAGGCGGGTGTGCCGGTAGAAGATGACGACCAGGATGGTCAAGAAGCTAGTACTGGTAAGTCTTCCTTTCTAGTCTTTCTGTTAACTTGGTTACTCATCACTAATGAATCCTTTTTATGACCGGACAGGCGGGCAAAGGAACAAGGACAAGACTTCGACGCAACCAGCTCCATGACCGAACCTGAAAAATTCTTTTTGTAGGCTTGGCATTGTTGTATCTGTTAGTCTTAAGACAGTAGAGTAACTTCTAAGTTGTAATTCTTGCTACTTGTAATAACATTATTCTTGACGTGTAATTTTTTAGCTCAAGTTGATTTTGTCATTTCTTTGAATATTTGTTGCTATTTCGACATATCGTATGAGAAATGTAGCTATGTGTATTCTTGTAATTAAATTGTGTTTGATGTCAGATTCTGGTTTTAAATCATAATCTCATGACTTGCAATGTTAGCGTGTGGTGTGAAAAAATCAAATTATAGTCATGCATTTGTACATAAAGGAAGAAAATACCGCCTTTCATGTTCTGTTTGTAAATGGAAGTTTCGAATATCTTGTATGACCAAGCATGGAGAGCAGTTGACTGCCCCGCCATCTGATTGTGAATCTCTGCATCCATTGGCGGGTATCTCTTACCCTGCATCCTGTACTTTATGGTTTGTTATAGAGGATAGGAGGAAAGTTTTTTTTTAAGTAAAACTGAAATATGTGGAATAGTAAAACTTCCAGTCACGGAAGGCCTTCGATGTGCTTAAGTTCGTGGCAAACGGGTTTTGTAGTCACTTTCCCTAGCTGTGGGTCTTGGAGACATTTGTCACCCATCTTACGCCTCCGCGGGGAGTTAATTCTTTTTTACCACAGCCGCACTTAAGACACACCGGAGCCGAGATCGCGCACAGTAACTACCCGGGCCATTATGGCCCGTACTCATGGGTATTATTCGACTTACTGTGGCCGGCTAGCGTGGGTGCCGATCGTCAACTGTGAACTGCCCCTGGCTGGCCACACCTTATGTTGGGGCTTATAATCGGTTCACAGTCGCCGGCGAGCCTAACGCCGTAATGAGCTGCCTCGGCTATAGTCGGCCTTCTCGGTGGCTTATAATCGGCTCATTACAGTTGGCTTTAAGGGCCGTCGCGAGCAATGAGTTAACCCGCAGCAGAGGGATGCTGGAGCAAAAGTGTCTCATTGGCGAGGGCATAGATTCGCATAGTACCTGTTGGGGCTTGTCCACGTGAAGTTGCATTGTGGAGTGCTTTGAATAGAAATGCTATATGCTCAGGATTTTGTTCAACAGAAAAGGATAAAGTTAACAAGCAGCCAAGATACAAAGGAACAAGTTAAAAAAGAGACAAGGCTTTTTTAAAGTGGTTCGGCACGAAAAAATGCCTACGTCCACTGATTCTCTTCGTTAATTTACTTCATATGGGCAATACAAGTTAAGAAAAGTATCGACGGAGGTGTTGGATGTTCCATGCCCTCTGGAACACCTCTCCGTCCACTGTTGACAAAATATAGGCTCCGTTGTGGAGATCTTTATGAATTACATATGGTCCATCCCAGATTGGGTCTAGTGCTCCGGGGCGAGGGAAGATTCGCTTAAGGACAAGATCCCCTTCTCGTAAGGCACGATGCTTGACTTTGGAGTTGTATTGTGCTGCCACCTTTTGCTTGTGGGCTGCTGTTTTTAGGACTGCATCATTCCTTCTCTCCTCGACTAGATCCAAAGACATGTTGAGGAGCTCTTCGTTTTCTTCTGGGTTATAGTGGATCCTACGGTGGGAAGGCACAATGGTTTCAACTGGGAGCATAGCCTCCGATCCGTATGCCAAAGAGAAAGGAGTGTGCCCTGTTGATGTTCTGAAAGATGTGCGGTAGGCCCATAGTGCCGTAGGGAGTTCATCCACCCAAGCGCCCTTTGACTTTTCGAGCTTCTTTTTGATCAGAGTTTTCAGAATTTTGTTGACTGCTTCGACTTGTCCGTTTGCTTGGGGATATGCTACGGATGAGAAGCTTTTGTGAATTCCGTGTTCTTGGCACCAGTTGGCGAATTCCTCGCTGTCAAACTGAAGTCCGTTGTCTGATATGATTTTTAGTGGGACTCCGTACCTGCACAGAACATTTTTGATTAAGAAGTTGATAACTTTCGCTGAAGATACTTTATTTAGAGGTTCTGCTTCCACCCATTTGGTGAAATAGTCGACTGCTACTATAGCATATTTGGCGCCGCCTCGACCCATTGGCAGTTCACCGATTAAGTCAATTCCCCATACTGCAAAGGGCCAAGGGCTGGTCATCTGGGTAATCTCGGTTGTTGGTAGCCGAGGGACCTTAGCAAACTTTTGGCATCTGTCACACTTCTTGACGAAATCTAAGGCGTCCTTGCTTAAGGTGGGCCAGAAATATCCGTATCGGAGTATCTTTTTTGCTAACGTTTGCCCTCCGGTGTGATCTCCGCAGCTTCCTTGATGAATGTTGGATAAGATTTCCTTGGCTTCCCTTCCGGCGACACACCTTAATAATGGGTTAGAGAACCCGCGCCGATAGAGGATGTCTCCTTGCATGGTGTAGCGGGACGCTTTCCTCAAGATTTTCTTGACTTCGTTACGCCTGTCGGGTAGTGTGCCATTTTGTAGGTAGTCTCGGATGGGAGTCATCCAAGTTGCTTCTTCGGTTGCAGCTATCAGATTCACTTGCTCAAAACTTGGGATCATTTGCTTTGAGACAGTTACTGCTCCGAAGATGGCCTCGTCTCCCATACTTGCTTGCTTTGCCAATTCGTCGGCCTCTTGGTTCTCTTCCCGAGGGATGTGTTTGACTAAGTAGTGGTCTAATCGGCTGAGAAGTAACTTGGTCTTCTTTAGATATGCTATGAGTCGTTCTTCTCTAGCTTGGAATTCCCCTAGTATTTGATTAACAATAAGCTGAGAATCGCTGTGAAGACACAAAGAATTGGCTCCGATCTCGATAGCAATTTCTAATCCGGCTATTACTGCTTCGTATTCTGCATCGTTGTTGGTGGCAGTGAATTCCAACCTTATAGCATAGTGCAGTTTATTTCCCCTGGGAGTGATGATTACCACACCTGCCCCCGAGCCTTGTTCGTTAGATGCACCGTCCACAAAGAGATTCCACTTGATATCTTCTGTTATTTCCAGTTGCTCCTTATCCTCGTTGGTAGTGAATTCTGCAATGAAGTCAGCCATGGCTTGTCCCTTGATGGCGGTGCGAGGGTGATAGGTGATATCATATTGACTCAGCTCAATACACCATTTAAGTAGTCGCCCGGAAGTGTCGGGACGATGGAGTACCTGCCTTAGTGGTTGATCGGTTAGAACCTTGATGGAATGGGATTGGAAGTAATGACGCAGCTTTCGTGAAGTGATTAGTAAGCAGTATGCTAACTTTTCAAGCTTAGGATATCTGACTTCTGCCCCAGTAAACCTTTTACTGACGAAGTAAACTGGTCGTTGCGTGCGGTTATCTTCCCTTACCAAGGCAGCGCTTAGAGCGTGAGATGACACAGCAAGGTATAGGTATAATTCTTCGCCTTTGCTTGGGGTCGAGAGTACCGGTGGTTTCTGGAGGTGTTCGATTAGGTTAAGGAAAGCGGTCAAGCATTCGTCCGTCCATTCGAACTTTCCTTTATCTTTCTTTAGAGCTTCGAAAAAGGGGACGCACTTGTCCGTTGCTTTGGAGATGAATCGGCCTAGGGCAGCCACTTTTCCATTTAGGCTTTGCATTTCCTTTCGGGTGGAAGGTATCTTGATGTCTCTTAATGCTCGGACTTGTTCAGGGTTTGCTTCTATCCCTCGGGCATGGACGATGAATCCTAAGAATTTTCCTGATGACACTCCGAAGGAGCACTTCAGTGGATTCAACTTCATTCCATACTGTCGAAGTACCTGGAACATTTCGCCCAGGTGGCTTACGTGATCTTTGGCTTCCCGTGATTTTACCAGCATGTCGTCTACGTATACTTCCATTGTTCGTCCTATTAGCCCTGCGAACATCTTGTTGACGAGGCGCTGGTAGGTGGCTCCTGCATTTTTAAGTCCGAAGGGCATCACTTTGTAGCAGTACAAACCCCGGTCGGTGATGAAACTAGTGTGATCTTGGTCGGGAGCATGCATAGGAATTTGGTTATATCCCGAGTATGCATCCATAAAAGACAGGAGTTCGTGCCCGGCTGTGCTGTCTACAAGTTGGTCGATTCTGGGAAGCGGAAAGCAATCCTTTGGGCAGGCGTCATTTAGGTTGGAGAAGTCAATGCAGGTCCGCCACTTCCCATTAGCCTTCTTTACTAGTACCGGGTTGGCGATCCATTCTGGGTAAATAGCTTCTCGTATGAAGTCATTGGCGAGTAGATTCTTTACTTCTTCATCGAGGGCTGCTGATCGCTCTGCCCCCATACTTCTCTTTTTTTGTTTTACGGGTGCCTTGGTAGGATCAATTTTTAATACGTGGCACGCTATGTTGGGGGAGATTCCGGTCATGTCAGCGTGTGACCAAGCGAATACATCCAAGTTGTGGCGGAGAAAATCAACGAGTTGTTCCTTCAATTCCGTTTTCAGCTGCGACCCAATTTTCAGTAGCCTACTTGAGTCGTGCTTGTCTACAGATATAAACTCCATAGCCTCTGCAGGCTCGGCGGTGGCCTCCTCCTCTTTGTCCCTAGGGTCTAATTCATTGAAAGGGTCGCTGGTGTATCGAAGAGGGGGGGCTTTCTTTAGTTGCTATGCTTCAAGGCTTTTTGTGCAGAGGGCAATCTCTACACCTTTCCCTTTATCTCTCCTGTGGTTGTTGCGAAGTTCGGTTACATAGCAGTCTCGTGCAATATCCTGGTCTCCTTCCACTTCCCCTACCCCATTGTCTGTTGGAAATTTCATTTTCAGGCACCACGGGGCTAGGACAATCTGGAAGTCAGATAGGGCTGGTCTTCCTAGGAAGGCGTTGTAGGCCGAATGGTTTTCTATCAGCACAAACGTCTGTTTCCTTACAACGGAGCGGGGATGGCTTCCAATTTCAACGAAGAGGTCCAGCTGCCCGATGGGCATTTTCGCATCTCCAGTGAAACCGTGTAGCGGTTTATCGCAGGGAGATACGTCCTTCATTGACAACCTCATTTTGTCGAATGCGTGTTTGAACAGGATATTTACAGAGCTTCCAGTGTCTACCAGGATTCGGTAAACTTCGGCGGGACCGAGTCGGGCAGAGATAACCATGGGATCCATGTGAGGGTACTGTCTTCCTTCTAGGTCGCGTTTACTGAATGTGATGTCATCACTTTCTTTCCGCTTTGGGTGGCGCTCTTCTATAACCGTATTGACGCAGTCTCTATTGTCTCTGAGCGACTTCCCATATCTTTCCATCTCTTTCCAGCTTCTGTCTGCGATGTGTGGACCTCCTGAGATGGTATGGACCACTATCTTCTCTTGACTAGAGCTGCTAGCGTTGCGGTCGCCTCTGCCGGTCCCTGGTGAGGGTAGCCTTGGGTTTTCATTGGCAGGAGCTGGAGTCCTGTCTTGACTTTTTACATAGCGCTCCAGTTTCTTTCTTCTGATGTGTTCCTCAATCAGATCCCGGAGATGATGGCATTCGTTGGTATCATGTCCGTGGGATTCGTGGAAGCGGCAGAATTTTCCAGATTTCTTGTGCGCTATCTGATTCCTTCTTGTATGGTGGGCGTTTGTATCTAACTTCGCCTTGGGTGGCAAGGAAGATGTTTTCGACGGTCTCGTTCAAAGGGGTGTAAGAGTCGAATCTTGGTCCTGGCCGATATAGGCGTTTCTCTACTTTCTTGCCCCCAGCATTGTCTCTGGAATCATTTCTTCGAACGTCCCTTGCCACAGCAGGGGCGTTGCCATGGGTCGTCTTACTTTGTTGTCCTGACTGCCCCTCAATGGCGGCATCCTCAAGCCTCATGTATTTCCCGGCTTCATGGAAGAAATCGGGTAAAGTAGCTGGTTTTTCTTTTGTCAATCTCCTAGCAAATTTAGTGTCCGGATGCACCCCACTGCAGAGGGCCATTAGGATAAGCTTCTCATCGGCATCTTGAACTGCGGCTGCTGCGGCGTTGAATCTGGTTAGGTATTGCTGCAGCTTTTCTCCAGGTTTCTGTTTGACGCTGGATAAGGAATAAGCGTCCTTAGGTTGCTCCACATGAATGCGGAACTGACTGATGAATTTTTCTTTCAACATTTCCCACGAGCTGATGGATCCTTGGGGTAGATGACAGAACCAGGAGGTAGCAAGATCTGCTAAGAAGAGCGGGAAGCATTTGCACAGCACTCCCTCTGTTGCTCCACTCATGAGCATATGCTGCGTGTACCTCTGTAAGTGTACAACGGGATCGGAGGTTCCTTTGTAAGGTTCCATTGTTGGCATCTTCCATTCTCGGGGGGTGATAGCAATTTCGATATTGCGGGCGAAAGGGCTGGTTACCCTAGCGCCTATCCCTCGATCTCTTTGCTCCCGTTGGACACACTCTCTGAATAAGCGTGCCATCCTTTCATCAGAATTTGGAGCGGACAGAAATGAGTTTGGTTCCGTTCTGTGGGGTTGATTCCGACCAGACAACCTGTAGGGATGGTATCGTCTATCATTCCTCATATTTTCCAGTGGCTGCCTTTGATCTTCTGGGAGCATGCTTGGATCAGCTACAGTTGGCCCTTGCCTTGATCTTCCCCTGTTGGGTTCTGATCTAAGCACTTCCTCGGGTCCAACTTCGGGCTGAACTCTAGCTCGGCCCCGTTCACTGGTGTTTCTGTGGTTAGGCAGCATGACAGGCTCAGCTGCAGTTGACCTCCGCCCGGTACCTTCCCCGTTGGGTTCGGCACCAAACGTTTCCTCAGGCCTAACTTCGGGCTGAGCTCGGTCTCGGCTCCTACCACGGCTACTCCTGCCGTTAGCTCCTTCGAAGAAGGAAGATCTTTGCTGTCTCTGAGATCCTCCAGATTGGGACTCGCCCCATGATTCAGTGTTGCGGTTGGATTCTTCAGCGTCCCTCAAGCGTGACATGAGATGGTCCACCAAGGCTTCCTGCTGGGACGTGAAGCGGTTAGTCACTTCAACAACAACTCTGTCCAAATCTGCCCTAGTAATTGCTGCAGGCTGTTCTGTGGCAGGAGTGGTGGGGTTAGCCTGTCCTCCATTTGTTACCGTTGCTGGAGGAGGAGGATTTACTTGATTTGCGATAGCTGGATCAGGAAGGCTACTGGATGCGATGTTTTTTCCTTTGTTAACATCTTTTCTCTGTTTGGGAGGCATGTTTTCCAAGTGGCGGATGATGCTGTTAGGAAAACTTTCTAAGCGGATGAAGCTGGAGCTTCGAGCTTCAACTTCTTAGTGAAAGCACCAAAAATGTTTGCACAAAAAATGGACAAACACCTCAAAGTTGTATGATTTAGTAGATCTTATGTTGTTCTTAGTGATTTGGGTGATTTATGCAAATATATGAAAAACAGGGGCTAAACTGTAAAAAGACACGCAGATTTATAGTGGTTCAGCCAGAATGTGCCTACGTCCACTTTATATGTTATTTCTCTTCTTTTGTTGTGATTACAAGTACAAAGCTTTGGTACAAGTAAAAGAAAGTTGTTTGAAAGTTCCTTCCGTGCTTGAGCTCTCAAAAACTTGTCCCCATTGTTGTATCCCTGCCCCTCTATTTATAGAGTGAAGCTGGGGGTAGGGGTCTTGGAGGTATATAGCAGCTGGCGGGCCTGGGCTGAGACAATCTGGCCTGGAACACCTTGGTTCGGCATCCCTTGATTCGGTGGTAGGTTGATTCGGTGAGGAGTTGGTCCGGTGTAGGTTGATTCGGCGAAGAGTTGGTCCGGTCGTGTAGTTTGGACCGGCGTGTAGGTTGATTCGGCATAGACTGATTCGGTGGGGAGTTGTTCCGGTCGTGTAGTTTGATTCGGCGAGGAGTTGGTCCGGTCGTGTAGTTTGGACCGGCGTGTAGGTTGATTCGGCATAGACTGATTCGGTGGGGAGTTGAACATGGTGGATGTTTGGTCCGGTAGGGTCAAAATATACCCAACACTTGGCTCTCCCTTACTAGCTGCTTGATCATTACCGTCAAGTTCGACGTTTGGATAGTTGGAGCCAAGCGGTAGTCGTGCTCCACCTTACGTGAATGGTCCGGTCGATGTCTACGGGCCGTTCCATGTCTTCTTAGCTCAACATCCTCTCGATGCATATCACATGCATTCACTTCATCATCATTTCGGGGAGGTAACTGGTTTTCATCCACCTGAACTCCAACATCCAAATCAACCATGGTGGCTCCAGCTTGTGCTCCGCTGGAAAGAGGCAAATTTCCTCCTCTGGATGAGGGATCGGGTCTGATCGGCCCTGGTACCCCAAGTAAGTTTGTTTGTTGATGTTCAGATGCTTCTACGTGATATCCATCAGTTTTGTAAACATTTGCATCTGTGATAATCATCCTCCGATAAGTAGAACTCTCCGATGCAGAATTGGAAGTTGGCTCCCTCCTAGTTTTCCCGCGCTGTTGATCCCTGAGTTGATTCATTAGATCAATATTGGCTTGAATTTGCTGGTTCAACTGTCGACATCTATCCATGAGCTCTCTCATCAGATTCTGGAAATCAGCTTTTGTGATGGAATCAACTTGATTTTGGACATCAACTAGATTGGTAACATTAACATATATCGGTAGATTGCTCTAGCCTCCTTGCCGGATCCTAACGTTCTCTCCTCTTCGATTTGAGAGGTAGATCTGGTGTTCCTAACCATTGTTGATAGTTTTTCTTAGACTTTTGCAAATCTGAATTGAATGGAAAAACTATGTTAGGATAGTTCTGCATCTCTTCCTTGGATTTATGCAATCCAGCAGCAAAGGGATACAAATAGAGCTAAGAATCTTGTTTCTCGGTGGAAGCAGCTGTTGATGGCAAAAATTGGCCACCGACACCCAATTGTATGAAAGTACAAATATCCAGTCATAGAAATTAGATAGTATTTAATGTAAGGAATATAATATAAAGAACAAACAAATTAAAAATGAAAGCAAGTAAAAAGAGATAATATTTATAGTGGTTCAGCTAACTTCGGCCTAGGTCGACTCCAGAATAATCCTTTTTATTATACTATTGTTTGTTTACAGTTACAACCCGAAATCCAAGAATAAAATTAGCAAAGTTTAGCCTAGGTTGAAGATAAAGAGAAGCAGAAAGAAGATCCATTTTCTAATGCCATGCCTGCTATATTTATAGTGGAAGACTTGCACATATATGGCTGAAATTTGGATAGAAGAACCTCCAGGCCATGACAAGGCCACCCAAGAATTTTCAGGCCCATTGGGGCCCACAATAGGGATCATTACCAATCCCTATTTTGGTGTCCAAATGGGTTGTGATCCCACTTGGGGGTTCCCCATGATGTTAGCTACTTTTCCTCCAAATTTTGTGCCATTCCGACTTACGGTTGTGAGATATCGTGTTTTTCGCGAAGTGGTGTTGCATATATTCTGATTTCAGCTGGTCCCTTTGGAGGGATAGGGCCGATCTCTCCAAACTCCTCCAAATGACATGCGATCCTTAGGGGAGCTTCTTCATGTTATATTATGTATAGCCTCTAATTTTCATGCCAATTAGATTAGTAGAACTTGAGTTATTGATTGATCTTTGTTGCAATATGGTACAAAAGCTGATTATTGCCGATCCCTATGGAGGATAGGGGCCGATCCCTCTAACTTGCTCCAAATGATGTGCGATCCATATGGGGTGTTCCACATGTTGTAGTTAGCTTGTGCTCTAAATTTCATGTCAATTAGATGTATAGATGTTGAGATATTGATCGATCTTTGCTATAAAGTTGGGTTTAGCCAATCCTTAAGTGGGAAGAGGGCCGATCCCTCTTTCTTCATCCTTTTGAGGTGCAATCCTTAGGGTAGGCTCCCTAGGGTCCCGACATCTTGTTCACAAAATTTCATTTGCATTGGACTTATGGATTTTGAGATATTGATTACTTTTCATTGATTGTACTTGCTTGGTTGATATATGTCGATCCCTTTTATACCGATCTGTTTTTATATGTTCCCTTTTATAACAATCCCTTTCTTAGGTAAAGTAATTTGCCCTTAACTAAAGAATACAAACTCCAAACGACTTGATTTGAAATATAGCCTCGTGGGGCCTTACTTGTCACTTTATACCGATCTCACCTAGTTTGGGACAAGAATTGAGGATCAGTACCGATCCCCTAGGGGAAGCGATAGGCACCTATCCCCTGCCTAAGGGAGGTAATAATCCGTACTTAGAATATTTTGGAGAGTCTATCTCTTGGTATTGGTTTATCGTCGCTTCATATCATTTCTTGCACTTGATTTCTGGACCTCACAATCCTCACTCTGAGCTACTGGCCTTGAAAATCGTGAAGTCTGTTGGGTTAAATCCGCCTGTATACTGCCTTGAAAAAAGGCGGGTTAACACTTTGCTCCTCAAATACATGCCTTGCGGTATATGAAGGTGTGTTTTGAATTGCCATAAATCAAAAATCCGAAATCCATAATCCATTGATAGCCGTATTTTCCAATTCAAAATCCAATCCAAATCCACGGTCTCTTCAGATCGTTTTATCCAAATCCGCATCCATCCAAAGCCAAACCCATTGTTGTTCGAAAATGATATCCAAATCCATGACCTCTCTGGGTTGTAATCCTAATCCAATTCCTTGATCTCACCGGATCCTTGCCGAGCATAATCTATACTCGACGACCTGAGTAGGCCGTTCCATCACATTCGAGTGAAGCGACCTACCCCTTGCTAGGCATAGTCCATACCTGACAACCTTGATCTCTTCAGATCCTTGTCGAGCACAGTCCATACTCGACAACTTGAGCAGGTCAATCCATCACGTTCGAGCGAAGCGACCTACCCCTTGCCAAGAATATTCCATACCTAAAAACATGTTAGGTTTTATTCTTCAGCATCGATACCCAGTTGAGGACTTAATCCATGATGCTCAAGTCCATTTTATCATGTTTTCCTGATGAAAAGACCCATACCTTGCGATTGTTATCCCGTCTCTCCAGACAGGACCACGACTGCGATCCATACGTGCATCCAAGCACTACGGTTTATCATCATCTCAAAGCATGTCTAGGGACCGTCCTCGATCCCGTACATGTGTAAGTGACTTAGTCGTCCTACTATGGAGTTTGTTACTTATTATGTGCCATCCCATTCAATTGATGACAAGTTGATGATGATGCCTTGATCCAGTGCCATTTTCATTCGAGGTGGACGGTAGCTGCTCCTATTCCACCACCACAGCTCGAGTCCTTACGTATTGTTGCAACAGACCATTTCTTATGTGTTCCTCAATGATATCCTTCGAATGCCTATAGTCATCTGTATTGTGCACATCTAGCTTATGAAATATGCATCGCTTTCCTGATGTCCGTTCACGTTCGAAGGGTTCCCTCCTTGCCGGCCTTCGATATGGAAGGCATCCTCGAGTATCTTGATATATCCATTCTAGGGTTTAATTCAATTTTGAGTAGGAAGAGTATTTGGGTTTTCCCCTCTATCGCTTCGATCCATCGAAGCTATTATCCATATTCTGTTTACCCATGTCCTTTCTCGAGCTTTCATCGGGAGGTTCTCCTCCTCGTACTGTATTAACTTCCATTGCCTCTTTATTAGCTTTCTCATTTTCTTGTCATAGAAACCTTTTTTCTTCATGCTAGAATTCCTTGAGATCCATCATTGGATCCTGTATCAGTGATATCTTAAAATCTGAATTATCTGCAACTCCTAACACTGCCACCATCAAAACCATCGATGGATCTGGTTGATCCACCGAAATAATTGTCGCATTGAACCTGGTTAAGAAATTCTTAAGTGATTCTGCTTCCCACTGCTTTACTGATATCAATGTCATCACATTCTTGGGTCTCGTAATGTGAACCCAAAACTGCTTCATAAATCTTTCGACCAATTCCGTCCATGTGCTAATAGAACCGCTTTCCAATTTTTTGAACCATAGCGCAGCTACATCCGTTAAGTACAGGGGGAATCATCTAGCCATGACTTCTTCGAATGCCCCCAGTACTTCCATGTACCGTATATATCTCATCATATGCATAGTTAGATCCAACTTTCCATCATGAGCTTCTAGTGTTAGTATTCTGAATTTTGGTGTATTCCTAGCATTCCTGATATTAGGAGCGAATGGACTTCTATTTACATCCTCCAGATCCATGTTCACAAATCCTCCACGCATAGCTCACCTTATCATCTCTACAAACCTGTCACATTCTTCCAGTGGTAATCTCCTTTCATCATGTCCAAGCTGCCCCCCTCCCTCGAGTCTACGAGGGAATGCTGGAACGTATTCCTTCGGATGAGCATCCAAATTCCTATTCGCACCAAGCTCCATGGGATTGATCGCAGGTTCTCCAGCATTGCGATCAACCAGACCCAAGGACATGCCTCTTAGCCTTTGTGAATCAGTGTCGATCCCTCTAAGATGGTCGGGACTGCACCCGGCTACTCTGTTCCATTCCTTTGTTCGTTGGCTCCATTTCCATGTTCCTGGTTCTAATATCCAGCGATTCCTACTACTTCAACTCCTTGATTTAAGTTGTCATTAGCTTCTGCTGCTCTATTCCCTTGATTCTATGCTCCAGCTTGTCCAATCTATCAAAGTAAATTCTACATCATCTCCTTATGTCTTTTCAGCATCCCCTCCTGCATAACATCCATCATCATTTTCATTTCATCCATGGTCATGTATTTAGATGCTTGATTAGCTCTAGCTCTCGAGGAAGCCTCCTGACTCCCTCAATGGTGGCTCCTTTCTAGTAGCACTCTCCTTGTTGATTGCCAAGCCATTGCTTCCTAGATCCAAGTATCCAAGCTTCTAAATCTAAGATCGTAGCTTCCAAATCTGTGGGCTCAAGTCCTCTCAATGAAAGAACCAAAATGTTGGTGGCAAAAATTGGCAACCAATATCCAGTCATAGATCTCAGATCGTATCTAATGTAAGGAATATAATATGAAGAAAACAAATTAAAAATAAAAGCAAGTAAAAAAAGACAAGATTTATAGTTGTTCGGATAACTCTGGCCTATGTTCTCTCCATAATAATCATTTTTATTATATTGTAGTTTGTTTATAGTTACAATCCAAAATCCAAGAATAAAATTAGCAAGTGTA
The DNA here is from genome assembly GCA_030737815.1 of Allium fistulosum. NCBI lineage: Eukaryota > Viridiplantae > Streptophyta > Magnoliopsida > Asparagales > Amaryllidaceae > Allium > Allium fistulosum. The sequence goes on along the minus strand of CM060907.1, from coordinate 873,405,650 downwards.
GCCTAGGTTGAAGACAAAGAGAAGAAGAAAGAAGATAAAATTAGCAAGTGTAGCCTAGGTTGAAGACAAAGAGAAGAAGGAAGAAGTTCCTTTTTTTGACGTCATGCCTGTTGTATTTATAGGGGAAGATGTGCATGTATCGAGCTGAAATTTCGACTGAAGAACCTCCAGGCCATGGCGAAGCCACCCAAGAATTTTCAAGCTCATTGGGGCCCACAATAAGGATCGGTACCGATCCCTATTTTGGTGTGCAAATGGGGTGCGATTCTTTTATGGGATTCCCCATGATGTTAGCTACTCGACCTCCAAATTTCATGCCATTCCGACATATGGTTTGTGAGATATCGCATTTTTTGTGAAGTGGTGTTGCATATATTCTTATTTTCAGCTGATCCATTTGGAGGGATAGCGGTCGATCCCTCCAAACTCCTCCAAAAGACATGCGATCCTTAGGGGAGCTTCTCCATGTTATATTATGTATAGCCACCAAGTTTCATGCCAGTTGGATTAGTAGAACTCGAGTTATTGATCGATCTTTGTTGCAATATAGTGCGAAGGCTGTTTATAGCCGATCCCTATGGAGGGATAGAGGCCGATCCCTCCAACTTGCTCCAAATGATGTGTGACCCCTATGAGGTGGTCCACATATTGTAGTTAGCTTGTGCTCCATGTTTCATGTCAATTGGATGTGCGGATGTTGAGATATTGATCTATCTTTGCTATAAAGTTGGGTTTAGCCGATCCCTAGGAGGGAAGAGGGACGATCCCTCTTTCTTCATCCTTTTGAGGTGCGATCCCTAAGATAGGGTCCCCACATCTTGCTCACAAAATTTCATATGCATTGGACTTATGGATTTTGAGATATTGATTGTTTTTTATCGATTTGTACATGCTTGGCTGAAATATGTCGAACCCTTTTATACCGATCCTTTTTTATACGATCCCTTTTATACCAATCCCTTTCTTAGGTGAAGTAATTTGCGCATAACTTGAGCATACAAACTCCAAATGACTTGAGATTTGAAATGTAGCCTCATGGGGCCTTCCTTATCACTTTATATCGATCTTACCTAGTTTGGGACAAAAATTGAGGATATGTTCCGATCCCCTAGGGAAGGGATAAGCACCTATCCCCTACCTAGGGGAGGTACCAATCCATACTTAGAATATTCTAGAGAGTCTATCTCTTAGTCTCGGTTGACCGTTGCTTCATATCATTGTCTGCACTTGATTTATGGACCTCACAATCATCACTCTGAGCTACTGGCTTTGATAATCATGAAGTCTGCTGGGTTGAATCCGCCTGTATACTGTCTTGGAAAAAAGTGGATTAACAGCACCAAAATGTTTGCACCAAAAATTGGCACAAACACCCAATAGAGATTTTGTAGAGGAGTTAATAAAGAATAATAAATGTAAACAGAGAGAATATAGTGGTGAAGTAACAAGAAACAAGCTAATAACAAAGACACAACAATTTATAGTAGTTCAGTGTTTTTTTCCTACGTTCACTTTAAAGAGATAGCTTTATTAATCACTTTTTAAACTGAGTACAATATGGATCAAATTAGAACCCTTAGTTACAAAAGAGTACAAAGCAACAAGCCGCATAAAGATCCCCAAAGTGAATAATCAATTTTGCATTTATAGAGAAAGACGGCGAAATATCTTCATGAAAGTTTGCACAGGAGGGATCGCATGGCCTAAATCTTAAGAAAAAAGGATCGACTAATCCCTATGATTGGTGATTTTCAAGGTATGATCCCTGTGGGAGCTTCTCCATGTCGTATTATGCTTAGCCTCTAAGTTTCATGTCAATTGGACTTGTAGATGTTGAGTCATTGATCGATCATTGCTGCAAAGTGTGTCGTTGCTTGCTTCTAGCCGATCCCTATGGAGGGAAGAGTGTTGATCCTTATTGATTGCTCCTTTTAGGGTGTGATCCCTAGGGTCGCTACATATTGTTTCCAAAGTTTCATATGTATTGGACTTCTGGATTTTGTGATATCGATTGTTTTCCCTTGAGTTGTACTTGTTTAACTGAAGTAATCTGATCCCTTTGGCAGAAAGGGATCATAACTGATCTCTTTTCTAGATTAGATTATATTCCATACTTAGAATGTTCTGTATAGCATATCTCTCAATTTTTTTCAATCACGACTTCATATTATCATTTGTACTTGATTTTTGGACCTCATAACCATCACTCTGGGCTTACTGGCCTTGATGATAGTCGTTTCTAACTTGTCCAATCAGTTCGGATATAGCCGGGTCAAAATGATGGATAACAGTGAGCATGGGTTTATGAGTCTGAAAGAGAGGTTGACGAGTGCACCAGTATTGACCATTCTAAGTGGAAATGAGGAGTTGACAGTATATACGGATGCTTATGATACTGGATTGGGTGTGGTATTGATGCAGTAGGGAAGAATTATCGCCTATGCTAGTCGAAAGCTAAAGCCGCATAAAAGGAATTACCCAACCCATGATTCGGAATTGGCGGCGATAGTTTTAGCTTTGATGGTGTGAAGGAATTATCCGCTAAGAAAAAGGTTTGAGTTGTTTAGGGACCACAAATCCTTGAAGTACTTTTTCTCTTAGAAGGATCTCAACCTTCATTAGCAATGGTGGTTGGAGTTCTTTGCCTTTTATTATTTTGGTATTTCCTATACATCAGGAAAAGGGAATGCATTCGCCAATGCATTGACTAGAAGACATGCTAATTTGGGAGCAATGTTCTTGGAATGGAAGCAAATAGAGTACATTGCTGGATATGATTTTAGACCTCATTGTGAGTTGGAACGAGAAATGTTGGCAAGTTTGTCGATTAAACCTACTCTAATAGAAAGGATCAGTGCTAGTCAGAAGAGAGAAGCTAGGTTAGTGGGGTCATAACAAGGATAGAAGAAGGAGTAGAATCTGAAGATATGAAGCAATACAAACTCGATCGAGAAGGTTGGTTTCGTAAGGATGGAAGATTATTTGTTCCCAATGTGGATGGATTAAGAGATGAAGTGTTACAGGAGTGTCATCATTGCAGGTTGACCATTCATCCCAGCGGTAACAAGATGTACTGAGATATGAAGCAAACTTATTACTGGGAATGTATGAAGAGGGATATCGGGGCATTCATCTCAAAGTGTATGAACTGCCAGTTGGTAAAGGTAGAGCAGAAGAAACCTAGTGGACTGTTGCAACCGCTAGAAATTCTTGAGTGGAAATGGGAGCAAGTATCGATGGATTTTATTGATGGACTGCTAAGGACTTGAGCATGGTATAATGGCATTTGGGCCATCGTGGATTGACTGACTAACAGTGCAAGATTTATACCCTTTAAGTCAAGTAGAACGGCATCCACACTGGCATAGTTGTATGTGAAATGGATAGTATGATTTCAGGTGTGCCAAAGAGCATTGTAAGTGACTGAGACCCATTGTTCACTAGTAGGTTTTGGAAGAGCTTACAAGAGGTGTTAGGGACCGAGCTGCACCTTAGTATAGATTATCCCCCGCAAACGGATGAGCAAACTGAAAGAGTAAATTGTATATTGGAAGATCATCTGCAAGCATGCATTATAGATTTTGGAGGATCATAGGATGATCATTTGCATTTGGTAGAGTTTGCATACAATAGTAGTTATCAGTCGAGTATTGGTTTGGCTCCGTATGAAGCATTGTGTGGCCGACCATGTAATACTCGTTTATGTTGGTGGGAAGCGGGCGAGAAACTAATACTTGGGCTAGATACGATTAGAGAGACATCGGAGAAGATTGAGGTCATTTGGCAACGAATGGAAGTTTCTCAAGATCGATAGAAAAGTTACATGGATAAGAGACGAAGAGATTAGAGTTTTCTATTGAAGATAGGGTATTCCTGAAGGTTTCTTCTCTAAAAAATGTAGTTTGAATCGGTAGAAAGGGGAAGTTAGCACCGAGATTTGTAGGTCCTTTTCCAATATTTGAGAGGATTGAGAAGCTACCATATTGGGTCGACTTCCTTAGAAGATGGCGGGCGTGCACAACGTTTTTCATGTCTCTTATCTATGAAAGTTTGTGCATGACTCGGGCGTGATGATTACACCGGATCAGCTAGAAGATGTTGAGGTAGAACCAGAAGTTTATAGATCTCATAAGCCGCTTTGTATTGTTGGATATGATACGAAACAACTTAGGAGAAAGTCGGTGAAGCTAGTAAAAGTATAATGGAGCGAAAGTGATGACGATTGTACATGGGAGACTAAGGAGTGCATGGGGACTACATGTTTGGAGCTCTTTGAATGATAAAGACCATCGTTTATCGTATCTACTTTAACCATTGCACATCATATTTGATAGGTTAGTATTCCCCATGATGGGATAGGTTCACCTACACTGTTTGTTGCATGTTTGATATGGTTGATGGTTGCATATGATTGTTCGGCATATGGAGTTTTTATGGTTTCTTATACTTTGGCTTGTTTAGGGATTTCGGGGGTGAAATTCTTAATGGAGGGAGAATGTGATGATCCGTATTTTACGTATCGGAGGATCGTTAAATATTTTTATTTTATTTGTACGAGTTATGATTCTATAATTTTGGAATATGACTCTTAGGGACATTTTACACAACTATGATTTTTCTTGAATTTCTATGTGACCATTTTGACCCTGAAAATCTTTTTTGGAATATAAATTTGAATAGGAGTTAAATAAGGTTCTTAAACCTATTCTATTACTTTAGGGTGATAGTTTCCCATTACGTTAAGTGGTTATAGTGGAAAAACGGACTTACGGTTAGGAAGTTATGGCTATTTTAAGTTTTAACAGTTGCTGGCTAGAAATAGTGTGTACTTAATTAAGCCCATTAGTCTAATTCAAAATTTACTATAAATAGGGGGCTGGAGAGTCAAATTAAAACTTTTTCCTCTATCCCAAATCAGAATTAAACTCCCATTAACCCAAGGTTCATCCAAAATCACCCAAATTACTCTCTAATCAAACCGAATTGAGAATTAGTGAATAAATATCGATTAGAAGATAGAGATCATTGATTTGGCCGATTTGCATTGCTTTTTGTTGCTATCAATATTGGATCTATGCTCGATTTGGTTGAATTCGGTAATTGGTAAATGGTTTATGCCTTCTCACTATCCTATACATGTTTATATGGTAAAATTGCATGGTTTAACATTATTCAGGAGATTTAATTAGCTAAATTAAATAGAATAATGTAATGATTAAATGGTTAAGGATTGAGATTTGAATAATAAAGGGGTAGCCGTGCCTAGTTGAACTAATAAGTTAAAAGGAATTTAAAATGAAATAAGTTAGGGAATTAGATAAGGGGCAATATAGGAATACACTATATTCTTATACCCTAAACCCTTAACCCACCTTTATTTTCACGTTCACAATCTAAAGCACTAAATCTAGAGGTCGGCCACCATTAAAGAAGAGTATGGGGAAGAAAAGCTAAATCAAGAGGAAAAGCTAATCAAATTCAATTCAAGAATCAAATCTCAACACCTTAACAACAAAGCTAAAGGTGAGTAATATGTTACATCTCATATTTTGATGTTTTCGGCTTCTAAGATTAGACCCGAATGAGTTTGCAAAGTATATTGCCATGTTTTGAATGATAATTAGATATATATATATATATATGCTTGTTGATGAATTATGCTTATTCATATTGATTTTATGACATGTTTTGGATTGAAAAACCTATCAAATGACATCCAAATGCCTTGCGATTTTAGTATATTGTCAGAAATGATAATTTAGAGATAGGTTTAAAGTTTTAAAATTTTCTGAATTAATGTGGATTTATTATTAATTTTCTAGTGAAGAAAATGGTATTTTGGGTTTAAAATTAATTATGGCTATAATATGATAGTTTTGGGTCAAAAATTTAAATATGTTAGAAAACATATTAAGAGAGATTTATGAGAATTTTTATAGAATTTTCTTAAGTGTTTCAATAAATATATAAAATATTTAAGGTATGGCACTTAAGTGTTTTATATGTTTATAAAAGGAGAAGGGGCTATTAGCAAATGTTTTGAAATGTTAATTTCTGAAATTCGAAAGCACCTTTTAGAAAGGATTTTGAAAAGTTAAGGCAACCAATTATAAGATGCCAAATAAGCAGGTTAGTTGAAAAGAATTACCCTTTTAAGTTAAAAATCAGGTTTTATAAGGTTCCGATGCTTTACCAACTTCGGCAGCCACCTTTCGACTTAGTACCTTCGCCTCCAACCTGGTCAAAACCAATGCACATGGTATCAAAGACTAGGTGCGTAGTGAATTGGACATAGGCGAAAGGTATAGGTCGAAACAAGGGGTTCCGTAGGGGTGGAAGCTTTGCTTTGTTTTCTAAAAGTAATGCGCCTGCTTCACTTTCAAAAAGAATGGTTTCGAATAAGATATCTTTCGAATTGGTCAATGGTTTTAAAGAAAGAATGCTTTCGAATGAGGTTGCTCCTTTGTATTAAGTAAATGCTTTCGAAGGGGTCGAAACCCCTAACTACTGTCTTTTACCTTTCAACCCAGATTGGTTTCGAAAGGGTCCCTTTGTTTTTAAAATTAAAGTTGCCTTTCCAATGCTTTTGAAGGGATAGGTTCCGACACCATCCACTTCTTTACTTAGGAAATTGCTTTCGAAAGAGTTGCTTTCGACTTGGTTGTTTTAAAACCCTTTTTATATTTTGAAGGTTAAACCCGGAGGTTTCGAAAGAAATGGTTTCGAAAGGTTTTCCACATGTTTTAACTTGAACCCAATGCTTTCGAAGGTTTGTTTTAAGTAGTATACTTTAATGCTTTCGAAAGGAAACTAATAAAGTTTCAAAGGGGAGGTTCCCCAGTATTTTTGAAAGGTATATGTAAAAGATTTCGAAGGGGTGATTCTGCAATGGTTTCGAAAGGTTTACCTTAGTATTTAAATGGAAGGTTTCCAATGGTTTGGAAAGGCATATTTAAAATGTTTTAAAAGAGGATGTCTAAGGTTTATAAAGCATTCGAAAGAATTCTTTACAACATTTTCGAAAGGATTATTGTAAATGGTTTCGAAAGATATGTTTTAGCTTTTCGGCCTAAAGTTATAAAGTAAAGTAGTTTACTTGTATCGAAAGACGTACTTTCAATGGTTTCAAAAGGGGTACTTTCAATGGTTTCGAAAGAGAACTGTTTAAAGGTTTAAACAAAGGTTTCAAATGTTTTTATCAACAATGTTTTGGGTAAAGCATATATCATGGCAAAGAGATCTGAGTAAAGCAAATGTTATATTTTCCTTATTTAAGTATGATCTAAAGGGATTAAATCAAGTTAATGATTTATGTTAGTCCATAGGATAGTGGTTTTGATGACAACAACTATAGAAGTGTTATAAAATATATATGTGCAGGAAATCTATATGCAGGTATCAACAAAAGAAGACTGTACAGTAAAGAAAACAAAATTGATGAAGACAAAGATCAAGAGTTCAAAATTGAAGACTCATGAGATTCAAGATATTCAAGAGTTCAAGACAGGTTAGATATTTGTTAAAACTCCTTGAAAGCACTATCATTCTTTTTTATCCAATTTACTCGTGGAATGGAATCCACTTCGTTCTTGTTAAAGGGATGGAACCCTAGTGAGATGGAACTCACGAAATATCTAGTGGAACGGATAGTAGCCCTATTTTGTTATCCACTAATTTTGATTCAAAATGATTTTCAAAATTATCTCTTGTTTTATAAAATGATTTTCAAATATTCCTTTTCAAAAGAAAAACCTTCGTTCACATTTCCAAAAATGTTTTAGCCTCAAAATCATATTTATCATTTTGTTATATTTTGATTTCAAAAATTGTCCTTGATATTTTAGCCTCAAAATCTATTTTAATATTATATTTACTTTAGTTTATTTACTTTGATTTTAAATATATTTTAGTATATATACATATATACATTCATAAGTATTTCTACTTCTAAATACCTTCTACAAATACATAGAGACCATTTGAATAAAGTTGCATATGTTTTAAATCATCATTTTCAAAGTAAAGCAAATCATCACTTTTTACTAGACCATGTCGACATCCTATTTACCTGTCATGTCGACATGCTTCCCGTTACAGCAAAGGTTGTTTTCAAAAGAAGTGTCTATTCGTTTAAACCTCTTCGAATGGACACATCCATTCATTCTCTATAAATAGAGACTGTTATATGGACGTTTTCCAGTAACTACTTTCTTTATTTTCTCTCCTCTTTACTCTCTTATCTTATTTTCTAATCATCTTATCCATATTCTGCCGAAATCTTAAGTGAATCAAACCAGAATATCTCTAGTTTGATTCTTTGCCACTCTCTCCAAAGAATTTCAGTGCTTATCAGAGTTATAGATACATTTGTACTCAAAGAAACTTGTGTGGGGTTATAAAGGTGTGATCGTGTCCTTGGAAATCGATCGGGTGAACTTGTGTCCTGTGAATCAAGTAGTTCTACCCAGAGACCTGAGAATCTGGAGGGTGTACCTCGTTGCCTTGGAATCGAGGGATTGTAATCTAGATTATTGTTGAATAGAAAGCCGTACGAGTTGTGCGGGACTGGATGTAGGGTAACACCGAACCAGTATAAAATTCCTGGTGTGTTCTTTCCTTTACTTGCTTTTTATTTATATTTGCATTTGTTTGTGATTCTGTGATTTGATCTGTGATTGTGTATTTGCATTAAGTTAGTTAATTCAATTTAAATCAAAGAAGTTTTAAAGAAATTCTTAAAACACTATTCACCCCCCTCTAGTGTTAAATAGCCTTAAGATCATCTTCCGCGTCCCTTTCAATTTAAAGGGATTTAATTATTTTGAAAAGGTTTTCATGGAAAATTTAAAGGGTAGGTAACCCTAAAAAAATGAATCGGATATTTGTATACTGGATGGGACAAGTATAGGGTTGCACCCTATACATTAGCTTTAGCCCCAAGCTAATTTTAGTCCAAAATTCCAATGTTTAAGGCTTAGTCATAGGTAAGACTTAAATGATGGTTACACACAGAATGAAATATATATGTATAGAGATAGGTTATTGGTGAGCCGGCAAAACCATTAGGATCAGGTGACCGTTAGAGAAGTAAGTTAATGACAGATCGTCTATAAGTATGTCTAACAGTTGTTAGATAATTTGTTTAGTTTGTGTGGTATGCATGAGTTAGCCAAAGGTTAGTAGTTAGCCAAACAAAACTACATTTTGTTCGGACAACTAGTCAATTTATTACCTGTTTTGAGCATATATGATAATTGCTATTATTGATATAATCCATTTGATTAACCAGTTTGGTTATAGGATTTTGATTTGCAAAAAGATACGTTTTAAAGGGATATTAGTGAGGGGAAACCCGTTCCGCTAAGCGGCGTGGTCTCACTTAATATCAGTAAACCGAGATGTAATAGTATTATTCACACCAGGCTTTATGTCTGACTCAAAGTTTATGTTTTTCCCTTTAAATTCTCGGGTGCTCAAAATTGATTTGAGTAGATTGAGAGTTTGGGTTTTTCAGGTTTTAGTAGGTGGACGAATAAAGCTTCCAGAGACGAGTAGGAGGCTGATGTTAGCTATATTTAGGAGTTGCTGTTTTATTTTGTATTATTCCGCTATGTTGAATTAAGTCAGATATGACTATATGAGACTCAGGTCAACCAAGGGGGCATCTTCATATGTCGCTCTTGGCGTTTTTATGTAATAATTATATTTGATATGAACCTGGAAAACGATTTGGAATTATGTAACTTGGATAAAAAAAGTTGTTTTGAGACGTAATCAGAAAAATGTTTTAATCTGTGGTGATTTTATTTCATATTCAAGTGCTTCTGATATTATGGATACCATTAACATTACCGTATTTGATCACCGGAAGTTAATACTATGGATGACTGCAGTATCAGTAGCGCTTAGCTTCGGGCCTCCAAATTGGGGATGTTACATTATAGTAGAAAAACGGACTTACGATTAGGAAGTTATGGCTATTTAAGTTTTAACAGCTACTGGCTAGAAATAGTGTATATTTAATTAAGCTCATTAGTCTAATTCGAGATTTACTATAAATAGGGGGCTAGAGAGTCAAATTAAAACTTTTCCCTCTATCCCAAATTAGAATTAAACTCCCATTAACCGAAGATTCATCCAAAATCACCCAAATTACTCTCTAATCAAACCGGATTGAGGATTAATGAATAAGTCATCGATTAGAAGATAGAGATCGTTAATTTAGCCGATTTGCATTACTTTTTGTTGCTATCCATATTGGATCTATGCTCGACTTGGTTGAATTCGGTAATTGATAAATGGTTTACGCCTTCTCGCTATCCTATACATGTTTATATGGTAGAATTACATGATTTAACATGATTTATGGCTATAAAAACTTTTCGAACTTTAATTACATGTTATTCTATGCGTATATGTTGAATTTAATTAGAAATTACCCTTATTCATGTTCATATATTCATGTAAAATGTTGATCTAGGTAAGAATCGGTTTTTTTATCATATTCATATGTTTTGATTGCTTGAATGGATGTATGTGCATGTTGATCTATGTTTGTACGTTGTGATTTGATGTGGTTTGCCAGTGTTTTGGATGTTTAGAAAGATAGGTTAGAGAATTTGGCAATTCGGAGGCAAAGATGGTCAGAATTGGACGAAACTTAGAGGGGAGGCTCTGGAGTGTGAAAAAAGCATGGTGTTCAAGTCGCGGCTCCAAATTCTCAAAGTGCACAACTCGGCACTGATGAAGAGTTTGGTACTGACTTATTTCTGTGGTCAGATTACTCATGGTTGGCATGTGATTATAGTGTATGGCTAGTAGAGTTAACCCAAGGCAAGGGATAGGTAATTGGCTAAGGGTTGGAAGCTATGTTGACTTGTTTCCAGAATGTGAGGTGAAATGCTTTGGAGTGAACACCGAGTAGTTTGGATGGATATGTCGGGGTTAAAGCATCTTGGTATGGAGTACTAAAAGTAAGGAAGAAGTAGAAATAAATTTGACAAATAAAGGGCTAAGAGGACAAGTTGGTACGAACTTGTTTATGTCGGTACTGGGTTATCCTAATGGGCCCAGAGAGAGTGAGACTTCTTGGAGATGAAGTGGAGGTCTGGTAAATCATGTTGGAGGTGTTGGCTCATTTGTATCAAGGATGAGTTGCGATGTAACATCATGATAAAAGCTTTGTATCTTTAATTTGTGACTCGATGTGGGAGTTGGTACTGAAGATAGCAGCTCGATAAAGAAGAGAGATGTAGAATGAGGAAGTGGTGGGTTCCTGGATACTGGAAACTGGATTAATCAACAGAAGGGCTTGGAATTTGAATGGAGCAAAGGGGGCCTCGAATATGAATGTGCAAAGGAATCGTTGATACTCGAAGTGTTTTCTATTTTACTTGAAGCAGGGTTACTGTAAGTGGGGACACTGGTGGATCAATTGATAGACCTGTATACCCTAGACCAGTGGCTTTAGGTCTAGAGTCTAGCTTTGGGCTATAGGACATGTATTGAGCTTTGGGCTGCGTCATATGAGAGTAAAACAAAAACTGGGGTTTCCATTAGTCCCTAACAGTAAGAAGGCCATACGAGTTATCATATATTCAGAGCACAAAGATGAGTGATAGTGAATATTGCTTGATGGATGCTATATTGCTTTGGTTGCTTTCTTAAGTGGTCTATCACTCGGGGATATCATTGGAAGTAGGTACTGGAGATGGGGATATCTGGACATCCATCATTCTATGTTGTACAGTATCTTTATGATATTGTAGAGTAGCATATATAATGTTATGTTTTAACTCTTTGGTTGCAGGGACAGGTCAAGTATGGTTCATGTAGGTATACTTTAATGCTTTCGAAAGGTAATTAATAAGGTTTCAAAGGGGATGTTCTCCTATATTTTCAAAGGCATATGTAAAAGGTTTTGAAGGGGTGATTCCCCTATGGTTTCGAAAGGTTTACCTTAGTATTTAAATGGAAGGTTTCCGATGGTTTCGAAAGGAATATTTAAAATGTTTTAAAAGAAGATGTCTAAGGTTTATAAAGCTTTCGAAAGAAATGTTTTTATTGTTTTCGAAAGGACTATTGTCAATGGTTTCGATTTTTCCTTTCGGCCTAAGGTTATAAAGTAAAGTAGTTTACTTGTATCGAAAGGGGTACCTTCAATGGTTTCGAAAGAGAATTGTTTAATGGTTTAAACAAAGGTTTCAAATTTTTTCATCAATAATGTTTTGAGTAAAGCATATATCATGGAAAAGAGATTTGAGTAAAGCAAATGTTATATTTTCCTTGTTTAAGTATAATTTAAAGGAATTAAATTAATTTAATGATTTAAAGGGATTAAATCATTTTGAAAAGGTTTTCAAGGAAAATTGAAAGGGTAGGTAACCCTAAATAAAACGACTCGGATATTTGTATACCATATGGGTCTGGTATAGGGTCGCGCCCTATACATTAGCTTTAGCCCCAAGCTAATTTTAGTCCAAAATTCCAGTGTGTAGGGCTTAGTCACAAGTAAGATTTAAATGATTGTTATACACTGAAAGGAATATATATGTACAGAGATAGGTTATTGGTGAGCCCGCAAAACCATTAGGATCAGGTCACCCGTGGAGAAGTAAGTTAAGGACAGACCGTTCAGAAGTATGTCTAACGGTTGTTAGATAATTTATTTAGTTTGTTTGGTAGGCCCGAGTCAGCCAAAGGTTAGTAGTTAGCCAAACAAAACTACATTTTGTTCGGACAACTGGTCCATTTATTACCTGTTTTGAGCATATATGATAATTGCCATTATTGATTCAATTAGTTTGGTTGCAGGATTTTTATTTGCAAAAAGATATGTTTTAAAGGGATATTAGTGAGGGGAAACCCGTTCCCTAAGCGGCATGGTCTTACTTAATATCAGTAAACCGAGATGTAATAGTATTATTCACACCAGGCTTTATGTCTGACTCGAAGTTTATGTTTTTCCCCTTAAACTCTCAGGTGCTCAAAATTGATTTGAGTAGATTGAGAGTTTGGGTTTTTCAGGTTCTAGTAGGTGGACGAATAAAGCTTCCAGAGACGAGAAAGAGGCTGATGTTAGCTATATTTAGGAGTAGCTGTTTTATTTTCCTTTTTCCGCTATGTTGTATTAAGTCAGATATGACTATATGATACTTTGGTCAACCAAGGGGGCATCTTCATATGCCGCTCTTGGCATTTTTTGTAGTAATTAATTTGATCCGAACTTGGGAAACGATTTGGAATTATGTAACTTGGATATGAAAAGTTGTTTTGAAATGTAATCAGAAAAATGTTTTAATCTGTGTTGATTTTATTTCATATTCAAGTGCTTCTGATATTATGGATACCATTAACATTACCATATTTTGTCACTAGAGGTTAATACTATGGATTACTACAACATCTGTAGCGCTTAGCTTCGGGCCTCCAGATAGGGGATGTTACATTATAGTTGAAAAACGGACTTACGGTTAGGAAGTTATGGCTATTTAAGTTTTAACAGTTGCTGGCTAGAAATAGTGTGTACTTAATTAAGCCCATTAGTCTAATTCGAAATTTACTACAAATAGGGGGCTAGAGAGTTAAATTAAAACTTTTTCCTCTATCCCAAATCAGAATTAAACTACCATTAACCCAAAATTCATCCAAAATCACCTAAATTACTCTCTAATGAAACCGAATTTAGGATTAGTGAATAAATCATCAATTAGAAGATAGAGATAATTGATTTAGCCGATTTGCATTACTTTTTGTTGCTATCCATATTGGATCTATGCTCGATTTGGTTGAATTCGGTAATTGGTAAATGGTTTACGCCTTCTCACTATCCTATACATATTTATATGGTAGAATTTCATGGTTTAACATGATTTATAGCTATAAAACCTTTTCTAACTTTAATTACATGTTATTCTATGCATATGTGTTGAAATTAATTAGAAATTACCTTTATTCATGTTCATATATTCATGTAAAATGTAGATCTAGGTAAGAATTGGCTTGTTTATCATATTCTTATGTTTTGATTGCTTGAATGGATGTATGTGCATGTTGATCTATGTTTGTATGTTGTGATTAGATGTGGTTTTCTAGTGTTTTTGATGTTTAGAAAGATAGGTTATAGAATTTGGCAATTCGGAGGCAAAGATGGTCAGAATTGGACGAAACTTATAGGAGAGGCTATGGAGTATGGAAAAAGCTTGGGGTTCAAGTCGTGGGTCCAAATTCTCAAAGTGCACAACTTGGCACCAACACGAAGTGGTCGGTACCGACTTATTTCTGTGGTCAGATAGCTTATGGTTGGCATATTATGATATAGTATGGCTAGTAGAGTTCACCCAAGGTAAGTGATAGGTAATTGGCTAAGGGTTGGAAGCTATATTGACTTGTTTCTAGAATGTGAAGTGAAATGCTTTGGAGTGAACACCGAGTAGTTTAGATGGATATGTCGGGGTCAAAGCATCTTAGCATGGAGTGCCGAATGTAAGGAGGAAATGGAAAGAAATTTGGCCAATAAAAGGCTAAGAGGACAAGTTGGTACGAACTTGTTGATGTCGGTACCGAGTTATCATTGTGGGCCCAGAGAGAGTGAGACTTCTTGGAGATGAAGTGAAGGTCATGTAGATGGTATTGGAGGTGTTGGCTCTTTTGTATCAAGGTTGAGATGCGATGTAACATCATGATAAAAGCTTTGTATCTTCGATTTGTGACTCGATGTGGGAGTTGGTACCGATGATAGCAGCTCGATAAAGAAGAGAGATGTTGAATGAGGAAGCAGTGGGTTCCTTGATACTGGATTAATCAACAGAAGGGCTCGGAATCTAAATGGAGCAAAGGGGGCCTCAAATATGAATGTGCAAAGGAATCGTTGATACTCGGAGTGTTTTCTGTTGTACTTGAAGCAGGCTTACTATAAGTGGGGACGCTGGTGGCCAATTGATAGACCTATATACCCTGGACCAGTGGCTTTGGGTCTAGTGTCTAGCTTTGGGCTATGAGACACGTATCGAGCTTTGGACTGCATCATATGAGAGTATAACGAAAACTAGGGTTTCCATTAGTACTTAGTAGTAAGTAGGCCATTCGAGTTGTCATATATTCAAAGCACAAAGATGAGTGATAGTGAATATTGCTTGATGGATGCTATAGTTGCTTTGGTTGCTTTCTTTAGTGAGCTATCACTCGTGGATATCATTGGAAGTAGGTACAGGAGATGGGGATATCTGGACATCCATCATTCTATGTTGTACAGTATCCTTATGATATTGTAGAGTAGCATATATAGTGTTATGTATTAACTCTTTGGTTGCAGGGACAGGTCAGGTATGGTTCGTGTACTTATGATCCTTACCGTATTTACCTATATAGTATTTTGAGATCCATTTATCGCTCACACCACACTATTGTCTGACCCAAGGTTTTATTATTTTCTTCTTATTATCTTGGGTAATCTTAAATGAGTAGACTAGATAACAGGTCTAGGTGACGTAGAAGTTGTTCGGAGGACGAGCTTGATGGAGCTTTATCTTTTATATACATATATAGTTTTGTACGTTTTTCCACTGAGCAACACTATAGAGCCCATGGTAATGCTTGCTTTTTTGTATTTGCTGAGACAGTTGATTGAGTTGATCCTGTTGTACGCTCTATGACATTTGATGTATAACTCTATGGATATCATACTCTGATGATTAGTTCACATTGTTTTTACTGTCTCTTTTGTTGTATCTATGGTATTATATTTTATCCATGTGCTTTGAGATATATGATAGGTTATATGTTGTGTTTGTTATTATTCACTTTGATAATCGTCTTATATCGGTCGAGCATGACTGCATTGCACTATTTGTATTCTATTGGTGTTGGTGATATAGGGCAGTCATCACATTAAGAATCGTAGTATTTTATCAAGGCAAGGCTGGAGCAATAGGTGCTCTTACTTACCCGACTTTGATTCTCGACGAGGCATAGAGAAGTCAAAACATCAAAAGTGTGATAAGTATAAGAGAGCTGTGCGGTTCCATAGTAGTGGAGGTACAAAATGTTATAGCGGGATAAAGTAGGGATATGTGGGAAATATCGGAGGTGCAAAAAGCTTCATTAAATATAAAGCCAAATATTTTGAGTTAATTTATTCTCATTCATATATCATTTGTGTAGGAAAAGGAAATACTGTTTAATCTTATATAACAAAACCGAAGAATATCATGATTTATGCAGAATAGATTTGATGACTACAATAGATTTTCTTACTTATATAGAGCACTTATGCCTTAAAATTAGATGTTTACCATAACTTTGTTGATTTGGTTTAAAAAGGACTAGCCAAATCAACCTTTGTATATTAATGTTGCTAAGCGGGAGCTAAAAAGCCTTGATTTAGCGGGTGTAGCAAAAAATAGCCGAGCTTAAAGCAGGTCTACTATTATATAGCGCTAAATTGAAATAGCATAGCGATCAAAGAGCGCTCTACGGTATATTAGGGATTTTGCGGGGATTTAACTGCATAGTAAGAGAATTAATTTCTATAATAGGTCTTGATTAATTAAGTATATAAAAGGTACTTCATCTTATACTTGACACTAAATTTCATGGAATGGAAGCCAGTTTCTATCTGTGAGAGTTTAAAAACCCATGTCGAGGCAAGGATAGTACACTAACTTGTCTGACTTCATTGTTAATCGAGGGATAGTACGGGATTGAAATCAAAACGTGGTGATAAGCATATGATGTCCGATTTCCATATGCAAACTAATTACTTACACTAGATAGTGGTTTCTCGACTATCAACAACTTGACCTATTTTGACTTGAGAAGTATATAAAAGCTTAGCGATTTCATGGGATTATAGATCCCCTGGCGAGGACTCATTTCAATGAAACGTAGTTCTCTTTTAAGAATGTGTATTCGAGATTCCCCAGAGAAGCCTCTTATAAATGTTCGCATACTTTTAAAAGAACCGGAAGAGAGTTATCCGAAAATTTATAACTTTAGTTTGGAGACACCATTTTCTAATAAGTATGGTTTACCCGAAGTACTTCAAACTAACAACGCTTCATGTTATGAATCATTATGAATTACGCTATGGAGTTGTACTACTTATCCTGAAGGTGATTCCAAAATGGAAGGTAGTAAAGTGTGTGTGTTTGTTCGATCCTGGAAAAACTCGTATGGATGAATGTTGGCATGGCATTGTCGCTTGAAAGGCAATGTTAGTATTCCAAGATGGGTTTGCTAAAAATTATAATCATTGACTCAAGCCTCATACCCAGTAATGGAAAAAACAGGAATTATGTCGTAGGGCTATATGGGTCGCACCCATTAGGGTATGGTCATCGTCTGATCTAGGTCGGTATTTATGGTTTTATGTATGCTTGTGGCCACGAAAATTGTTGTTGATCGCAACCAAGGGGTGATCATATTCGGTACTATCCAGAGAAAGGTAGGCCAGTCCTGATTCGTAGAGGTGCAATTGGTTTGTAGCCTTGGTACGTTTTCTCTAGAGATGTACTGTACGAAAGGTAGTCCCTTACCTTATCATTGTATGTAACCCATTTTCCAATATGTGCTTTACCGACTTAGTTGTATACCAAATACGCTGGAATGTGAGATGCTAGCATTTCAACTATATTATATATTTATTTTAAATGCTAGACATTAATAATAATATCCCAAATTTTAAGTACAAATGTTTTGGTTATCATAAGGTAAAAACCCGTCCATGTTTATGTGCGGCATGGTCTTACGAGATACCTTTATTCTCATATAAACATATATTTTAAGTTTACTCAGACTAGACCCGTGTCTGACCCAGAATTTTTTCTTCTTCTTCCTTTAAACACTTAGGTACTCTAATTTTTAGGTAGCCAAGTCGTCCAAGTTCTTACAGATGCATTTTGGAGGAGAATGAACCAGGAGGCTTCATCGTTATCCATTTATCTATTTATTTCTGCTGCTGTTTGTATATAGATATGTATCAGCATAATGGTGGCAGGTAGTTATAACTGTCCCTTGCTGAAATTAGTATCCATTTTAACTCTGATGTTTCATTTTGGAAGCGACCGTATGTACTACCTTATGTCATATTATATATGATTTATATCCATTGAAAGATTCCGTGTTTCTTTCTCCTTGTCCTTGTCCTTTTCTTTTACCCCAATGGTTTATCTTCCAGACACCTAAATGATCAGAACACGATTACCGTGGATGTATTAAGTGCCATCTTTAGGAGTAAGAAAGGCAGATTGTTACATGTGGTATTAGAGCTTAGGTTGAATGAACACCTACGCCTTATTTTGGGTAAACTCATTAGAGATAGGGTTAGCAATACCTTAAGACGAGTCTAGTCTATCAGAGTGCATATTTGTAATTTTTATCTAAATATGTGTAACCAAGTTTAGTTTATGATTGATTTAATACCCTTTTCCTTAGGATAATCTTGTCTGTGTATTCTAAAGTTATCTTACTATATTCAGGTAGTAAGAAATGAGTAATAGAAAAAGGCGAGGAAGGGGAGCTGGTAGTACTACGACCATAAATGGTCGAGCTCAAAATGCTGGTAGGGTAGGAGTGGTAGAAGAGGCCGCATATGTGCAACCCTGTGTTGTAGCCTTGTGAAAAGACTATACCAATTCAGAAGGGAAGCCATTCAAGGGTTCATAGTCTATTATCGAAGTCCAAGATTGACTTCGTTCTTGTGAGAAAATCTTTATGGGGCTCGGTATTTCTAATGAGCAAAAGCGCTTTCTGGCATCTTGGTAATTGTAAGAGGGAGCTTCAACATGGTGGGATTCGGTTACAGCGAATGTCCCAAAGGATGACTTTTCTTAGGTAAGATTTGAGGAGGTATTTGAAGATCGGTATATGCCTGCAGCTGGAAAGACCCATATATAGAAGTTTTCTAGATCTTAAGCAGAGGAATTAATTGCAGCTGAGTATGAAACTAAGTTTAATGAGTTGTCGCGCTTCGGGCCGGGATTTATTGATACCCCTCTTAAAAAGAATGAGATGTTTGTAGTTAGGATGAGGGAAGAATTTCATGAGAAGATGGTTGCTTAGCTGAAAGGATCTTTTATAGACCTTATAGATATGGCCTTGCATTATAAAGTTATTGATAAGAAGAAGCCGTCAGCAGCACCAAGCAACAATAGCAACAACCCAAACAAGAGGAAGTTCAATCAGCAAGGAAAGAAGTAGTGGGGAGGAAACCCAAGAGGAGGGGCTCAGGAAAACCGTTTCAAGAATGTTAGTTGTTATCTCTGTAAGCAGAAGGGCTATATTGCAAATTTCTATAAGAATTCTAGAGCTCAAAAATAGCAAACATGTCATATTTCTCCTATGGTTCAAAAGACACTCTTCTTTAATTGCCACCAACCTGGGCATATGGTAAATGATTGTTTACTGATGAAGAAAGGGGAGCAAGTCAAAGTTTATGCTATCAAAGGGGAACCATCAACTTCTGAAGATGTGAAAGGGAAAGGAATATTTGAAGGTACTTTATATGTTAATGGCATTTTTGTTCGAGTATTGTTTGATATCGGGGCATCCCATAGTTTTATTTATAAAAGATTGGTTGATTTATTAAAACTTTCCCTAAAAACTGTAGAAACGCCATTTGTGTGTCTAACCTTGGAGATTGTGCAACTAGTCTATGCATGATTTGTGAAGATTTACGAATTACTTACCTTACCCACCACTTTTCATGTGACCCGTTTATTCTTGATTTTAATGGATTTGAAGTTTTACTCGGTATGGATTGGTTATCAAAGAATGGAGCTGTTCTTGACTGCATCAAGCAGATAGTAATATTGAAAATCAAGTCCGGAAGGGTATAGGAAAGAATATTGTGTGATGAGCCAAGCAAGCTTATGAGTAGTTTTTTATACACTTGATTCGTTCCGAAAAGAGTTAGGGTCGATATTAATTGTTAAGGACTTCCAAAATGTTTTTGAAGAAGTTAATAGCCTACCTCCACATTAGGAGATTGAGTTCCGTATTGACTTAATTCATGGTTGGAAACCTATTATTCATCCTATCCGTAAGATGGCTCCAAGAAAGAAGGAGGAGTTAAGGAATCAGTCAAACGATTTGTTCAGAAAAGGACTAATTAGGCCAAGTCGCTCAAGTTGGGGAGCAGCCGTAGTCTTTGTTGCAAAGTCAAATGGTTCTCTATGGCTTTGTGTTGATTACAGTAAGCTAAACAAGCAGATGGTTCGGAACAAGTATCCCTTACCCCATACATACGACATGTTTGATCAACTACATGGTGCTCGTGTATTCTCACAGATGGATCTTGCTATGGGATTCTGCCAGTTAAGGATAACAGAGGATAATATACCCTAAACAACATTCAAAGGGTCGAATTGTTTTTATGAGTGTTAGTTATGCCTTTTGGGCTAACCAATGCACCCGCCTATTATGTGGATCTTATGGATCGAGTTTCTAAAGATGTGCTTAATAAATTTGTGTTGGTCTTTCTAGATGATATTCTTATTTATTCCAAGACCGAGGAGGAACACAAACGCCATTTGGAAGTTGTGCTTGAAATGTTATGGAAACACGTTTGAAGATCTAAATTCTCCAAGTGTCATTTTTGGCAAACGAAAATAGGGTTCCTCGGACGTGTTGTGTCAGGGGATGGTATTTTGAATCCAGAGAAAGTAGCAACCGTTTAAGATTGGAAGACACCGCAGACTCCAACGGAGGTCCAAAGCTTCTTAGGCTTAGCAGGTTATTATAGGAGATTCATTCAAGACTTCTCCAAAATCGCCTCACATCTGACAAAGTTGACAAAGAAGGTGTTAAATTTATCTGGACTTTGAAGTGTGAAGAAGCGTTTATTGAATTAAAGAAGAGGTTAACCAGCGCTCTAGTCTTAGCTTTTTCGGATGGAGGTGAAGGTCTGATAATTTATACGGATGCTTATGGCATATGTTTGGGTGCGGTATTGATGCAGCATAGGAAGGTTATTGCTTATGCTAGTAGGCAGCTGAAGCGTCATGAGCGTAATTATGCAACTCCTGACTTGGAATTATTAGTTGTTGTGTTCGCATTAAAGATGTGGAGGCATTACTTGTTAGGTGAAAAGTTCGAGCTCTTCACGGATCACAAATCCTTGAAGTATCTTTTCATGTAGATGGATTTGAACATGAGGCAGCAACATTGGTTAGAACTTCTTGCGGCATATGACCTTGATATTTTATATACACCTGGGAAAGCCAATGTAGTAGCTGATGCTCTAAGTAGAATTGCAATTTTGGCTCTTTTGAAAGTTACCCCGACTCTACTGGAAAGGATTGCAAGCAAGCAAAGAGAAGATAGTCATAATGTAGAGTTTATGCTAGAAGTTGAAGAAGGACTTCGAGCTTTGAGATATACAATCGTGGGATATTACGGATGAATGGAAAGATACGTGTTCCCGATGCTGAGGGTCTTAGACAAGAAGTTTTAGCACAATGCCACAAATCCAAGCTAAGTACCCATCCTTGGGTTACTAAGATGTACCATGATATGAAGCGGTTGTTTTGGTGGATAGGGATGAAGAGGGACATTTTAATTTATGTTAGCAGATGTGCAAATTGTCAGCAAATCAAAAGTGATCATCAAAGGACCACTAGATTACTACAACCACTTGAGATTCCTAATTGGAAAGGGGAGCAAGTATCGATGGACTTTATATATGGTTTGCCTAGGTCAAGGAAAGGTAATCATGGAGTTTGGTTTCTGTCGACCGACTAACCAAAACGCACATTTTATTCCAGCAAGGCCGACTAGGACCGCTGCAAGTTTGGTAGATATTTTCATAAAGGAAATTATCTGATTGCATGGAGTTCCAAGTTTCATTGTAAGCGATCGGGATCCAATTTTTACTAGTAAGTTTGGGTAACATTGCAAGCAGCTTGAGGAACGAAGCTAAGTTTGGGCACCGCATATCATCCTCAAACTGATGGTCACACATAGAGGGTGCCCCAGTTTTGGAAGATCTTTTGAGAGCCTGTATCTTGGATTTTGGAGGATCATGGGAGGATTATCTTCATTTAGTTGGGTTCTCTTATAATAATAGTTCTCGGGCAAGTATTGGCATGGCACCTTATGAAGCTCTTTATGGACGGTTGTGCAAATCATCATCATGCTGGGTTAAAAAACCGGGGATTGATTTATGCTTGGTTCTAATATGATTCTTGAAGCCACGGAGAAGGTAGTTGTGATTAGAAGGAAGATGTAGGAAACTTAGTATTGGCATAAGAGCTATGCCAATCAGAGGCGTAGATATTTTGAATTCTCAACCGGGGACATTGCATTTTTCAAGGTCTCTTCGATGAGAGGAGTTGTGTGGTTTGGGAGAGCCAAAAAGTTAGCACCCCATTATGTTGGACCTTTTCGGATTCTTGAGAGGATTGAGCTGCTTGCCTACCAAGTTGTGTTACCCGAGAGATTGTCGGCAGTACGCAATGTGTTCCATGTATTTCATTTAAGGAAACGTACGTGCAATACGTCACTAATTATTGAGCCTACTGTTTAGGAAGACTTAGAAGTGGAATCGAACTTGACCATAATAAGGAATCTTGTTCGCATTATTGATAGGGATATAAAACAATTGTGTAATAAGGTCGGGAGGTTGGTTAAAGCTTAATGGAGCGAGGATTATAGAGACTACACTTGGGAAACTTTGGATAGCATGAGAGGAGCTTATCCAGAGTTGCTATAAGTTGAGTAGTTGACTTAGTGTGTCGATAATGTGCTCACCACCTATATTGTAGCTACTTATCCATGTGTCTCTTTTGTATGTGTTTTATCATGTATCATATACGTCCAATTTGAGTATCTTCTATGTGTTTTAAATTTCAAAACAAAATTCTTTTAAGGGGGGTAAAATGTAATGACCCGTAATTTAGTCACTTTAAATATGAATATTTAATATATTTTTAAAATGACTTGATAATGGGAACTCAAATAAACATCTTTTATATAATAACTTATGATAATAAAGTTTTTATGAGATTTGGTTTAAAAAATAAGTAGTTTGGAGAAATATCGAAAATGTGATAGAAATCGTTTTTCAGATTTTCAACTTTTCATCGACTAAATTTTTTTAGAACATGTTGTGTACACTAGTATACACATATATACAAATAATAAAAGCAAGTTCATTAATTAAAATAGTTTAATTTAAAACTAATTAAAATGTACTTAAGTAATTAAGTAAGAGAGTGGACTTTTTTTTTATTTAGAAAAAATTAAGAACAAATTATATTTAAAAAAGGACATTAGAAAATAGAGGATGTGATGGATTGAGGACTTAAGGGAGGACTCACAAAGCAGGATGGTGGAGTATGTATTGTCTAAATTTTAAAGGAGGATAGTTGATTTAGTTAAGGAGGGTTAGTTTAGTAATTAATCAATTTTCAATTTCTATAATAAGAGCACCTCCTTTCCCACTTTCAACTTTACTTCACTTTCCATTTCTAAACTCTCTTCCTCTCCTCTCTCTCTTCACTACACTTCCTTCATTGTTTTACAAAGAAAACCACTTCAAATTCGCTCATTTTCTTCTTTAAATTCAAAAACAAGTTCCTAAATGCATTTCCATCCTTCTCAACATCATTTATCTACAAAAATCAAGTTCAAAACCCTCTTTTTAGTGCATCGCCAAGCCATTCCTAGCCATGGTCGAGCCCAAACATGGTTCCTTTGTCTTTAAAAGCAAGTTTGGTAAAAGGAAGCTTGGTTCGTGTGTAGTTTGCAAGGTCACGGTAGCTTGGGTGAAAGTTTGTGTTTGTTTAAGTGAGTAAGGCCCATTTAAAAGAAGCTTTATAATTTAAGTATTTTGTTGTAAAAATTTAGGTGTTTGCTTATTTATGTAATTGTATCTGTTTGCACAAAAAATGGACAAACACCTCCAAGTCGTATGATTTAATTAATTTTAGGTTGTTCTTAGTGATTTGGGTGATTTATGCAAATATATGAAAAACAGGGACTAAACTGTAAAAGACACACAGATTTATAGTGGTTCGGCCAGAATGTGCCTACGTCCACTTTATATGTTATTCTCCTCTTCTATTCAAATTACAAGTACAAAGCTTTGATACAACTATATGAAAGTTGTTTGAAAGTTCTGTCCATGCTCGAGCTCTCAAACTTGTCCCCCATTGTTGTACCCCTGCCCCTCTATTTATAGAGTAAGGCTGGGGTAAGGGGTCTTGGATGTATATAGCTGCTGGTGGGCCTGGGCTGATACAATCTGGCCTGGCAAAGTTGGTCCGAAATGCCTTGGTCCGGTGGGATCTGGTTCGGTAGGTAGGGGAACCTGTTGGTTCGGTGGGTAGGCGAAGTTGTTGGTTCGGTGGTATGGGAAGTAGGTTGATTCGGTAGTGGGTGGACCGGTGGAGTTGATTCGGCAGGCATGGGAAGGAGGTTGATTCGGTGGATGGAGTGGAAGGAGTTGGTTTGGTGGATGGTCTGGTTTACCCTAGTTCGGCGAGAACTTACCTCCCCTCTTTGGTTCGGTGAAAACATGCCCAACATTTGCCCCCCAAAGTGGGGCATATGCCAGTCATATGTCTCGCTTTGTTTTTAGCTTGGACACTTTCATCCGGTCCTGTATACCGAACCAACTCGTCTGCCGGACCAGGTGAGTCTTCCTTTGCCGAATGGTTTTTCTTTTATGATCGAACGAACTCAAATGCTCTACCGAATGGGCTTGGTGGTCTAAGGCCGTATGACCTTGAACTTTGTTATGCCGAATGAGTTTAGGAGACTAAGGCCGAATGACCCCTTGCTTTACCGAATGGACTTGGGAGACTCAGGCCGAATGACCTTTTGCCTTGCTTTACCGAATGAGCTTGGGAGTCTAGGGCCGAATGAAACTTGAACTTTGTTATACCGAATGAGTTTATGTGTTTATAAGTGAAACTCTGAACAACACACACTCGTTCGTTTATATCTCTATCTCCTTATTCTAATAATGTTTTTTCTCGTGTTGCAGATAATGTCTCATAAAGTTGAAACCCGTTCTGACAAGAAGAAATCTACGGACAGAAGAGAGTCTCCCGTCGTGCCCCCAGTCCAGCCGAATCTAGAACGACATGGGCCCACCCCGAGATCGCTAGTGGACGGGTACGGTCCTCAAGAGCTTCTGAACTTACCTCCTGATTGCTTCCCTAGCTCCCACAAAGACGAGCATCTTGATGTCATTTCTCGCTCTTTTGGGATTGACAGAGCGCGTATGCTGTTGCCGGGGGAAGGAGTGATGCCATATAATCCCCCCGAAGGATATTTCGCTTACAGTAGGTACCATTGCATGTGTGGGGCCATCCCCCCGATCAATGCCTAGATACTCAGCTTCATCACCTACTTGAAGGTGGCTCCATTTCAGCTTCAGCCTAACTCCTACGCCATCCTGGTGAGCCTGTTTGTCATTTTCCAGAGGAGATACGGGCGTCCTCCCTCCAACCGGGAGATCCGGTATTTGTATAATTTGAGAGGCTATAAGAAGGGGTCTCCATACATCAGCTTGGAATCAGCCGTATCTTTCAAGCCTGTCCTGGACTTATATTCGAAGTTCAGTATGTTTAAGAAAGAATGGTTTTTTTATCAAGGATGACTCTGTTTCCATTCGCCGCTCCACCTCTGGCTGTAAGTTTGAAGTTTATTTATAATTTCTGTTCCGACTGCAATGCTTCTTCTCATGTATTTTTATTTCTTGCTAGCGACAGGTGGCTTTGCGGTCGTGGAGAATGATCGCCTGGTTCAGATGGCCATGGAAATAGAAGCCATTACGGGAAGGGACAAGTCGGCTTCTTACTTGATCAGGAATGCTACACTTCTGGGGCACAACCTGATCCTTCCACATCAGTCCGTGGTTAAGCAGAGAGACACGGCGGAGGAGAGAGCTGCCAAAGCTACAGGAGGGGCCACGGCGAAAAGCAACAAAAGAAGACCCTTCCCGCCGCATCCAGTCGCCGGGGGGAAGAAACTCAAGAAGTCCGATGGACCCTCTCCCAACACACATCCGGATGTTCAGGAGGAGGAAAAAGGTGAGGACGAAGGAGGCGAGGCAGAGAGCGGAAGTGGTAGAAAAGGTGACGGTGATCGTCACGGTGATGATGGTGGTGAAGGAGGGTATGCGGCTGCTTGCTGCCGAGGAGGCAGGTGTGCAAGTAGAGTATGATGACCAGGATGGTTAGGAAGCAGGTGCGGGTAAGTCTTCCTTTCTAGTCTTTCTGTTAACTTGGTTGCTTATCACTAATGAATTCTTTCTTTGACCGGGTAGGTGGGCAACAGGACAAGGATGAAACTCCGACGCAGCCGGCTCCTTGATTTGACCTGGATATCTTTTTGTGGACTTGACATTGTTGTATATGTTAGTCTCAAAACAGTAACGTAACTTTTAGGTTGTAATTATGCTACTTGTAATAAACAACATTATTCTTGACGTGTAGTTTTTTAACTTAAGTTGATTCTGTCGTTTTTTGAATGTTTTTGCTATTTTGACATGTTGTATGAGAAATATAGCTATGCATATGCTTGCAATTCAATTGCGTTTGATGTCAAGTTCTTGTTTAAAACATAATTTCATGCCTTGCAATGTTAGTGTGACGTGTGAATAAATTATAGCCACATGTTTATACATGAAAGAAGAAAATACCGCCCTTCATATTTTACTTGTAGATGGCAGCTTTGAATGTCTTGCACGACTGAGTGTGGAATGTGGTCAGTGTCCTGCTGTGAGTATCTGCTTCTATTAGAGAATGTCTCCTATTCTGTGTCCTGTACTTTAGGGATTGTTACAGAGGATAGGAGAAAAGTTTTTTAAATAAAATTGAAATATGAGAAAAATTAAAACTTCCAATCACGGAAGGCCTTCGATGTGCTTAAGTTCGTGGAAAACGGGCTTTGTAGTCACTTTCCCTAGCTGTGGGTCTTGGAGACATTTGTCACCCATCTTACGCCTCCGCAGGGAGTTAATCTTTTTTACCACAGCCGTACTTAAGACACATCGGAGCCGAGATCGCGCACAGTAACTACCTAGGCCATTATGGCCCGTAATCGTGGGTACTATTCGATTTACTGTGGCCGGCTAGCGTGGGTGCCGATCGTCAACCGTGAACTACCCCTGGCTGGCCACACCTTATGTTGGGGCTTATAGTCGGTTCACAGTTGCCGGCGAGCCGAACGCCGTAATGAGCTGCCTTGGCTATAGTCGGCCTTCTCGGTGGCTTATAATCGGCTCATTACAGTTGGCTTTAAGGGCCGTCGCGAGCAATGAGTTAACCCACAGCAGAGGGATGCCGGAGCAAAAGTGTCTCATTGGCGATGGCATAGATTCACATAGTACCTGTTAGGTCTTGTCCAGGTGAAGTCGTGATGTGGAGTGCCTTGAATGGAAATGCTATATGCGCAGGATTTTGTTCAACAGAAAAGGATAAAGTTAACAAGCAGCCAAGATATAAAGGAACAAGTTAAAAAAGAGACAAGGTTTTTTTAAAGTGGTTCGGCACGAAAATGCCTACGTCCACTAATTCTCTTTGTTAATTCACTTCATATGGGCAGTTCAAGTTAAGAAAAGTATCGACGGAGGTGTTGGATGTTCCGTGCCCTCTGGAACACCTCTATGTCCACTGTTGACAAAATATAAGCTCCATTGTGGAGATCTTTATGAATTACATATGGTCCATCCCAGATTGGATCTAGTGCTCCGGGGCGAGGGAAGATTCGCCTGAGGACAAGATCTCCTTCTTGTAAGGTACGACGCTTGACTTTGGAATTGTATTGTACTACCACTTTTTGCTTGTGGGCTGCTACTTTGAGGGCTGCATCATTTCTTCTCTCCTCAATTAGATCCAAAGACATGTGAAGGAGTTCTTCGTTCTCTTCTGGGTTATAGTGGATCCTACGGTGGGAAGGCACGATGGTTTCAACTGGGAGCATAGCCTCCGATCCGTATGCCAAAGAGAAAGGAGTATGCCCCGTTGATGTTCTGAAAGATGTGCGATAGGCCCATAGTGTCGTAGGGAGTTCATCCACCCAAGCGCTCTTTGACTTTTCGAGCTTCTTCTTGATTAGAGTTTTCATAATTTTGTTGACGGCTTCGACTTATCCGTTTGCCTGGGGATAAGCTACGGATGAGAAGCTCTTGTGAATTCCGTGCTCTTGGCAACAGTTAGCGAACTCCTCGCTGTCAAACTGAAGTCCATTGTCCGATATAATTTTGAATGGGACTCCGTACTTGCATAGAACATTTTTGATCAAGAAGTTAATAACTTTCGCTGATGATACTTTATTTAGGGGTTCTGCTTCCACCCATTTGGTGAAATAGTCGACCGCCACTACAGCATATTTGGCCCTGCCTTGGCCCATTGGCAGTTCGCCAATCAAGTCAATTCCCCATACTGCAAAGGGCCAAGGGCTGGTCATATGAGTAATCTCAGTTGTTGGTAGCCGCGGAATCTTAGCAAACTTCTGGCATTTGTTGCATTTTCTGACGAAATCTAAGGCGTCCCTGCTCAAGGTGGGCCAGAAATATCCATATCGGAGTATCTTTTTTGCCAAAGTCTGCCCTCCAGTGTGATCTCCACAACTTCCTTGATGAATGTTGGATAAGATTTCCTTGGCTTCCCTTCCGGCGACACACCTTAATAAAGGGTTAGAGAAGCCACGCCGATAGAGGGTGCCCTCTTGTATTGTGTAGCGGGAAGCTTTCCTCAAGATTTTCTTGACGTCGTTACGCCCGTTGGGTAGTGTACCACTTTGTAAGTAGTCTCGGATAGGAGTCATCCAAGTTGCTTCTTCGGTTGCAGCTATCAGATTCACTTGCTCAAAACTTGGGGTCAATTGCTTTGAGATCGCTACTGCTCCGGAAATAGCACCGTCTCTCATGCTAGCTTGCTTTGCCAATTCGTCGGCCTCTTGGTTCTCTTCCCGAGGGATGTGTTTGACTAAGAAGTGGTCCAATCGACTGAGAAGTAACTTGGTCTTCTTTAAATATGCTATGAGTCGTTCTTCTCGAGCCTGGAATTCTCCTAGTATTTGATTAACAATAAGTTGAGAATCGCTATGAAGACACAAAGAATTGGCTCCGATTTCTAAGGCAAGTTCTAATCCAACTATCACCGCTTCATACTCTGCATCGTTGTTGGTGGCAGCGAATTCCAACCTTACAACATAGTGCAGCTTATTTCCCTTGGGAGTGATTATTACCACACCTGCCCCCGAGCCTTGTTCGTTTGATGCACCATCCACAAAGAGGTTCCACTTGATGTCTTCTGCTATTTCTGATTGCTCCTTACCTTCGTTGGTAGTGAATTCGGCAATGAAATCGGCCATGGCTTGCCCCTTGATGGCGGTGCGAGGATGGTAGGTAATATCATATTGACTTAGTTCAATGCACCATTTAAGTAGTCGCCCAGAAGTGTCGGGACGATGGAGTACCTGCCTCAGTGGTTGATCGGTCAGAACTCTGATGGAATGGATTGAAAATAGTGTCGCAGTTTTCGTGATGCGATCAGTAGACAGTACGCTAGCTTCTCAAGTTTAGGATATCTGACTTCTACCCCTGTAAACCTCTTACTTACAAAGTATACTGGCCAATGCGTGCGGTTGTCTTCTCTTACCAAAGCAGCGCTTAGAGCATGAGATGATACAGCAAGGTATAGGTATAACTCTTCGCCTTCGTTTGGAGTCGAGAGTACCGGCGGTTTCTGGAGGTGTTCGATTAAGTTAAGGAAAGCGGTTAAGCATTCGTCAGTCCATTCGAACTTTCCTTTGTCTTTCTTTAGAGCTTCGAAGAAGGGGACGCACTTGTCCATTGCTTTGGAGATGAATCGGCTTAGGGCGGCCACTTTCCCATTCAGGCTTTGCATTTCCTTTCGAGTGGAAGGTATTTTGGTATCTTTTAGAGCTCGGACTTGTTCAGGGTTTGCTTCAATCCCTCTGGCATGGACGATGAATCCCAAGAACTTTCCTGATGATACTCCAAAGGAACATTTTAGAGGATTAAGTTTCATTCCATACTGGCGAAGTACTTGAAACATCTCTCCCAGGTGGCTTACGTGATCGTCTGCTTTCCTTGACTTTACTAGTATGTCATCCACATACACTTCCATAGTTTGTCCTATTAGCCCTGCAAACATCTTGTTGACGAGGCGCTGGTAGGTGGCTCCTGCGTTTTTAAGTCCGAAAGGCATTACCTTGTAGTAGTACAAACCCCGGTCAGTGATGAAACTAGTGTGGTCTTGATCGGGAGCATGCATAGGAATTTGGTTATATCCTGAGTATGCGTCCATAAAGGATAAGAGTTCGTGCCCGGCTGTGCTGTCCACAAGTTGATCGATTCGGGGAAGTGGGAAGCAATCCTTTGGGCAGGCGTCATTTAAGTTGGAGAAGTCAGTGCATGTTCGCCACTTCCCATTAGCCTTCTTTACCAGCACCGGGTTGGCGATTCACTCTGGGTAGATGGCTTCTCGTATGAAGTCATTGGCAAGTAGATTCTTTACTTCTTCATCGAGGGCTGCTGATCGTTCTGCCCCCATTCTTCTCTTTCTTTGTTTTACGGGCGCCTTGGTAGGATCAATGTTTAGTACGTGGCATGCTATGTCAGGGGAGATTTCGGTCATGTCAGCATGTGACCATGCAAATACATCCAAGTTGTGGCGGAAAAAGTCAATGAGTTGTTCCTTCAACTCTGCTTTTAGTTGGGACCCGATTTTCAATAGTCTACTCGAGTCACGTTTGTCTACAGATACAAATTCCATAGCCTCTGCAGGCTCGACGGTGGCCTCCTCCTCTTTGTCCCTGGGGTCTAATTCATTGAAAGGGTCGCTGGTATATCGAAGAGGAGGGGGTTTCTTTAGTTGCTATGCTTCCAAACTTTTTATGCAGATGGCAACCTCTACACTCTTCCCTTTATCCTTCCTGTGGTTGTTGCGAAGTTCAGTTACATAGCAGTCTCGAGCAACGTCCTGGTCTCCCTCTACTTCCCCTACTCCATTGTCCGTTGGAAATTTCATCTTTAGGCACCATGGGGCCAGGACAATTTGGAAGTCCGACAAGGCTGGCCTTCCTAAGAAGGCGTTGTAGGCCGAGTGGTTTTCTATCAGCACAAATGTCTGTTTCCGCACAACGGAGCGGGGATAACTTCCAATTTCAACAAAGAGGTCCAGTTGCCCGAGGGGCATCTTCGCATCTCCAGTGAAACCGTGTAGTGGTTTATTGCAGGGAGAAACGTCCTTTATTGATAGTTTCATTTTGTCGAATGCATGCTTGAATAAGATATTTACTGAGCTTCCAGTGTCTACTAGAATTTGGAAAACTTCGGCTGGACCGAGCCGGGCAGAGATAACCATGGGATCCATGTGAGGGTACTGCCTTCCCTCTAGGTCACGCCTACTGAATGTGATGTCATCACTCTCTTTCCGCTTCGGGTGGCGTTCTTCTATAATAGAATTAACATAGTCTTCATTGTTTCTAAGCGACTTTCCATATCTTTCCATCTCTGCCCAGCTTCTGTCGGCGATGTACGGTCCTCCCGAGATGGTATGGACCACTATCTTCTCTTGACTAGAGCCTCTAGTGTTGCGATTTCCTCTGCCTATCTCTGGTGAGGGTAGCCTTGGGTTCTCATTGGCAGGAGCTGGAGTCCTATTCTGACCTTTTACATAGCGTTCCAGTCTCTTCCTTCTGATGTGTTCTTCAATCAAGTCCCGGGGATGATGGCATTCATTGGTATCATGCCCATAAGATTCGTGGAAGCGCCAGAACTTTCTAGACTTCTGTGCGTTATCTGACTCCTTCTTGTATGGTGGGCGTTTGTATCTAACTTCGTCTTGGGTGGCAAGGAAGATGTTTTCGACGGTTTCATTCAAAGGAGTGTAAGTGTCGAATCTCGGTCCTGGCCGATATAGGCGCTTTTCTCCCTTCTTTCCCCCAGCATTGTCTCTAGAATAATTTCTTCGAACGTCCTTTGCTACAACGGGCGTGTTGCTGTGAGTTGCCTTTTTTTGTTGCCCTGACTGCCCCTCAGTGGCAGCGTCTTCAAGTCTCATATATTTCCCAGCCTCATGGAAGAAATCGGGTAAAGTAGCTAGTTTTCCTTTTGTCAATCTTCGAGCAAACTTAGTATCCGGATGCACACCACTACAGAGGGCCATTAAGACAAGCTTCTCATCGGCATGTTGGACTACGGCCGCTGCGGCATTGAATCGGGTGAAATATTGCTGCAGCTTCTCTCCAGGTTTCTATTTGATATTGGATAAGGAATAAGTGTCCTTGGGTTGTTCCACATGAATGCGGAACTGGCTGATAAACTTTTCTTTCAACATCTCCCATGAGTTGATGGATCCTTGGGGTAGATGGCAGAACCAGGAGGTAACTAGACCTTCTAAGAATAGTGGAAAGCATTTGCACAGTACTCCCTCTATTGCCCCGCTCATGAGCATATGCAGTGTGTATCTCTGCAAATGTACAACGGGGTCAGAGGTTTCTTTGTAAGGTTACATTGTTGGCATTTTCCATTCTCGGGGGGTGATAGCAATTTCGATATTGCAGGCGAAAGGGCTGGTTACCCTAGCGCCTATCCCTCGATCTCTTTGATCCCATTGGACGAACTCTCTGAACAAGCGTGCCATCCTTTCATTAGAATTTGGAGCAGATAGAAATGAGTTCGGTTCTGTTCTGTGGGATTGGTTTCGTCCAGATGACCTGTAGGGATGGTATCGCCTATCGTTCCTAATATTTTCCAGTGGCTGCCTTTGGTCTTCTGGGAGCATGCTGGGGTCAGCTACAGTTGGCCCTTGCCTTGATCTTCCCCTGCTGGGTTCTGATCTAAGCACTTCCTCGGGTCCAACTTTGGGCTGGACTTTAGCTCGGCCCCGTTCATTGGTGTTTCCGTGGTTAGGCAGTATGACAGGCTCAGCTACAATTGGCCTCCGTTCGGTACCTCCCCCGTTGGGTTCGGTTCCAAGCGTTTCATCAGGCCTAACTTCGGGCTGAGCTCGGTCTCGGCTCCTACCATGGCTACTTCTGCCGTTAGCTCCTTCGAAGAAGGAAGACCTTTGTTGTCTCTGAGATCCTCTAGACTGGGACTCACCCCATGATTCAGTGTTGCGGTTGGACTCTTCAGCATCCCTTAAGCGTGACATGAGATGGTCCACCAAGGCTTCCTGCTGGGATGTGAAGCGGTTAGTCACTTCAGCCACAACCCTGTCTAGATCTGCCCTAGTAATTGCTGTCGGCTTTTCCGCGGCAGGGGTGGTCAGATGTGTCTGACCTTCATTTGGTACTGCTGCTGGAAGGGGGCGATTTACTTGATCTGTGACCACTGGATCTGGAAGACTGCTGGTTGCGATGTTTTTTCCTTTGTTAACATCTTTCTTCTGCTTGGGAGGCATGTTTTCCAAGCGATGAACGACGCTGTTAGGAAGAAGGTTAAGTGGAAGAAGCTGAAGCTTCGAGCTTCTAGCTCTCAGTGAAAGCACTAAAAATGTTTGCACAAAAAATGGACAAACACCTCCAAGTCGTATGATTTAATTAATTTTAGGTTGTTCTTAGTGATTTGGGTGATTTATGCAAATATATGAAAAGCAAGGACTAAACTGTAAAAGACACACAGATTTATAGTGGTTCAGCCAGAATGTGCCTACGTCCACTTTATATGTTATTCTCCTCTTCTATTCAAATTACAAGTACAAAGCTTTGATACAAATATATGAAAGTTGTTTGAAAGTTCTGTCCATGCTCGAGCTCTCAAACTTGTCCCCCATTGTTGTACCCCTGCCCCTCTGTTTATAGAGTGAAGCTGGGGGTAGGGGTCTTGGATGTATATAGCTGCTGGTGGGCCTGGGCTGATACAATCTGGCCTGGCAAAGTTGGTCCGGAACGCCTTGGTCCGGTGGGATCTGGTTTGGTAGGTAGGGGAACCTGTTGGTTCGGTGGGTAGGCGAAGTTGTTGGTTCAGTGGTATGGGAAGTAGGTTGATTCGGTAGTGGGTGGACCGGTGGAGTTGATTCGGCAGGCATGGGAAGGAGGTTGATTCGGTGGATGGAGTGGAAGGAGTTGGTTTGGTGGATGGTCTGGTTTACCCTGGTTCGGCGAGAACTTACCTCCCCTCTTTGGTTCGGTGAAAACATGCCCAACAGTATCTAATTATTATTGTTTGTTTTGGTTCCCATTTGAAAGTGGATGACACATAGGATTTAGACAGGGGACTAGTAAAAGGAAAGATATCGAGGTGGTCATAGCGAATAGGTCATGACGATACACTTTGAAATGCATATGTGATGATTTGTAGGGGAAATTTTTTGTAGAGGAACTCCAAGGAGTTCCTCGTCTTGTGGATGCTTATTTACATTTTTACATACTATGTATCATGTGATGCAATATGAATGTTGCTTAGCAATAATCCCTTTTTTGATGACTTGTTTTTATGCAACATTGAAAACGTCTTGGTTTGTTTTAAAAATGGTTTACTAACTTACCTTTCTAAAAATGTTTAAAGGATTTTTCCAAAATCGACTCCTGTTTTCTAAACTCTTTACAAAGAAATTTCATGGTGGTTGGAATTTATTAATTAAAAAGGTGTTTACTTGTAAAAAAAGGAAATTGTTGTCTTTCAAATCAATCATTGGTTTAAAATAAATGATTTTTAAATCGTAGACTAGAAACAAGTTTATAAAGTTAGTTTTTCGACTATTTAAAGAACTTTTCTTTTAAACAAGGGATTTATTTGTCAATGTCATTAAGTAACATAAAATGAATATGATAAACAATGCTAAAATGTTGACACATCTATGGAAAATAACTCATCTTATATTTGGCACTAAAAGCCGATGAGTAAGCTTTCCTCTATTTGTGAGATCTAGAATCATATACTTTTAACTAAGGCAAGGCCGAAGTAACCAATGCTCTAACTAACCTGACTTCGATTCTTGGCGAGGGATAGAGAATTCAAAATTTTGGAAGTGTGATAAGTATAAGAGAGTTAAGTTTTATAAATAGGTCATGATTTATTAAGTATATGGAAGGTACTTCATCTTATACTTGATACTAAATTTCGAAGTATGGAAGCTCGTTTCTATCTGTCAGAGTTTAAGAATGTGCATCGAGGCAAGGATGGTATGCTAACTTGTTCGACGTCATTATTAATCGAGAGATAGTACGGGGTTGAAATCAAAAGTTGGTGACAAGCATACGATGTTCGATTTTCAATATGCAAACTAATTACTTACATCAGATAGTGGTTTGTCCACTATCGACAACTTGACCTATTTTGACTTAAGAATTATATAAAAGCTTCGTGATTTCATACAATTCCCTCGGGGAGGACTCATTCTATGAAATGTAGTTCGGTTTAAAGAATACAAATTTGAGCTTCCCCAAAGAAGACTCTTATATTTGTTTGCACACTTTAAAAAGAACCGAAAGTGAGTTAGTCAGAAATTTATCACTTTAGTTTGGAGGCATCGGTTTTGGATAAGTATGGTTTACCCGAACCACTTTGAACTAACAATGCTTCGTGTTCTGAATCATCATGAAGCATGCTATGGAGTTGTACTACTTATTCTAAGGGTGATTCCAAAATGGAAGCTAGTAAAATTTATGTGTTCATTTGATCCCGAACAACTCATATGGATGAATGCTGGTATTGCATTGTCGCCTAGAGGGTAGTATTAATATTCCAAGATGGGTTTGCTAAAAATGGCAATTGTTGATTCAAGCCTCACACAGATGTGGGTCGCACCCATTATGGTATGGTCATTGCCTGATCTAGATCGGTATTTACAGTTTTATGTATGATTGTAGCCACGGAAGCGGTTGTTTATCTCAACCGAGGGGTGAACATATTCGGTACTATTGAGGAAGGGGTAGGTCGGTCCTTATTCGCAAAGGCGCAATAGGTTTTTTTGCCTCGGTATATTTTCTTTAGAGATGTACTGTATGGAAGGTGGTCCCTTACCATGTCATTATATGGAATCCATTTTCCAATTCGTGCTTTAGAGACTTAGTTGTATACCAAATATGCTGGAATGTGAGATGTAAGCATTTCAACTATGTTATATGTTTATTTTAAACCCTAGACATTAATAATAATATACCAGATATTAAGTACAAATGTTTTTATTATCGTAAGGTAAAAACCCATCCGTGTTTATGTGCGACGTGGTCTTATGAGATACCTTTATTCTCCTATAAAAATATGCCTTGAGTTTACGCACACCAAACTCATATCTGACCTAGAGTAATTCTTCTTCCCATAAACCCTTGGGAACTCTAATTTTTAAGCAGCCAAGTAATCCAGATTCTTACAGATGCATTTTAGAGGACCATGAAGCAGGTGGCTTCACCATTATCCAGTTAACTATTTATTTCCATGGATAGTCGTATATAGTTATGTATCAGCATTGTGGGGCAGACAACTATAACTGTCCTTGACTGAAATTAGTATCTGTCGTAACTCTGATATTTCATTTTGGAAGTAATTGTATGTACTATCTTATGTTATATTATATATGATTTCCATCCATTGCAAGATTCTGTGTTTCTTTCTCCTTGCCCTTTTCTTTTCTTTTACCCCAACGGCTTGTTCTTCAGCGCCTAGATGATCAACACATGAATACCATTGATGTATTAAGTATCTTCTTTAGGAGTACATAACACTCCTAATTTTGATTTAACATTGTTCATGAAATTTAATTGGATAAATTAAATAGAATAATGTTATGTGATGTTAAGGAGAACGAGATTTGTTAATTAATTAGTTCGTGCCTTAATTAATAAATTAAGACGATTGGTTTAAACATAAAATAGGAAGGAATTTACGAGAGGGGCATAATGGGAATAATCCCTTAATTCATTCCCTATTCCCTCCCTCGCTTATTCATTCTCATTTCATTTTTCAAAATATCAAAACATAACCTAAAGAGGTTGGCCATTACTTAGAAGACAAGGAAGTGGAAATCAAAGAGAAAAGCTAAAGGAATAAATCAACATCAAATCTCCATCTCTCTTATCCAATCTAAGGTGAATAATAATATCCATCTCATCTATTATGCTTGTTTTTGGATCTATGAATGATTCTGAATTGATTGTGAATATATGTCATGCTTTGATTGATGATTATCATTATTGGATTGAATGATGATTTATTGGAATTTTTATGGAATTGTTTTAATAGGTTTAAAGGTAAAACCTATGTTTTTAATCTCCAATTGATTTGAAATTTGAATATTTTGTGTCAAACAATATTTTGGAGATGGCTTTTTAATTTCATAATTTTCCAAGTTCGTATAAATATTTTACGAATTTCCTAAGAGATAAAAGGTGTTTATTTTGGGTTTTAATTATTAAAAATAATTAAATTAATATTTTGGTCCTGAAACTTTTATAGAAGGAAAAATATGGAAATTCAGATTTTTGATGATTTTTTGAGTTTTTCACTAATGGTTATGATTTTTTATGAGTTTATTATTCTAGAAAAGTGTTTGATTAATGTAAGATAAATATATTAATTATAAGGGTTTGTAAAGATATATGAGAAGGTAGAATAGATCTACCAGAAAATTCTGAAAAGAATGCGCAAAGCATTTTTTATGCAATGATAATTTGACATGGGGCAAGAGTTAGTGGAAAGTTGTTTCTTTAAAAGAAAGTAAGTTAGTTTTTAACGTAATTACAGGAATGCCATTTAGAGACTCGATACCCCTCCTTGATAAAAGTCGACAGTTATAGGAGCTGATGCACGTGATAGATACTCGGTATCTATATAGTGCATCCACCTTTATAGAGATTCATCATCAAATGCTTTAAGGGATCGAGATCTCATGTTTTGTTGAGACTCGACGACCCTATGGATCTAGAAATTCGACACCTTTATTTTAAAAGGCTCGGCATTCTTAAGTTTTAAGAACTCGATAACCCTATGTATATTAGAGGCACACCAACCTTATTTGTTTATAGGTTTGACACCTCTTATTTTTAAGAACTCGATATCCCCTGTCTTATAGAGATTCGACAGCTTCAGTATAGCTACTCGATATCTATATATTAGCGGCATTAACTGCCATATGTTTACAAATTCGATGACTTTGCTTAGATGCTTGAAACCTCATGTTTTAAGAAATTCGACATGTACTATATTATAGTGATTCGATACCTTTTTGAGTAGGTGTTCGACACCTATATTTTAGCGGCATGTATAGCCATATTTTTATAAATTCAAAAGCTACGTTTTAAAGGCTCGATAGCCTAATGTAATATAAATTATATAGCTATGTTTATAGGCTTGATGGTCTTATGTTTTACAAAGTAAATAGCTATATTTATAGGCTCGATAGCCGTGGTTTTTAGGTCGACATCCATATTTTGATATCTAATGTTTTAAAGGCTATATAAAGAAGATAGTGCTTGGCACAAGATTTTGGCTAAATATATGGGCTATGTTTTCCTTGTTTTAAGAACGATTTCAAGTGAATTATCATCTCTAAGGTTAAATGTTTTCAAGAAAATAAAACAGTGTTTTAGCCCAATTTTGTATGGACTTTTCCAAAGGAATTATTACTTAAGTAATTTTGCTACGGATGTGACCATTGATTGAACATATTTTGATGGATGATGTTATATGTTCTTGTTTTCATTTTATCAGTTAAATTTGCATAGTTCATACTCACATTTCATATCCTAACATTGCATCTTGTGAATTGGGAACTGAGTTACCAAATAAGTTTTTCCACTAGTGAGTATGGTCAGACTAAACTCCCGAGTGAGTAGAATTGTGTCCAAAAGATCACATAGATCAATTATGTTAGGATGCCCTAAATTGATCAAAAGATATGACTCATAGATTTAAAACCAAATAAAATTATAAGTGGGACTGATGTAGGGTCGTGCCTTATGCTTCATCCGTTAGCCCTCAGTTTGTAAAGGTCCACGATTCCAGTGTGTAAGGCTTGTCAGTAGTGAGACGAAAGATGTTTACGCACAAAAAGGAACTCGTAGCACTATATGCTCATCGGAATATTTAAGTTTTTTTATTCCTAACCGTATTTTGAGACTCCTAATGTAACGACCCGATATTTTGGACCATTCGCGTCCATTATAAGTGTATAGATAGACACTCATGCCGGAGTTGAATTGCTCAAAATACCGCGTTGTTAATTTAAATTTGGAAAAACTGAACATATACAGTAAATAGATATAATCACAGATCACAGAGTAATAAGTGCAGCGGAAATAAAAGAGATAATAGTTCATGAAGCTACTATATGAATATAAAATACATCAGAGTTTACAACAGAAGAGTAAAATGATACATCAGATACAAATCAGAATACATCACTGGAATCATCGAATATCTGAAAGCTGGATAGATAGCTGGATCTCCAAGCGAAACTCCAACTCCAAAGGTGAGTCTCGAAAGCTGAATCACTCAGTCTGACCCGAGCGTAAAGCAAAAACACAAGACACTCGAGTCAGGATTAACATTCTTATATTAATAAATCCAACTCAAGTGAAATAGCAATTGAAATACAAGTAACTCAAAGGATGTTTGGAATAACCATCCTTTAAGGATCCGTTAATCTATCTACTATGTAGTAATGTACGCTAAGTAGATAATGTCTATCAGTAATATAAAGATATCAAAATAGGGTTAAGCAGGGCCCATACACCTCTTAACCTGTTTATTCCCAAAAGCATATACAAGACCGTAGTTTCCCCAAAACCGGAAGTCACCAAAGGGCAATCCATATACTAAAGGTACAAATCAAAATCGTAGTGGTCGCGAATAGGATAATCAGTATGACAAGGTACATGAGGCGATACCAACTAGGATACTAGTAGTTGCGTGATCCGGACTGATGTTGGGCATAGCAGCTACTACCCCAACACCGCGAACAACACTCCCAAATCAAGGGGTGCACCCAAATCGAATCACAAAAGTAATAGATATGGTATCGAAGAAGTGTGTCCGCTAGAGATGGCGATCCTCAATGGCCCGGCGCGGCTCCTGTTTTAGTCATGTCAAGGGTCATCCAAAATCGTTCTCTTTCTTCAGTCAACGCGTTCATCAAAACCATCCACTTCGTTCTGGATCAACACTCCGCGTATAGTTATTAAAGTGGTTTCGGTTCAGATAGAGAGTATATCCATTACCGATCCCGGTCTCTTTAATAACTTTCGTAATTATTACACCGATTGGTCGTTTGTTTATTTCAAAACCAAATCAATTTCAATTTCAATTTCAATTCGTAAACCAGCATTTCATTTGTCTTTCAAACCATTTCCATAAATTTACATTTCAAAACTTCCAAATTACACTTTCAAAACCTTATAATTCGATTTCAATTTCTATTTAAAACAATTCAAATATTGATCCAAATTCGTATATCAGTTTCATTTCAAAATCATTTAAATTAATTTAATTTAACATTCAAATCAATTTACATTCATTTATCGATTCCATTCAATATTCGTTAAGTAAATTTGTTATTCAAAACAATTTCCATTAAATTTCCAATTCATTAAATCCATTCTTAAGTTCAACTTCATTAAATCAAAACTTACAATTTTGAATTAAATTAAATTCATCAAATCAAATTCTTTAAATTTCAAGTCTTGCATTAATTCCAAAAATATCACATTTTATTTCTTGTTAAAGAAATTCAATTTCACCTATTTACTTACTTAAATGATTTTCCAAACTTTATTAATAAAGAAACTCAATTTCAAGTATTACGAAGTAAAATTCACTTATTCAAAATTCAATTTAATTTAATCATTAAATAATTCAATCTTATTTAATTATTAAATAATTCAAAACTTAATTATTAAATAATTTCAAAGTTTAATAATTTCAAACTTAATTATAATTTCCAACTTAACTCAATAGTTTCTCAACTTAAACAACATTCTTTCATTGCTTACATTGTTAATCTTTGGTTTCAGATTATTAAATATTATCATTTTCCCTTCATCAAAATTCAAATTTCAACTTCATTTCAAAACCATATTATTTGTTCAAATAAAATCTTCGTTTTATTTCTAAATCAAATTATTGACCAATCGGTTTTATTTAATTTTCTATCCTAGGTCAAAGTTCAATTTGGGTATTTATCATTTCAACCCGATTCCAATTCAATCCAAAAATCAAAGCATATAAAGGGAACTTGCAGTGTGATAATTGGGATGGTGTCAAAGTAAATAAACAAGCAATAACAACTATCAATAACAATCCAATAATCAATTCAAATAATCCCGAAATAACCGTATTAATTCGCATTGTTATTTGTACGAATTAATATACTTATTTCTAGAATCTACACTATCATTTCATGTAGATTAAAGATTATTACATTACAGTTTTTCACTTGTCATCTATTTACAATTTCATACATCATCAATTTAACAACATACATTCAGTGATTCAAAATGTAATTAAGCAAATCATACGTGTCAATAAATTTAACAGTTAAAGGGGTCATATTATACAAATGTCAGTTAATCAAATTTAACATTTAACTATCCTATTTCAAGTTCAATTGCATACTATTTATCATTTTAACATTAACAATTTAACGTCCAATATAAACATCAACAATCAATCAATTTATCAGCCAAACTGTATTATCATCGCATAAATAATTAACAGATAATGGTGTCAGATGTTACAGGTGAACTGGTATAGGTAATAGCATATATAACAGTGTAATTAACTAACAGCAGCATATTTCAATTGTCGTTTCAATTGAAATCAAATTTAATAAATAAAAGAACGTTAATCGTGAGTGATTGCTCACCTTTCGAGGCTAGAGATGAACAAGAATGGGATGAGTTGCGAATCCAAGCCTGAATTCCAAAGCAAAACCAGATTGGCACGAATTCGACGAATAGAGCTGATAACAAGAAATTGATGAAATCAAATCAACTGGATTGATGAAGATAAATGATACAAGTGAACTTATATATATATATATATATATGTAAAGTCATATTCTAAATCCAAACATATGTTAAATTAAATATATATATGGTTTTCAAAATCTCAGTTTTAAATTTAAAACACATATATAAAATCAAACATATTTACATTATATATTTTGAAATAAATGCATATATGTACTAAAAAAATACAAATACTTACATATATAGTGTATGTTCATTACAACATACCAAACACTAGTTCTATAACTTATATATACACAGTAACTTTGATATATATAAATACAATATAAGTAACAACTTATATAACTTAAGGTAAACCAACGTCTTAACATTTGGTATATAAATAAGAAATAAAAGCTACAGCAACAAAACTATGCATATAATACTATATTGTACTCATTCTATAAATAAGTATATATAACTATACTTTTAACAATATAACAGACGTACATATAATATGTACTGAAAACAAAGTTCATAGCCGATCTTTTTTTTTTTTATAATATGAACTTTTCGTACATTTTAACTTGTATGAACTTACAGATGCAACTTAAACATCACATCTAAACTAACATATAAAACTATAACCATTTATAAACTAACATATTTTATATCCTGTATTAATATGGCAAATTTTATAACGTATTATATGATCAAACTAGTATAAACTAATAGTCTACAACTCATGCATACAATTCAACATCAATGCTTAATACAGTAATATATACTACTTCTGCAATATCATGTATATAACAATTTCAAAAAAAAAAAAATATACAATATTATATATCAACATATATATCGTTCTATAAACA
Organism: Allium fistulosum; assembly: GCA_030737815.1. Taxonomy (NCBI): domain Eukaryota; kingdom Viridiplantae; phylum Streptophyta; class Magnoliopsida; order Asparagales; family Amaryllidaceae; genus Allium; species Allium fistulosum. Next base: position 873,362,904 of record CM060907.1, on the reverse strand, counting down.
TACGAAGCTACCTAGAAACACTATATCCAAAACATATAATACCGTTCTTTATCAAATAGCTCAAAATAACATCATACGCTATATATATACAAGCTAGACCCATAAAACTTATATTTCGAAACTTTTCATAAATATATATAGTATATATGTGGAAGAATCAACTCAATATAAAACTTATATATATATATTGTACTGTTACAAGTAACACAACAACTTATCAAAATATAACTTACGATATATGCATAAAGGAAGGCTTGAGCAATGGCTATAGGCGGTAGGCCTGCTGGTTGGCTCTTGAGGGACAACGGGTAGGCAAGGAGGCGGAGGCACGGTTTTAAGTGGCGACGTGTGAGAAGAGAGGAGAGGTGGAAGGCCGGATCGGGGTGGCGAGGAAGATGGACTGAGGACGGTCGGTGTCTAGGCGGAGGCTGCTAGCGGAAGAATGCAGTGGAGTTTGGTGATGCCGGTTTTGTGTGGAGTAGGTGGCCGATTGCATGCAAGGTGGAGGGAGAATAGTTGGGTAGCGACCAAGGTAATGAAGGCTCGGTTTTGGGTTGCTACACGTTTCAAGTAGGGGAAGGAAAACAAAAAAAAATAAAAGGGAGAGGAGAAGAGCTACAGGGAGGAGAACAAGATTTAAGCCCTGGTTTTGAGAATGAAATGTGAGCCACTGAAAAGGCAGATGTGAATAAATATAAAGTTAATTGAATAGAAACAGTCTCCTTGAATTTAGCTGAAAAGTTATTAAAGAAATTTATTGTTGCGTGGCCGTCACGGGTAAAAGTTTGAAACCAAAATAAAACAAAAGGTCACGGAACCTGTACTGATACGATTACCGGTTTCGCAGGTTCTGTTGTTTATCGGACTTCAAAACACAAAATTGAATATACCGTAGAGATCAGCACGACGAGACGATCAAAACGGTATACAAATATTAGTGGCACGATCGAATTATAAAAATTCAAATTTTCTAATAGCGGAAAATGCAAGAAAAACGCTGAAAAATAAGATCGACGGAGCCAAAGATGTCCGAATTTGGAAAAACGGTAAACTGACATCTTGCTCAGAAGATGGTTTAGAATTTTTCTATGTAAAAATATTTTGGTTTTGAAAACGTTTTATTTTCAACGCTTTTTAACTGATTAAATTGAAGTGAATTTACGTGCGAAATAAACTTTCACATTTTCGGACGAAAATTTACCAGTTGCTATGTTTAACTAGATGTATTCCAAATATTAAATTTTTATTTCAAAATTTTATCGTTTAAAATTTTACAAAATTTCAACTAATTACGTTATTAAAACAGTTGAAATTTACGGGTCGTTACACTCTCCCCCACTCAAAACTTTTCGTCCCCGAAAAGGAACGAGGTAGGAGAATAGAAACAACCGGAAAGAAAAACAGATTTTGAAATACAAAATAACAATTAATTTGAACCATATAAATTCAAATTTAAATTAATTGATATTCAATAATTTATTTAATCCATTTGATTTCACTAAAATCAATCTCAACTATTTCTAAATTCATTATCTTATTATCCAATTCTCTTCAAATTTAAAATTTCTAAAACCATAAATTTGATTAGTCTTTTATTATAATCATATATTTTTTCTTCAATTCTTCTTTATTCCAAATTATTGTTAAATTTATTCTACTTAATATATCCTATCACATATATTTCCCATATAAATTAATTTAACCATAAAAGTTTCGATTTAAATTAATTTACATCTATTAATTTCTTTTAAATTCAAGGTATTTACATATGTTGATCAAATTTAAATTTATTAATTCTTCCAAAACAATTTATTAATTCTTTCAAAACAAATTTATTTCGTTATTAACTGAATTTACTTATTATCCTATCTAATTCTATTAACATCTTTATAATCAAAATTTAGTGTATAACATTTATTATAAACACTCAAATTTTATTTATAAATTCAATTTATCTTATATATTATCCAATTACATATTCAACTTCTGAATGATTTAGGTAAGTTGTATAAGAATGCAGTTGAACAATATACAAATAAATTTTCCCAATTTAATTATTCAAGTTAAATATTTATTCCAAATTTTTGGTTTATTTATAATTTAAAATCATTTTTTTTAACAAATTTAAGAATTAGATTTTCGATTAACTTTAAACAATTTAGAGATATATAATATATTTATATCAAATCAAATTAAATTTTAAAAAAAAGATACTTATATATATATATATAAATCAAATTATACTGAAGAAATTCAAATCAAAATATTTTTCAAAACAAACCGTAGCAAAGCTACAGAATAGTATCTCCACTTCGAAACTCGAAAATGAATGTCGATGATGCGGCCGCCATCACCGAAATTATTTTCCAGCGACAAAGAGAAGAGCATTGGTTTCAACATTCTAAAGTTCTTTGAAAACGGTTTCTATTTGAAAATATTTCCAATAATATATACTTTAAAATTTTGAAACCAAAGTTCGAAATCACCGGAAACTAAATTCTCAAATTTCTGAATTAAATTCATTTCAAATTCCAAATCAATTTATAAACCGTATTTATAAATTTATTTAGAACAATAAATGATAATCAAATATTATCATTTCAAACAACAATTTAATTAACCTATTAAATTCCAGAAAATTTTAACTTATATTTTTTTATAATATAATCAACAAATTTATTAACACTTTAATTTCAGAAAAATTTATACTTATATAAAATATAATCATACAAAACTATTTTATTTACTAAATTTGAAAACAATGTTGTGTCAGTTTGCTCTGCTCAAGTGTTTTGGAGATCCTATCGATAGCGCTGATCAGACGAATCGATCGGAAACCCAAATCACATCAACAACTCAAACAACACAATATATAAAACATTTTTAATATAAATTTACAAATACATTTCTTTGCTCGACGATACAGGAATGAATTTTCAAAATAAGGATAGGGATTCAAATTTTGATGGACTCAAATCAAAGAGAATTTTGATTCGAAGATAAGTTCGGAATAAGAGATAAGATAATTATATTAACAGAATCGGGAGACGGATAAGCTTTTTAATTTACGGGCAACCTTAACCGGATCGACCGTGACTTAGATAATAAGATCGATGCTAAATTCCGAGGTAAATCAACATTTGATCTCGAGAAATAAAATTCAGGTATAGCAGGAGATAGATAGCATCGTAAACCGAGGATACAGAAATCTCCGGTAAATCGATGTCTATTATAAAGGAGTTTACTCCTTTACGAATCACTCTAAGATTGGCGAGACCGCCGATCTATTATAGATAACATTTAGAATGGAGTTATGGGGTGCTCCATGATTGAAAGAAGACGAATAGTGAAGGACACGAATGAATTTCGGAACCGAGGGGAACGTTCCAAAATTCAAAGGAATTGAGTCAAAGGAAAAGATTGAAACTCGAATGAGAGTGATTCTGTAATTACATTTACTCTATATGTTAAGTTTTGCCTAGAGCTACCAAAGCTCTGATACCAACTGTAACGACCCGATATTTTCGACCATTCGCGTCCATTATAAGTGTATAGATAGACACTCATGCCGGAGTTGAATTGCTCAAAATACCGCGTTGTTAATTTAAATTTGGCAAAACTGAACATATACAGTAAATAGATATAATCACAGATCACAGAGTAATAAGTGCAGCGGAAATAAAAGAGATAATAGTTCATGAAGCTACTATATGAATATAAAATACATCAGAGTTTACAACAGAAGAGTAAAATGATACATCAGATACAAATCAGAATACATCACTGGAATCATCGAATATCTGAAAGCTGGATAGATAGCTGGATCTCCAAGCGAAACTCCAACTCCAAAGGTGAGTCTCGAAAGCTGAATCACTCAGTCTGACCCGAGCGTAAAGCAAAAACACAAGACACTCGAGTCAGGATTAACATTCTTATATTAATAAATCCAACTCAAGTGAAATAGCAATTGAAATACAAGTAACTCAAAGGATGTTTGGAATAACCATCCTTTAAGGATCCGTTAATCTATCTACTATGTAGTAATGTACGCTAAGTAGATAATGTCTATCAGTAATATAAAGATATCAAAAAGGGTTAAGCAGGGCCCATACACCTCTTAACCTGTTTATTCCCAAAAGCATATACAAGACCGTAGTTTCCCCAAAACCGGAAGTCACCAGAGGGCAATCCATATACTAAAGGTACAAATCAAAATCGTAGTGGTCGCGAATAGGATAATCAGTATGACAAGGTACATGAGGCGATACCAACTAGGATACTAGTAGTTGCGTGATCCGGACTGATGTTGGGCATAGCAGCTACTACCCCAACACCACGAACAACACTCCCAAATCAAGGGGTGCACCCAAATCGAATCACAAAAGTAATAGATATGGTATCGAAGAAGTGTGTCCGCTAGAGATGGCGATCCTCAATGGCCCGGCGCGGCTCCTATTTTAGTCATGTCAAGGGTCATCCAAAATCGTTCTCTTTCTTCAGTCAACGCGTTCATCAAAACCATCCACTTCGTTCTGGATCAACACTCCGCGTATAGTTATTAAAGTGGTTTCGGTTCAGATAGAGAGTATATCCATTACCGATCCCGGTCTCTTTAATAACTTTCGTAATTATTACACCGATTGGTCGTTTGTTTATTTCAAAACCAAATCAATTTCAATTTCAATTTCAATTCGTAAACCAGCATTTCATTTGTCTTTCAAACCATTTCCATAAATTTACATTTCAAAACTTCCAAATTACACTTTCAAAACCTTATAATTCGATTTCAATTTCTATTTAAAACAATTCAAATATTGATCCAAATTCGTATATCAGTTTCATTTCAAAATCATTTAAATTAATTTAATTTAACATTCAAATCAATTTACATTCATTTATCGATTCCATTCAATATTCGTTAAGTAAATTTGTTATTCAAAACAATTTCCATTAAATTTCCAATTCATTAAATCCATTCTTAAGTTCAACTTCATTAAATCAAAACTTACAATTTTGAATTAAATTAAATTCATCAAATCAAATTCTTTAAATTTCAATTCTTGCATTAATTCCAAAAATATCACATTTTATTTCTTGTTAAAGAAATTCAATTTCACCTATTTACTTACTTAAATGATTTTCCAAACTTTATTAATAAAGAAACTCAATTTCAAGTATTACGAAGTAAAATTCACTTATTCAAAATTCAATTTAATTTAATCATTAAATAATTCAATCTTATTTAATTATTAAATAATTCAAAACTTAATTATTAAATAATTTCAAAGTTTAATAATTTCAAACTTAATTATAATTTCCAACTTAACTCAATAGTTTCTCAACTTAAACAACATTCTTTCATTGCTTACATTGTTAATCTTTGGTTTCAGATTATTAAATATTATCATTTTCCCTTCATCAAAATTCAAATTTCAACTTCATTTCAAAACCATATTATTTGTTCAAATAAAATCTTCGTTTTATTTCTAAATCAAATTATTGACCAATCGGTTTTATTTAATTTTCTATCCTAGGTCAAAGTTCAATTTGGGTATTTATCATTTCAACCCGATTCCAATTCAATCCAAAAATCAAAGCATATAAAGGGAACTTGCAGTGTGATAATTGGGATGGTGTCAAAGTAAATAAACAAGCAATAACAACTATCAATAACAATCCAATAATCAATTCAAATAATCCCGAAATAACCGTATTAATTCGCATTGTTATTTGTACGAATTAATATACTTATTTCTAGAATCTACACTATCATTTCATGTAGATTAAAGATTATTACATTACAGTTTTTCACTTGTCATCTATTTACAATTTCATACATCATCAATTTAACAACATACATTCAGTGATTCAAAATGTAATTAAGCAAATCATACGTGTCAATAAATTTAACAGTTAAAGGGGTCATATTATACAAATGTCAGTTAATCAAATTTAACATTTAACTATCCTATTTCAAGTTCAATTGCATACTATTTATCATTTTAACATTAACAATTTAACGTCCAATATAAACATCAACAATCAATCAATTTATCAGCCAAACTGTATTATCATCGCATAAATAATTAACAGATAATGGTGTCAGATGTTACAGGTGAACTGGTATAGGTAATAGCATATATAACAGTGTAATTAACTAACAGCAGCATATTTCAATTGTCGTTTCAATTGAAATCAAATTTAATAAATAAAAGAACGTTAATCGTGAGTGATTGCTCACCTTTCGAGGCTAGAGATGAACAAGAATGGGATGAGTTGCGAATCCAAGCATGAATTCCAAAGCAAAACCAGATTGGCACGAATTCGACGAACAGAGCTGATAACAAGAAATTGATGAAATCAAATCAACTGGATTGACGAAGATAAATGATACAAGTGAACTTATATATATATATATGTAAAGTCATATTCTAAATCCAAACATATGTTAAATTAAATATATATATGGTTTTCAAAATCTCAGTTTTAAATTTAAAACACATATATAAAATCAAACATATTTACATTATATATTTTGAAATAAATGCATATATGTACTAAAAAAATACAAATACTTACATATATAGTGTATGTTCATTACAACATACCAAACACTAGTTCTATAACTTATATATACACAGTAACTTTGATATATATAAATACAATATAAGTAACAACTTATATAACTTAAGGTAAACCAACGTCTTAACATTTGGTATATAAATAAGAAATAAAAGCTACAGCAACAAAACTATGCATATAATACTATATTGTACTCATTCTATAAATAAGTATATATAACTATACTTTTAACAATATAACAGACGTACATATAATATGTACTGAAAACAAAGTTCATAGCCGATCTTTTTTTTTTTTTTATAATATGAACTTTTCGTACATTTTAACTTGTATGAACTTACAGATGCAACTTAAACATCACATCTAAACTAACATATAAAACTATAACCATTTATAAACTAACATATTTTATATCCTGTATTAATATGACAAATTTTATAACGTATTATATGATCAAACTAGTATAAACTAATAGTCTACAACTCATGCATACAATTCAACATCAATGCTTAATACAGTAATATATACTACTTCTGCAATATCATGTATATAACAATTTCAAAAAAAAAAATATACAATATTATATATCAACATATATATCGTTCTATAAACATACGAAGCTACCTAGAAACACTATATCCAAAACATATAATACCGTTCTTTATCAAATAGCTCAAAATAACATCATACGCTATATATATACAAGCTAGACCCATAAAACTTATATTTCGAAACTTTTCATAAATATATATAGTATATATGTGGAAGAATCAACTCAATATAAAACTTATATATATATTGTACTGTTACAAGTAACACAACAACTTATCAAAATATAACTTACGATATATGCATAAAGGAAGGCTTGAGCAATGGCTATAGGCGGTAGGCCTGTTGGTTGGCTCTTGAGGGACAACGGGTAGGCAAGGAGGCGGAGGCACGGTTTTAAGTGGCGACGTGTGAGAAGAGAGGAGAGGTGGAAGGCCGGATCGGGGTGGCGAGGAGGATGGACTGAGGACGGTCGGTGTCTAGGCGGAGGCTGCTAGCGGAAGAATGCAGTGGAGTTTGGTGATGCCGGTTTTGTGTGGAGTAGGTGGCCGATTGCATGCAAGGTGGAGGGAGAATAGTTGGGTAGCGACCAAGGTAATGAAGGCTCGGTTTTGGGTTGCTACACGTTTCAAGTAGGGGAAGGAAAACAAAAAAAAATAAATAAATAAAAGGGAGAGGAGAAGAGCTACAGGGAGGAGAACAAGATTTAAGCCCTGGTTTTGAGAATGAAATGTGAGCCACTGAAAAGGCAGATGTGAATTAATATAAAGTTAATTGAATAGAAACAGTCTCCTTGAATTTAGCTGAAAAGTTATTAAAGAAATTTATTGTTGCGTGGCCGTCACGGGTAAAAGTTTGAAACCAAAATAAAACAAAAGGTCACGGAACCTGTACTGATACGATTACCGGTTTCGCAGGTTCTGTTGTTTATCGGACTTCAAAACACAAAATTGAATATACCGTAGAGATCAGCACGACGAGACGATCAAAACGGTATACAGATATTAGTGGCACGATCGAATTATAAAAATTCAAATTTTCTAATAGCGGAAAATGCAAGAAAAACGCTGAAAAATAAGATCGACGGAGCCAAAGATGTCCGAATTTGGAAAAACGGTAAACTGACATCTTGCTCAGAAGATGGTTTAGAATTTTTCTATGTAAAAATATTTTGGTTTTGAAAACGTTTTATTTTCAACGCTTTTTAACTGATTAAATTGAAGTGAATTTACGTGCGAAATAAACTTTCACATTTTCAGACGAAAATTTACCAGTTGCTATGTTTAACTAGATGTATTCCAAATATTAAATTTTTATTTCAAAATTTTATCGTTTAAAATTTCACAAAATTTCAACTAATTACGTTATTAAAACAGTTGAAATTTACGGGTCGTTACACCTAAACTTATCTAGAGATTTTGGAATATCTGGTTAAAGTTTGGCCCGAGCCAGCCCGATAGTTTATTGGTTGGCCTGCAAATCCATTAAGTTCCTAGTGACCCTAGGAAAACTATGATTTGAGACAGATGGACTAATTTCTGGGAAGGGTAAACCTTTGGTATGATTAACCCTAGGATGATAGACTAGTCAAACTCACACATGTTGCATGTATGCATATGATCATGTTATGTTTTGCTCTAACCATTATGGTTACAGGTGCATGATTTATGTTTGACATATTTGGATAAGATACTAGTGAGGAGAAAACCAGTTCCACTCAGTGGCGTGGTCTCACTAGATATCTGCTTTGGTTCGAGATTGTATAATATTAGTCACACCAGATTTTTAGTTTGACCTAAAGTTTTTGTTATTCCCCTAAAATCTCGAGTACCCATTTGAGTATGTCGGGAGTATGGATTTTCGGGCAAGACGAATAAGCATTCAGAGAAATGTAGGAGGCTAGCTAGCTAATGTTAGGAATTTATTTCCGCCGTGTTGTTTAAACCTTATGATTATTTGAAAGGATGTAATCATAGAAATTATAACTATCAAGTAGTTTGACTCTGATCACCCAAGGGGGCATCTTCATATGTCGCTCTTGGAACATATTTGTAATCATTATATTTTCTCTAAATGAGGAATTGATGGTATTATGAAATAAGATTATGCAATGAATATGAAAGTTTATTAATGAAATGTGTTTTGAAAATTTTCATATTCATTTGCTCTTAATGTTATATATAGTTAACTGATCTCATTTTGTCACTGGAAAATAATACCGTTGATGACTGCAACATCAGTAATGCTTATTTTCGAGCCTTAAAATAGGGAATATTACAACTTGGTATTAGAGCATAGGTTTATGTAAAACTTAAAAGATTTCGATGAAATACAATATAAAAGATTTTTAAAACATAATCTTAATAAATCAAAGAATAAGATTAGGGTATGGGATAACGCTATAGTAGCGTATTTGTTATTTGCTATATATTAGTATGTGTTCTATCTTTATTCTCCCCCTCTCTCTCTTACACTATTCTTCTGTATCTTATGAAGACTCATATGTAGATTACGAGAAAGAAAGATATGGAAGTAGAAAATGAAACAGTGAATCTAGGTGGAGGAAGCACCATAACTAATGGGAATGTTCAACCCAATACTAGAAGTAGTCCGGGTTGACAAGCAAATGCTAATCCAAATGCAAATGCTAATGAGAGTATTGGAACCCCACCAGAAGATATGATGACTATGTATCAGTTCTTCGTGAATATGATGCAAGCTAGAGCTGCTGCGGGTTTGGCCGGAGGAAACGTTAGCAATGCGGGAGGTGCTAATCTCTAGGTACCTGCCTATAACAATTACGCCAAGTTGAGCCATGATTAAACCAGTCTTATAGGAAAGCCCTTTCTAGAAAGGGAAAGTGCTATTGAAGTTGAGAATTAGCTATTGCACTGTAAAAGGATTTTTGCTATCTGAGGCTTGAACGATGAGCAGAGTAGGAGGTTAGCGTCTAGACAGTTGCAAGGAGCTGCTTTGTATTAGTGGAATCATGTAACGGTAGGAGTACCAGAGGATGATTTGACTTGGGCTGAATTTAGAAGGAGGTTTGTGGAAAGGTTTTTGTCCAAGATAGCTAAGTCATCTTTGCTCAGGAAGTTCGTGGAATTGGTGCAGGGAGAGATGTATGTACTGGAGTATGCAACTAACTGATGAGTTTTCTAGATATGGATATGCTACTATTGACACCGTGATCAAAAGGAATGAGAAGTTCATTCGTGGACTGAAGCCCGAGATTGCCAGGGCAATAATGCGACATCTTAGAGATCTATGTTATACGGTGGTAGTGACGGCGTTAAGGAATGAGGAAATGCTTTTTGAAATTTGGAAGCGACAAGCTTGTGAAGAGCGAAGGTTCTCAAGACAAGAAAAGGAAGTTCTTTAATAAGAAGGGAGCTCAGAAGGGTGTAGGTACCAGGAAAGTGTAACATCCCCTATCTGGAGGTCCGAAGTTAAGCACTACAGATGCTTCAGTCATCCATAGTATTAACTTCCAGTGACCAAGTACGGTAATGTTAATGGTATTCATAATATCAGCATCACATGAATATGAAACAAAATCACAGATTTCAAAAACATCTTTTCACAATACATTTTCACAACGAGTTCCATATTCAAATTACATAATCCCATCGCTTTCCCAAGTTCAGATAAAATATAGTTATTACAAAATTACGCCAAGAGTGACATATGACAATGCCCCCTTGGTTGACCAGAGTACCATATATACAATACAACAGAATCAATCCAAAATATTAGCAACTGCTAATTAGCTATCCGTCAGCCACCTACTCGTCTCTAGAAGCTTTATTCGTCAACCTACTAAATCCTATAAACCTTAACCCTTAGCCTACTTGAAACAATTTTGAGCACCTGAGAGTTTAAGGAAAATAAACCTCGAGTCAGACATAAAGCCTGGTGTGAATAATACTAAACATCTCGGTTATCTAATATTAAGTGAGACCACGCCGCTTAGCGGAACGGATTTTCCCTCACTAATATCCTTTTTAAAACATATCTTTTGCAAGTTATAATCCTACAACCAAAACTGGTTAAATCTGTAAAGCAATATCATGTATAAGCACATTTCAATTACCATATGGACTATCTGTCCATACATTGTAGTTTTGTTTGGCTAACTACTAACCCAGTTATCGAACGAACTATCTGTCCAAACACTATAGTTTTGTTTGGCTAACTACTAACCCTTGACTGACTCGGGCCTACCAGACAAAATAATAAATATGATCTAAAAACTGTTAGATAAGTCTTCTAGACGGTCTGTCCGTAACTTACTTCCCCAAGGGTCTCCTGATCCTAATGGTTTTGTGGGCTTACCACTAACCTTTTTCTCCTCTGCACATAAATTCCCTTCTGTGTGTAACCATCATTTAAGTCAATCTGACTAAGCCCTACACACTGGAATTTGGACTAAAATTAGCTTGGGGCTAAAGCTAATGTATAGGGCGCGACCCTACACTAGTCCCATCTGGTCTCTATATCTGAGTCATTTTCTTAGGGTTAACTACCCTTTAAATTTTTCCTTGAAAACTTTTTCAAAATGATTTAAACCTTTAAATCATACATATACAAGGAAAATATACTTTTTGCTTTACTCTAAGCTATTTGCCATGTTATATACACTATAGCCAAAATAATGTCGATGAATCATTAAGGATTTCCCATCCTTCCAAAATAAGTTAAAACCCTTTTTAACTTAAAAACACTTAGGCTATATTGCCAAAAACAACTCATTGGAAACCTTTTTTAAAAACCTTTAAACAACCCTTTTGAAACCATTAAAAGTACCCCTTTCGAAATCTTTGAAAGTATCCCTGTCAATACAAGCAAAACCTTAGGACAAAGGCCAAAACATACCTTTTGAAATCATACCTCTTGAAACCATTCATCTTTATCCTTTCGAAAGCATTGAAAAACATCTCCTTCGAATGCTTTAAAACCTTAGACATCCTCTTTAAAACGCTTAAACATTGCCTTTTAGACCTTTAAAAACCATTGGGGAACCTCCCCTTAGAAGCCTTTCTTTAAAACCTTTCGAAAGCTTCAAAACATCAAGCCTTTCAAAATCATTTGGGTTCAATTTATAACATGTGGAAACACCTTTCGATACCTTTAAAACCATCTCCTTCGAAACCGTTAGGGTTATACTTCTTATAAGGCAAAAGGGTCATTAAAACATTTAAATCGAAAGCATCTCTTTCGAAAGCATTCCTAAGTAAAGAAGTGATGGGGTCGAAACCATCCCTTCGAAAGCATTGGAGAAGCGACTTGGCTTTAAAAACAAAGTAACCCCTTTCGAAATCAATTTGGGTCGAAAGGTAAAAAGCGACAGTCAGGGGCTTCGACTTAGTCAAAATCTGCTATTTAAAACTAAGGCGCAACCTCTTGAAACCACTCTTTTAAAATCATCGACTCAGTCAAAAGCTGACCAAGTCGAATGTTATTCAGTCGAAAACAAAGCAGGCACATTTTCATTTAAAAGCAAGCTTCAACCCCTTCGGAACCTCTTGTTTCAATCCAATGCCTTCCACTTTTGTCCAATTCACTACGTACCTGATATCTGATACCATGTGCATTGGTTTCGATGGAGGCGGAGGTAAGGAGTCGGAACCTGGTGTCGAAAGCATTGAAACAGGAAAAAGCATGTAGATTTAACTTTTTAAACTATTTCTTTATACCTAACCTGCCTTGTTTGTCAAATTATCATTGGTTTCCAATTTTTCTTCACTAAAAGTACTGCCAATTTTCAGAAATAAAGATTTGAATTATTTACAAAATATCCCTTCTCCTTTTTATAAATATATAAAACATTTAAGTCCCATATCTTAAATAATTTTATATATCTATTAAAACACTTAGTAAAATTCTACAAAAATTCCAAAAAATCACTTTTAATATGTTTTCTAACATATATAAATTTCAGACCCTATGCCAATATAACTTGGCCGTAATTAATTTTAAACCCAAATTAGCATTTTCTTCACTAGAAAATTCATATAAAATCCACATTAATTCAGAAAATTATAAAAATTGAAACCCATTTTTAATTATCATTTTGGATCTAAATCTAAATTCACAAGGCAATTGGATGTCTTATAATAGGTTTTCTAAATCAATTCTCATCATAAAATGCATATAAAATAACCTAAATCATCAACAAGTATATACATATCCATTTATCGTTCAAAACATGCAAAACAAATGCAAAAAATTTCCGAATTTATCTAAAACCGAAATCAATCAAAAATGAGATGTAGTCATTATTCACCTTTGCTTTTTGATTAAGGATGTGAGATTTGTTCTTGATTAAGTGATTTGATTCTTCCTCATGAATTCTTCTTCTTCTTTGCTCTTCCTAATGGTGGTCGGCCTTAGCTTTTATTTTTGAATTGTGAAAAATAAAGTGAACGTGAATGTTGAGGGGTTAATGGTTTAGGGTATAAGGATATGCCTTGTTCTTATTTTACCCTTGCATATTTCCTAACCTTTTTATTCTCTTTCTATTCTCTAGTTCACTTATTTAACATAGCTCGGCTACCCCTTATTTTATCACAAATATCAATCCATTAATCATCTTACATTATTTTATTTTATATAACTAATTAAATATCCAAAATAATGTTACTAAAAATATGGGGTGTTACAGAAAGGGAAGACTAATGTTATTTTCTATAAGTGTGATAAAAAGGGCACTTCGCTATTGAGTGTCGATCTAGTGATGGAAAGAAGGCTGAGGGAAACAAGGGGTTAAAGTGTTATAACTACAACAAGATGAGGCATTACAAGAATGGATGTCCAGAACCGGCCAAGGTTGATAAAGGGAAAGTTTTTGCTCCAAAACCATCAACTTCTGGACCTACTGCAGAAGAGAAAGGAAAGTCTTTGATGGGAGGTACGCTTTTGATTCGTGGCATACCTATTAAAGTATTATTTGATACTGACGCATTGATTTCTTTTACCTCACAATGTTTGGTAGATAAGTTAAATTTAGAACCATCATACCTTATTACTTCCTTAAATGTTATGAATCCAATAGGAGGTTATGCAACTCTTAGGATGAAATGTGACCATTTAGAAATTGAGCCGTTAGGTCATGCATTTACCAACAATTTGCTTGTGTTTGATTTTGTGGGTTTAGAGATTATTCTAGTATGTATTGGCTAAACAGTATGATGCTAGGATATTTTTCCAAGATAGGAAGATATTATTAAGACAACTAAATAGTCATGATCGAATTATATACTCGGTAAAAAATTCGAGTTTAGATGTATGTGCTTTATTAGGTGCAATGGAAGTGGAAGACGAGGTGATCGGGTTTTAATTGTAAGAGAATATGTAGATGTTTTTGAGCCAGTTATAGGACTACCATCGAAACAAGCTATTGAGTTTCAAATAGATCTTATACATGGAGCTGAACGTGTGAGTAGACCACCTAGCAGAATGACACATACTTAGATGAAAGAGTTAAAGGTGCAGCTGGTGGACTTAGAAGCAAAGAATTTTACTAGACCAAGCAGTTCGCCTTGGGGAGCGGCTGTGGTGTACATGAAGAAACTGGACAGATCGTTAAGGATTTGTATAGATTATCATAAGTTGAATGAGAAGATGACAATAAATGATATCCTTTGCTGAGGATGGATGATTTGTTTGATCAGTTGAGTGGAGCTAAGGTATTTTCCCAATTATATTTAACGACAGGGTTCTATCATATGAGAGTGGCTATAACGACCCGTATTTTACATATCAGATGATCGTAAAACATTTATTTTAAATTCATGTGAGGTTGTATAACTCTATAACTTATGAAAATACCTGTTAGAGACATTTCCTATGTATAGAATTTTTCCGAACGATTTTACCTCGGAAACTTGTACCAACAATAACTTTTGATAAGAGTTAAATTAGCATTCGAGACTACTTCCATTAGAAAGATATAATGGTTTCTCTTTCCGTAGAGTGGTTATAATAGCAATTTGGATTATCTAGCTAGAGGATATGGCTGTTTGAAAATTTGTAATTTTAGGAGCAGCTTACTGGGTAATTAGTGAGCTTGGGGGCAAGCCCACTAACCCATTTTGGATTTGAAGAACTTATATGGATGAGCCACCATCACATTTACACCTTCTCCCTTAAATCTAAGCCTCCATTAACTCATCCTCTATGCAAAACCTTCTCATTTCTCCTTCAAATCAAGTCTAAACCATAGAATAGTGACAGATTAGCAAGGAGATTCATTAGAGATCTTCAAATCGACATTTTTGGGAAGAAAAAAATGCATCTTTGATGTTATTTCTCGGATTTGCATGCAAATCTCCACTTTTTGAGGTTTTGGTGATTGATTTATCATCTCTCACCCTACTATACATACACACACACACACGCATGCACATATATATGTTTCGGCATGTTTTAAACTCAGTTTTAAAGTCAAATCACATTTTGGAACTATTTTTAAAGACAAACCTGAAGTAAAATGAATTTAAAATGTTTCAAAGTGTTGTAATCATATTGATTTGATGTATGGTTGCATTAATATGTGTTAGGTTATATTAGATACACATTATAGGATGATTTGCAAGGGATTGTTGTATGTTTGCATGCTTGAATGGTCGAATAGTGGTTGGTGCATGTATGATGTTTGCTTGAATGCTCGTATGGTTGAAACGCTCATCGAAGCGATTTAGAGTTATGAACCTTGAAACCAGGCTTTAAAGGATTAGCTCTAGAGTGGTTGGAGTCATATTGTTGCATATGTGATGCATGATAGTTGAATCGTTAAGGGTAGCGAGGAAATTAACGTGATTTGGAGTGCTGGAAGTGATAAAGGGCTTATGGTCGATAGGTGGGGGTGGTTAGTGATAGGGCACCGAAACTTGGTCGGTAGGAAGGGGGTGATTGGTGACCAGACACTGAAACTTGGTCGACAGGTAGGGGATGGTCGGTGATCGAGCATTGAAACTTGGCCGGCAGGTAGGGGTGGTTGATGACCGGGCGCCGAAACTTGGTCGGTAGGTAAGGGGTAGTCGGTGACAGGGCATCGAAACTTGGTCGGCATGAGGAGTGTTGATCGGTGGTCGATCGGAGAAACTGAGTCGGTAGTCGGAAAGGAGCATGGTCAGTGGTTGGATGTGAGGCTTGGCTCGGGGGGGTATGTGGTTCGGCTTTAGGCGGATGCCGAATAGAGCATGAGGCAAGGCTTTGGGATGTTGGCTTCGTTTCAAGGTGTGGGTTTGCTTGGAAATTTGCGGAGTTGGTTCGGGGTAAGAGTGGATGACCTCAGGATGGCTCTATATGATTTTAGGATGGCAACCAACGAAGTATGACACTTCGACGACTCAATGTGGCGAGTGACTATGGCATATGGTGGTGGACCGAAAGGACGAGTTCTGCATGATAGCTCATAGGGTAGAACATGAGGTTGTGATGCTCGTGAGTAGGATAGGGTAGTCTGCATGTACCCAAGGTAGTATGTGTGTACCCATGTATTTGAATGTCTGTGTGTGTCCAGTCCTTAGCCATCTACATGAGCGAGCGTGAACATTTATGGAGTAGTTCTACTATTGGAACGTGTGCTAAAGATTGATGGATAAATCTATGGTTGTGATGCTCATTAACGGGATGGGGTAGTTTGTGTGTACCTAAGGTAGTCTACGTTTACCCATATTTTGGACGTCTATGTGTGTCCAGTCCCTACCCATCTGTGTGGGCAATGAGTTTGAGCATTTGAGGGAGTTATTGTATATCTGGAGTCCTTGAGCGAGGGATGCAAGGCTGTGTGATGGATTCTATGTTAATTGTGTGCTTGCCATGTTCTGTGATACCCCATATCTTCCATTGTGATAGTAGTATAGCATACACTGTGTTTATGTGCTAACTCTTTGGATGTAGGAACAGGTCTGGTATTGTAACATCCTCAATTTTGAGGCCCGAAACTAAGCACTACGGATACTGCAGTCATCCACAGTATTAATTTCCAGTGACAAAGTGCTACTATGTTATCATATCAATAATCATAAGCACATGAATATGAAAAATATTAAATACAATTTTTCTTAAAAAAAATTCACGTCTCCTTTCACAAATAATATTTTATATTCATTACATAATCCCATACGCGATTCCACGTTCAGTGAAAATATAACTATTACAAAATACTCCGATAGCGACACATGAAGATACCCTCTTGGTTGATTAGAGTCAATCACTACAACTTGATAGTTAGAATCTTTTGTCATTACATACATTCAAACAAACAAACACAGTAGAAATAGACAATGCTCCTAATAGCTAGATTGCCTCCTACATGTCTTCATAAGCTTATTCGTCTAACTGGAACCTGAAAACCCTTACTCCCGACCTACTCAAATGAGTACTCGAGAATTTAAGGGGAAAAACAAAAACTTCGGGTCAGACAAATAGTTTGGTAAGAATATAAACTACCATCTCGAAGCAAATAGATATATAGTAAGACCGCACTGTTAAGCAAAATGGGTTTTCCCCTCACTAGTACTTTAACCAAAATATATAACCACATACTATGCTCCTGCATCCACAATGGTTAGAATATTAAAGATTACCCGTAGTTATGCAATATATA
Organism: Allium fistulosum; assembly: GCA_030737815.1. NCBI lineage: Eukaryota > Viridiplantae > Streptophyta > Magnoliopsida > Asparagales > Amaryllidaceae > Allium > Allium fistulosum. Next base: position 873,345,158 of record CM060907.1, on the reverse strand, counting down.
CCGGATTATCCACCTCAATTAGGACTACCCATCTAAATTTTTATTGATTATCTTTCTTATACTTATGTGGACTACCCATCTCCCATATGATTACTTGGATTACCCATCCCCTACCAAATGGACTATACATCACACATGATTTCATTGTCAAAGCTATGTGGACTATCCATCTCAAATGTAATTATTACTTGGATTACCCATCCCTTATGATATGGACTACCCGTCTCACATGGTTTAGCTATATAAATTATATGGACTATCCATCACACATATCCCATTCATTTAAAGTTGATATGAACTATCCATCACACATCCCATAGTTTTCCTAGGTTAACTATGAACTCTTCATTCACGTCATAGAGACTATCCATCTCCGGCATGATGTGGACTATCCATCTCACATCCCATAGTTTTCCTAGGATGACTATGAACCCATCATTCACAATTTAATTCATGTTAAATCTACATATTCAACCTATGTCTATTGGTGTCCCCAATTAGGCTGTATACCCTTTAAAGTTATAACATCTCAAATGACATGCATTGGTATCCCCAATGATCTATGTCAAACTTATTAGAGAAAGTTTTACATTGGTATCCCAAATGATTAGTGTTGAAATCCATAAAGTAAAATACATTGGTATCCCCAATGATAAAAGTCGAAGTCATTAAACATACAACATGTCGAAGCTTATCTACATTGGTGTCCCCAATGATATGTTGAAACTTATAATTAAAATAACGTTGGTATCCCTAATAACAATGGCGAACAAGAAGACTTAAGGATCTTCGCCCTCAATAAAGAGGATAGGCGACATACACGTCGCACTATATAATGTCGAGCCTTTACCCAAGGTTAGAAAAACAAAACTTAAATCCGTTTAGTTATAAAATATTATGTCGAAAATAAGGTCGTCGACATAGAAGAAATATAGGTTGCCTACCCTTTTCAAAACAAAGCTTAATGTTCGTATAACCAAGTATAAAGTTGCCGACACTGATGAGCCGACACTGATGAATGACGGCATCAAGACAATTGGCATCATTATAAAAACATACTTGCATACTTTGACTATTATGCCACCGAATATATATATATATATGGTAGGTGTTAAAACAGGCGAATTCAGCGTCTTGTGGCGAAAAAAATCAAATTGGAAGGGGCGACATTGCTTTAAAACAATGGTGAAGACATGCGGCGTCATTGACGGTGGCGTAAATGATAAGAGGTAGCCTCAAAGATCACGACACCAAATCTTTAAACACTTAGATGAATCACGATAAGACCATGCCACCAATGGCAGGTTGCCGACATGATCGGCGTCGACATAATTGGAGTCATTCCATAGCTACAGAAGTAGCTATCCTAAGCTTCCCTCTATATCAATGATGACACTCATAGATGCGGCGTCACTTTAGGCACGGCGATGAAGAAATGGCATGACATTCTCGTAATTATCAAGAAAACTGATTTATTACTACTAAAAGCAAATACTTTTCACCAAATCCAAACTCTTGTCCAATTTCTACTGGATGATACAATACTTTACAAAATTTTCTTCTAAAATCTTCCATATTCAGTTTTAAAGTCCCAAAACCATTTGAGAGCATAATTAATTAATATCTTTAATTACTTATAGATTTAGTTGCTTGTTTAGCAAAATAAATTCACAGTAATTCGAAATTGCTGGGAAATTTTCCCCAAAAATCACAAAAATTCCAAAATACCACATTCTATATCATATACAAATTTCTAGGACCAATACCATATTTCATTATTTTTAGTAATTAAAACCCGAAATTAACTAAATTTCCACCTTAGGAATTTCATAAAATATTCGATATAACTTGGAAAATTTTGAAATTAAAAACCCATCTCCAAATTAATGTTTTACATCACATATCCAAAAATCAAATCAATTGAAGACTAAAAACTTAGGTTTTACCCTTAAACCCCACTTAAATAATTTTATAAAAATTCCATAAATCATTATCCTATCCAAACAGTGATTATACAACCATATCTTGGTAAAACAAACAATAATAATTCGGGTATTATTCATAATCGAATGTAAACATAAGTAAAAGCGATGGGCATGTATTATTCACCTTAGATTTAATATTAGAGTTGAGATTTGTTATTGTTTTAGTTTCCCTAAGCTTCTCCTCTTCGAATCCCCTTGATTTCGATCTCTAATAGCTTGTTAATAGCCGGCCTTGGTGTGTTTTCTTTTTTTTATTGTTTTGATGTTATGAAAAAATGAGGATGGATATAAAGGGGAGGGAGGGTTTAAGGATTAAAAGACGGATCTACTTATTTTGCCCCTCTCGTATATTCTCTTATATGTTAAGCTTTGGAAACAATATCATTACTTAATTCATTAAGGCACGACCTTGGTTAATAACCAATTATCATTCCACTTAACCATTTACCTTATTATATTTCATCCTAAAAATTCAGTAAGGACTACATAACAAGCATATCAAACATGCAAACAAGGCCAGTATATCCTACAAGCTATAAAGTCTATATACAACAAATATAGAACATACCATCATAACAGCTCAGGATAAGTATCCCTAATATTGTCCTCTGTTTCCTTAGCACGGTCTTTCTCGTTGTCACTCCACTGGACTTTCACTAAATTGACTGTCTTGTTCCTTAATCTCTTCTCATCTCTCGCGACAACTCGAACTGGTTGTCTCACAAAAGTCAGATCCAGTTCTACCACTAAGTCTTCCAATGCAGTTAGAGTAGTAGTAGTCTTTGGATCATCCATATACTTCCTGAGATGAGAAACATGAAACACACTATGGACACCTGTCAAACTAATCGGTACCTCAACTCGGTATGCGAGCTTTTCGATCCTCTCTATAATAGGGAATGGTCCAACATATCTCAGTGTCGGTTTCCCTACCTTCCAAATCATACCACACTCTTCATCAGTGATACCTTAATGAAAACACAATCTCCAACTGAGAGCTGTAAATCTTTATGTCTTTTATTTGCATAACTTTTCTGCCTAGACTGAGCTTCTCTCTTCCTATCTCGGATTAACTCACTTCTCTGTAGCTTCTCTTACCATATCTGGACCAAGGACCAATTTGTCTCCGGTCTCCAACCAACATGTTGGTGATTTGCACGGCCTTCTATACTAAGCTTCGAAAGGTGCTATTTCAATACTAGTATGATAACTGTTATTATAGGAAAACTCAACCAAGTGCAAATGGTCTTCCCATGACCCACCAAAGTCTAATACACAAGCCCTCAATAAATCTTCAAGTACCTTAGTGACTCTCTCTATCTGCACATCCGTCTATGGGTGATAAGTGGTACTCATCTTAAGCTTGGTACCTAATACCTCCTGTAGACTCTTCAAGAATTCACTAGTGAACAAAGCATCTCTGTCACTGACTATACTATTAGGAATCCCATCCGGTCTAACAATATTCTTCATAAACAACTTAGCCAATATAAATGCTGTCATGGTTGACTTAATAGGAATGAAGTGTGCACTCTTGGTCAGTCTATCCACTATGATCCATATACTTTCATTTCCCCTATTTTTCCATGGAAAACTGTCAATAAAATCCATGGATATAGAATCCCATTTCCAAACTGCTATATCTAAAGGCTGAAGAAATCCGCTCGGCTTTTGATGCTTGGCTTTTACTTGCTGGTAATTCGAACACTGCTTTACATACAAGCCTACATCCATTTTCATACCTTCCTATAAGAAACTTCTCTTCATATCCTGATACATCTTAGTTTCTCTAGGATGTGCAGTAAACTTCGATCGATGACACTCCCTAGGAACTTCCTTTCTTAGGTGACCAGCACCTGGAAAACATAACCGTCCCTTCTTCTTTAACCATCCTCTCTGGTCAAGGCTAAAATCTTTTAGATCATCGATCTCGGTTTCACCTTCCATACTTCTATTCTTTTCGGCTAACAACAGATCATTTCTTTGCTTGGAAGTAATCCTCTCGATCAATACTGATCGAACTTCCAAGCAAGACAATATGGAAGTACTTTGACTAGAACTAGCAATCGACCTTAACTGCATGCTATAAGTAGTCAACGCCTCTAAATCCTTCCATTCTTCCACCATAGCTATTACCACACTCTGATGGTTTCTACTAAATGCATTTTCAACTTTATTTCCTTTCACTAGTGTATACTCAATACCAAATTCATAAGTGACTAAAAACTCCAACCATCTCTACTATCTCATATCCAACTCTTTCTGAGAGAATAAATACCTCAAAGACTTGTGATCCATATATAACTCGAATTGTTTTCCTAAGAGGTAGCGTCTGCACACTTTTAATGTGAAAATCACCATTGCCAACTCCAAATCATGAGTCGCATATCTGACTTCATGTGGTCTGAGCTGTCGAGAAGCGTAAGCAATCACTTTATCCCTCTAGATCAATATAGCTTCTGCTCCTGTTCCACATGCATCTGTATACACCGCCAAATCTTGATTCCCATCTTCACCAACTAATACGGGTGCATTGGTCAACAATTGATTTACCTCAAGGAATGATTCTACAAATTTATTGGTCCAGATAAACTTTTACTTCCTTCCTGGTTAGTTTAGTCATGGGTGTCGCTATCCATGTGAAATCCTTGATGAATCTCCAGCAATTGCCTGCCAATCCAAGAAAACTCCTTATTTCGATCACCATGTCGGGTCTTTTCCATATATTTACAGCCTTAATATTGGCTGGATCCCCGGACAACCCTTTCACTGAAACTACATTACCAAGAAACTTCACCTCTCTTTTCTTAAAGTAACACTTTGAAAACTTCACTCTTAGTTGATGCTACCTCAACGTCTCAAGCACTATTCTAAGATGAACCTCATGATCTCTTTCATCCTTAGAATATATCAGAATGTCGTCAATGAATACGAACCTATCCAAGTGCTCTCAGAAAATCCTATTCATCAAATCCACAAAGAAAGCATGTGCATTAGTTAATCCGAATGGCATCACTAACCACTCGTACGAACCATATCTCGTTCGAAACACCATTAAAGGAATACTGTACTCCACCACCCTCAATTAATGGAACCCTGTTGCCAAGTCCAATTGAGAAAATACTTTGCCTCTACTCAACCGATCATAAATCATCAATTCTCGACAAAGGGTATCTATTCTTCATCTTCTTCTCATTCAGCTTATGATAATCAATACATAATCTCAACGACCCATCCAGTTTCTTTACAAACACCACAACCGCTCCCCAAGGCGAACTACTTGGTCTAATAAAACTCTTTCCTTCTAAATCCACTAGTTACACCTTTAATTCCTTCATCTCAGTAAGTGTCATTGTGCTAGGTGGTCTACTTACGGGTTCAGCTCCAGGTAGAAGATCTATTTGAAACTCAATAGCTCATTTCGGTAGTAGTCCTAACACTGGCTCAAAAACAACTACAAATTCCCTTGCAACCAAAACTCAATTCACTTCATCTTCTACTTCCATTGCTCCAAAAAAAAAGTACAGATATCCACACTCGAGTTTTCTATTAAGTATATAATTCGATCATTACTACCAAGGTGTCTAATTGATATTTTCCTATACCGGCAAAATATCCTAGCATCAAATTTGCTCAACCAATCCATACCCAAAATAATCCCAAAACCCGCAAAATCAAACACAAACAAATCATATGCAATAGTATAACCTAACAACTCCAATTCTAGATAGTCACTTCTCATCCTATGAGTTACACACCCTTCTATTGGATTAGCCACTTGTTCGTCGACGGATTTTCTATCGATTTAGAAAACCGTCGAACGAATTTAGAAATAAAATTAACCGCAAGCGCACGGTGTACGAATGTAGCACGTGGTGAATACGGGTCGATCCGCGGGGAATTGATGATTTTAAAATTCTATTCAATCAAATTAAACCAAAGTCGAGTGATTAGCTAAAAAAATGAGAAAAACAAGCAAAAGAAAATTGATAAAAATATGAGAGTTTGAGGACAATTTAGAGATAAATCCACTCTCTAGATCACATAAATCAACAAAATGAAGTTATGATCTCTCTTTTCTTGTCATTAGTGTAATTAGTTGATGTGCTTATCATAAGTATGGTATATTTGTGCTATTAATTAGCCCAATATAAACCATCAAACTATAACACAACCACTAATACACATTTAAATCTTATGAAATATGACAACAAAGTTGAAATAAAAATCTATTTTAAGCATAGCCTATTAACTATTGTTTAGAAATATAGGCTATCAAATTTCAATTTCAACATTCACTTCTTTGCCATAATCATATTTAAATGAAGATGCAATTTGTGTTATGTTTGTTTAAGCATAGCCTATTTGTTATGAACAATATAGACTATCAAATTCAAAGCTAAACAACATCATTAAACCACTTCAAATGTTTCCATTAAAGCACAAAAAGAGAGTATAAACATCAAAATGTTGCATCTACATACTATAGACCTTCATTACCCCTAAATTGTAGGGATTAAGCTCTCATTTTTGTTATCAAATCAACAAATGTAGAAAGCAACATTAAACAAACAAGAGGAAAAGGAGAGAAAAAAGAAAGGAAAAACTAATCTACTTGCATGAAATAAGAGAGATCTACACTACAACATGAAAGAAAAAGAAGCATGTAAAAGAAAAGAGAGCATTAATTAACATTGCATAATAAAAATGGAAGTTACATGAAAATAAAAATGGCTAAGTAGCCATGGAAAAGAGAAGAGAGCTTTCTTTTATTTGATCTAAAACTAAACTAAAGAGAGAATAATGGAAGAGAGAGAGGGTTACATGAAGATATGGGGTATTTATACAAGTGTTAAACCCTAATTAATATTTTTGGAGAATGCCCAAAATGCCCTTGTAGGAAGTGTGGTGGCCAAGTTATCATTAGCTTCAATAATCCCTCACTTAAATTTACATGAAGCCATTAATTCCATAAGCATGTGCATTAGCCTCTAATTTGTACATTAAGGTAGGTGGGTAGGTGGGGTCCTCCATTATCTTCACTTTGAATTATTTCCATCTTCATTTGTTCTCTTCACTCTTGTGCATGCATATATCATCATGTAACCACTTGTATATGAAGCCAAATTCCTATAATAAAATATAGAAATTTCTAATTAAATTTTCTCAAATTAATGCACAAAAATGACCATTTTGCCCTTGGATGAAGATGAATATGTGACGATTTGAAAATAATATGAATTTTGGTTTAAACAAGTTAAGATACCCAATATGATCATTTATTTAATTTAAATAGATTAAATATGGTGGTAAAAATATACACATTTACGTACACATCAAATACCCCCACACTTATCTTTTTATTCGTCCTCGAATAAAGGAAAAGTAAGATAAATCTGTTTTCGTAGGGAGCACGATTGCATTGAGCGTATGCAACAAGCCGTTAAACCTCTGGGTGTCCCCAGTAGGACGAGTGTTGTCTCGTGAGGGTTTTCAGCGGATACTACCCACAAAATCCAAATGCAGGATGAAAATATTTACACAATGCAAGATTTATTTACAAAGAGATGAATGCGAGTTTTTGAAAATATTTACGAATGAAGGATTTACTTTTAAATCAACACAAATAAGTTAAATATAGGTTTTGGTCATTATCTTGAAATTTAAGTCATTTACTCGTTAAAATTTCCAACAAAAATTAAGTTATCATAACAAATAGACAATAGTTTAACTCGTTGTTTCAGTTGATAACAAAGTGTAACCATGAAATAGGTCCTTAGTTGATTATCAAAGTTTATCAAAGTGGTATTTTCATTTCTTTTCAATAACAAATCAAATCAAATAAGTTAAAATAATGCTATCATTTCATTTACTTGCTCTTTCATTATTTGCAAGAAAAACTACACACCTAGCTCAGGTAAACTGAGGCCAGATATACCACCCATGCACTGCCTTTCGGGCTTATGTGAGGGGAGTACAGAGCATGGCGAGTGCACACACTTTCGTGCATTCACCTATCGACCGTAGGTGGTTATTATTAAGTCTATTCTTTTTTGTACATGTGTTCCATACATGCATAACCGTGAGGACTTTTAAATGAGTATGAAAGCACATAATCAAAGATTCCAAGTAATTCACCCATGCATAACCGTGAGGACTTTTAAATGAGAGTGAATACTTTGGATGTTGTTATTTTTTTTTATTTTTTTTATTTTTTTTTCTTAAGAGAGAGAGAGAGTTTTGCAAAATCATCTTAGCACCATTTAACTTAGAAGACAAAAAAAATGTTATATCCTTTACTTTAAATCAACCACTTTTTAAAACAAAGATTTTCAATTAGGACGTATTTCATAATTAACACGTATGAATCTTCCTATGTACTAGTTAAACCATTATTATTTGTAATCAAACTTCATTTTTATTTTTGTTAAGACGAAAAAATTTTCAAAAATTTCAATTTAATAAACCAAAACCATATATTTATTCTATAGCGTTTCTTTAAAAATAAATCAAAATGGTTTTAAAAAAAAAATCTTTTTTTTTTTAGATTTTTTTTTTATTTTGGAAAGAAAAATTGAAAAATGATGATGAGTCTCCCCCCCACTTGATTTTGATTGTGTCCCTACAGTCAACCCAAGTGAAAGGAGAAAAGTAAAAATAAAAATGGCCTTTATTTATATGAAAATGAACGGTATTTACACGGGATCAGAAAGTATATCGTTAAAGCGTAAATGAAACGGTCTTCCAAAAACCGATTCATTTGTCTCATCAAGTTTACGAGACACAGTTTAAGCTCGAAAAACCAAATCGTAAAAGATTTCAAAGTTGAATTTGGATTTGGAAAAACGAATGACATTTTATTAAAAATTATACGAGTCATTTTATTTTCAATGATTTTTTGAGTTGATAAAACGATTGATTGAAGTTCAAGTTTATTTTCACCAAATCCAAAATTTTCAACAACTTCATTGCGTATCTCAAGTTCAAAATCCAAAATTGTTGTATTCAAATTTTTAGAAAAAGGAAGATCAAAATTTAAATCGAGTTTCTCACCCTCAAAAGAATTGAAATCCAAGTCAATCACCAAATTTTCAACAACTTCATTAAGATCGTTATTTTCAATTTCAAAAGTTGTTATTTGAAAATCGTCGATTTGGGTAAAAGATGGATTATTGTTTAATTCGTCACACGTTGGGATTTGGTTTTGTTGTTCATGTTGTTTCATATAAGTTTCAAACAACGAATCCGTGTGATCATCGTATATTTCGTTCATTTGCTCAACAAAATCCAATTTATACTTATTAACTTGAGAATTTTCGATTTGGATTTGTTGAGAACAAAGATATTCAATCGTAACATGGTTAAGATTATTCCCATTGCCAAAGTCGTTTGAAAAGTGGATCACATTTTCGTTTTGAAATTCATTTTGGGGTTCAAAATTGAATTGGCATGGGTTATACTCGAAATCGTTTGAATTTTGAAGTAAATTCAAATTTTGATTATTTTGAAAACTTTGATTTGGATCATTGCCCAAATATTAATTACACAAATCATTTATCATTTGATTTTGTTGTGTAGAGATTTCAAGTAAAGACGAAATGCTCTTTTCGAGATTCGAGGGTGGTTCGTCATTTTGAAAATTTTGTGGTTCAAAACTCAAATCGTTTAAACAATAGTTGTTGTTAAAATATCCATACGGATTTTGAGTGAAATCATATGGATTATATTGATTTTCACAACTATTGTAAAATTCACGTAAGTGGGGAAACTCGGACATTTTCAAGAATGTTTGGTTTTTTTTAGGAAAAATATTTACAAATAAAATTTATTTATCAAAACGGAAATTGATTTTTGTTTTGTTTTTTTGGTTTTTCAATTTTTTTTGGATTTTTGAAATTTCAAAGAAAAAGGATTTAAAAATTTCAAAGAAAAAGGAATATATACAATTTTTTTAGTTTTGAATTTTGAATATTTTTTTTTAAATATGCATGAACTAATGCTACTAAATGAATGCAAAGTTAATTACAAATGATTTATCCTAAGTTAACCCAAAATTGTATAATCACAAATTGTCTTAAATCAACAAGATAGTTCTCGGCCAGGTAACGGGCAGGAGTTATCGGTGCACCACGAATCACCGTAGCAATGCAGCCGAAGGTTTAAGTACCTTTAGAGGAACAACCACTATAATATTTACGAATCACCGTAATATTTATAAATGGTTATTACTCTGTCGTAGCCTAGACACCAAGAAATTAAATTGTTCAAAGAAGACAACTTGTCAATATACAATTAAGAGCTATCGATGTCTAACCGTTATTATTAACAAATTCTAGAATGAAATGGAAAGCAGAAATTAAACGTGAATCTAACGATGCAACTACGAATGGAATTTTGGTTTTTGAAATTTTTTTATGCAAATGCAAGCAAACAGCAACGCAAGATAAATAAAAACAATAAATATAGCAAGCAAGCGGTTTATTTTCTTCTCCTTTTTTTTGGCAAGCGGGCTGTCTCCTTCTACTTCGGCAACCTGAAATAAAAACAAGATATATACACAAGTATTATTTCTTTTTTTATTTTTTTTTATTTTTTAATTTTTTGAAAAGGAAACTTAAAAGTAGGTTTTTACTTTAAAAAAAATTAAGAATAAGACAAAACTACACTAAAAAAACAAATGAGCAAACTCTTTTTTTTTGAGAAAGAAGCTAAAAAAGAAAAAAGAAAAAAAAATAGCTTAACAAAGAAATGCTTTAACCCAAACGCACTGGCCCGGCCCGGTCTAAACAAAGGAACAAAGAAAAATATCCAACTTCACAAATTCACAATTGTCAGCAACAAAAATTCTCAAATCCACGAATTTTTACTTCCCAGAAATCAATTTTCAATTTTCTTTCGCAAATCATTTCGTAAATCTTCAAGCGTTCGTCGCGAGTCTAGATTGAAATGTCTGAGATTCAACTAGGGTTGTTGAATTCGGTTGATGTGGTCTCGAATTGGGGAAGTTGCGAATTCGAGTATCAATCGATTGAGTTGCGAGGTGAATTGGGAGGTTGAAGGATTTGCAGCCTACGTTAGTGGTTTGGGATGTTTGCTGTTTCGGTTTGATGGTATTTGGGTGTCGAAGTCGAGGAGGATGAAGTTGATGTTAGGAGGGGGTTCGTATGTTGATGTGATGGCAGAGGTGGAAGTCGACTGGTGACTTGTGATGTTCGCGGAGGTGGTTGACGGTGAATGGAGAAGGTGTCAGGTGATTGGACTCGTGGTGGATGTTTTTGATGTGAAGCAGAGAATGGTACAGTGATGGCCGGAGGATGATCTGTTGGTATGTGGATGAACTGTTGGTAGGAGTTTTGGTGATGTGGGGTGTCGTATTGTGGAGATGGCAGTATGAGCTTGAGGTGGCAGAGGTTGAAGTATATGAGGAAGGTTTGTGATGTTGTGAGTTTAGGTAGGGGTAGAGGCAGTAGGAAAGGAGGAAGTTTGGTTACTTTGGAGTTTCGGTGCTTGTTGATATGCAAATGTAAAGGCAGGAGGACTGGGTGAATGTTGAAATAGGAGAGGCAGTAAACTGTTAAGTTAGGTGGGAGGTTTTATGTAGCAGCTTCAGGTGATTATAGCTTGTGGTGGGTGAAGGCTTTGTAGAGAAGGGAAGGCAGCAGACTGGAATGGAGATGGTTGTGAACTTTTGTGGTCAAAAATGAATTGACAGTTGGTTGCAGCAGTTTGTATTGGAAGGGGTTGATGTTGATATGCTGGTCGAATTGGAGGGTGAGTTGATGATTTCAAGCAAGTATGAAGAGGCAAGGCAGTGGAGGTGATATTGGTTGAAAGCAAGGCAATGGAGTTAGAATGCAGTGGGAATATATTGTTGGTCTGAAGGGGAATGTGGATGGTTATGGTTGTTCAGAAGACAGTAGTTTTGGATGTAGGGGGTAGTTTTGGGTGTAGGGGGAGGTATGGCAGCAGTTTAGTTGTGGATGGTCGAATTGGTGATGTGCACTGCAATGGTGAAGTGGTGGGGTGAATAGAGAATGGTGGTAGTGCACAATAGTTCGATGGTGAATGAAGTATTGGAATGTATGAAACACAATGCCACAGTATTGTGGAAGCGAAGTAACGACAGTGGTGAGTTCAGCTGGTAGATGGTGGATGTGGCTGTTCGGGATATGCAAGGAAAGTGTATTGTGGTTTGATGGTTTGGGATATGCAAGGAGATGTTGTGGTGTGGTGAAGTGATTGTGTTAGGTTGTTTGTTGCTATTGACAGAAGTGGAAACTGCTACATTGGTATTTGCCAGTGAGGTAGTTTGTTTGGCAGTGTAGTGTTTCAGGCAGAAGTTGTTGTTCAGAGCAGTAATATGTATGAAGTTGGTTAGTTGAGTTATGGTTGTATGGTGACTGGAATTGAGGAGGATGGTTGAAGCAGAAACAGAGTGTACTGACAATTTGAAACAGTTTTGAAATGTGATTGAAATGCACTGTGTGTTGCTGGTGAGATGTGCACAGTTTTGAAACAGTAAATGAAATGAAATGTTATTGCACAGTTTTGAAACAGTAGTCTATGATAAAAGGCAATTTGAAACAGTAACTGTTGCACAGTTTTGAATTTGTTATGTAAAATGTAAAAGCCAAAGCAATTGTGAAATGAAATGTAATTGCAATTAGCAAAATTGAAATTGAAATGAAATGCAATGGTTTTTTTTTGAATAGAAAATATGAAAAAGCAATGTAAATAAAAAAACAAGCACACAAATAAAATTACACAACAAACATACACACAACAATATTTTTTTTAAATGCAAACGCAAATAAACACACCAAAAATCAAACGAAAAAAAATTCGAAGAATAGAAAATCAAAATAAAAAAAAATTCCCCGGCAACGGCCCCAAAAACTTGTTCGTCGACGGATTTTCTATCGGTTTAGAAAACCGTCGAACGAATTTAGAAATAAAATTAACCGCAAGCGCACAGTGTACGAATGTAGCACGTGGTGAATACGGGTCGATCCGCAGGGAATTGATGATTTTAAAATTCTATTCAATCAAATTAAACCAAAGTCGAGTGATTAGCTAAAAAAACGAGAAAAACAAGCAAAAGAAAATTGATAAAAATATGAGAGTTTGAGGACAATTTAGAGATAAATCCACTCTCTAGATCACATAAATCAACAAAATGAAGTTATGATCTCTCTTTTCTTGTCATTAGTATAATTAGTTGATGTGCTTATCATAAGTATGGTATATTTGTGCTATTAATTAGCCCAATATAAACCATCAAACTATAACACAACCACTAATACACATTTAAATCTTATGAAATATGACAACAAAGTTGAAATAAAAATCTATTTTAAGCATAGCCTATTAACTATTGTTTAGAAATATAGGCTATCAAATTTCAATTTCAACATTCACTTCTTTCCAAAAACTTGTTCGTCGACGGATTTTCTATCGGTTTAGAAAACCGTCGAACGAATTTAGAAATAAAATTAACCGCAAGCGCACGGTGTACGAATGTAGCACGTGGTGAATACAGGTCGATTCGCAGGGAATTGATGATTTTAAAATTCTATTCAATCAAATTAAACCAAAGTCGAGTGATTAGCTAAAAAAATGAGAAAAACAAGCAAAAGAAAATTGATAAAAATATGAGAGTTTGAGGACAATTTAGAGATAAATCCACTCTCTAGATCACATAAATCAACAAAATGAAGTTATGATCTCTCTTTTCTTGTCATTAGTGTAATTAGTTGATGTGCTTATCATAAGTATGGTATATTTGTGCTATTAATTAGCCCAATATAAACCATCAAACTATAACACAACCACTAATACACATTTAAATCTTATGAAATATGACAACAAAGTTGAAATAAAAATCTATTTTAAGCATAGCCTATTAACTATTGTTTAGAAATATAGGCTATCAAATTTCAATTTCAACATTCACTTCTTTGCCATAATCATATTTAGATGAAGAGGCAATTTGTGTTATGTTTGTTTAAGCATAGCCTATTTGTTATGAACAATATAGACTATCAAATTCAAAGCTAAACAACATCATTAAACCACTTCAAATGTTTCCATTAAAGCACAAAAAGAGAGTATAAACATCAAAATGTTGCATCTACATACTAGAGACCTTCATTACCCCTAAATTGTAGGGATTAAGCTCTCATTTTTGTTATCAAATCAACAAATGTAGAAAGCAACATTAAACAAACAAGAGGAAAAGGAGAGAAAAAAGAAAGGAAAAACTAATCTACTTGCATGAAATAAGAGAGATCTACACTACAACATGAAAGAAAAAGAAGCATGTAAAAGAAAAGAGAGCACTAATTAACATTTCATAATAAAAATGGAAGTTACATGAAAATAAAAATGGCTAAGTAGCCATGGAAAAGAGAAGAGAGCTTTCTTTTATTTGATCTAAAACTAAACTAAAGAGAGAATAATGGAAGAGAGAGGGTTACATGAAGATATGGGGTATTTATACAAGTGTTAAACCCTAATTTATATTTTTGGGGAATGCCCAAAATGCCCTTGTAGGAAGTGTGGTGGCCAAGTTATCATTAGCTTCAATAATCCCCCACTTAAATGTACATGAAGCCATTAATTCCATAAGCATGTGCATTAGCCTCTAATGTGTACATTAAGGTAGGTGGGTAGGTGGGGTCCTCCATTATCTTCACTTTGAATTATTTCCATCTTCATTTGTTCTCTTCACTCTTGTGCATGCATACATTATCATGTAACCACTTGTATATGAAGCCAAATTCCTATAATAAAATATAGAAATTTCTAATTAAATTTTCTCAAATTAATATATGCACAAAAATGACCATTTTGCCCTTGGATGAAGATGAATATGTGACGATTTGAAAATAATATGAATTTTGGTTTAAACAAGTTAAAATACCCAATATGATCATTTATTTAATTTAAATAGATTAAATATGGTGGTAAAAATATACACATTTACGTGCACATCACCACTCTTAAGGAAGTAACAAGGTATGATTGTTCTTAGCATAACTTATCTACCAAACACTGAGATATAAATGAATGTGATGCACCGGTATCAAACAGTAACCAAACTGGTATGCTATGAATCAAAAGCATACCTTCCATCAAAGATTTTCCTTTCTCGGCTGTTGTTGGTCTTGATGCAGATGGTTCCAAAGCAAACACCTTTCCTTTATTAACCTTGGCCGTTTCTGGACATTTGTTCTTTTAATGCCTCACCTAGTCGCAGTTAAAGCACTTCACATTCTGCTTGCCCATAACCATCTTGCCATCACCTAATCGACGCTCATTTGCATTGTGCCCCTTCTTATCACACTTATAACAAAGGATATCTGCCTTCCCATTCTTAGCAGCTCCACTCTTCTGAGCTTTCTTTCCCTTAAAGAAATTCCTCTTCTTATTTTGAGAACTCTGGGTTCCAACTGGCTTCTCCTTTCTATAAGTAGAAAGCAATTCCTCATTCCTGATTGTCATCTCCACTACTACATTCGATGGATCCTGGAGATGTGGCATGGTTGCCTTAGCAATCTCCGGTCTCCACCCCCGAATAAACTTCTCGTTCCTCTTGATAACAGTGTCAATAGTGACATACTCATATTTGGACAGCTCATCAAACTTAGTAGAGTATTCCAACACTGACGTTTTCCCCTGCTCCAACTCCATAAACTTCTTTTGGATGGCAGACTTGGCTACTTCAAACAAAAACCTTTCCTCGAATCTCCTTCGAAAGTCCTCCCAAGACAATTCCTCCTATGATATCCCTACGATCACCCTGTTCCACTAGAACAAAGCAGCTCCTTGCGACTGTCTCGAAGCCAACCTCCTTTTTTGCTCATCATTCAGACCCAAATCAGCGAAAATCCTTTCACAATGTAACAGCCAGTTCTCCACTTAGATTGTATCCTCAGTTCTCAAAAAAGGCTTCCTACCTAGACTGTTATAATCTCAACTCAGCTTAGCGTAGTTATTACCAACTGGCTCTACAGGATTATCTCCTCCTACATTAGTAGCATTTCCTCTAGCTACTCCTGCAGCTGCTCCACCTTGCATCATATTGACGAAGAATTTATACATAGCCCCAATATCTACTAGTGGGGTCACAACACCTACATTAGCATTTGCATTTTGATTAGCATTTACATGTCGATCCGGATACATTCTGGTGTTGGGCCGAACATTTCCGTTGGTTGTGGTGCTTCCGCCACCTAGATTCACTCTTTCGTTTCCTGCTTCCATATCTTTCTTTCTTATAAATTTACATATGAGCCTTATTAAGATATAAAAGAACAGTCTAAGAGAGGGGAGAATGGAGATAGAATACATACTTATATATAGAAAATACAAGTATGTTACCATAGCATTATCCCATACCCCAATCTTATTCTTTGGTTTATTAGGATCATGTTTTCAAAAATCTTTTAATCTTTCAAGTTTTACATAAACTTAAGCTCTGATACCAACTATTAACATCCCCCATTTTAAGACCCAAAACTAAGCGTTACAAATGCTGCAGTCATCCATAGTATTAATTTCCAGTGATAAAATGCGGCTGTGTTAATCATATCAATAATCAAAAGCACATGAATATGAAAAATATTAAACATAATTTTCCGTACTAAAATTTCACATCTCATTTCACACATGATATTTCATATTCATTACATAATCTCATTCGCGATTCCACATTTATAGAAAATATAACTATTACAAAATACTCCAAGAGTGACATATGAAGATGCCCCTTTGGTTGATCAGAGTCTACCACTACTACTTTACATTTAGAATCTTATGTCATTACATAAATTCAAACAGACAAATACAGCGGAAATAAAAAGCTCCTAATAGCTAGATTGCCTTATGCACCTCTTCGAAAGCTTAATCATCTAACTAGAACCTAAAAATCCTTACTCTCGACCTGCTCAAATGAGTATCCAAGAGACCACACTGTTAAGTGGAATGGGTTTTCCCCTCACTAGTACTTTAACCAAAACATATTAATCGTATACAGCGCTCCTACATCCATAATGGTTCGAACATTAAAGATTATATGTAGTTATGCAACACATACTAGATTATCCATCCCAATTTATTAGACTACTCGTTTAATTTTTTATTGACTATCTGTCTTATATTTATGTGGACTACCTATCTTCCATATGATTACTTAGATTACCCATCGCCCACCACGTAGACTATCCATCACACATGGTTTCATTGTCAAAGTTATGTGGACTATCCATCTCACATGTAATTATTACTTGGATTACCCATCCCTTACCATATAGACTACCCATCTCAGTTGGTTTAGCTATTTAAACTTGATGTGGACTATCCATCACACATATCCCATTCGTTTAAACTTGATGTGGACTATCTATCACACATCCCATAGTATTCGTAGGTAAACTATGAACCTTCATTCACCTCATATAGACTATCCATCTCCGGCATGAGATGGACTATCTACCTTGTATCCCATAGTTTTCCTAAGATGACTATGAACCCATCATTCAACAATTTAATTCGTGTTAAATTTACATGTTTAACCTATGTCTATTGGTGTCCCTAATTAGGTTGTATACCCTTTAAATTTATAACATCTCAAATGACATGCATTGGTATCCCCAATGATCTATATCAAACTTATTAGAGAAAATTTTACATTGGTATCCCGAATGATTAGTGTCAAAATCCATAAACTAAAATACATTGGTATCCCCAATGATAAAAGTCGAAATCATTAAACATATAGCATGTCGAAGCTAATCTTATTGGTTTCCTCGATGATAGTGTCGAAATTTATAATTAAAATGACTTCGCCAGTAACAATAGCAAAGGATAAGATTTAAGGCTCTTCGCCATTAATAAAGAGGATAGGGGACATACAAATTGTACTACATAACGTCGAGCCTCTACCCAAGGTTAGAAAAACAAAACATAAATCCGTTTAAGCATAAAATACTATGCTAAAAATAAGGTCATCGACATAGATGAAATATAGGTTAACCACCCTTTTGCAAAACAAGGCTTAGTGTTTGTATAACAAGTATAAGGTTGCCGACACTGATGAATGACAACATCAAGACAACCGGCATCATTATAAAAACATACTTTCATACTTCAGCTATTATGCCACTGAATATATATATAGCGTTGGTGTTAAAACAGGTGACGTCAATGTCTTGGTGTTGAAACTAATCAAATTGAAAGGGTGTGGTGTCGCTTTAAAACAATGGTGAAGACATGCGGCGTCATTGATGGCAGCGTAAATGATAGGAGGCGACCTCAATGACACACTAAATCTTTAAACAATTAGATGAATCACAGTAAGACCATGCCACCAATGATAGGTTGCCGACGTGATCGGCGTCGACACAGTTGGAATCATTCCATAACTACCGAAGTAGCTATCCTAAGCTTACCTCAATAACAATGATGACACTCATAGGTGCGGCGTCACTTTAGGCGCGGCGCCGAAGTAATGGCATGACATTGTTGTAATTATCAGGAAAACTGATTTATTACTACTAAAAGTAAATACTTTTCACCCCTTCCAAACTCTTACCCAATTTCTATTGGATGATACGATTTTTTTACAAAATTTTCTTTTGAGAATTTACCATCTTCGATTTTTGTAACAACCCATGTTTTATGTATCGGAGGATCGTAAAATATTATTGATTGGGAGAATTCCTATCAGCCGGTCCATAACTCCCCACCGAATGAAGGCCATCAGCCGGACCACAACTCCCCACCGGACGAGAACCATCAGCCGGTCCACAACTCCCCACCGAATGAGAACAGACGACCGGACCACAATTCCCCACCGGATGAAGACTATCAACCGGTCCAAAGCTCACACCGGACCTACTCTATGCCGAACCAAGATACCGGACCGACACGTGCCAGGCCAGCTTACGTCAGCCCAGGCCCGCCAACTGCTCTATACCTCCAAGGCCCCTACCCCCAGCCTCACTCTATAAATAGAGGGGCAGGGGTACAACAAGGGGGGACAAGTTTTGAAAGCTCAAGCACGGAGAGAACTTTCAAACAACTTTCTTTTACTTGTATCAAAGCTTTGTACTTGTAATCTAAAGAACAAGAGAGAAATAACATATAAAGTGGACGTAGGCACATTCAGGCTGAACCACTATAAATCTGCGTGTCTTTTTACAGTTTAGCCCCTGCATTTCATATATTAGCACAAATCACTCAAATCACTAAGATCAACATAAGATCTACTAAATCATACAACTTTGAGGTGTTTGTCCATTTTTTGTTCAAACATTTTTGGTGCTTTCACTGAGAACGGCTAGAAGCTCGAAGCTTCAGCTTCATCCACTTAACAGTTTTCCTAACAGCATCGTTCGCTACTTGGAAAACATGCCTCCCAAACAGAGAAAAGATGTTAACAAAGGAAAAAACATCGCATCCAGCAGTCTTCCAGATCCAGCTGTCACGAATCAAGTAAATCGTCCTCCTCCGGCAGCAGTAACAAACGAAGGACAGGCTAACCCAACCACTCCTACCACAGAACAGCCTGCAGCAATTACTAGGGCAGATTTGGACAGAGTTGTGGTTGAAGTAACTAACCGCTTCACATCCCAGCAGGAAGCCTTGGTGGACCATCTCATGTCACGCTTAAGGGACGCTGAAGAATCCAACCGCAACACTGAATCATGGGGCGAGTCCCAGTCTGGAGGATCTCAGAGACAACAAAGATCTTCCTTCTTCGAAGGAGCTAACGGCAGAAGTAGCCATGGTAGGAGCCGAGACCGAGCACAACCCGAAGTTAGGCCTGAGGAAACGTTTGGTACCGAACCCAACGGGGGAGGTACCGGATGGAGGTCAACTATAGCTGAGCCTGTCATACTGCCTAACCACGGAAATGCCAGTGAACGGGGCCGAGCTAGAGTCCAGCCCGAAGTTGGACCCGAGGAAGTGCTTAGATCAGAACCCGGCAGGGGAAGATCAAGGCAAGGGCCAACTGTAGCTGACCCTAGCATGCTCCCAGAAGATCAAAGGCAGCCACTAGAAAATATGAGGAATGATAGACGATACCATCCCTACAGGTCATCTGGACGGAATCAATCCCAAAGAACATAACCAAACTCATTTCTATCTGCTCCAAATTCTGATGAAAGGATGGCACGCTTATTCAGAGAGTGTGTCCAACGGGAGCAAAGAGATCGAGGGATAGGCGCTAGGGTAACCAGCCCTTTCGCCTGCAATATCGAAATTGCTATCACCCCCCGAGAATGGAAGATGCCAACAATGGAACCCTACAAAGGAACATCCGACCCCGTTGTACACTTACAGAGGTACACGCAACATATGCTCATGAGTGGGGCGACAGAGGGAGTACTGTGCAAATGCTTTCCACTCTTCTTAGCAGATCTTGCTACCTCCTGGTTCTGTCATCTACCCCAGGGATCCATCAGCTCGTGGGAAATGTTGAAAGAAAAATTTATCAGTCAGTTCCGCATTCATGTGGAGCAACCTAAGGACGCTTATTCCTTATCCAGCATCAAATAGAAACCTGGAGAGAAGCTGCAGCAATACCTAACCAGATTCAACGCCGCAGCAGCCGTAGTCCAAGATGCCGATGAGAAGCTTATCCTAATGGCCCTCTGTAGTGGTGTGCATCCGGACACTAAATTTGCTAGAAGGTGGACAAAAGAAAAACCAGCTACTTTACCCGATTTCTTCCATGAAGCCAGGAAATACATGAGGCTTGAGGATGCTGCCGTTGAGGGACAGACAGGACAGCAAAATAAGACAACCCATAGCAATGCCCCTGCTATGGCAATGGACGTTCGAAGAAATGATTCCAAAGACAATGCTGGGGGCAAGAAGGGAGAAAAGCGCCTATATCGGCCAGGACCGAGATTCGACACTTACAGTCCTTTGAACGAGACCATCGAAAATATCTTCCTTGCCACCCAAGGCGAAGTTAGATACAAACGCCCACCATACAAGAAGGAATCAGATAACGCACAGAAGTCTGGAAAGTTCTGCCGCTTCCACGAATCTCACGGGCATGATACCAACGAATGCCATCATCTCCGAGATCTGATTGAGGAACACATCAGAAGGAAGAAACTGGAACGTTATGTAAAAAGTCAGGACAGGACTCCAACTCCTGCCAATGAAAACCCAAGGCTACCCTCACCGGGGGCCGACAGAGGAAACCGCAACGCTAGCAGCTCTAGTCAAGAGAAGATAGTGGTCCATACCATCTCAGGAGGGCCGCACATCGCAGACAGAAGCTGGAAAGAGATGGAAAGATATGGAAAGTCGCTTAGCGACAATAAGGACTATGTCAATTCGGTTATAGAAGAGCGCCACCCGAAGCAGAAAGAAAGTGATGACATCACATTCGGTAAGCGTGACCTAGAAGGAAGGCAGTACCCTCACATGGATCCCATGGTTATCTCTGCCCGACTCGGTCCCGCTGAAGTTTACCGAATCTTGGTAGACACTGGAAGCTCAGTAAACATCCTGTTCAAACACGCATTCGACAAAATGAAGCTATCAATGAAGGATGTATCTCCCTGCGATAAACCACTACACGGTTTCACTGGAGATGCGAAGATGCCCCTCGGGCAACTGGACCTCTTTGTTGAGATTGGAAGCCATCCCCGCTCCGTTGTACGGAAACAGACGTTTGTGCTAATAGAAAACCATTCGGCCTACAACGCCTTCTTAGGAAGGCCAGCCTTGTCTGACTTCCAAATTGTCCTAGCCCCATGGTGCCTGAAGATGAAATTTCCAACGGACAAAGGAGTAGGGGAAGTAGAAGGAGACCAGGACGTAGCTCGAGACTGCTATGTGACTGAACTTCGCAACAACCACAGGAAGGATAAAGGGAAGGGTGTAGAGATTGCCCTCTGCACAAAAAGTCTAGAAGCATAGCAACTAAAGAAAGCCCCTCCTCTTCGATATACCAGCGACCCTTTCAATGAATTAGACCCTAGGGATAAAGAGGAGGAGGCCACCGCCGAGCCTGCAGAAGCTATGGAGTTTATATCTGTAGACAAGCACGACTCAAGTAGACTATTGAAAATTGGGTCCCGACTAAAAGCTGAATTGAAGGAACAACTCATCGATTTTCTCCGCCACAACTTGGATGTATTCGCATGGTCACATGCTGACATGACCGGAATCTCCCCCGACATAACATGCCACGTATTAAACATTGATCCTACCAAGGCGCCTGTAAAACAAAGAAAGAGAAGTATGGGGGCAGAGCGATCAGCAGCCCTCAATGAAGAAGTAAAGAATCTACTCGCCAATGACTTCATACGAGAAGCTATCTACCCGGAATGGATCACCAACCCGGTGCTGGTAAAAAAGGCTAATGAGAAGTGGCGAACCTGCATTGACTTTTCCAAGCTAAACGACGCCTGCCCAAAGGATTGCTTCCCACTTCCCAGAATCGACCAACTTGTAGACAGCACAGCCGGGCACGAGCTCCTATCTTTTATGGACGCATACTCAGGATATAATCAAATTCCTATGCATGCTCCCGACCAAGACCACACTACTTTCATCACCGACCGGGGTTTATACTGCTATAAGGTAATGCCTTTCGGACTTAAAAATGCAGGGGCCACCTACCAGCGCCTCGTCAACAAGATGTTTGCAGGACTAATAGGAAAAACTATGGAAGTATATGTGGACGACATGCTGGTAAAGTCAAGGAAAGCCAAAGATCACGTAAGCCACCTAGGCAAGATGTTTCAAGTACTCCGCCAGTATGGGATGAAGTTGAATCCTCTAAAATGCTCCTTCGGAGTGTCATTAGGAAAGTTCTTAGGATTCATCGTTCATGCCAGGGGGATTGAAGCAAACCCTGAACAAGTCTGAGCGCTAAGGGATATCAAGATACCTTCCACTCGAAAGGAAATGCAAAGCCTAAATGGAAAAGTGGCCGCCCTAAGCCGATTCATCTCCAAGGCAACAGACAAGTGCGTCCCCTTTTTCGAAGCTCTAAAGAAAGACAAAGGAAAGTTCGAATGGACCGACGAATGCTTAACCGCTTTCCTTAACCTAATCGAACACCTCCAGAAACCACCGGTACTCTCGACTCCAAGCGAAGGCGAAGAATTATACCTATACCTTGCTGTGTCATCTCACGCCCTAAGCGCTGCCTTGGTAAGGGAAGACAACCGCACGCAGCGGCCAGTTTACTTCGTCAGCAAAAAGTTAACTGGGGCAGAAGTCAGATATCCTAAACTTGAGAAGCTAACATACTGTTTACTAATCACATCACGGAAGCTGCGTCACTACTTCCAGTCCCATTCCATCAAAGTTCTGACCGATCAACCACTAAGGCAGGTACTCCATCGTCCCGACACTTCTGGGCAACTACTTAAATGGTGCATTGAACTAAGTCAGTATGATATCACCTATCACCCTCGCACCGCCATCAAGGGACAAGCCATGGCTGATTTCATTGCAGAATTCACTACCAACGAAGATAAGGAGCAATTGGAAATAGCAAAAGACGTCAAGTGGTATCTCTTTGTGGACGGCGCATCGAACGAACAAGGCTCGGGGGCAGGTGTGGTAATAATCACTCCCAGGGGAAACAAGCTGCACTATGCTATAAGGTTGGAGTTCGCTGCCACCAACAACAATGCAGAATATGAAGCAGTAATAGCCAGACTAAAACTTGCCATAGAAATCGGAGCCAATTCTTTGTGTCTTCATAGCGATTCTCAACTTATTGTTTATCAAATACTAGGAGAATTCCAAGCTCGAGAAGAACGACTCATAGCATATTTAAAGAAGACCAAGTTACTTCTCAGCCGATTGGATCACTACTTAGTCAAACACATCCCTCGGGAAGAGAACCAAGAGGCCGACGAATTGGCAAAGTGAGCAAGTGAAAGAGACGTCGCCATCTTTGGGGCAGTAACCATCTCAAAGCAGCTGACCCCAAGTTTTGAGCAAGTGAATCTGATAGCTGCAACCAAAGAAGCAACTTGGATGACTCCCATCCGAGACTACCTACAAAGTGGCACACTACCCCACGGGCGTAACGAAGTCAAGAAAATCTTGAGGAAAGCATCCCGCTACATAATGCAAGAAGACATCCTCTATCGGCGCGGATTCTCTAACCCATTATTAAGGTGTGTCGCCGGGAGGGAAGCCAAGGAAATCTTGTCCAACATCCATCAGGGGAGCTGCGGAGATCACACCGGAGAGCAAACATTAGCAAAAAAGATACTCCGATATGGATATTTCTGGCCCACCTTAAGCAAGGACGCCCTAGATTTCGTCAAAAAGTGTGACAGATGCCAGAAGTTTGCTAAGATTCTGCGGCTACCAACAACTGAGATTACTCAAATGACCAGCCCTTGGCCCTTCGCAATATGGGGAATTGACTTAATCGGCGAGCTACCAATGGGCCGAGGCGGGGCCAAATATGCTATAGTGGCAGTCGACTATTTCACCAAATGGGTGGAAGCGGAACCCCTGAATAAAGTATCTTCAGCAAAAGTTATTAACTTCTTGATCAAAAATGTCCTGTGCAGGTACGGAGTCCCACTCAAAATCATATCAGACAATGGGCTTCAGTTTGACAGCGAGGAATTCGCCAACTGGTGCCAAGAGCACAGAATTCACAAAAGCTTCTCATCCGTAGCGTATCCCCAGGCCAACGGACAAGTCGAAGCCGTCAACAAAATTCTGAAAACTCTAATAAAAAAGAAGCTCGAAAAGTCAAAGGGCGCTTGGGTGGATGAACTCCCTACGGCACTGTGGGCCTACCGCACATCTTTCAGAACATCAACGAGGCACACTCCTTTCTCTTTGGCATACGGATCGGAGGCTATGCTCCCAGTTGAAACCATTGTGCCTTCCCACCGTAGGATCCACTATAACCCAGAAGAGAATGAAGAACTCCTCCACATGTCTTTGGATCTAGTTGAGGAGAGAAGAAATGATGCAGTCCTTAAAGCAGCAGCCCACAAGCAAAAAGTGGCAGCACAATACAACTCCAAAGTCAAGCATCGTACCTTACAAGAAGGGCATCTTGTCCTCAAGCGAATCTTCCCTCGCCCCGGAGCACTAGAACCAATCTGGGATGGACCATATGTAATTCATAAAGATCTCCACAATGGAGCTTATATTTTGTCAACAGTGGACGGAGAGGTGTTCCAGAGGGCATGGAACATCCAGCACCTCCGTCGATACTTTTCTTAACTTGTACTGCCCATATGAAGTGAATTAACAAAGAGAATCAGTGGACGTAGGCCTTTTCATGCCGAACCACTTTAAAAAACCTTGTCTCTTTTTTTTTACTTGTTCCTTTATATCTTGGCTACTTGTTAACTTTATCCTTTTCTGTTGAACAAAATCCTATTCGAGGCACTCCACAGCATAACTTCATCTGGACAAGACCTAACAAGTACTATGCGAATCTATGCCCTCGCCAATGAGACACTTTCACTCCAGCATCCCTCTGCTGCGAGTTAACTCATTGCTCGCGACGGCCCTTAAAGCCAACTGTAATGAGCCGATTATAAGCCACCGAGAAGGCCGACTATAGCCGAGGCAGCTCATTACGGAGTTCAGCTCGCCGGCGACTGTGAACCGATTATAAGCCCCAACATAAGGTGTGGCCAGCCAGGGGCAGTTCACGGTTGACGATCGGCACCCACGCTAGCCGGCCACAGTAAATCGAATAATACCCGCGATTACGGGCCATAATGGCCCGGGTAGTTACTGTGCGCGATCTCGGCTCCGATGTGTCTTAAGTACGGCTGTGGTAAAAAAGAATTAACTCCCCGCGGAGGCGTAAGATAGGTGACAAATGTCTCCAAGACCCACAGCTAGGGAAAGTGACTACAAAGCCCGTTTGCCACGAACTTAAGCACATCGAAGGCCTTCCGTGATTGGAAGTTTTACTATTTCACACATTTCAATTTTACTTGAGAAACTTTTCTCTTATCCTCTGTAACAATTCTTGAAGTACAGGACACAGAACAGGAGACACTCACTAATAGAAGCAGATATTCGCAGCAAGATATTGGAACGCATCCCTTAATCGATCACACAGGATATTCAAAGCTGCCATCTACAAGCAAAATATAAAGGGCGGTATTTCTTTCTTTCATATGTAAACACGTGGCTGTAATTTATTCACACCTCACACTAACATTGCAAGTCACGAAATTATGTTTCAAAACAAGATCCTGGCATCAAACACCATTTAATTACAAGAATATGCATAGCTATATTTCTTATACAACATGTCAAAACAGCAAAAACATTCAAAAGACGACAAAATCAGCTTAAGTTAAAGAATTACACATCAAGAATAGAGCTATTTATTACAAGTAGCAGGAATTACAACCTAAAAGTTACTCTATTGTTTTAAGACTAACATATACAACCCTGTCAAGTCCACAAAAAGAGTTTTTCCAGGTCTGATCAAGGGGCCGGCTGCATTGGAGTTTTATCCTTGTCCTGTTGACCACCTGTCCAATCAGAGAAAGGATTCATTAGTAATAAGCAACCAAGTTAATGGAGAGACTAAAAAGGAAGACTTACCAGCACCTGCTTCTTGACTATCCTGGTCGTCATCCTCTACTTGCACACCTGCCTCCTCAGCAGCAAGCTACCGCATACCCTCCTTCACCGCCACCTTCTCCTCCTTGGTAAACTGGGCAGTGACCACATCCATGCTGAAGGCCACACCACCCTCTTTATCCGCATCCGCCTTAGCTTCCTCCAGAGCCCGAAGATAAATCTTAGCCATGACCCTAGGATAATCATCCATCCAGGATAGGTTGCCCTGCTTCCAAGTTCGGAAGTACATGTCCTGAAGCATTTCATCCATCATCCCCTCATTCTCCTCAAACTCCCTCATCCGAGCCTTGGAAGCCGACAACCTTCCGACGACAGTTTCTCTCTCCAATCGGTATCTCGAGCAGTCAGCCTGAAGGGATTTCCGCATCGTCTCCATCTCCTCCTTCAGCCTAACCTGAGCAAGCTCTACGGCTTCAGGCTTCCCCGACAGCTCCTCTACCCGCTCAAGGTCCGCCCTCCGAACCTCATCCACTGTCGAGATGGCCATATTTATCTGCTCCTTGCAGGCAGCCTCCATCTTCCGCAGTTCCGCCTTACTAGCCTCCTCCATAGCCTTCCTCAACCTCCCGGAGGCAGCCTCATGCTGAGAAATCTGAATGGCCTGATCAGCGAGTTGTTTGGCCTGGTCCGAAACCATCAATCGTAGTCGGATGTTGGCACTCCCAATCTCCTCTCCAGCCTTAACCAGCCGGGCATGATGCCCCATCAGCTTCCTAGTCTCCTCCGCCACCCGATCAATATTAGCCTTGGCCTCGTCTCCCATGGTAACTATCCGAGTAGTAAGTAGATCGAGATCTAAGGACTTAGCCTCATCAAGCACCCGTACCATGGGATTGCGGGGAAGAAGGTGCTCACCAGTAACCTCGTCAAAGGTAATATCATGGGAACATGGATCCAGATCAGGATGACCCGCAAATGGATTACGAGCCAAGTCAGGACGATCAATCTGAATAACGGTAGGGTTTTCGGACGGGTGCGGAGAGAGTGCAAACTCGCTATCCTCCTCCGTGATATCATGAAGAGGCTGAACTGGGGGCTGAGGACCAAGTGAAGGTTCGGATGAGGGATGACTCCTCTTTCTTTTTTGAATACCCTCTTCAATAACCCCGAGAAGAGGACGGTAGCCGACTACATCCCCGGAACGGTGGGTCGAAGGCTTCGGCTTGGCGGAAGCTTTGGAGAGCTTGTACTGTTCAAGCCTGTGCCGAAGATCTGAGGCCTTGGCCGTTTTACCTGCTCCTGATATGAAGAACAAGTGTCACAAGCTTACACTGATCCATAATTCGAGAAAACACAGTAAATTAAAAGTTAAAAGAAGAAAGAAAACACATCTGTGGTTGTACAAACCCTGGGGAGGAGTAGGATACTGCAATGAGTCCTGGATTTCATTCCAGGACGGGAGCGGATCATAAAATATTCCTAAGTCTCTATCATAAATGGAGCCCACAGGAGTCAAAAGTTCACCTTGAGTCGTCGGAGCCACCTTGGCTGGAATAATCTGAGGAGGCTCGCTTGCACCAGTCCCAGCCTTGTCAACTTTCCCAGATTTCTCTATCAAAGCCGGTTCCTCGTCCAGCCCCTCGAAAGCTTGGTGGAATGCATCATCCGTCCACTCCTGAATCTCGCCTGCTTGCCCAGGAAGCAAGGCCCCGATGCCATCACCACCGTCGCCACCTTCCCGGTCATCTCCACCCTCACCTCTCTCCTCCTCCACATCTTCCTCCCCCTGGGTAAGTGGACAATTGCAGGGGGAAGGACCGTCCGACTTCTTAAGTTTCTTACCTCCGACGGTTGGAGGTTTTGTGAAAGGTTTTCTCTTGCCACTCTCTATCGTGACACCTCCCTTAGCCTGAGCAGCCGCCCTCTCCTCCGCCGTTTCCCTCAGCTTGACTACTGACTGCTGCGGAAGGATCAAGTTACACTCCAGAAGGGTCGCGTTTCTGATCAGGTAGGCAGCTGATCTATCTCTTCCAGGGATAGCTTTTATCTCAGCCGCCATCTGAACCAGGCGATCAGTCTCCACAACCGCAAAGCCACCTGTCGCTAGCAAAAATGAAAACGTATGAGAAGAAGCATCGCAGTTAGAGTGAAAATTATAAATAAAGCATCAACTTACATCCAGAGGTGAAACGCCGAACAGAAACAGAGTCGTCCCTAACGAAGAACCACTCCTTCTTGAACATGCTATATTTAGAATACAGATCCAAGACCGGCTTGAAGGTTACCGCTGACTCCAGGCTGATGTATGGGGACCCCTTCTTATAGCCCCTCAGATTATATAAGTACCGGATCTCCCGGTTGGAAGGAGCACGCCCATACTTCCTTTGGAAGATGATAAAGAGGCACACCAGTATAGCATAGGAGTTGGGTTGAAGCTGGAATGGGGCCACCTTTAGATATGTAAGGAAGCTGGTTACCCAAGCATTAAGAGGCGGGATGACACCACACATACAGTGGTATCTGCTGTAGGCAAAGTACCCTTTGGGAGGGTCATATGGCATAACTTCTCCCTCTGGAAACAGCATGCGCGCTCTATCGATTCCAAAAGAACGGGAGATGACATCAAGCTGCTCTTCCTTAAGGGAGCTGGGAAAGCAATCGGACGGGGAGTTCAGAAGCTCCTGAGGGCCGTACCCGTCCACTAGTGATCTCGGGGTAGATCCGTGACGTTCCGGTCCTGGCCGAGCAAGGGGCACTGCGGAAGATTCTCCTTCGCCCTGAGACCTCTTTTTATCTGATCGAGTTTCCGCTTTACGAGACATTATCTACAACACCGGAAAAACACATTGTTAGAACAGAGGATGTAAACAAATAAATGTGTAATATGAGATTTCACTCATAAAATCAAAACGCTCAAACTCCCATTGTCATTCGGTAAAGTGGATATAAAGTTTCATTCGGTGTTGGAGTCTCGAAAACCATTCAACACTCGGAATCCCCAAAATTCATTCAGTAAATTCCAACCAAAAGCTCATTCGGCATCCCAGTGTGAGAGTTCATTCGGTCATTCGGGAGTCCAAAGTTTCCGAGTTCATTCGGTAGCTTAACCCTAGAAGTTCGTTCGGCAGAAAACAAGCTCACCTGGATCGGCAGTGAAGAAGGATTTGGTACTCAGACGATTCGGTCGAGCTTGATTCTGCACTCAGTGGATCGGCTATCTCACTCGGTACGTATTGATTCGGCAGTTCGAAAGATTGATTCGGTTATCGCGTTTTGTGAAGAAACACGAAGGTTTGAGGCTCCTATTTATAAAGAAAGGTTTGGTAGCCGGACCAGATGGTTCGGTCCTCGGGTCGAATATGATGGCTCAGTTGAAACAAAGCAAGACATATGCTAAGCATATGCCCTACTTTGGGGGGCAAACGATTGGGCGAATTCCTATCAGCCGGTCCACAACTCCCCACCGAATGAAGGCCATCAGCCGGACCACAACTCCCCACCGGACGAGAACCATCAGCCGGTCCACAACTCCCCACCGAATGAAGGCCATCAGCCGGACCACAACTCTCCACCGGACGAGAACCATCAGCCGGTCCACAACTCCCCACCGAATGAGAACAGACGACCGGTCCACAATTCCCCACCGGATGAAGACTATCAACCGGTCCAAAGCTCACACCGGACCTACTCTATGCCGAACCAAGATACCGGACCGACACGTGCCAGGCCATCTTACGTCAGCCCAGGCCCGCCAACTGCTCTATACCTCCAAGGCCCCTACCCCCAGCCTCACTCTATAAATAGAGGGGCAGAGGTACAACAAGGGGGGACAAGTTTTGAAAGCTCAAGCACGGAGAGAACTTTCAAACAACTTTCTTTTACTTGTATCAAAGCTTTGTACTTGTAATCTAAAGAACAAGAGAGAAATAACATATAAACTGGACGTAGGCACATTCAGGCTGAACCACTATAAATCTGCGTGTCTTTTTACAGTTTAGCCCCTGCATTTCATATATTAGCACAAATCACTCAAATCACTAAGAACAACATAAGATCTACTAAATCATACAACTTTGAGGTGTTTGTCCATTTTTTGTGCAAATAATTATTTTTAATTCATATTTGGTCGTATGACTCTATGAATTTGGGAAATGCCTACTAGGGACATTTCCTACATTTATAGTTTTTTTAGATGATTTTACTCCTGGAATACTTATATCAGCTATAACTTTGGATAGGAGCCGAATTAGCATTCAAGACCACTTCTATGGAAAGGGATGATGGTTTCTTTCTGTGGAGTAGTTATAATAGCGATTTGGACCTTCTGTCATGAAGATATAGTTGTTTGAAGATTTTACTCTGGTTAGTGCTGGGCGTGTTTGGGGGTTTGGAGAGGAGTTTCCTCGGTTTGGCGTGGTCGGTTCAGGAGGTGGTCCAAAGCTTCTAGGGGTGGGGGGTGCTTGGGGTTTTGCCTATAAATAGGAGTGCCACCCTCCCACAAATCACTTTCTCTACCACTTCTCATTCCAGCACTCAACCTCCGTTATCCCTCTCTTCACCCAACTTCTTCCATATCTCATCCAAACCTTAGATAAGCAAGGGAATTAATCAGGGAGCTTCGAATCTACATCTTTGGAAAGGAAATCAGATCTTAGCTGGGATTTTCAGATTTGCCATAGTTTGCATGCAAATCGACATCTTTAGGTGTTTGGTGAGTGATTTATCATCTCTCACCTTGCTATATATGTATCCGCAGGTTTGATATGTTTTAAACCCAATTTTGAAGTCAAATTAAGGTTTTAAAACAATTTTCAGTGTCAAATCTATACCGAAACGAATTTTAAAATGTTTAAAACACTTTAATCATGTTGTTTTGAAGTATGGTTGCCTTTGTATGTGATAGTCTACCGTTTAACGACTAACTTTCTATCAAGTTAGAGAATAGCCAAAAAAAGTAATAAAAATATAACCGTAAGCGCACGACGTACAATTTACTACGTGGCGAGTACGGGTTGATCCGCAGGGAATTGTACTGATTTAAAAACTAACAAAAGCTAAAAGTGGATAAAAATATGAGAGTAGAAGGCAATTTAGAGGCAAATCCCTTCTCATGATCACATGATTCAACAAAATGAAATTATGATATCTTTTTTGGTCATTAGTGAATTTAGTTGATATGTTTATCATAAATATGGCCTATTTGTGCTATTAATTAGCCCAACATAAACCATCAAACTTTAACACACCCACTAAACCGCTTATCAACTCTCATGAAATTTTTTAATGAAATTGAAAATAAAATCTATTCTAAGCATGATCTATTTACTATTTATTAGTAATATAGACCATCAAATTTAGATTCTAAAGTTCACTTCATTACTATAATCATATGTAGATGAATAAGTAATTTGTGTTTGTGTTTGTTTAAGCAAAGCCTATTTGGTGTCAACAACATAGGCTATCAAATTCAAAGATAAACAAAAAAATATTTACCACATCAAACATTGTCATTAAGCACAAAAGAGATCAAATGAAATAACTATGTTGAATTTACATGATTAAGAGAGCTTCATTACCCCTAAATTGAAGGAGTTTAGCTTCTCATATTTGTTATCATGTCAACAAATGTAAATTGCAACAGAGAACAAAAATAAGAGGAAAAAGAGGGCTAACTAATTTTGCATGAAATAAATCTACTCTACTTGCAAGAAATAAAATTATACTAATTGCATAAAATAAAGAACAAAAACTAAAAGGGTATGAAATTAAATTGAAAAAATAAAATTACATGAAAGAAGGCTAAGAAACCATTAAAAAGAAAAGAGAGTTTTTGTTTATTTTTGAGCCTAATTATAAACTGACTAAAGAGGAGGTTAAGAGCTCATTACATGAAACATAAGGGGTATTTATACATGTTTGAAACCCTAATACATATTTTTGGGGACTACCCAAAATACCCTTGAGGAAGTGTGGCCGTAAAGTTATCATTAGCATGAATTAATCCTCCATTAAGTGTGCATGCAACTTTAATAGCCACAAACATGTGCATTAGCTCCTAATCGTAGATCATGGTAAGTGGATAGGTGGGGTCCTCCATGTTGCATGAAATGATTTATTTCCATCTTCATTTGTTTCCTTCTCTTGTGCGTGCATATTTTCAATGAAGCCTCTTCCATATTTCATCCAATTTCCTACAAATAAAAATGAAATGTGCAAATAAATATTCTCAAAATTAATATATGCACAAAAATGACCATTTTGCCTCCATATGAAGATGAATAAATGATAATTTGAAAACAATTTAAATTTTGGTTTAAACATGTTAAAATACCCTATATGCTCATTTATTTAATTAAATTAGATTAAATATGGAAGTAAAAATATGCACATTCACTTGCACATCAAATACCCTCACACTTATCTTTTTATCCGTCCTCGAATAAACTAAAACTAAGATAAATCCATTTTCATAGGAAGCACGATTGCATTGAGCGTATGCAACAAGCTGTTAAAACTCTAAGTGTCCCTAGTAGGACGAGCGTTGTCTCATGATGGTTTTCAGCGAATACTACCCACAAAATCCAAATGCAACGTGAAAAATTCCTAAATACAAGATTTATTTACAATGCTACGAATGCAAGTTTTTTTGAAAATATTACAAATGAAGAATTTACTTTCAAATTGACACAAATAAGTTAAATATAAGTTCTGGTTATTATCAAGAAATATAAGTCCTTATACTCGTCAAAACATCCAACAAAAATTAAGTCATCATTACAAATAGACTCTAGTTTGGCTAGTTGTTTTGGTTGATAACATAGTGTAACTATGAAATGGATCCTTAGTTGATTATCAAAGTTTTTCAAAGTGGTATTTTCATTTCTTTCGAATAACAAGTCAAATCACATAAGTTAAAATAGTGCTTGATATTCAATTGCTTACTCTCTCTTATTTGGAAATTTTTATTGATATTAACAATATTTACATTTGCCTAACTCAGAAAACCGAGGCCAGATATATGACCCATGCACTGCCTTTCGGGCTTACGTGAGGGGGATACAGAGCGTGGCGAGTGAATACACAAGTGTGTTCACCTATCGATTGTAGGCATTATTAATAAAAGAATTTTTATATACATACACCTAACTCTGATAAACTGAGGCTAGATATACCGATCTTGCACTGCCTTTCGGGCTTATGTGAGAAGGGTACAGAGCATGGCGAGCATACACACTTACGTGTGAACACATGACTCTAGGTGTTTCTTATTTTTATAAAAAACCATTATTTATGTTTATATATATATATACACATATTATATATTTATATATATACACACATATTATATATTTTGTTTTTTGTTTTTTTAAGAGAGAGTTTTGCAAAATCATCTTAGCACCATTTAACTTAGAAGATCAAAAATGTTATAGGCTTTATTTAAATTTACCACTCTTTTAAACAAAGATTACACTTAGGATATACTTTATAATTAAGACCCATGAATCGCCCTATATATTAGTTAAACCATAGTTACTTGTAATCAAACTTCAATTTTATTTTGTTGAGACAAATAAATTTTCAAAAATTTCAATTTAATAACCAAAATCCTATACTTATCCTATAGCGTTTCTTCAAAAATAAATCAAAATGCTAAAAAGAAAATTTTATTTTTGGAATTTTTTTCTGTTGTTTTTCTTTTGGAATTTTTTCTTAAGTTTTGGAAAGAAAATACAAAAAATAAACCGTGAAAAATCAAAAATGAAGATGAGACTCCCCTCACGCTTGATTTTGACTATGTCCTCACAGTCAACCCAAGTGAAAGGAGAAAATAAAATAAAAATAAAAATATGACCTATATTCACATGAAAATGAAAAGATTATTATTTACACGACATCAGAAAATGTATCGTTAAATAGTAAATGACCAATTCATTTGTCTCGTCAAGTATGAGAGACATAGCTTAAGCACAGAAAACCAAACCATAAAATATTTCAAAGTTGAAAGTTGATTTGGAAAAACGAATGTCATTTTATTCAAAATGATATGAGTTGTTTTATTTTCGATGATTTTTGAGGTTGATAGAACAATTGGTTGAAATTAAAGTTTATTTTCACCAAATGTAAATTCAAACTCATCATTGACAAATTTTTCAAAATTATTGATTTTGAAATCAAAATGTTGATTTAAATCTACACTTTCAGAATTCAACAACTCATCTTCGAAAAGTCCAAAAAATTTGTGTTCACAAAATTCATCTTCCTTTGTTGAATTATTCACAACTTCATTGTTTATACCATGTTCAAAATCCAAAGCTGTTGTATTCAATTTTTCAAAATCGAAAAAAGGAAGATCGAATTTTAAATTTGGTTCCACACTCTCAAAAGAATTGAAATCCAACTCAATTACCACATTTTCAACAACTTCATTAAGACTGTCATTTTCAATTTCAAAAGTTGTTATTTGAAAATCGTCGATTTTGGTAAAAGGTGGATTATTATTTGACTCGTCACACGTTGGGAATTGATTTTGTTGCTCACGTTGTTTCATGTATGTTTCAAATAACAAATCTGTGTGATCTTTGTAAATTTCTTCCATTTTCTCAACAAAATCAAATTTATAATTATTAATTTGAGGATTTTCAATTTGAAATTTTTGAGAACAAAAATTTTCAATTGCACCATAATCGAGATTATTCTCATTGCCAAACCATTTAAAAAGTGGTTCACATTTTCATTTTGATTTTGAAATTCATTTTGGAGTTCGAAATTGAATTGGCAGAGTTATAATCGGAATCATCTGAATTTTGAAGTGAATTCAAATTTTGATTATTTTGAAATCCTTGACTTGATTTATTGCACAAATATGAATTACACAAATTATTTATCATTTTATTTTTTGTGTAGAAAGTTCAAGTAAAGATGAAATCATTTCAATGCTATTTTCAAGAGTTGAGGGTTGGTCATCATTTTGAAAACTTTGTGGTTTAAAATTCAAATTATATGTACAATAGTTGTCATGGAAATATCCATAAGAATTTTTGTGGAATTATATGGATTATATTGATTTTCACAACTATTGTAAAATTCTTGCCAGTAGGGAAATTCAGACATTTTCAAAAATGGCTTTTTTAAGGAAAACAATTTACCAAAAGGACTTTATTTTTTCAAAGGGGAAATTGATTTTTGTTTTGTTTTTTTGGATTTTGAAAAAAAAATTTATATGTGTTTTTTTTGTTTTTGAAAAGATTATGTATATTTTTTTCTAAAAAAAACTAACTTAATATTTTTTTTTTGAATTTTAATTTTGATTAAAAAATTCAAAGGAAAAGATTAAAAACTAAGTTAAGGAGAATGTACAGTTTTTTTGTTTTTTTATTTTGGATTTTGTTGTTTTTTTTAAATATGCACGAACTAATGCAACTAAATGTATGCAAAGGACTTAACTATAATTTTCTGTCCATAATAGCTCCTAACCCAAAATTGTATAATCACACTTGTTCTTAATCCAACAAGATAGTTCTTAGCCAGGTAACAGACAGGAGTTATCAGTGCACCACGAATCACCGTAGCAATGCAACCGAAGGTTTAAGTACCTTCAGAGGAACAATCAGTATAATATTTACGAATCACCATAATATTTATAACTGATTATTGCTCTGCCGTAGCCTAGACACCAAGAAATTAAATTGTCGAAAGAGGATAAGTTGTCAATATACAGTTAAGCCCTAAGTGAGCTCGTGACACCCTTAAGCCAAATGTCTAACCGTTATTATTAATCAAAATTTTACGATGAAATGCAATTTATGGGCCAAGAAGGGGTGATGAAATTCCCCACCTTATGTGGATAGGGGTGTTGCCTTTAAAAAAATAAAAACAAGATGGAATGAATGCAAAACAGAAATTAAACGTGTATTAACGATCCAACTACAAATGGATTTTTGTTTTTGTTTTTGAATATTTTTTAAAAATGCAAGCAACCAATAATGCAAAGAAAATAAAAACAAGTGATAAGAGCACGATACCAGAGCATGTAGAATTATTAGCAATTTATTTTAAAAGCAGCAATTTTTTTTATATATAAGCAAGCAAGCAATTTATTTTAAAAGTAGTTCTTCTCCTTCTGATTTTCTGCTTTGGCAACCTGAAATTTCGAACAAGATATATACAATTGTTTATTATATATATATATATATGAATGGAACTTTAAAACAAACGAAAAACAAAAAAATGATACTAAAACAATTGAAAACAACTTGTTATTTGTTTTTTTAACGAGAAGAAAAGAATGGCAAATAGATTTTTTTATTAATATTTTAGCAATGAAATAAAACAAGAAGATGTTTTAATCAAAAGAAAACAAAAGGATTTTTAAAATTAAAAAAAACAAAAATACTTAACTAAGCCCACAACGTAAAGATTTTCAGCCCATTACCCAAAATTATCAAATAATTTCATGAACAAATTCCCAATAAAACATAATTACAATTGATCTCTCAGTTTCCCAAACCAGTTCGAACTTAATTCCCCAAATTCCAGAATTTCAAAATTTCCAAAATGAAATTCAAAATTTTCAATTCTCGAAATAGAATTATTCATTCTTCTTTTCTTCGATTCAATGTTCGGTTGTGGGTATTCGAAACTTGGGTTTGGAGAATGGCGTCAAAGTCGAGGCTGGATGTGGGTGATTGGATTTGGTTCGTGAAGGAGTTAGGTGGGTTTGGCTTGTTGTGAGATGGTTGCGGTGGAAGGTAATGAGACAGTGGCAATTCATAGAGGGATGGAAGGTAATGACGCAAGGTTGTACACTGCTATCAGAGGTATGTTTCTGGTTTGTTGTAATTTTGTAGTTTTGTTTGAGTGGTTGTGGTGAAGGCAAATGGTGGTTGTTTGCCCCAAAATTGGGCACAAACAACAAATGTCGTGAAAGCACCAGTGTATGAACACAAATCAGCAATATATAATCACAGATCTTAGATTTAAGTAATGTTGAGGATAAAAGTGAATAATAATAAACTTGAAACAGAAAGAAATGGACAAAGACGCAAGATTTAGAGTGGTTCGGCGTATCGCCTACGTCCACTATGAAGTTGTTAGCTTTATTGATCTTCCTTTGATGTTTATAATTGATTTCAGTAAATTACAGCGAATAACTATGATTTGCAGCAGTGAATCTCGTTGGTAGCAGCAGCAATGGAGTTCAGATCTGGATCTGGCAGAGTCTCGGCGTTGGAGAGCTTGAAAGAGAAGAAGAAACACTTTTCTGTTGGCTTTGGGGGTCTATTTATAGGTGTAGGAGGCTGGTATCTCGCTCAGATCTCGGGAGACCCTCTCTGGCACGTGACCAGGCCCGCACGCCCAAGCCCGTGAAGTTTCGGTCCGATCCGTGATCGACACGAACGGATTTCAACTCGATCAACATTTCATCCAATGGAGTCGAAATTTGGCGTGGACATTCTTTAGCATGCACGTAGTCTTCTGTGAAAATTTCATAGCATTTGGACTTGTAGATTTGGAGATATGATCGATACGAAATGAGGTTTTCGGTAGGCTGTTTCCTTCGACTCGCTTCTGTTCCCTTCGACTCGCTTCTGTTTCGACTCGCTTCCATTCGACTCGGTGACGTTGCGCTTGAATCTCACTCTGCCCTTGATGTTGTGTCGAGCATTCCTCATGTAGATCCAATTCCTTGGTCGAGTCATTCTCGAATCTCACTTTGTTTGTATCGATGGTGATAGGCTTCGTTCGTATTGGCTATGTGCTTTGCTTCGCTTCGATGGATACGAAGTAGAAGTCTTCGGATGGATGCGAGGCTGATCGAGTCGAAGTGTTGTTTTTTGAAGGATGCGGAGCGAGTTGAAGTGTTGTTTTCTGAAGGCTGCGGAGCGAGTCGAAGTGTGCATCGGTAGAGCGAGTCGAAGTGGAGCTTCCTGAGAGATTCGAGTAGTGGCTTCGCCTATGGAGTCGAAGTTGATGGAGTCGAACAGTGGTTCGAGTTAAGCGAGTCGAAGAAGGTATCTGATGGCTGCGGAGCATGTCGAAGTTGTCACCTCAGTCTATTGCGAAGCGAGTCGAAATGTGCACTCCCTACGGATTCGAACTGGAGCGAGTCGAAGGAGGCTGTTCTTAACCAATTTTGTATCGTTCACAACTTGAGCATACAAACTCGGATTGACTTGAGATTTGGAATGTTGACTCTCATGGCTTAGGTTGTCATGTAATATCAATTCTGGCTTGATCCGGACTCGGACAAAATTCATCGATATCCATAGTGAGCCTGCGTATATCCGATTTTCTAGACAAACTGTCTTTGATCTCTAGTCAAGTTCTTGGTGTCACGGCCTTGCCAAAAGGCGGGATAACATTTGCCCCCCAAAACATTCCTTGTGATAAGAAGTTGTGTTTTGTAATGCCATAAGCTGGATGTTCATATCCTGTTGATGACCTGCAAAGAAATTGATAGTTTTATTTGACCACGAATGACGATCGTTCGAGATCGTATGTCATTCGAGGTGATATGTGACCGTTCGCGGTCGGATGTCGTTCGCGGTGAATGATGACCGTTCGAGGCAATTTGTGATCGTTCGCGATCAGGTCCCGTTCGAGGCGAATTGTGACCGTTCGCGGTCGGGTGCCGTTCAAGGCGATTTGTGACCATTCGCGGTCAAGGTGCAATTCGAGGCGATTTGTGATCTTTCGCGATCAGGTGCTGTTCGAGGCGAATTGTGACCGTTCGCGGTCAGGTGTCGTTCGAGGCGATTTGTGACCGTTCGCGGTCTGGTGCCGTTCACGGCGATTTGTGACCGTTCGCGGTCGGGTGCCGTTTGCGGCGATTTGTGACCATTCGCGGTCGGGTGCCGTTTGCGGCGATTTGTGACCGTTCGCGGTCGGGTGCCGTTCGCGGCGATTTGTGACCGTTCGCGGTCGGGTGCCGTTCGAGGCGAATTTTGTGTGCCCGGGGGGGACTTAGTGTTAACAACGTCAGATTTCACGTTTGAGTGAGTTTCTGAGTTGTTTGTGGTGGCGGTTTATCGCCGTCTCAGAGCATGCCTGAGGACCGTTCGCGATCCCTTACATGTGTAAGTGGCTTAGCCGTCATGGTATCACAAATGGCATGCTTTTATTCAAAACGAGTTTTTCAACAGAAATGTTCAACAAAATCAGGTTCAAATATTAGAAATGGAAAATAAAAGGAAAACAAGGACGTGAAAGTGCAAACACTCACACCGTTGCGATTAGTAGTCGTATCAGAGCATGCCTGAGGATCGTTCGCGGTCTTGTACATGTGTAAATGACTTAATCACGTTGGTGTGGAGTTTTCTACTTATTCGTCATTACCCCAATCAATTGATGACAAGCTGACGCCTCGATCCTGAGCCGTCCTCAGTAGGTGCAGGTGGTGGTCGCTCCCGTTCCACCGTTGTCGTTCCCCTTCTTACATACTGTGATAGCATACCATCCCGGATATATCCCTCAACCTCATCCTTCAAGTGTCTACAGTCGTTCGTGTTATGACCATTCAGCTCGTGGAATAAGCAATACTTGTCGGATCTTCTTTCATTGTTGGTTAGATCTCTTCTCATCGGCCTTCGATAGGGAATCTGCCCCCTAGTATCCTGGTAGATTCACTCCAAAGTCTCATTCAACTCCGTGTAAGAGGTGAATCTTGGTTCCTTCCGTGGTCGCGCCGGTCCATCGCCATAATCCTCAGCTTTTCGTTTCCCTCTGTCAGTTCCTCAATCTGTTTTAGGAGGGTTTTCACCCTTGACCATGTAAACCTCAGTTCCTTCTCCCTCCTCTCTTTCAGCATTTGCATCCTCTAATCGTAAAAATCCTTCAGCCTCGTGATAAAACTCTCCTAGATCCATAGGGGGATCCCTTATTAATGAATTCTTGAACTCTGTGCCATCAGCTATGCCAGATACAGCTGCCATCAACACCATGGATGGATCGGATCGATCCACCGATGCTGCCGCCGCATTGAATCGCGTCAGAAAGTTCCTCAAAGATTCCCCGGTTCTTTGCTTTAGCGCTGCCAAACTCATCACATTCTTGGGTCTCGAAATGTGAACCCTGAACTGCCTCATGAATCTTTCGATCAAATCGGTCCATGTTCCAATGGAGCCACTCTCCAGCTGTCTAAACCATAGCGCCGCAATGTTTGTCAAATACAATGGGAAGCACCGGGCCATGACTTCCTGTGATGCCCCCCAACACTTCCATGTGCCTCGTATACCTAGTCAGATGGATTGTTGGATCTATCCTTCCATCATACATTTCCACTGTTGGTAGCTTGAATTCGGGTGGATTCCTAGCTTGTCTGATCGTAGGAGCAAAGGGACTCCTATTCACATCCTCCATATCTCTATTCACTAGTCCACCCCTCATGGCTCGTCTGACCATCTCCGCTAATCTGTCACTATCTCCAAGTTGCAGTCCTTGTCCGTTGCTTTCGATTTGCCCCCTGAGTTCACGAGGGATTCCTGGAGTCTGCTCTCCTAAACGAGCATTCGCTTCTCTATCAATGCCGCGCTGCGCAGCTCCTCCTGGTACTGCTCCTGGGATCGGGTCAACATGCTCTGTGTAAGTGCCCCTTAGTTCTGGAGCTGTGCCAGATGGTCCTGCTCCGTTCTGAACTCTGGTTGCTCCTTGATTTTGCGCTCCAAGTTGCCCAATCTGAAGAAGAAAGTTCTGGATCATTTCCTCTTGTCTTTTCATCATTTTCTCTATCTCATCCCTGGTGATGAAGATTTATGTCTGATTTGTACCTGAGGAAGCCTCTTGACTTCCTTCATGCTGACCTCTCTCCGCCCTTTGCCTTCTATTTGATTGCCTTGTCATAGTTTTTTAGATCTGAATCCTTAAGCCTTCAACTTCAACTTCCAAATGTTGGAATCCTGAATTAGCCTTCTCAGTGAAAGCACCAAAGTGTTTGCCCCAAAATTGGGTACAAACCCCAAATGTCATGAAAGCACCAGTGTATGAACACAAATCAGCAATATATAATCATATATCTCAGATCTAAGTAATGTAGAGGATAAAAGTGAAGAATAATAAACTTGAAACAGAAAGAAATGGAAAAAGATGCAAGATTTAGAGTGGTTCGGCGTATCGCCTACGTCCACTATGAAGTTGTTAGCTTTATTGATCTTCCTTTGATGTTTACAATTGATTTTAGCAAATTACAGCGAATAACTATGATTTGCAGCAGTGAATCTCGTTGGTAGCAGCAACAATGGAGTTCAGATCTGGAACTGGCAGAGTCTCGGCGTTGGAGAGCTTGAAAGATAAGAAGAACCCCTTTTCTGTTGGATTTGGGGGTCTATTTATAGGTGTAGGAGGCTGGTATCTCGCTCAGATCTTGGGAGACCCTCTCTGGCACGTGACCAGGCCCGCACGCCCAAGCCCGTGAAGTTTCGATTCGATCCGTGATCGACACGAACAGATTTCGACTCGATCAAGATTTCATCCAATGGAGTCGAAATTTGGCGTGGACATTCTTTAGCATGCACGTAGTCTTCTGTGAAAATTTCACAGCATTTGGACTTGTAGATTGGGAGATATGATCGATACGAAATGAGGTTTTCGGTAGGCTGTTTCCTTTGACTCGCTTCTGTTCCCTTCGACTCGCTTCTATTTTGACTCGCTTTCATTCGACTCGGTGACGTGGCGCTTGAATCTCACTCTGCCCTTGATGTCATGTCGAGCTTTCCTCATGTAGATCCACTTCCTTGGTCGAGTCATTCTCGAATCTCACTTTGTTTGTATCGATGGTGATAGGCTTCGTTCGTATCGGCTGTGTGCTTTGCTTCGCTTCGATGGATACGAAGTAGAAGTCTTGGATGGATGCAAGGCTGATTGAGTCGAAGTGTTGTTTTTATCGATCGAGTCGAAGTGTTGTTTTCTGAAGGATGCGGAGCGAGTCGAAGTGTGCATCGATAGAGCGAGTCGAAGTGGAGCTTCCTGAG
The DNA here is from genome assembly GCA_030737815.1 of Allium fistulosum. Lineage (NCBI taxonomy): Eukaryota > Viridiplantae > Streptophyta > Magnoliopsida > Asparagales > Amaryllidaceae > Allium > Allium fistulosum. The sequence goes on along the minus strand of CM060907.1, from coordinate 873,302,638 downwards.
AGATTCGAGCAGTGGCTTCGCCAATGGAGTCGAAGTTGATGGAGTTGAACAGTGGTTCGAGCTGAGCAAGTCGAAGAAGGTATCTAATGGCTGCGGAGTGAGTCGAAGTTGTTACCTCTGTCTGTTGTGAAGCGAGTCGAAATGTGCACTCCCTATGGATTCGAACTGGAGCGAGTCGAAGGAGGCTGTTCTTAACCAATTTTGTATTGTTCACAACTTGAGCATACGAACTCGGATTGACTTGAGATTTAGAACGTTGACTCTCATAGCTTAAGTTGTCATGTCATATCAATTCTGGCTCGATCCGGACTCGGACAAAATTCGTCGATATCCATAGTGAGCCTGCGTATAACCGATTTTCTAGACGAACTGTCTTTGATCTCTAGTTAAGTTCTTGGTGTTATGGCCTTGCCAAAAGGCGGGATAACAGTGGTCGAAGTGATTCGAGGGTATGTTGATAGGGGGTAGTTCAGTTATGTGCTATGGTATGGAGATGAAGTGGTTTGTACTGTGTAGGGGAAGGTGGTCAAGTGGTTGCACTTGTAGTGGGGAGGAAGAATGAACAGTGAGTGTATGTATTTGTGGAAGTGACAGTTTTGTGGTCTTGGTGAAGTATTATGATTTGCATAGAGTTTTAATGTCCAGAGAAGGGAAAAAGCTTGAAATAGTTTCAGGCAGTAAGTTGTATTCATAGTTGAGAGTTGCACATTGATATGGTGTAATTGGAAAGGGTTGCTGCAGAGGTCAGGGAGATGTGCACATCAACTGATGGTACAATGGTTATGCTTGTTGTGGAGGGATGTTTGTATAGGAGATTACTGTGGTTTGTGTTGGCAGTTTTATAAGGAGAATGGATTTGTGGGTGAAGTGAATATGTCAGCAACATGATGTGGATATGCAGTGTGTATTGCGGTGGTAGGTATGCGATTGATGGCAGAGTGTGATGATGTTTGGTTTGTATGCAGGCAATTGAGATGGCTGCTGGTATGCTGTGGGGTTTGTAGTAAGTGTTTGGGTGTAGCTGATATGGTATTTATTTGAAGATTGCAGTGTAAACACACTAATGTACAAAAGGTAGTAATGTTTGAAGTTGCATAGTAGCACAGTAATGTTGTGAAGTGGTGTGCACTGTGATATGTGCACAGTGTTGCATAGTTGGTAAAGGGGTTCAGGATGTATGTTGGGTGAAGAGATGATGGTAACAGTTACTGTAGTATTATCAGATGGTGAAGGCTAAATGTGGCACTGTGATTTTTGAATGGTTTGAATGGTTTGGATGTAGTGAATGAAGTTCACTATGGCATTGTGATCTTTAACAGGTAGAAATGAGTTAGATGTATGGTTTGGATGGTTGCAGGAGATAAGTGTTTGTATGGTTGGTTGTGATGAACTGTTGGATTGACAAGGAGGCAATGGATGTGGCATGTTATATGAAGAGGGAGGGGATAGTAGTGTTGTGGTTCAGCAGTAAAGAGGTAAGTGGAGAATGTTGGCAGCAGTTGTGGATATACACCGTGCAGTGGTAAGTGCTGGAAGGCAGTATGGTGACTGGGTTTATGGGGTGGTGTTGTGAAGTTTGTGGATATGGCAGAGTTTGCTGGTCAGAGATGTTAGTGGATGTAAGGTTGCAGCACTGGTGAAATGAAGTAGAGAACTGAATGTAAAACAGAAAAAGGAAAGTAGAGAATTGAATGTAAAGCAGAGAATTGAATGTAAAGCAGAAAACAGAAAATGAAATGAACTTGTGTACTTTTTTCTTTTTGAAAGTTGTACAAAAGAAAATTGTAAATGAAATGGAATAATTTATTTTTATTTTTGAAATTAACTTATGTGTGTGTCTATATATATATATATATTAATAGAAATGCTGATGCAAAACAAACAAAAAACAAGCACACAAATCAAATCATACAACAAACATACACACAACAATTTTTTTTAAATGAAATTCAACACACAAAAATAAATACACACAAAAATCAAACAAAAAAATAATTCGAAGAATATAAATAAAATCAAATTAGCTACCCAGTAACGGCGCCAAAAACTGGTTCAACGACTAACTTTTTATCGAGTTAGAGAATAGCCGATTTTTTTTAATAAAAATATAACTACAAGCGCACGGCGTACAATTTTAGTATATGGCGAGTACGGGTTGATCCTCAGAGAATTGTATTGGTTTAAAAATTTCTACTCAATCAAATTAAACCAAAAATTTGAGATGTGTTAACTACAAATATCTAAAAACAAACAAAAGCTAAAAGTGGATAAAAATATGAGAGTAGAAGGCAATTTAGAGGCAAATCCCTTCTCATGATCACATGAATCAACAAAATGAAATTATGATCTCTCTTCTAGTCATTAGTGAATTTAGTTGACATGTTTATCATAAGTATGGCCTATTTGTGCTATTAATTAGCCCAACATAAACCATCAAACTTTAACACACCCACTAAACCGCTTATCAACTCTCATGAAAATGTTAATGAAATTGAAAATAAAATCTATTCTAAGCATGATCTATTTACTATTGATTAGTAATATAGACCATCAAATTTTGATTCTAAAATTCACTTCATTACCATAATTAGATGTAAATGAAGAGGTAATTTGTGTTTGTGTTTGTTTAAGCATAGCCTATTTGGTGTCAACAACATAGGCTATCAAATTCAAAGCTAAACAACAAAATATTTACCACATCAAACATTGTCATTAAGCACAAAAAGAGATCAAATGAAATCACTATGTTGAATTTACATGATTAAGAGAGCTTCATTACCCCTAAATTGAAGGGGTTTAGCTTTTCATATTTGTTATCATTTCAACAAATGTAAATTGCAACATAGAACAAAAATAAGATGAAAAAGAGGGCTAACTAATTTTGCATGAAATAAATCTACTCTACTTGCAAGAAATAAAACTATACTAATTGCATAAAATAGAGAACAAGAATTAAAAGAAAAGAGAGTTTTTGTTTATTTTTGAGCGTAAAACTAAACTAACTAAAGAGGAGGTTAAGAGCTCATTACATGAAACATAAGGAGTATTTATACATTTTTGAAACCCTAATCCATATTTTTGGGGACTAGACAAAATACCCTTGAGGAAGTGTGGCCACCAGGTTATCATTAGCATGAATTAATCCTCCATTAAGTGTGCATGCAACTTTAATAGCCACTAACATGTGCATTAGCTCCTAATTGTAATTGTAGATCATGGTAAGTGGGTAGGTGGGGTCCTCCATGTTGCATGAAATGATTTATTTCCATCTTCATTTGTTTCCTTCTCTTGTGCATGCATATTTTCAATGAAGCCTCTTCCATATTTCATCCAATTTTCTACAAACAAAAATAAAATGTGCAAATAAATATTCTCAAAATTAATATATGCAGAAAAATGACCATTTTTCTCCCATATGAAGATGAATAAATGATAATTTGAAAACAATTTAAATTTTGGTTTAAACATGTTAAAATACCCTATATGCTCATTTGTTAATTAAATTAGATTAAATATGGAAGTAAAAATATGCACATTTATGTGCACATCAGCTACATTAGAGATGCAATTACATGTTGTAAGCACTTTAATTCAAAAACATTTAAAACCAATCTACTATCAAAAAATGTCAAACTATGATTCTGCACACTCCTTAATTGATTTCAACTCACCCTCCTCATATAGCGAATACCCTTCGCTGAGTCATCAAACTCCTCCTTCAAGCAAATCACCATCTGTGCAAATCATTCCTTCTCCATCGAATCATATTCTCACCTAAAGGTAAGAAAATTAAAAGTGCTATCAATTTTAAACTTCGACTAATGCTAAAATTGACGAGATCCATTACTACCAACAACAAATAATGGGTGTCCAAAAAGAAATATACTATGAACGAAAACGCCAAGGAGCTCATTTAAATTTCTTCAAGCATTGTGTTCATGCTATATGCGGTCATTCACCAACTAAGAAAAGCATTCGTCAATATAGCCCTCGTATTTCTAAAGCTCCAATCACTATCGACAATAGTCCTCCAAGAAACTCCTGGGAATTAGGACCATCAAATACAAATTGGAACAATACTCCAATTCATACAAACAGATGGTCTCCACTAATTTTTTTGAATGAACATACAAAATTGGATTCAAATTCTTAGGAGCATAATCCGAAAAAAAAATTGATGGCTCAGAAAATAATTAAGTCTCTTAATATTTATAACATATATATATATATATATATATTCCCGTAATACATCATTTATGTAATCATACGTAATAGAATTTTATAATATAATGTCAATATAATAATTTTTCGTCAAATAAAACAACCTATATAGGTTTATAATCATAAATATGCCAGCCCAGTAGACTAAAACCTCATTTAGTCGACCGACCTATAGTGAAAAATATAGTTTAGTCGACTTCAATTCATAACTCCATTCGACTATACCCCAACCTACTCTCAGGTTCAAAATTAACCTAGTTCAGCAGACTGAACAGGCCCACTAATCGACTGAACCTGGGTAGTTTAGTTGACTATCTCCAAAAATTTGGTCGACTAAAACGACCCCAGCTCTCTGTCTTAAAAAAACGCCAGTTCAATCGACTGAACACCCTATTCGGTCGACTGACTGGGCCTGAAACTGTCTATTAAAAACCAATCTTCTACATATCTCTTCATTATTCCATCTTCTTCTCCAAACTAAAATCTCCAAAACCCCTAGATCTCTCCAATGCCTCCCCGTCCAAAACTTCCGGACAACAAAAACCGGCCTCTTAAACAAAAAGAGGCAAGTTCTTCTGCCACTCCATTTCATCCGGTGTTTGCATCCGATGGTTAGATCCTTGAATGGCTCAATGGGAGTCCAAAAGCTCTCTAAATTTTCAATGACCTCAATGATAAGAGAATTTTCCAGGAAACCTTCTACAAATTAAGGGATTTTGGAACATTCGATATTGAGTCCATCGCTACAGAGCACAAATTCATTTCCTTGATTAATAATCATCATAAAAAGGTAAAAATTTATCCATTCCTTGTCAAATTGTTCTATGCAAACTTCTATGGAAATTTTTACTCACCTCCCAACAACGATGACGATAGTATCTTATGGAATAAAGTTTTGGGAATAGATATTGTATTATCTATCAGGGATTTGGTTACTATTCTTGGTTGTTCTAACATCAGGCTTGATCTTGATGACATTGATCACCACAACTTTGCTTACAATTCCATTAGCTATTTATTTCATACTCCAAATACCAAAAACACCGTAGTGAATTTATGTCCCCAAGCTCATATTTTAAACAAAATGATCCTATATTTCATCTTTCCAGCCAACTCCAGCTAATGTTCAACCGAAAATCGAAGAAGAAATTAACTGGCCTACAGACTGGGATCAAAATATCTCTTTAATGCAACCTTCAAGGATCGTCTCATCAACCAATTCCATTTTAAAGAACCAAGAAATAATCTTCAAGCAACAACAAGTTCTTATGAAAAGGCATATATCATTTGAAAAAACTACCTTGGGACTTTTAGAGAAAATTTGGAACAAGTTTACCTCTTGTTCTTGCTCAGCTTCACCTGCTAACTCGAACTAGGAATCATGAACATCTCAACGACGGTAATTTCATAAGTATCTTCCATCATGAACTTTGGTATATGCATCTTTAGTTTGTTTTGTATCTTAAACATTTGTCTTTTCATTTGTTCTCTTGTTGTACATTTGTTATGTTTATCCTAGTTTGTTCTGTATCTTAAACATCTCTAGTTTGTTGTGTACTATATGCACCTCTAAGTTGCAATATGGTATGTTTATCCTGTGATGTTTAATTTATGTTTGTCAACTTGTGATTTTTACCTTGTCAATTTCTCTTTTATTAGCAACTTGTTTAATCTTTTTAATGATGCCAAGGAGGGAGAAATATTGATAGGGGAAGCATATATTAAGGAGGAGCATTACATTATAAATTTTTTTTATAGTTGTCATCATTAAAAGGGAGAGATTGTTATACCTTAGTTTGAAGTTTTAATGATGAAAACTATATATATCATACTATTCAGAAAATAGCAAGCTATCAACCAAAGAGACAAGCTGAGCACAAAGGAAGGATCATCAACACTTCAAGAAGATCAAGGTATGAATCATCAAGAGTCAAAAGTATGTATATTGTCTTAGAATATATTGTAAAATCTCCTTGACATTTTACACACACACACAAGAATCAAAGAGTGAAACACAAAATGAAAAATCAAAGCTATTTATAAAATCTGTTTTAACGTAGTTCAGTCGACTGAGTGTAGTCGACTGAACCCGCACTGAGTGCAGTCGACTGAACCTGCTTGATTTATTTTTTATATATGTCTTGAATTTTGACGCAAAACGACTTTGTTTTTATTCAGTAGACTGACTACTACGTTCATTAGACTGAAACCCTATAACCGTTATTTTTTTGAAAAGACATTTTTGGAAGGTTGCATCCATTCGTGGCATCTCTACGATCTCTAAAGGTTTTCTATGAACAAATGCATCTCTTTAAAGCCACTCTTTTATTACCATAAATAGAGTTTAACATTTCCTAGCAAATTAAATTATCTTTTTCTAAATCTCTTGAACTCTAATCTCTTGTGTTCACCCTAATCTTTTGTGCATTCAATTCTATTATTCAAGATACTCTTGTTATACTTCCATAAATCTGTGCATACACTTCACGAATCATCAAGGAGATTATAGGAAGTCATGTACTATCAGTAAATATCTGTATTAGCAAAATACAAGATTGTCAAGCAAACTCCTTTATAAAGGAAAGTTAAAATCTAAGAGGTGCTCGGATAGTTCAAATTGTATTGTAAATCGATTCCTCTACGTCAAGTGAGGAAATTCGCAAGGAAATACCTAAGAGGTGCTTAGGGACCGAACATAGGAGAGGTGCTTTAAACCAATATAAAAACTCTGGTATGATTACTCTTTAACTTTATTGCTTTAGCTAACTTTAATATTAGTTCAGCTGTTTTAGTTATTATATTGGCTATATACGATCGTATAGGCATATTTGTGTCGTTGGATGTGATATGAAGCAGCTTAGGATGAAGACGGTAAAGCTGGTGAAAGTTCAGTGGAGTGAGAGCAAAGGCGATTGTACTTGGATGACCGAGGAGAGCATGCAGACCGCTTATCCGGAGCTCTTTACTTAGTGAAACTTCTGTTTATCGCATTTACTTTCACTTTCGATATCATATTAGTATCCTGCATGCTAGGGCAAGTGTAAATATCATTTATCGCTTTTGTTTACATGTTTGATGTTTGACATGTTTGCTCGTGGATGAAAGGCATGCACGGTAGCTATGTTTGATTCACCTTGTTTATATTAGGGATTTTGGGGGCGAAACTCATAAAGGAGGAGAGTGTAATGACCCGTATTTTATGTATTGAAGGATCATAAAATATTATTTCTAAATTCATGTGAGGTCGTATGACTCTATAACTTCAGGAAATGCCAATTGGAAACATTTCCTATGTTTAGAATTTTTCCGGACGATTTTACCCTTAGAAACTTGTATCGGTTATAACTTTTGATAGGAGTCAAATTAGCATTAGAGAGCACTTAAGATATGATGGTTTCCCTTTCTATAGTGTGGTCATAATAGCAATTTGGACTTTCTAGCTAGTGGATATTGTTGATTTTGGATTTGGAGACCTTATATGGCAGAACCATCATCCCCAAATCACTTTTACACCTTCTCTCTTAGATCTAAGCCTCCATTAACCCATCCTCTACCCAAAACATTCTCTTTCTCCTTTAAATCAAGTATAAACTATAGATTTGTGATTGATTAGCAAGGAGATTCATTAGAGATCTTCAAATCTAAATTTTGGGAATAATAATTTCATCTTTGCTGTTAATTCTTGGATTTGCCTCAAATTGCATGCAAATCACCACTTTTTGAGGTTTTGATGAGTGATTTATCGTCTCTCGCCTTATTATATATGTACTTATAGGTTTTGGCATGTTTTAACCTCATTTTTAAAGACAAAATCATGCTTTGGAACTATTTTTAAAGTCAAAATTGAAGTAAAACGAATATAAAATGTTTCTAAATGTTTTAATCATGTTGATTTGATGTATGGTTGCATTAATTTGTGTTGGGCAATATTAGATAGACATTATAGGATGATTTGCAATGGATTGTTGTATGTTTGCATGCTTAAATGGTTGTGCATGTATAGTGTTTGTTAGAATGCTTGTATGATTAAAACGCTCATTGGAGCGACTTAGAGTTAGGAACTGTGAAACTGGGCTTCGACGGATTGGCTCTAAAGCATTTGGAGTCATATTGTTGCATAGGCGATGCATAAGAGTTGAAGCATTAGGGGTAGCAAGCATATCGACGCAATTTGGAGTATTGGAAGTGCTATTGGGCTTCTGGTCAGCAGCTAGGGGATGATCGGTGTCCGGGCACCGAAACTTGGTCGGTGGGTAAGGGGTGGTCGATGAACGGGCATCGAACCTGGTTGGCGGTTGGGGATGGTCGGTGATCGGGCACCGAAACTTGGTTGGCAACTAGAGGGTGGTCGGTGACCGAGCGTCGAAACTTGGTCGACTTGTGGGGTGTTGATCGATGGTCGATCAGGGAAACTGAATTGGTGGTCGACAAGGGAGCATGGTCAATGATTGGACATGAGGCTTGGCATAAGGGGTATGTGGGTCGACTATAGGAGGATGCCAAACAGAGCATGAGGCAAGGCTTTGGGATCTTGACTTCGTGGAAAGGTGTGTGCTTGTTAGTCCGGGGAGTTGGTTCGGGTTAAGAGTGGATGACCGTGGGACGACTCTAGATGACTTTGGGATGGTAACCAATGAACTATGGTGACTTCGATGGCTCAATGTGGGAGTGACTATGACATCTGGTGGTGGACTAAAAGGACGAGTTCTGAGTGATAACTTGTAGAGTAGAACATGAGGTTGTGATGCTCGTGAGTAGGACAGGGTAGTCCGCATGTACCTAGGGTAATTTGTGTGTACCCATGTGTTTGGACGTATGCGTTTGTCCAGTCCTTAGCCATCTGTGTGGGCGAGAGTGAGCATCTATGGAGTAGTTCTACTATCAGTACATGTGCTAAGGGATTGATGGATAACTCTATGGTTGTGATCCTCATTAATGGGATGTGGTAGTCTGTGTGTACCCAGGGCAGTCTGCATGTACCCATATTTTGGATGTCCACGTGTATTCAGTCCCTAGGCATTTGTGTGGGTAATAAGTTGAGCATCTGAGAGAGTTATCGTATATTTGGAGCACTTGAGTGAGAGATGCCAGGCTGTGTGATGGATTCTATGTTTATTATGTGCTTGGCATGTTGTGTGATACCCTTATACCCCATATCTTCCATTGTGATTGTAGTATAGCGTATGTTGTGTTTATGTGCTAACTCTTTGGATGTAGGGACAAGTCAGGTATGGTTGTTCATAACCTATACCCCATATCTTCCAAACTGTTGTCTGACACAAGGTTATATACTTTGCTTCTTAGTATCTCAGGTACTCTTAACTGTGTATATTAGGGATAGCAGGTTAGATATCGCATGGAGTTGTACGGAGTACGAGCAGGAGGCTATGCTTTCATATATCTATACTTGGAGCTTACTATTATATTCTCCTATGTAGTACTATGGAGCTATGTCAGTACTTGTATTAGTAGAGACAGTTATAGAGTTTATTATGGAGATTTGGGATGTATAAACTCTTTATTTCAGTTTTTGTATAGTTTATGAAACCGATTCACTCTGATGTTCTTATTTATGGTTCATTTGATTATATCACTGTCTCGCCTGTTTTACATCTATGTTGTTATGTTATATTTTATCTGTGAGATGTTCTACACATTTCTATGTTTGGACTTTTCTCTACTTTATATTCTTGGCTTTCGTCCTACGAGCCAAATACCTCTACAGTACATCACATAGGTATATTAGGTACCAAATGTAACAACCCGCATATTTATCGATTGAATATTTAAATATTTTATTTAAATATTTCATCGTTAGTCGGATTATAGTCCGAAAAGCTACTTTTTGCAAACAGTCGAATTAGAACTCGAGACCACCCCCATTGAGTTCAAAATGACGTTTGCGACCTTTTTGAGTATAAACTTCGATATGTTTGGAGTTAGTTGAATTTTGCTACTTTTTCACTTTGGGTTTGGGTTTGGGTTTCAGCCCTATATCCTAACACAAGCCTCTAGCTTCACCCCCACTTATCTTCATTCACTTCATTTTCCTAATAAAACTCAAGCTTCATCACAAATGGGGGAAGAGAAAAAGAATTAGGAATTCCTAAACCCTAGTTCTATTAGCAAATCCAAGTTCTAGCTCCAAATTCGAAGAGAAGCTATTGGTAAGCATCCTCTTCTTCTTCTCCAACTCTTTCTCCTTCCAATTTCAAAAATTTCCTAAACCTAAATTAGAAAATGTTACTCTTTTAAGCTTAGATTCAAGCTTGTTGAGTTGGAATTGAAGAGTGATTGTCCTTGCCATTGCTCTATAGCATCTTCTCCATTTGTTTTGGGTTTAAAGGTGAGATTTTTATCTCACATCTACGTCTATAGCTATCATTGTTGTTAGGTATGAATTCCTAACACTTGTGCATATTCATTTGCTTTTGATTTGAGTTAATTTGGTGAATTTTCCAATTTTGGTGTTTTGAAGTTAAAATCTTTAAAAATCCTTTTATGGATGTTTGAACATGTTTTTGGTGATGCATCGAAGTGCCTACAAGGCTGGGTTGCCGATTGGCGTAAACCCTTAGTGCTCGTCGCTCGTTCGATCGCATTTCAGTTTGGATTTGTCGTTTTTGAGCTAGGCTATTTTTTTTGCCTAGCAGAAAATTTCAAACGTCTGAAACCAAATCCAGACGTCTGGTTGAAAAATCCAGACGTTTGGAAAGGGGTCTGGAAAAGGCAGTAACAAAATCCAGACGTCTGAAACAAAATCCAGATGTTTGAAATCAAATTCAGACGTCTGGTTGAAATTTTCAGACGTCTGAAATGGCCCAGGAATTAAAAATAGAAGGGAGAAAACACTTAAACTTCCAGAACCTTGGGCCAGACGTCTGGGAACACCTACCAAACGTCTGGAACTGCTGATTTTGCCTAATTTGCCTATTTTCGAGTAAATTTCCAAGGTTTATCGATTTTTGTTGATCCGACTTATTGTTATCAATTATTATCGACTTTGATGACTTCTTTCTTTGGATTTTTGAGAATATCCATTTTTGATGGATTCAGTATCGATTTCTTTGGAGTTGATTCACGTCTTCGTATGTGAATTTTGACGATTGATTGTTTCTACAATCACATTTGTGATTTGTCACTTTAAACATATGAAGGTTTCAATACTAGTAGTAAATATCAAAACTCTTCCATCAAAACGATTTCAACACTATTTTATTACAAAGCTCGTTTCTTAAACTATTTTTCTAATCTACTAGTATATACAAACCTTTACCTCACTCATACGGGAAATCTAATTAAACGGCTTAGTAAAACAAGTGGTATGAAACGCTTGCGTTTACTTCGTCGGTTAATTCTTGGACTTGTTCGATTGAAACCCTTGTGACAATATTCGAGTGGAACTCTATAATTTGTTTGTAAATAATTAAGTTAAGCTAGTGGTTATGGGACATGAAGCCTAACTCATTTATTTACAAGCTTAGTGTAATTTACACTTGTGGGTCTACGAAGATCCTTTTTGTGGAGCCTCGGCTCAATTTTTGTGGGGTAGCGACTCATGGTCTTCAGGCCGTTCTTGTGGAGCTTCGGCTTATGGTCTTCGGGCCGTTCTTGTAGAGCTTCGGCCCATGGTCTTCGGGCCGTTCTTGTGGAGCTTCGGCTCATAGTCTTCGGGCCGTTCTTGTGGAGCTTCGGCTCAAAATTGATGGTTAGCGACCATGAGATAGCATCTCATCTTATGATACACGTGTTGGTGAGCTTTAATGCTCCCGTTTTAGTGACAGGCCTCTTTCCCTTTTTGTGATCTTTCTGGATTTCTAGTTGACGATTTCTAGAATTTGTGTTTCACCAATTTTGATGATTTACATTAATAAGTTATATCAATATTTATGCAATGGTGAATTTGTGTGTCATTAACCCTTGTGATTGGCCTTGGTACTTTTATGGGATTGGCCATCCTTTTCTTGTGATTTCTGGATTTCTAATTATTGACTTCTAGAACTTATGTTTCACCAGCTTTTACCATTGGCATTGATATGTATGTCATTTTTGTGGCTTGGTGAATTAAATAAAGAATATGACGTTCTTTTTGGTGCTATGAGATTCTTGAGATATTGTATGACTTTTGTGGGTTTTCTAATGTATACTTGACGTAGTATGACATTTTTGGTTATCATACGTTTTATTACTATATCTCTTCTTATATATCATTTTATCAGATAATTATAGCTAGACTGATCTGTTTATTATTTTCTTCTTAAATAATACTCAGGTCAGACTGAATATTACAGGTGCTTCCTCATGACTTCCTATCTGGAACCATCATCTGACTTTTGGCTAACTACTCTAGTTTAGTAGTTTTTGTTGTATACATTTGAGATTTAGACTCCTTGATGTATACATATTCTTTTGGCTAGCACTTGTATCTATTCTTTTGTGTTATTGTAAATCTTATTTGACCACTACTCTGATGTACACTTCTTTGTGTAATATTCATATCTATTTCCGCCTTTGCGATATGAATTATCTGTACTGATTTGTGTTATGTTTATTTCTATATTTGTTTCCGAAGTCCATATAGCCACTGTGTAGTAGCTTTGAGTTTGTATCGGTATGTCGGATTTCCTCTTGAGAAGAAAAGTTATATTTTTATCTGGCATATCAGTACTCGCACAAAGAAATTATACAGATGGTCGCTCCTCAACAGCCTTATTCTCCATGCTAGTTGACGGCATTACCCCGTAGTGTCCTTGGCTAGCGTGGGTATAGAGGTGGGGCGTCACAGCTTGGTATCAGAGCCAAACTTCGGAACGATGTAGAATAATCTAACAAGGATCATTGTCCTAAGTCTTTCTTAGGAGTCATGCCTTAGGATTTTATTCGAGTCAATTGGACCCGTTCTATCCTATTTTCTTTTATGATTCCTTGTTTTATCAATCAAGTTTGATTGAAATTCATTCTGTGAATAACTTTTTCTTCTTTCTTTCTTTCTTAAAGAAGAAGAAATGGTTGGATCTGGCAGTCCTAGCGCAGGTCAATCCAGTAGTCCTTCCCTGGATGGCGTATTCATGTCTGCCCAGCAACTTTTGGATCTTATAAAGAATCAAAAGTATATTTGTGCTTTGTGTAAGAACCCCGAAAAGGTTTTACCTCTAAAACTTGAAGTCCCTTTCCATCAGCTTGTGGATATCACTCTTCAAAATGAAGAGGTTGGTAAAGGAAGTGATAGTGATATTGGGATTTCCAAGAAGAGGCATATTAAATTCAAAAGCCCAAATCCCAACAAGAAGGGGAGGTTGGCAACTTCGGTAGCAAAGACTCCAATTCCTAATCGTGGAGGATGCTACAATTTTGATTCCACGGACCACTATGCAAAGGAGTGTCCGGAGCCGCTCTTTTGTCGTTATTGCAAAAATTCAGGTCATCATATTTCTGCATACTCCGAACTTCTAAGCAAGAAAGAAACTTCGGTAGCAAAGTCGCCTACCACTAGTCGTGAACAATGCTACAATTGTGGTCTTACAGACCACTATGCAAATGAGTGTCTGAAACCCCTCTTTTGTCATTATTGCAAAAGTTCGGGCCATCTTTTATCTTCATGTCCTAAGCTTCCAAGCAAGGGAGAAGGAAAGCTGCAAGCCTCTAGCAACTCTTTTCTTAGTCAAGGTATCCATTCTATCCTTGATGACATTTATTTTTTGATTATCTTATTCGTGTTCTTTTTGATATTGGTTTCATCTCGTTATTTTTATATCAAAAGAACTTGTGATTTTTTTTCTTTAAACATTTCTGGGCTTGATGACTTCTTTGAGGGTTGCGAATCCGGATTGGTGGATCCGCAACACTCAATTTGTTTTTTTATTGATGTCGAAATTATTTTATGTAATTTTTCTTTCCGAGCCGATTTCTACTTAGGCTTCGGAATTAATTTTTTCGAAAGGATTGGCTTAATCATTATGAAGCCATATCCTTTGTCCCGTGTGGACTATTCATCTTCGACATTTTCAATCTGTTAAGCAGATTTCTGTTTTTCCGTTGTGATTTTGATTCCAATATGATGGCATCATTTTATTCTTTAAGCTCACATGATGAGGAAAGTGTTATTTCTCTCATTCATGTAGTTTGAGAATTTTCCGGTATTTTTGAGATTGTCTTATGATTATCTCCTAAGCAATCTTTTGAGAGGTGTTAGGGTCATTTTAGTTCGACCTTGCCACCAATTTTATTTGCTACGAGTTGCGGAAGTTAGCATTCCACTTACCGCATTCTGCACTCGTTATTCAGCTTATTATGTCATTCTACGATCTCGATGACTCCATTCTTGTATATATTGATTTTGGATGAAAACAGCAATTTAAAATTTTGCAAATCTTTTTCATAAGATTTATTTATAACTACAATTTGATTTTTTCTCTTAAGCGAGCAAAGAATATTCTTAAAGGTTTTGAAGAACATGTTTATCATATAGAAGATGATTTTGTGATTGTATTGCCCATTGAGTGTTTTAAGAATTCTGGTCGATGCGCTTGATCAACGTTATCAATAAGAATCTCCTAAACGCTTTGATGAGACAGTCAGACATGATATATATTGACTTAAAAAATGTAAATTTTTCTAGAAAGATTATTACATAAAGGTAAGTTGTAATTTTTGAAAATTCTAGCTTTTCGGGAAAGAAGATTATTTGAAAGAATTATTTTCCGATATTCTTATTCTTGTGATTCCCGAAGGGAACCAAGACTTTATCTTTTGTACCGATGCTAATAGTATTGGTTTGGATGTCGTTCTCTTGCAAAAGAGAATGTGCTATCATTTGTGCCTCTAAATCATTAAAGCTAGATCCTGAACTGGCTCTTCTTAGCCAAAATTTTTTGGATAAAATTGATATTGAAGTGTTGAAAAACTTTGATATTGATGCTCGTGGCGGTATTCAAAAATTTGGTAGACTTATCGTGCCAAATATTAGTGATCTTCGTAAAAATATTTTAAAAGATTCTCATCATTCTAAATTCACCATTCATCCCGGTAGTAGTAAAATGTACGCGGATATGAAGTGACTTTATTATT
Organism: Allium fistulosum; assembly: GCA_030737815.1. Taxonomy (NCBI): domain Eukaryota; kingdom Viridiplantae; phylum Streptophyta; class Magnoliopsida; order Asparagales; family Amaryllidaceae; genus Allium; species Allium fistulosum. The sequence continues at coordinate 873,287,350 of CM060907.1, read as the reverse complement.
GGGAGGGAATGAAATTTGATATCGCTAACTTCGTTAAGCGTTGCATGACTTGCCAACTCATTAAGGCTGAGCATCAAAGGCCCAGTGGGTTATTGCAACCTTTAGACATCCCAATGTGGAAGTGGGATCATATTTCCATGGATTTTATTGATGACCCTTCCCGTTCTCATTCGGGTCATGATAGCTTATGGGTGATAGTTGATAGACTTACTAAATCCGCCCATTTTATTCCCGTTCGCTCTAATCGGACCGTTCCTCTTTTGGCCTAACTCTTTGTTAAAGAAATTGTTAAATTACATGTGTTTGCGCCAAAAATGGTCACAAACCCCAAGTATTGTGAAAGCACCAGTGTATGAATACAAATCAGTAATATTCAAACACAAATCTCAGATCTAAGCTAGCAATAAACAGCTATCCAGAAATAAATCACAAGAACACGAAATTTATAGTGGTTCGGCTATCTCCGGCCTACGTCCACTTCAATGATTTTTATCTTTTATTGATGTTCTTTGCTGATTACAGATGATTATAGCAGATACAAATGATTAAATTCGAGTATAACAGCAATGGAAAGAAGTAGAATTGAATCCGGCAGAGTCTGGACGTTGAATGGCAAAAAGATCTCCTTTCTGTAGGCTTCAGAGGGCTATTTATAGGCGTAGGAGGCTGAGATCGCGCTCAAACTTCGGGAGACTCCTTCTGGCACGTGAGGGGACCCACGTGACCGACCCCACCAAGTTTCGACCCAATCTGTGATCGATTCGAAACTATTTCGTATCGATCAGAAACTGCTCCAATTGAGCTGAAACTTGGTAGAGACAATCTTTACCTCATGTGTAAGCTCCTGTGAAAATTTCATTGCATTTGGATCGAGGGTTTGTGAGATATGATCGATACGAAATTGCAATTTCGTGAACACTGCTGCATTCGAATCCATGGTTCGTATCCCCCTGTTCGACTCGATCGGAGCACGTGCGCGTGCAATGACGTGGGGTGATATGGAGCGAGTTTCCTGGGTCGATCCGATTTTAGTGGCGTATTGACCGATTTTTATCCACGAATTTCGCCTCGTTTGCATCGAGTACCGTTATCTAGTTTGAATCAATCAATCTCGTATTTCTCGTATCAGCTTTCAACATCTAGTTCGAATCGAGATTGGCAGCTTAGCTCGTATCGATGGAGACCCATTCAATGGATACGGTTTGTGATGGATACGAACTAAAGCTAATGAACGCCTTGTTCATCGATTCGAACTAATCATCGATCAACCGATGCGAAGTTCATGGATACGAAGGCCTGAGCCATTTCGATCAATGCGAAGCCAATGGATACGAACCAAGGTGTGGTGATGGATACGAACGGATGGATTCGAGCTTCATGACCGCGGACTGACTCGTACCTGATCGATTCGAAGACGATCGATCCGAAGTCACCAAGTCCCGATGGATTCGAACTTGACGATGACTCTCTGATGGATACAAATCTGATGGATTCGAACAGGTCGTCACTTTGGTTTTCTGATGGATACGAACAACACCTTGTATCCAACTTGCATCGATCATATCTCATTCATACGAACTCCGATTAACCTGAAATCTGAAATGCTGGCTTCCATGGCTTTGCTTGTCATGTCTCGTCAATTGCGGCCCGATCCGGACTCGGACAAAATTCATCGATATCCATGGTTACCCTGCAACGCATAGCTGAATATTCATGACTAGTTATTATCGGTTTTTAGTCAGTTTTGGGTATCTCAGCTTTGCCAAAAAGTGGGATAACACTTTGCCCCCCAAAACATGCCTTTTGGTAAAAGGTGTGTTTTGATTAGTCTCAAATTGAATGAAGTGAGTTCATGTTTTATTCAGAGCTTATAGCATTTTCAATCAAGTCCATGGCTGTTCGAAGCTGAATCGTTATCAATTTCTTCCAGTGGAAGTTAAGAATGAAATTCTACAGTCTCTCCATAGTATAGCTGGTCACTCCGGACCCTTGCCAAGCCCATTCCAGACTTAGCGATCGAATAGAAAGATCCTATTCGTTGCTTTCTATTCCTTGCACTCTGACCCCAGTTAGGGCGTAAAGCAATGTCTTGGTCGTTCTGGACCAATCGTAGCCTCTTCGGGCTCCTGCTGGATCCCATCCTGTCACTCTCCGGTGAAGGGGAAACAACGTTAAGTGGGTCGATCCTGTCACTCTCCGGCGAAGCGACCCACTTCTTGCACTCCGGTTCAGTGTATCTGAACATTAAGCGATGTCATGACCTGAATCGTCGGCCGATCACAGCCTCTCCGGGCTCTTATCGAATCCCGATCCAATCACTCTTCGATGAATAGGAAACGATGCTTAAGTGAGTTGATCCTGTCGCTCTCCGGCGAAGCAACTCACTTCATGCACTCCGGACCCCGCCTCTCCGGGTAGGATCATAAAGCGATCATCTTTATATTGATATTTAATGTTTACCTTTAACTCTCCGGTCAAAGGTTTGTTTCAATAAATGTTTCTTTATTAAATTCAAATCCTAGATGTTCAATCTCAAACACCAGGAAAAACAAGACAATGCCTCTCCGGGCGGAGCAGTCTATTTCCATCTTAGAGCATGCCTAGGGATCTCTCCGGTTCCCGTACATGAGTAAGTGGGATAGCCGTTTTATTTTGGAAATCAAATCTAAGAAAACTAATTGACTAGAGTCCAAATCTTGAACTTGGCCCTTGCCATCACAATCAGTTGATGACGAGTCATGATCCCGATCCAGGATCATTCCTGTTAGGTGGAGGCGGTGGTTGTTCGGGCCTTGTCGCCGCCGCCCGTTCTCTGACATATTGTGGCAATCTACCACTCCTGGCATGTTCTTCCACCTCATCCCTTAGGTGGCGGCATTCATCGGTAGTGTGCCCATCCAACTCATGGAATATGCAATATTTTCCAGTCCTGCGTTCCCGCTCCGTGGGATCTCTCCTGGGTGGTTTTCGATAGGGGAGTTGCCCCCGAGTTTCAGTGTAAATCCTTTCTAGGCTTGCCGTCAAATCTGTGTATTGCCTGAATCTAGGCTCTCGGAATTTCTTCCGTTTATCAGGACCATCATGTGCGTCATCCTGCTTTCTCTTTCTTTTGTTTGCCCTGGACTCTTCCCTGGCAGTTCCTTCGCCTTGTGCAGCATTTACTTCCTACCTCTCGGCTCATGATTCTTCTAATTGAATGAATTTCTCAGCTTCATGGTAAAACTCTCCAAGATCTTGTGGTGGATCTCTTGTCAACGAATCTTTGAATTCGGTGCATTCTCCAACTCTTGCCACCGCCGCCATCAAAATCATCGATGGGTCCGGGCGATCTACAGAAGCCACCATTGCATTGAATCGCAGCAGAAAACCTTTTATGGACTCTCCGGTCCTTTGCTTTATCGAAGCTAAAGTCATCACACTCTTGTGTCTTGTCACATGGACCCTAAATTGTTCCATGAAGCAATCTACAAGCTCGCCCCATGTCCTGATCGATCCGGTCTTTAATTGCCTGAACCAAAGTGCAGCCAAGTCTGATAGAAATAAAGGGAAACATCGTGCCATCACTTCCTCGGATGCTCCTAGTACTTCCATGTGTCTAATGTATCTGGTAATGTGCATGGTCGGATCCGACTTCCCGTCATACGGATTCAGCGTTGGTAGTTTGAACTTTGGAGGGTTCCTTGCATTCCTGATATTCGGAGTGAACAGACTCCGACCGACTTCCTCCAATCCTCCGCTAGACAATCCTCCTCTCATGAGTCGTCGCACTAATCCAGCCATCTTTTCATCTCCATCCTGGGGTTGCCCTCTTGGTCTTGAAGGGTATTCTGGTACGTACTCTTCGTGTGGCCCGTTAGCATCAGCGTTGGCTCCAGCTTGTTGAGCTCCATCTGTAGGCCTTCCAGCATCGGATCCTGAGGGTCTGCCCCCAAGTCCTGGTTGATTGTCTTCTGGATCTGCATTCTGACCTTCATTAGGTTCCGCAATCCTAGCTCGTTGTTCCACATTCATAGCTGCTGTAGCTGGTCCTAGGCTCTGCATCCCTGCAGCTCTCATCTGTTCAAAGAAATTCTGTAGCATCTCTTGTTGGCTCTTCATTATTCTTTCGTGCATCAGATTGGTCATGGTCTCCATTTCGTCTCTGGTGATGTAGATCGAAGCTGGTTCTTCTCCAGCACCAGAGGATGCCTCTTGACTTCCTCCTCATTGGCTTCTCTCAGCTCTTTGTCTCATTTGTCGAGTCATTGTCTCCCAAATCTGATCCCTCCAAGCTTTTAAATCTGAACTCTGAATCTGGTGTAGCGGGTGCTAGTTGTTCTCAGTGAAAGCACCAAAGTGTTTGCGCCAAAAATGGTCACAAACCCCAAGTATTGTGAAAGCACCAGTGTATGAATACAAATCAGTAATATTCAGACACAAATCTCAGATCTAAGCTAGCAATAAACAGCAATCCAGAAATAAATCACAAGAACACGAAATTTATAGTGGTTCGGCTATCTCCGGCCTACGTCCACTTCAATGATTTTTATCTTTTATTGATGTTCTTTGATGATTACAGATTATTACATCAGATACAAATGATTGAATTCGAGTATAACAGCAATGGAAAGAAGTAGAATTGAATCCGGCAGAGTCTGGACGTTGAATGGCAAAAAGATCTCCTTTCTGTAGGCTTCAGGGGGCTATTTATAGGCGTAGGAGGCTGAGATCGCGCTCAAACTTCGGGAGACTCCTTCTGGCACGTGAGGGGACCCACGCGATCGACCCTACCAAGTTTCGACCCAATCTGTGATCAATTCGAAACTATTTCGTATCGATCAGAAACTGCTCCAATTGAGCTGAAACTTGGCGGAGACAATCTTTACCTCATGTGTAAGCTCCTGTGAAAACTTCATTGCATTTGGATCGAGGGTTTGTGAGATATGATCGATACGAAATTGCAATTTCGTGAACACTGCTGCATTCGAATCCATGGTTCGTATCCCCCTGTTCGACTCGATCGGAGCACGTGCGCGTGCAATGACGTGGGGCGGTATGGAGCGAGTTTCCTGGGTCGATCCAATTTTAGTGGCGTATTGACCGATTTTTATCCACGAATTTCGCCTCGTTTGCATCGAGTACCGTTATCTAGTTTGAATCAATCAATCTCGTATTTCTCGTATCAGCTTTCAACATCTAGTTCGAATCGAGATTGGCAGCTTAGTTCGTATCGATGGAGACCCATTCAATGGATACGGTTTGTGATGGATACAAACTAAAGCTAATGAACGCCTTGTTCATCGATTCGAACTAATCATCGATCAACCGATGCGAAGTTCATGGATACGAAGGCCTGAGCCATTTCGATCAATGCGAAGCCAATGGATACGAACCAAGGTGTGGTGATGGATACGAACGGATGGATTCGAGCTTCATGACCGCGGACTGACTCGTACCTGATCGATTCGAAGATGATCGATTCGAAGTCGCCAAGTCTCGATGGATTCAAACTTGACGATGACTCTCTGATGGATTCGAACAGGTCGTCACTTTGGTTTTCAGATGGATACGAACAACACCTTGTATCCAACTTGCATCGATCATATCTCATTCATACGAACTCCGATTAACCTGAAATCTGAAATGCTGGCTTCCATGGCTTTGCTTGTCATGTCTTGTCAATTGCGGCCCGATCCGGACTCGGACAAAATTCATCGATATCCATGGTTACCCTACAACGCATAGCTGAATATTCATGACTAGTTATTATCGGTTTTTAGTCAGTTTTGGGTATCTCAGCTTTGCCAAAAAGTGGGATAACAACATGGAATTCCTACTTCTATTGTTAGTGATCGTGATCCATTGTTTACTAGTGGATTTTGGAAGAGTCTTCAAAAAGCTTTGGGAATGAAGCTTAATTTTAGCACTGCTTATCATCCGCAGTCCGATGGACAAACCGAGCGTGTGAATCAAACTCTTAAAGATTTTCTTCGTGCTTGTGTTCTTGACTTTGGTGGAAGTTGGGAAGATCATATTTTTCTTGTTGAATTTTCCTATAATAATAGCTTCCAATCTAGTATTCGTATGGCACCTTTCGAGGCACTCTATGGAAGGATATGCCGATCTCCTTCTTGTTGCTTGAGGCCGGTGAGAAGCTGGTTTTAGGTCCAGATTTTATTCGTGATTCCACAGAAAAGATTGACCTTATTCGTCGTAGGAGGAAAGAAGCTCAAAGTAGACAAAAATCCTATGCCGATAACCGAAGAAGGAAATTAGAATTTTCTGTGGGAGATTTTGTGTTTGTTCGTGTTTCACCTATGAAGGGTGTTGTGCGTTTCAGTCGATCGGGAAAATTAGCTACTCGATACATTGGTCCGTTTCCCATCACCGAACGTATTGGTTCTATGGCTTATCGCCTTTTATTACCGCTCAGTTTTCTGCTATTCATGACATGTTCCACGTCTTTCAACTACGGAAATGCCTTAGGGATTCCAATTTTATTCTTGAGCCCGGAGTTATTGTGGAAATTGAAGTTTCACCTATTTGACTTTTGAGCAACATTTTATTCGCATCATTGCTTCGGAGGTTGAGTGCCTTCAAAATAAAGATGTTCTTCTTGTGAAAGTTCAATCGTTCTCAAATCCCAAGGATTTATTAGCTCTTGGGAATCCAGAGAATTCATCGAGCAAACGCGTTTGGGCTAACTCTTTCGTGCTCTTTTTGGTGAACTTCTTATTTCAAATTTTCTTTTGTGTTGATATGCTTTTATGGTTGTTACTATTTATTTTCTTCTTAAGTATTGCGACGACACAATTTCTTTAAGAAGGGGAGTTTGTAACAACCCACATATTTATCAATTGAATATTTAAATATTTTATTTAAATATTTCATCGTTGGTCGGATTATAGTCCGAAAAGCTACTTTTTGTAAACAGTCGAATTAGGACTCGAGACCACCCCTATTGAGTTCAAAATGACTTTTGCGACCTTTTTGAGTATAAACTTCGATATGTTTGGAGTTAGTTGAATTTTGCTACTTTTTCACTTTGGGTTTGGGTTTCAGCCCTATATCCTAACACAAGTCTCTAGCTTCACCCCCACTTATCTTTATTCACTTCATTTTCCTAATACAACTCATGCTTCATCAAAAATGGGGGAAGAGAAAAGGAATTAGGAATTCCTAAACCCTAGTTCTATTAGCAAATCCAAGTTCTAGCTCCAAATTCGAAGAGAAGCTATTGGTAAGCATCCTCTTCTTCTTCTCCAACTCTTTCTCCTTCCAATTTCAGAAATTTCCTAAACCTAACTTAGGAAATGTTACTCTTTTAAGCTTAGATTCAAGCTTGTTGAGTTGGAATTGAAGAGTGATTGTCCTTGCCATTGCTCTATAGCATCTTCTCCATTTGTTTTGGGTTTAAAGGTGAGATTTTTATCTCACATCTACGTCTATAGCTATCATTGTTGTTAGGTATGAATTCCTAACACTTGTGCATATTCATTTGCTTTTGATTTGAGTTAATTTGGTGAATTTTCCAATTTTGGTGTTTTGAAGTTAAAATCTTTAAAAATCCTTTTATGGATGTTTGAACATGTTTTTGGTGATGCATCGAAGTGCCTACAAGGCTGGGTTGCCGATTGGCGTAAACCCTTAGTGCTCGTCGCTCGTTCGATCGCATTTCGGTTTGGATTTGTCGTTTTTGAGCTAGGCTGTTTTTTTGCCTAGCAGAAAATTTCAGATGTCTGAAACAAATTTCAGACGTCTGAAACCAAATCCAAACGTCTGGTTGAAAAATCCAGACGTCTGGAAAGGGGTCTGGAAAAGGCAGTAACAAAATCCAGACGTCTGAAACAAAATCCAGACGTCTGAAATCAAATTCAGACGTCTGGTTGAAATTTTTAGACGTCTGAAATGGCCCAGGAATTAAAAATAGAAGGGAGAAAACACTTAAACTTCCAGAACCTTGGGCCAGACGTCTGGGAACACCTACTAGACGTCTAGGACTACTGATTTTGCCTAATTTGCCTATTTTCGAGTAAATTCCAAGGTTTATCGATTTTTGTTGATCCGACTTATTGTTATCAATTATTATCGACTTTGATGACTTCTTTCTTTGGATTTTTGAGAATATCCATTTTTGATGGATTCGGTATCGATTTCTTTGGATTTGATTCACGTCTTCGTATGTGAATTTTGATGATTGATTGTTTCTACAATCACATTTGTGATTTGTCACTTTAAAAATATGAAGGTTTCAATACTAGTAGTAAATATCAAAACTCTTCCATCAAAACGATTTCAACACTATTTTATTACAAATCTCGTTTCTTAAACTATTTTTCTAATCTACTAGTATATACAAACCTTTACCTCACTCGTACGGGAAATCTAATTAAACGGCTTAGTAAAACAAGTGGTATGAAACGCTTGCGTTTACTTCGTCGGTTAATTCTTGGACTTGTTCGATTGAAACCCTTGTGACAATATTCGAGTGGAACTCTATAATTTGTTTGTAAATAATTAAGTTAAGCCAGTGGTTATGGGGCATGAAGCCTAACTCATTTATTTACTAGCTTAGTGTAATTTACACTTGTGGGTCTGCGAAGATCCTTTTTGTGGAGCCTCGGCTCAATTTTTGGGGGGTAGCGACTCATGGTCTTCGGGCCGTTCTTGTGGAGCTTTGGCTCATGGTCTTTGGGCCGTTCTTGTGGAGCTTCGGCTCATGGTCTTTGGGCCATTCTTGTGGAGCTTCGGCTCATGGTCTTCGAGCCGTTCTTGTGGAGCTTTAGCTCAAAAGTGATGGTTAGCGATCATGAGAAAGCGTCTCATCTTGTGATACACGTGTTGGTGAGCTTTAATGCTCCCGTTTTAGTGACAGGCCTCTTTCCCTTTTTGTGATCTTTTTGGATTTCTAGTTGACGATTTCTAGAATTTGTGTTTCACCAATTTTCATGATTTACATTAATAAGTTATATCAATATTTATGCATTGGTGAATTTGTGTGTCATTAACCCTTGTGATTGGCCTTGGTACTTTTATGGGATTGGCCATCCTTTTCTTGTGATTTCTGGATTTCTAATTATTGACTTCTAGAATATATGTTTCACCAGCTTTTACCATTGGCATTGATATGTATGTCATTTTTGTGGCTTGGTGAATTAAATAAAGAATATGACGTTCTTTTTGGTGCTATGAGATTCTTGAGATATTGTATGACTTTTGTGGGTTTTCTAATGTATACTTGACGTAGTATGACATTTTTGGTTATCATACGTTTTATTACTATATCTCTTCTTATATATCATTTTATCTGAGATTATTATAGGTAGACTGATCCGTTTATTATTTTCTTCTTAAATAATACTCAGGTCAGACTGAGATATTACAGGTGCTTCCTCATGACTTCCTATCTGGAACCATCATCTGACTTTTGGCTAACTACTCTAGTTTAGTAGTTTTTGTTGTATACATTTGAGATTTAGACTCCTTGATGTATACATATTCTTTTGGCTAGCACTTGTATCTATTCTTTTGTGTTATTGTAAATCTTATTTGACCACTACTCTGATGTACACTTCTTTGTGTAATATTCATATCTATTTCCGCCTTTGCGATATGAATTATCTGTGACTGATTTGTGTTATGTTTATTTCTATATTTATTTCCGAAGTCCATATAGCCACTGTGTAGTAGCTTTGAGTTTGTATCGGTATGTCGGATTTCCTCTTGAGAAGAAAAGTTATATTTTTATCTGGCATATCGGTACTCGCACAAAGCAATTATACAGATGGTCGCTCCTCAACAGCCTTATTCTCCATGCTAGTTGACGGCATTACCCCGTAGTGTCCTTGGCTAGCGTGGGTATAGAGGTGGGGCGTCACAGCTTGGTATCGGAGCCAAACTTCGGAACGATGTAGAATAATCTAACAAGGATCATTGTCCTAAGTCTTTCTTAGAAGTCGTGCCTTAGGATTTTATTCGAGTCAATTGGACCCGTTCTATCCTATTTTCTTTTATGATTCCTTGTTTTATCAATCAAGTTTGATTGAAATTCATTCTGTGAATAACTTTTTCTTCTTTCTTTCTTTCTTAAAGAAGAAGAAATGGTTGGATTTGGCAGTCCTAGCGCTGGTCAATCCAGTAGTCCTTCCCTGGATGGCGTATTCATGTTTGCCCAGCAACTTTTGGATCTTGTAAAGAATCAAAAGTTTATTTGTGCTTTGTGTAAGAACCCCGAAATGGTTTTACCTCTAAAACTTGAAGTTCCTTTCCATCAGCTTGTGGATATCACTCTTCAAAATGAAGAGGTTGGTAAAGGAAGTGATAGTGATATTGGGATTTCCAAGAAGAGGCATATTAAATTCAAAAGCCCAAATCCCAACAAGAAGGGGAGGTTGGCAACTTCGGTAGCAAAGACTCCAATTCCTAATCGTGGAGATGCTACAATTTTGATTCCACGGACCACTATGCAAAGGAGTGTCCGGAGCCGCTCTTTTGTCGTTATTGCAAAAATTCAGGTCATCATATTTCTGCATACTCCGAACTTCTAAGCAAGAAAGAAACTTCGGTAGCAAAGTCGCCTACCACTAGTCGTGAACAATGCTACAGTTGTGGTCTTACGGACCACTATGCAAATGAGTGTCTGAAACCCCTCTTTTGTCATTATTGCAAAAGTTCGGGCCATCTTTTATCTTCATGTCCTAAGCTTCCAAGCAAGGGAGAAGGAAAGCTGCAAGCCTCTAGCAACCCTTTTCTTAGTCAAGGTATCCATTCTATCCTTGATGACATTTATTTTGTGATTATCTTATTCGAGTTCTTTTTGATATTGGTTTCATCTCGTTATTTTTATATCAAAAGAACTTGTGATTTTTTTTCTTTAAACATTTCTAGGCTTGATGACTTCTTGAGGGTTGCGAATCCGGATTGGTGGATCCGCAACACTCAATTTGTTTTTTTATTGATGTCGAAATTATTTATGTAATTTTTCTTTCCAAGCCAATTTCTACTTAGGCTTCGGAATTAATTTTTTCGAAAGGATTGGCTTAATCATTATGAAGCCATATCCTTTGTCCCGTGTGGACTATTCATCTTCGACATTTTCAATCTGTTAAGCAGATTTCTGTTTTTCCGTTGTGATTTTGATTCCAATTTGATGGCATCATTTTATTCTTTAAGCTCACATGATGAGGAAAGTATTATTTCTCTCATTCATGTAGTTTGAGAATTTTCCGGTATTTTTGAGATTGTCTTAGGATTATCTCCTAAGCAATCTTTTGAGAGGTGTTAGGGTCTTTATAGTTCGACCTTGCCACCGATTTTATTTGCTACGAGTTGCGGAAGTTAGCATTCCACTTACCGCATTCCGCACTCGTTATTCAGCTTATTATGTCATTTTACGATCTCGATGACTCCATTCTTGTATATATTGATTTTGGATGAAAACAGCAATTTAAAATTTTGCAAATCTTTTTCATAAGATTTATTTATAAGTACAATTTGGTTTTTGCTCTTAAGCGAGCAAAGAATATTCTTAAAGGTTTTGAAGAACATGTTTATCATATAGAAGATGATTTTGTGATTGTATTGCCCATTGAGTGTTTTAAGAATTCTGGTCGATGCGCTTGATCAACGTTATCGATAAGAATCTCCTAAATGCTTTGATGAGACAGTCAGACATGATATATATTGACTTGTAAAAATGTAAATTTTTCTAGAAAGATTATTACATAAAGGTAAGTTGTAATTTTGAAAATTCTAGCTTTTCGGGAAAGACTTTATCTTTTGTACCGATGCTAATAGTATTGGTTTGGATGTCGTTCTCTTGCAAAAGAGAATGTGCTATCATTTGTGCCTCTAAATCATTAAAGCTAGATCCCGAACTGGCTCTTCTTAGCCAAAATTTTTGGGATAAAATTGATATTGAAGTGTTGAAAAACTTTGATATTGATGCTCGTGGCGGTATTCAAAAATTTGGTAGACTTATCGTGCCAAATATTAGTGATCTTCGTAAAAATATTTTAAAAGATTCTCATCATTCTAAATTCACCATTCATCCCGGTAGTAGTAAAATGTACGCGGATATGAAGTGACTTTATTATTGGGAGGGAATGAAATTTGATATTGCTAACTTCGTTAAGCGTTGCATGACTTGCCAACTCATTAAGGCTGAGCATCAAAGGCCCGGTGGGTTATTGCAACCTTTAGACATCCCAATGTGGAAGTGGGATCATATTTCCATGGATTTTATTGACGACCCTTCCCGTTCTCATTCGGGTCATGTTAGCTTATGGGTGATAGTTGATAGACTTACTAAATCCGCCCATTTTATTCCCGTTCGCTCTAATCGGACCGTTCCTCTTTTGGCCTAACTCTTTGTCAAAGAAATAGTTAAATTACATGGAATTCCTACTTCTATTGTTAGTGATCGTGATCCATTGTTTACTAGTGGATCTTGGAAGAGTCTTCAAAAAGCTTTGGGAACGAAGCTTAATTTTAGCACCGCTTATCATCCGCAGTCCGATGGACAAACCGAGCGTGTGAATCAAACTCTTGAAGATCTTCTTCGTGCTTGTGTTCTTGACTTTGGTGGAAGTTGGGAAGATCATATTTCTCTTGTTGAATTTTCCTATAATAATAGCTTCCAATCTAGTATTCGTATGGCACCTTTCGAGGCACTCTATGGAAGGACATGCCGATCTCCTTCTTGTTGGCTTGAGGCCGGTGAGAAGCTGGTTTTAGGTCCAGATTTTATTCGTGATTACACAGAAAAGATTGACCTTATTCGTCGTAGGATGAAAGAAGCTCAAAGTAGACAAAAATCCTATGCCGATAACCGAAGAAGGAAATTAGAATTTTCTGTGGGAGATTTTGTGTTTGTTCGTGTTTCACATATGAAGGGTGTTGTGCGTTTCAGTCGATTGGGAAAATTAGCGCCTCGATACATTGGTCCATTTCCCATCACCGAACGTATTGGTTCTATGGCTTATCGCCTTTTATTACCGGCTCAGTTTTCTGCTATTCATGACGTGTTCCACGTCTTTCAACTACGGAAATGCCTTAGGGATTCCAATTTTATTCTTGAGCCCGGAGTTATTGTGGAAACTGAAGTTTCACCTATTTGACTTTTGAGCAACATTTTATTCGCATCATTGCTTCGGAGGTTGAGCACCTTCGAAATAAAGATGTTCTTCTTGTGAAAGTTCAATGGTTCTCAAATCCCAAGGATTTATTAGCTCTTGGGAATCTAGAGAATTCATTCGAGCAAACGCGTTTGGGCTAACTCTTTCGTGCTCTTTTTGGTGAACTTCTTATTTCAATTTTTCTTTTGTGTTGATATGCTTTTATGGTTGTTACTATTTATTTTCTTCTTAAGTATTGCGAGGACGTAATTTCTTTAAGGAGGGGAGTTTGTAACAACCCGCATATTTATCGATTGAATATTTAAATATTTTATTTAAATATTACATCGTTAATCGGATTATAGTCCGAAAAGCTACTTTTTGCAAACAGTCGAATTAGGACTCGAGACCACCCCCATTGAGTTCAAAATGACGTTTGCAACCTTTTTGAGTATAAACTTCGATATGTTTGGAGTTAGTTGAATTTTGCTACTTTTTCACTTTGGGTTTGGGTTTCAGCCCTATATCCTAACACAAGCCTCTAACTTCACCCCCACTTATCTTCATTCACTTCATTTTCCTAATAAAACTCAAGCTTCATCAAAAATGGGAGAAGAGAAAAAGAATTAGGAATTCCTAAACCCTAGTTTTATTAGCAAATCCAAGTTCTAGCTCCAAATTCGAAGAGAAGCTATTGGTAAGTATCCTCTTCTTCTTATCCAACTCTTTCTCCTTCCAATTTCAGAAATTTCCTAAACCTAACTTAGGAAATGTTACTCTTTTAAGCTTAGATTCAAGCTTGTTGAGTTGGAATTGAAGAGTGATTGTCCTTGCCATTGCTCTATAGCATCTTCTCCATTTGTTTTGGGTTTAAAGGTGAGATTTTTCTCTCACATCTACGTCTATAGCTATTATTGTTGTTAGGTATGAATTCCTAACACTTGTGCATATTCATTTGCTTTTGATTTGAGTTAATTTGGTGAATTTTCCAATTTTGGTGTTTTGAAGTTAAAATCTTTAAAAATCCTTTTATGGATGTTTGAACATGTTTTTGGTGATACATCGAAGTGCCTACAAGGCTGGGTTGCCGATTGGCGTAAACCCTTAGTGCTCGTCGCTCGTTCGATCGCATTTTGGTTTGGATTTGTCGTTTTTGAGCTAGGCTGTTTTTTTTGCCTAGTAGAAAATTTCAGACGTCTGAAACAAATTTCAAACGTCTGAAACCAAATCCAGACGTCTGGTTGAAAAATCCAGACGTCTGGAAAGGGGTCTGGAAAAGGAAGTAACAAAATCCAGACGTCTGAAACAAAATCCAGACGTCTGAAATCAAATTCAGACGTCTGGTTGAAATTTTCAAACGTCTGAAATGGCCCAGGAATTAAAAATAGAATGGAGACAACACTTAAACTTCCAGAACCTTGGGCCTGACATTTGGGAACACCTACCAGACGTCTGGAACTGCTGATTTTGCCTAATTTGCCTATTTTCGAGTAAATTTCCAAGGTTTATCGATTTTTGTTGATCCGACTTATTGTTATCAATTATTATCGACTTTGATGACTTCTTTCTTTGGATTTTTGAGAATATCCATTTTTGATGGATTCGGTATCGATTTCTTTGGATTTGATTCACGTCTTCGTATGTGAATTTTGATGATTGATTGTTTCCACAATCACATTTGTGATTTGTCACTTTAAAAATATGAAGGTTTCAATACTAGTAGTAAATATCAAATCTCTTCCATCAAAACGATTTCAACACTAATTTATTACAAAGCTCGTTTCTTAAACTATTTTTCTAATCTACTAGTATATACAAACCTTTACCTCACTCGTACGAGAAATCTAATTAAACAGCTTAGTAAAACAAGTGGTATGAAACACTTGCGTTTACTTCGTCGGTTAATTCTTGGACTTGTTCGATTGAAACCCTTGTAACAATATTCGAGTGGAAGTCTACAATTTGTTTGTAAATAATTAAGTTAAGCCAGTGGTTATGGGGGCATGAAGCCTAACTCATTTATTTACTAGCTTAGTGTAATTTACACTTGTGGGTCTGCGAAGATACTTTTTGTGGAGCCTCGGCTCAAGTTTTGTGGGGTAGCGACTCATGGTCTTCGGGCCATTCTTGTGGAGCTTCGGCTTATGGTCTTCGGGCCGTTCTTGTGGAGCTTCGGCTCATGGTCTTCGGGCCGTTCTTGTGGAGCTTCGGCTCATGGTCTTCGGGCCGTTCTTGTGGAGCTTCGGCTCAAAATTGATGGTTAGCGACCATGAGATAGCGTCTCATCTTGTGATACACGTGTTGGTGAGCTTTAATGCTCCCGTTTTAGTGACAGGCCTCTTTCCCTTTTTGTGATCTTTCTAGATTTCTAGTTGACGATTTCTAGAATTTGTGTTTCACCAATTTTGATGATTTACATTAATAAGTTATATCAATATTTATGCATTGGTGAATTTGTGTGTCATTAACCCTTGTGATTGGCCTTGGTACTTTTATGGGATTGGCCATCCTTTTCTTATGATTTCTGGATTTCTAATTATTGACTTCTAGAATTTATGTTTCACCAGCTTTTACCATTGGCATTGATATGTATGTCATTTTTGTGGCTTGGTGAATTAAATAAAGAATATGATGTTCTTTTTGGTGCTATGAGATTCTTAAGATATTATATGACTTTTGTGGGTTTTCTAATGTATACTTGACGTAGTATGACATTTTTGGTTATCATATGTTTTATTACTATATCTCTTCTTATATCTCATTTTATCTGATAATTATAGCTAGACTGATCCGTTTATTATTTTCTTCTTAAATAATACTCGGGTCAGACTGAGATATTACAAGTGCTTCCTCATGACTTCCTATCTGGAACCATCATCTGACTTTTGGCTAACTACTCTAGTTTAGTAGTTTTTGTTGTATACATTTGAGATTTAGACTCCTTGATGTATTCATATTCTTTTGGCTAGCACTTGTATCTATTCTTTTGTGTTATTGTGGATCTTATTTGACCATACTCTGATGTACACTTCTTTGTGTAATATTCATATCTATTTCTGCCTTTGTGATATGAATTATCTGTGACTGATTTGTGTTATGTTTATTTCTATATTTGTTTCCGAAGTCCATATAGCCACTGTGTAGTAGCTTTGAGTTTGTATCGGTATGTCGGATTTCCTCTTGAGAAGAAAAGTTATATTTTTATCTGGCATATCGGTACTCGCACAAAGCAATTATACAGATGGTCGCTCCTCAACAGCCTTATTCTCTGTGCTAGTTGACGGCATTACCCCGTAGTGTCCTTGGCTAGCGTGGGTATAGAGGTGGGGCGTCACACCAAAGGTATAGGACGGTCATCACATTTGGTATCAAATCTTAGGTTCCATAGATGACCTAAATTTGTACTTTGATCCATTAGAGATAAGGAAGGAGCTATCACCTTAGAATGGGTCAAGCGATAAATGTGAGAGTGTACTTGTTATATTTTTGGTTTTCAAAACTATATAGTAGTACGTATAGTATATAAGTCGCATTGCATTCATGAACACCACTTATTCCTTTAGTGAGACCGAGCGTTCTTATTACAGCTTGTAAGAATGAGCCAGCTAATAAGGAACGCTATTAGGAACTCCATCTCTGAAGTTGAGTAGGGGGTGGGATCGGGGGCTGCTAACCCCGACTTGCAGAACATGTTCGTAGAGATGGTGCAAAATATGGTCCAGAATGCCCAAGTTGCTCCTGCCACAGCTCTAGGTGATAGTGCTCCAATGCAAGCGTCGAGGGCTGTCTTCATCAAATTGAGCAAGGATTTCTCTACTCCGGGTGGCAAACTGTTTATTGGAACATAATCAGCCGTCTAAGTGTAGGATTGGTTGGATACCTAAGCATGCATCTTTGTGGATATAGAGTTAGAAGATGCAATAAAGAGGAAGCTGGCCTCTAGACGGCTTCGAGGAAGGGCCATGGGGTGGTGGAATGCCATCAAGCTTACTACTCCCAAGGATCAAATTACTTGGGAGCAGTTCAAGGTGAGATTTGAAGAGAAGTATATACTAGTCACTCAGAGGTCGCTGCTCTTCCGAAAGTTTGCTGACTTGAGATAGAAGATATATCAATATCGGAATACGTGGCTAAGTTCAGCACACTATCAAAGTATGGCCTCTCTTTTATCGATATTTCGTTTAAGAAGAATGAGAAATTCATCATGGGCTTGGATGAT
The DNA here is from genome assembly GCA_030737815.1 of Allium fistulosum. Lineage (NCBI taxonomy): Eukaryota > Viridiplantae > Streptophyta > Magnoliopsida > Asparagales > Amaryllidaceae > Allium > Allium fistulosum. Next base: position 873,270,037 of record CM060907.1, on the reverse strand, counting down.
TACCTTAGAGACAAGCCTGTAGGGCATAGTAATGAGCCAATTGAGAGGCTAGTGAATAAGGCACTTCAATATAAGAATCTGTACCCTAAGCCTAAGTAGGTTGTTTCTCCTAAGAATGAGCCGAAGCTACAAGCTAGCAGGGAGGCAAAAGGAAGTGGGACAATAAAAAGAAGAAGCAACTTCGGAGGAATGGCCAGAGGAAGGGCAAGTGGGAGCCTACATGTCATAACTGGGGACAAAGGGGCCATCTTAGTAAAGATTGCAAGAACGAGAAGAAAGGACGTTTCAACTACAACAAGCCATGGCATAGCAAGAAGGATTTTCCAGAACCACTAAGAAATAAGCATGTTATGTCTGCTTATGTTTTGAAAGCTATTCCAGCTTTGTCGAGTGCTCCATTGACAAAGGAGAAGAGGAATAACATCGTTATACAGGGTATGCTTTCTATTTCTGATATACCTATAAGTGTTTTATTCGTTACTGGGGCTTCACATTCCTTTATATCTAGTGATCCAGTAAATAGATTGGGACTGAAACCCGAGGTAGTTCACCGACCTTTGATTGTTATAAACCCCATTGAAGGTTTGATTAACCTATGTATGGTTTGTCGAGACTTAGCCTTATCGAGTCATGGATGTTAGCTTGCTTGTGATTGCTTTGTTTTGGGTTTGTGGGGTTCGGTATTATACCAAGGATGGATTTGTTGAGGATGTAAGCAGTAGTGGTGGATTGTGAGAGGTTGTTGGTGACGATTGGGGCTATGGAGGGGTGGACGGTAGTAGTTGGCTACCTGCCAGAGGATGGAGTTACGGTTAGCTTTCTATATTCGCTTGAGAATCCATAGGATGAGTTTTCATCCGTTCCTATAGCGAGGGAGTATTCGGACATAGTCGAGGAGGTGACCGGATTACCGCCACAATGAGAGATTGAGTTCCACATAGACTTTGAGAAGGGTGCTAGACTGATAGTTATGACTTTGAGGCATTTGGTACCCAGAGAGCAGAACGAGTTGGAGGTGAAAGTGAATGACCTATTGAGGTGAGGGTTCATTCGTAGGAGCATATCTAAGTTGGGCGCACCGGTAGTATTCACCACTAAGGTGGATGGCTCTCTGAGGTTGTGTGTAGATTACCATGAGCTGAATTAGGTGATGAAGAAGAAAAGTATCCACTCTTTCGTATTGAGGACTTGTTCGATCAGCTCTATGGTGCTAGGGTGTTCTCTCAGTTGGACCTTACAATGGGGTTTCATCAACTAAGAGTGGTGAAGGAGAGTGTACTGATTACAGTGTTCCGTACGCCATCTGGATTCTATGAGTGGTTGGTTATGCCATTCGGGCTAACCAATGCACCGACATACTTTGTTGAACTCATGAACCGTGTTTTCAAGGATCTGCTAAATAAGTTTGTACTTGTGTTTGTGGATAATATCCTTATTTATTCTAGGACGGAAGAAGAAACATGGAGCATTTGAGGATTATGCTTAAGGTATTGAGGAAGCACAGGTTAAAGGTGAAGTTTTTGAAGTGCCACTTCTGGAGGAGGGAAGTGCAATTCTTCAGTCACGTTATTTATGAGCAGGGTATTGATGTAGATCTTACGAAGGTGGTAGCAGTACAGGACTAGGATCGGCCCAAGACAGCTACAGACGTGAGAAGCTTCCTTGGACTAGCGGGATACTAGAGACGTTGAAATTCTATAGGATCTTTACAAATAATGCAATTTATATGTATATGTGTGAGGATGTATATTACTAACTATATTAAGCAGAGAACATTAATTAAATATAAATAAGATAAATAATAAAAACGATCACACCTGATATTTTATACTGGTTCGGATCTCCCATCCTACATCCAGTCCCAAAGCTCCCCTTCGGTATTTCCTTTAACCAACTAACCCTCGCTTCGCCTGGAGGAATAGGCTAATACAAAAGTATATCTCTGACAATGTTGTGTTCCAAATAACACGGATTTTGACTGATAGTACAAATCTTCATATGTTCTCCTTTGAGTATGTGAATGCTTTGATTTGTAGGCAGCACCGATCATTCGGGGGGGGACACTGCGAGGTGGGTAGTTTATCTAGGGCAGATGCCTCCTAAAGAGTAACGGAGGTGTGCGAAGGTAGGCTCAAGCGTTGATTCTGCTCGTGAGCATAATGGTATAATCCATAGTGATCCGGGAGTCCTGTGTGGAAGGAAGTGGTTTAACCAAATTTATATTTTGGTTATGATAGATTGAGAGTATGTAAGCAATTGTATGCACAAGAGAGTAATAAGAAATCAAGAGAGAGTAGTTTTAATTAATTCAATTTAGTTAATCTTTAAATCTCAATCATGATAATATTTATAGATTTAAAGAGATGCAGATGAAGAGTTGTTACTATTAGACAAGATCTATTCATTTTAATGGCTGCAAGCTTTCGATGAAGAATTAATGTCTATTCGTTCAATAGAACTGTCTATTCAGAATTGTGCAGTTTTTCAGATGACAAACGTCTGTGATAAAATCTCAGACTTTTGTGACTTTAAGAAACAATTTCTCGAGGATTGCCACAGACGTTTTTATTTTTTCTTCAGACGTTTGTGAATGTTAAATGCAGTTTTTCAGTTTATGTTCAGTGTATATGAAATCGTGTGTAATCGTGTGTGCATATATACTCAAGGAGACCTTACAACATTTTATCTAAAACTCTTTTACACTAGAAAAACCTTACTAATTATAGTATAGTCGATAGATCTTTGTTTGTCTTCGAGTCCCAATATATTCGAGCATGATGTCATCTTGTAGTATATACCTGTTATCTTGATAAGATGTATATAATATACATGATTGTATAGTTTTTGTCATTGAAACATTGAATGGATTTTCTAACATTCTCCCCCCTTTGGATGATGACAATTGTACAATCAAATTAGAAGAAATATTAATGAAAATAGAGAATATTTGCATAAAGTAAATTTTGTCTCCCCTATGTATAAACATAAATTTCTCCCCTATTGTCATTATCAAAATAGAAGAGAGGATATATAATATTTAGATCATAGCATGTTATAGATAAGATCATGAACAATTAAATAAGTAAGTCCAAGCAGAAATAGAGACTTAAGTAATGTAGCAGGAGTTTAAAAGTTAAATAAATAAACATAAACATAAATGCTAAAAATTAACTAAAAAAGAGATGCTAGTTGTATTGGTTTGAAGAGTAAGAAAGGCTTCCATAATTTTCATAGTATGTAACAACCCGAATTTCAGTGGGTCCGGATTTTTCGCAAAAATGCTAAAATCCAAGCCCACTGAAGCGCAAGTAGGGTTTTTGGTATCCTGTAGATTGGCAAAGACAAATATATCAGAGCTTAGATAAATATCTCACAATGGAACTGACTAAAATATAATAGTAAGTAAATACTCACCAATATAATAACACTTTCTAAACATGTGTGTCAAAGCTAGAAAGTCTCTACCATCTATCTAACATGTAGGATGTTATGAGGAGGGGGTCAGAACTAAGTTCTGGTGAATGGACAAATTATACACTTCTAAACTTAATTCTACATATATCGTTTTATTTCCATTTACTATTATATTATGTTCATTGGGTTTCTAATACTCTCGCCTCTGTGCGTGAATCGTGCCCATCTACTCCCTAGTAGATTAAAACCTAATAACTGATATATATGTAGCTATATGCCCAATGACCGCATCGGTCCTAGGTACTACCCATAGTACCTTCCGTATCCTCCTCGCAAAGGACTCCATCGTCTTGCTTCTATGGCGTTCTATGACTACATCTATAAAGGACTGCCTTATAAGGCCTACAATACAGATGTTCTGTCGTCTACTATGAAAACGTAAAATTGCGTCCGCACTAGTCTATACTAATGCTCGGACATCCACAATGTACCACCCAGTGCGTACCTTGAGGACTATACGTAATCGTTCTGTCTACTCTCTAAATCCCTCTTAACAAGGTTTACCTTGTACGGAACTCAATCGGAGATTTTCTATGTCTGTAAAGGACTGCCTTATTAGGCCTATAATACAGATATTATATTTGGTTTGTCTCTTTTCTTATCGTGGCTATGGCCCCACGCATCCACCCATCAACTAATCGAAAGACCTCTAAAGAGCTAAGAGGTTGTGCTCTACTGCAAACAATCTAAACATCCAATTGGTTGCGCCCCTCATCCAATGTCTCGATAGTGAAAGGTTCATTGGACTGTTGATTTAACTCTAGTCTTTCCCGAACTCGCTTCTTGATTTTGATGCTGGCCCGATATCCGCAAGCGACTATCCTTTTGGGTCCTGCCCACTAAAACTTACTTGCAAGTACTGGGACATACGAATATCCTACGCCAAACATCAACCCCTTTTGACTGCCTACAATGGTCTTGCCATGCAAAAAACAGTCAAGGCATACTCTTTTGATGGAACACCTACAGACCTGCCTCCAGGGGACTGCTTCGCTATGCCTACCCTAGAGGGCCATCCTAGAGTACCCTCACATCTCGTTAAAGTCTCGTACTTCCTTCTAGCCTAAAATAACTAAGTTGGATGTGCTTCTTCTGTGCTGAAATCTGTGATGAACTGCTTCGTTAGGCTCTTCATCCTTTGGGTTGCTCCAAACGCATCTCACTCTTTTATTAGACCCTAAGTCTAACCTTTTATTTTGCGTTTAGTTTACTTTTCTTATTCTGTTGGCTACTTATTTACCCTAATTAGCATATTGTTATCCCAGCCTCACCTAACTATTATGAGACCATCAGTTCCTGACTGAAAGGGAATGGTGTTGGTATATGCCACTTCTATTATCTTGCTTATTAACTTAATCCAAGATCTAAGTTTATTAAAATAATCCTCTTCTATTATTTCTGCTTTATTTTCTTATTAACTTAATTTAAGTCTTAAAATAAGTCTTTTCTGTTCTTTCTACTTAATTATAACCTAGGTTATAATTTTACTTGCAATTGTCTCTTTTATTCTCTTTTATAATCTATATATTATAAATACAATCACAAGTGTCTCTTTCCTATTATAGTCTGCGTTCTTTTATTATGATAATTAATTCCCTTTAATTCTGTTATGTTATATGACAATCTTGGCTTGGGACTACGTCCGATTGTCACAAATTTACTTATCATAATAACTGCTTTACTTGTATTATATTATCTGCGCAATAAATGCAGATCTGGTTACATTCCTGTCTATAGCTTCTAGTCTTGTCTAATAATTAACTTGATTCCTTATTTAATTCCTTTAATTCTTCACTTTAACTTCTTATATTCTAGGAAGTAGTTCTATTCTATTTGGTTGGTTACAAAAACTGTGCTAAAAAATCCATTTCCATATTTTAATACTAAATAATGCTATAAAAAATAATCCGTAATTGCAAGATATTTCTTTTATTGTTGCTTTACTTTTTGGATATTATAAAATATAGTAGTTTCTCTATTTTACACTAATTCCCTTGTTCTTTCTTTTATTCTTGCAATTACGTTTATCGTTATCTTTGAAATATTAAACTATAGAAATGTATTCTCTTTTCTAAACCAACTAATTAATCTATTACTAACTTCCCTATCAAGTTATTAAATTTTCCCTTTTAATTTTATTTTTCCCCGTTTTAGCATAATTTACTGCAAATTTCTATCTTTCTCTTTTTATTTCAGCTTTTCTTATTTTACATCTAATTATTGTAAATCTAGTGTTCTTCAATTTTAGCCCGTATTTGTGAATTCTTTTCTTTACTATTTTATTCGCGTAAAAAGGAATAAAAAGAAGCTAACATTTACAGGCGAAATTTCAACTTTAAAATAGATGTAAATAACTGTAAATTTCTTACTTTTAGGCTACGCCTTTCTCTAACTGTCAAGCCTAATATCAATTAAATATAAGCTCTCTTATACAATTTACAGTCTTGGCATAACTAATTAACAGAATTAATTACTGAAATAAATACTGAATAAAATTATTTAACGGGAATCTAACGATAATATATCATAAACGTAAAAGAGATATAATTAAATCCACTCACTTGTCGTCCTTAGCTTTAAATCTATATCTTCTAAAATTACTACGCCATTCTACAACTCCTCTCCTTTAATTTGTTGCAATTTCTCTATTTTTTCACATATATTTTATTTGGATTTACTTGGTGAAGATTTTTGAGAAATACGAGAAAAGAATGAAGAAAGAAGCCATTGTTTACTGTAATAGAGGGATAAAGAAAGTGACGACTGATGGAATGAATTACATTACGTTCTCTCTTATATAGATGCAGCCCACCAATTATCCAATTAATCCTCTACTTAATTGATCCTTCAATTAATTTTTATGTGCATCAATATACTGCCAATATGTACACATTCAAATCTAGGTCAACTATTATTTCTTTTCCTTATTAATTGACATTTTCTACTGATTACGTTACAATCCTAATTAATAGCTCCATTAATAGATTAACATGTCACCTCTATTGGTTAATTTCCTTAATTAATATTTTACACATTGTAACATTTCATTAATTGGCATGTCAATTAATTCCACCATTCAATTAACATATATATTTAATATGCATATATATTTCCTTTTTCCTAGATTTGAATTTGAACATTTATTTGTTACATTTATATGTAAACCTCTTTAAATTGAGGGATCTGATATATATACACACGTTATATATTAATCTCTAATATTAATTCACATGTTAATTAATTGCATTTTTAGCTGATTCTGTTTGCAATGTTAATTATTCCCCTTATTTTTTCTCTTACATCTAATTCTCTTAATAATTTACATTTACAAACATAATAAATTTGTTACTACTTTTATAAATATCCTATGAATTAATTGCAAATATTTATAATTGATAAATTTTCCATGTTTGCATATGTAATTGTTTCTGACGCTAAAACTTCAAACGGCTATAACTTCTCTGTTTGAAGTCCATTCAGAAAACACTGTATATGGAAGTTGATCAAAAATTGCCACGAATACAATGGTATAAGTTTCATGGTCAAATTCCAACATTAGCAAAAATTTATTTTTCACTATTTTCATAGTTATTTGATTATTTAATTGTATAAAAATGCGGGGTGTTACATTCTCCTACCCTTTAGAAAATTTCATCCCCAAAATTAGACAAGGGTAAAATTATGTAATTCCTCGCATCAATCACATTCATTTTGTGTACATCCAATTTCGCGACCATCTGTGTTCTTGTGCAAAAGTGTTATTCAATACAAAATATCATGCATGTACATGAATTTCTAAGCGGTTCCTCCTATATGAATGCTTTTCTTCTTTAAATATTTATTTGAAATATAATGCATACATCTTAAATATACTGGCAATTTCTATATGAATGCAATCTTTTGAAAACTCAGAACATTTTTCATCCAATTTTTCCCACACTCCCACTGAATAGAGGTGTATTTCAATGATTTTTTCATTCAAATCCTATCACACAACTTTTAATATTCAAATTTTAGAAAAACCTAATTTTCCAAACTCGATTTCTTTATGTCAGGAAGAAGGTAGAAAACGGAAAAACTTCACATTTCTCCATTTTACTTTTGCGTACCTCTCTCTTCGTACTTGGAACTTATGCCGCTATCCTATAAAATCTCTATTTTCTTTCCCAACCACGGTTTACATAAGAAAGATTTTTCTTTTCAAACTTTTTCCCAAGCTTAATTTATGGGAAAGATGTATTTTTCTTTTGCAATTCTCATTTATTTCTATTGACATCTCTGTTGCTTTATTTAGATCTTACTGTTTTCTTTTAGTTACCTTTTATCTGCTTTTACTCTTCAATTCCATGCTCAAAAAGGAATAACTAAGTCTGATTTATTGCAATGGATAAGGGTTTCAATCTATGTAGTCTCTATCTAAAAAGGCAACTAAGCTTGGGGAAATTTTCTCTGTACCTTTCACTTTTCCCCAACTAAGGTCTACTTTTCCCAACCACGTGTGTCTTATTATTTTACTAATATCACTTCACTATTCTTCTATAGTCTACAGACATGAAGCAACATTTCTAGGTTTTCACTAGTGTCCTATACACCTTACGAGAACTTTTATTATTACTACTGGGAGTAATTACTGCTATAGCCCTATACTTTTCCCGTTACACCTAAGAAATGATTCCTATCTACTCCATATTTAAAAGTCTAGTTTGGTTTGGTATTTATCATTTTTCTTCAAAAATTAAAACTCCTAAATTTTTGAAACATCAAGTCCCAAAATTCTTGCCTTTGAAAGTGTTATTTTAAAGTTTTCTGTTAAATTCAAAGGTACTTGGTTACTTAAAATTTTATCTTTTCATAAATTTATTTACTTTTCCACCAAACCATCTTTTTTTTAAAACATGTCTTGCTAGTTCTTAACACATATTTTTCTTGACTTTAAAAAAAATGTCCTCACATGTTCTCAAAATATCTTCTTTTTATAAATTTTCAAATTTACCAAAACTGGAGTAGATAAGAACAATTATTTTATCAAAAATCCCTTAACTTTTTTTTCTACTCTTCCAATTACTTAACCTTGGAGGAGTTTCTAACTTTCTACACTTAATGGTTTTATACCTTAATGTATTGGAATTACTTTCTCTTATGAGAAACCATTAACGCTAAAACCTTCCTTGAATCCTTTAAAGGAGGATTTCATGTTTATGTAAGATTATAAGGAATTTATTTTATATTTTATCAAAATAGGCTATCCAAAATATGGTGCTTTCCATACTTATACATCTCTTTCACGTATTCCTTATAACTTGCACAAAACATCTTTATTTATGATTCATAGAAAATTATATCATTATTCATTTCATTCCAATAGATTAAGGTATGTTTACTCTATATTTACTTACATAAGATATTTCCTACTAAATTCATTAATTTATCGTACATTATTTTTCAAATGAACTCATTTTCAAAACTGCTTTATAACTAGAAAATATTTTCGTATACTTATTTAAATAATAAGTGTACATATAAACGACTTTAGAAATTATCTCCAAAACTCATTTGGGTCAAAACAGATGTTTCTAGGAGAAAATTAAATAGAATAGAATAATGTGTAACACCCCTAATTTTTGATAAGATTATTCAGGAGATTTAATTAGATAAATTAAATAGAATAATGTAAATAATTAGAGTGATAAGGGGATTGAGATTTGAAAATTTATTTAGAGGTCGTTCTTATATAAATATGAGCTAAAAGAATGGGTTTATGTAAATGGTTATACGATAACTAATAGGAGAATAAGGCTAAGTGCAATACAGGGAATAGCCATTCACCGTATCCTTAACCCCTAAACCCTTTGTCGCATCTCATTTTCACATGTTCAAACCCTAAAAACATAAATAACCGCAAATTAAAGAAGGAGCTGGCCATTTCTGGGAAAAAAGAGGAAGAAATCAAATTAAAGCTAAGGATTTAAGCAAGGGGAAATTAATCTCAATCAAATCTCAAATTCCTTATCCTAATCAAGGTGAATAATAATGAAAACCATCTCCATTTTTATTCTTATGATCATTTGGTTTTCGAGTTATGATTAATCCATTATGATGATTTTGTTGATGATATGCTTGAATTTTATAATAATTTCGATTTAAAAAGGTTGTTTAAATATATTTTATATGGTTTTAAGGTTAAAAACCGATTATAAATGATTTTGAATGCCATGAGAAAATTATATGTTATGTAAAACATGATTTTGGAGACGGGTTTTAATTTTCATAATTTTCCAAGCTATGGAAAATTTATTATGAATTTTCAAAGGAAAATATGTATAATTGGGTTTAGAAACTAATTTCAGGTATTTTATGAAGAATTTGGGTCTGAAATTTATTTATGTTAGATAACATATTGAAAGTGAATTTGTAACAACCCGAATTCCAATAGTCCGGATTTTTCGCAAAAATGCTAAAAACCAAGCCCACTGAAGCCCGAGTTGGGTATCTGGTATCCTGCAAATAGGCAAAGATAAATATATCAGAGCTCAATTAATTATCTCACAGCGAAATTGACTAAAATATAATAGTAATTAAATACTCACCGAAATAATAACACTTTCTGAGTAAGTGTCGTAAAACTGAGAAGTCTCTACCATCTACCTAACCTGTAGGATGTTATGAGGAGGGGGTTAGAACAAAAGTTCTGGTGAATGGATAAGTTATATACTTCTAGGCTTAATTCTACATATATCGTTTTATTTCCATTTACTCTTATATTAGGTTCATTAGGTTACAATATTCTCACCTCCGTTCGTGAATCGTGCCCATCTACTCAATAGTAGATAAAAACCTAATAACTAATATATATATATATATATGTAGCTATATGCCCAATGACCATACTGGTCCTAGGTACTACCCATGGTACCCTCCTCGAAAAGGGCTCCATCGTCTAGCTTCGAGAGCGTTCCATAACTACATCTGTAAAGGACAGCTTCGTAAGGCCTACAATACACACTCCATCGTTTTGCTTCGCGAGCGTTTCGTAGCTACATCTGTAAAGGACAGCTTCATAAGGCCTACAATACAGATACTCCACTACTTACTATGAAAATATAAATCTTGTCTGCACTAGTCTATACCAGTGCTCGGACATCCACAATGTACCACCCACTGCGTACATTGAGGACTAAGTAATCATTTTGTCTACTATCTGAATCCCACCAACAAGGTCTGCCTTGTACGGAACTCAGTCGGGGATTTTCTATATCTGTAAAGGACAGCTTCGTTAGGCCTACAATACAGATATTCTAGTTGGTCTGTCCCTTTCTCATCATGTAGCCCCATGCAGCCACCCCTCAACTAATCGAAAGACTTCTAAAGAGTTAAGTGGTCGTGCCCTACTGCAAACAATCTAACATCCAATTGGTGGTGCCCCTCCATCCAATGTCTCGATAGTGAAAGTATCATTGGACTGTTGGTTTAACTCTAGTCTTTCCCGAACTCGCTCTTGGTTTTGATGCTGGCCGTTATCCGCATGCGACTATCCTTAACCTTACTTGCAAGTACTGGACATACGAATACCCTACTCCGAACACCAAGCCCTTCTGACTGCCTACAAAGGATCCGCTTTGTTAGGCGTACAATAAATGTAGTCAAGGCATACTCTTTTGATGGAACACCTACAGACCTTCCTCAGGGATGCAACTTCGTTAGGCCTACCCAGAGGGCCATCCTAGAGTATCCTCACGTCCCGTTGAAGTCTCGTACTTCTTTAAAGCCCAAAAATACTAAGTTGGACGTGCTTCCCCATTGCTGAAATCCATGATGAACTGCTTCATTAGGCGCTTCATCCTTTGGGCTGCTCCAAATGCATTTCGATTCTTTTATTAGACCCTAAGTCTAATCTTTTAATTTTCGTTTTGTTTGCTTTCTTATTCTGTTGGCTACCTATTTTAATTTAATTAGCATATTCTTGCCCTTGTCTCACTTCTAACTATTGTGAGATAACCATGTCTAATAGGGAATGCTGCTAGTATGAGCCAAATTTACTATCTTGCTTATTTAACTTAATATATAAATTCTTAAGTTCGTTAAAATAAGCCTCTTTTATTATTTCTGTTTTATTTGCTTATCAACTTAATATAAGTTGTTTAAATAAGCTTCTATCATTCTTCTCTACTATCATTGCTTACCAATTTATAATAAGTCTCACGATAAGCTTTTCCGTTCTTATTTCATGATTATAACCTATGTTATAATTCTACTTGGAATTGTTACCTTTTCTTCTTCTATAGTCCTTTATACAATTACAAGCGTTTCTTGCCTAGTCTGCCTTCTTTTATTATGATATAGAATTTTCTTTAATTCTCTAATATTACATGATTCACTTATCATAATAATTGCCTAGTTAAATAGCCTGCGCAGTAAATGCAGACTTAGGCTCCTTAAATTTCTTTGTAGCCTCAAATTCTTAAATTAATAATTTTCTTGTTTCAAATCATACTTTACTTTATTGTCCGATATTTTAGGAAGTAATTCTATTTTATTTGGTTGGTTATGAAGACTATATAATCCATTTCCATATCTTAATATTGGATAACACTATAAACAATAATCCATAACTGCCAGGTATCTCTTTTACTATTTGGAGTAGTGTAAAATAAAGTGGTTTCTCTATTTTACACTAATTTCCCCTTTTTATTTCTTTTATTCTGGCAGTTGTGTTTATCATTATCTTTTAGATATTAAGTTATGGAAATGTATCCTATTTTCTAAACCAACCAATTAATCTAATAATTACCCCAAATTAACTTTTCCCGTTTTAATGCAATTTATTACAGTAATTCTATTCCTCAAATTTTATTATTTTACATCTAATTTCCTTCATTTTAGTTTTCTTAATTATATAATCCATATTCGCGTTTAATCTATTCTAATCCATATGCGAAGAAAGAACAGAGGGGATAAAAGAAAACTGACGCTTGCATAAAAATCCAAAACGTAGAAAAAGATGTAAATAAGGCATAGAAAATAGTGTATAAATACTTATACTGTAAATAAACTACAAGTTTTCTTAAAGTTTAGACTAATTTAATTAATACGGTTAATTACTGAATAAAATTTTCTAAACGGGAATCTAACGATAATATATCTTAAACTTAAAAGATATATAAATAAATCCACTCACATGTCGTCCTTAGCTTCGCTTGTGCTCCGCCTGGCTCCACAGTCCTTCTGGATCACCTTCTTCCAAGGTGTATAATATTTTAATTTAGAAGATCTTCTCCCTAGAAATTATTTTCTTTTTAGGATTCAGCCTTAGGTAATGAACCCATGGGAGAAAATATAATTGTGAGAAGATAGCTAGGCCTAGGGTCCTATTTATATTGGAGCTTGGGGATCTCAGACCGTCGGATTCTTGGATTGGACCTGGACCCACCACGTCACAGGGTCGTTCGGAGTCATTGGATTGAATAAGGTATGGCTCAGATCGCGCATAAACGAGAAAACACGTCACAACATATACCTGGACGAATTTTCGTCCAGGTTGCACGCGGGTCGACCGGGCGGTCGACCGCCCTTAGCAAGTGGTCAACCGTTGCGCTCATTGGGTTGACCTACAGGCCGGCCCATATCCGTGTTATTATATATTTTTTCGGTTCGATTACTTATTTTGTTTCGTTCGTAACTTCTTCATATTGGTTTGATTTTAGATAAGTTATATATGGAAACTGATCAGAAAATCGCCCTGGACGTAATGGTACAAGTTGCAGAGCCATATTCCGATAATTCCAAAATTATTTATTTTCATTACTTATCATTACACGTTACATTTTAACTATTTAAAAATGCGGGGTGTTACAGAATTTCTGTAATTTTTGGGGATTTTTCCTAAGTGATTTACTATGGAAATTAAATTATTTTAGAAGGAAGGACTTATTTGCATTATTGGATTTTGCATAATGGAAGGTCTTATTTGTCAGATTAATCCTTGATTTAGATTTGAGATTATGTGGCAGCATTTTGAGAAAGAGTTTGAAAAGTTTTGGCAGCCAATTAAATGTTTACAACTAGGCAGGTTAGTTACAAAAAGTTTACTTTAGTTAGCATTAATTCAGTTTTGCCCAGAAAAGTGGGTTCTGCATCCTTTAGAAAGCACCTTTCGACCTATGCTTCCGCCTTCAATCAAGTCGAAACCGACCAGGTCGAAACCAACCAAGTTGAAACCAATACACAAGGTATCAATATGATTGGTACATAATGGATTGGAGAAAGGCGGAAGGCATGGAGTCGAAACCCTATGATTTTGATGGGGTCAAAACCTTTGTTTATTCTCAATAGATATGTGCCTGCCTTGTTTTCAAAGGAATGCTTCCGACTAGCCGAAACCTTTACTTTATCCTCTGCAGTAAGGCGCCTGCCTGTTTTATTGAATGCTTTCGAAGGAGTCGAAACATATGCTTTCGAAAGGGGTTTTCCAAATAGCTTTTGAAGAGGGTTGCCATCTGTTATTTTAAGTATAAGCTTTCGAATGAGTTCCTTTATTTATAGAACAATGCTGTCGAAAAGGGTGGTTTATACCCAGTCGAGTCCCTACTGCCGTTATTTTAGCCTTTCAAATGTATTGAAGTCATCAATGCTTTCAAAGGGTAGCTTTTGTTTTAAACTTATACCAAGTCACTTCCTAAAGGCTTTCAAAAGGGTTCAAGGGTTTCGAAGTCAATGGTGTCGGAAGGGGGTTTCGACACTATCCTTCATGTTTTAATTAAATATTCTAAGCTTTCGAAAGGGGTGGTTCCGAAGCCATCAAACTCTTCCTCAAATAATTTTATATAAGATCATTGATTTTGAAATGGGTACTTTCATTGGTTTCGAAAGGGTTACTTTGGTATATATTCACTTTGACCCAAAAGATATTTTAAAGGTAAACCCAATGGTTTCAGAAGAGGTGCTTTCAATTAGTTTCGAATGGGAGATACCATAACGTTTGTGAAAGGTATGTTTAAGGTGTGTTGAAAAGAGGATTTTATTGCTTTCGAAGGAGGCTATCCAATGGTTTCGAAAGCCTTAGTTTTCAAAACAAAGAACCCAATCTCAATTTTCAAAGGAAAACCATATCGTAAATAAAGGAGTTTTGAAATAGCTTTTAAGTATAAAGTTTTGGAAGAAGCTTTCCTTGATAAATTAGCAGGCTAAAGGGATTAGCCATGTTTTGTATGAAAATGATTTCAAGGATATTAAACCACAAGTGTTGGTACTATTACTTTATTATGTTTGCTTGTTCATATACATATTCGCTTTAAAATGGACCATAACTGCATTTTGGGAAGAAAGGGCAGAATAACTAGCTAGGTTGACCCAGTAGTGAATATAAATTGAATAACTCCTATATGAGTAGAATTGCATGCAGGAGGTCAGCTAGACCAGAATGTAGGATGCCTAAATATTGATTAAAGAAGTTGTCAGGTGGACAGGTTCATAGTAAACCGATGAATACTATGTTTAGGAAAAAGTTATTGGCAGGGGACAATAGGTTCATAGTAAACCCATGAAAACTATGATTAGAAAGAGTTATTGGTAGGGGCCAATAGGTTCATAGTAAACCCATAAAAACTATGATTAGAAAGAGTTATTGGCAGAGGCCAATAGGTTTGTAGTGAACTAATGAAAACTATATCCGGATTAAGTTATTGACAGAAGTCAATAGGTTCCTAGTAAACCCATGAAAACTAGGATAAGAGGGAAGTTATTGGAGATACCAATAGGTTCAGGGAGAACCCATGAAACAATGAAGTTATTGGCAGGGGCCAATAGGTTCTTAGTGATCACATGAAAACTATGAAACTGGACAGGGAGTCCATAAGTATTAAGCAGGTTATTAGTAAGCCCATGAAAACTAATAGGTTAATGTGATCCTAGAAACTATAAATGAGAAAGTTAGTCAAAATGAGTGGGGATGAGAAATCCAGAATTGATTTACTTGTCTGCATATTATCATATTATTCTGAACTACTATGTTTTAACCATTGTGGATGCAGGAGCACATTATATGGTTTTTTTATAAAGTTTTGAGAGGTACTAGTGAAGGGAAAACCCGTTCCGCTAAGTGGTGTGGTCTCACTAGATATTTAAATGGTTTGAGATGGTAGATTATTATTCATACCAGGCTTTATGTCTGATTCGAAGTTTATGTTTTCATCTTAAACTCTTGGGTGCTTAATTGATTTTGAGTAGTTTGAGAGTTGAGGTTTTTAGGTACCTCTTTAGACGAATAAGCTTCCGGAGACGTGCATGAGGCATGATAGCTATTTAAAGTTCTTTTCTTTTTTAATTCCGATGTGTTTGTGTTGTAAAAACAAAGTTGTTTAATTGCCTATATATACACACTCCGATCATCCAAGGGGGCATCTTCATATGTCGCTCTTGGCGTATGTTGTAATAATTATCTTTTATCTGATCGTGGTTTGCGTGTTGGAATTATGTAATGAACTTGAATTGTTTTGAAATGGAATGTTAAAGTTAATTGTTGATTTTAACTTTTTACATATCCATGTGTTTCTGTGTATCAATGCATCTAACATTACCATATTTGGTCACCGAGGATTAATAACTATAGATGACTGCAACATCCATAGCCATTAGTTTTGGTTCTCCAAGTGGGGGATGTTACAGTATGTTCCTGGCCAGTTGGTTTTATCATTATACTCCTCATCTTCTTGAATGGATAGCCCTTGAAACTCCATGTATGATTGATGTTGAAATTGCGGAGTATTCGACTTGTACATATCATCGCTATCTTCTTCCTCCTTAGGTTGCTCTTGCATACGGGTTTTTCCTCTATCGTGAGGAGGCCCTTCAGGAGAGGTATGAGGTCGATATAGTGGTGTCTGTGCTCGATGAGGTGGTGTCGGTGATGGTGAAGATGATGAGCGAGAGGACGATCTGCCACAAACTTTTTTCATAACTTTTCCTAAAGTGGAAAGAACCTTTTCTAAAGTCCTTTCCATTTTAGTCATCCTCGTAGAAAAAGAATGTTCCAAACCAGTCATCTTTTTGTTTAAAGCCCTTTGGTTGATCGTGATTAGTTTTTGATTTTTAAGCGCTAAATCATGAAGTGATACATTTTGCATCGGTTCAATGCAAGCTTCTTGAATTTCTGAATCCGAATAATATTCTGTAGCATGACTGGAGGAGGTAGGTTGTTGATAATAACGAGGGGAATAAGTATGTTGGGGAGTAGGAGTGGGCTGTGGATCATGATGTACTCGTTGTTGTTGTTGTTGAATAGACCATTGGTCGAAGAGGATGATAGGAGGTGGGTTTTTGGGAAGTTGCATCAAGGATAAATATCTTGGACTGCTATCTTTTGTTGGAATTTCTTCGTATTGTGATAAGTACGAAGGAACGCCAAGATCATGCAGGATCCGCATTATGTACAGAGCATATACGATTGTTCGACGATGCTGAGTCCAAAAAACTTTAATTTGGTCATGAACAAATTTTTCCCAATTTACAAGGAGACAACCAAATATTGCATACAAAGCTCGATAGTCATTGGGATAAACTTGTTCGTGGCTACCTAAACGTGGAATGATTGTGTTGATTATCATTCTATTAAGTAGTCTAGCACGTGGTCGTAGGTAAATGGATTTCCATTAGGGCATCCTATCTTCCCATATTTGATGGGTAACTTCATCTCGAGGTAAAAGACTATGATCTGGTGTTTCTGTTAAATCAATTCCCTCATAAGAACATCCTAGTATACGTCCAACTGTATTTACATCAATTTTAATTTCTTTACCATAAACACTTGACCACAACCATATATCCTCACTTTTCAGATTCCAAATTTTCGGACTACATAAGTTGGAGTAGAAAAGATAGATAGCAAGAGGATCGATAATTACCTTGTTTTCATCATAGCTAATTAGGTCGCGGCAACCGGCATCCATTGTTAATCCTTGAATATCGTATTCTATTACATTTCCAAGGCGGTAAATGGGACCAGAATAGATTTTCTTCCTGGAAAGCACCTCAATTCGACTGATGGTAGTGGGATTGTTACGAAGCCATTGATTTATGTGAGATTGGGTAATAGGGGATTGAGAGGAGGAAGAAGATTGTCCTTGTTTTTGCTTTCTAGAAACGGTTAGCTTATTTGGAGCCATTAATTTGAAGTTAATGGAAGCTAGGGTTTCAGAATTGGGGAAGAGATTGGAGGTAAAAGTTAAAGTGGGGTAAAATTATTTATATATGGCTGTTGGAAAAGTAAGGTCGGATTAGCTACAGACGTCTGTAGGAGAGTAACAAATATCTGTGGTTTCGGTAAAAAATAAATAGAAACTTTTGACAGACGTCTGTTGGTTTTCCACAGAAGCTTGTGGTTTCAGGAAAAATAAACAGAAAGATATGACAGATGTTTGTGAGGTTTCCACGGATATGTGAGGTTTCAGGAAAATGTTTTCCCGTAACCTTTGACAAATGTCTGTGGTGTTTTCACAGACATCCGTGGTCTGTTTTCTTCTGAAATTATGCTTAAAATTTAAATATCAATCATTTTGCATTGAAATATCAAGAGAATAAAACAATATATATTTTAAAAATTAACAAAGAAACTTATTTTTACACAATGCTTAGCATAAATTTAGTTTTTGTCAGAGAGGTTAGAATTTTTAATTCGCTGATATCCCATGAATTCAGTTCAACCTTTGTCTCGTCAATCAATGGCTTTAGTGGAGACCAGGTCGGACAGACTGGTGTGTTAATCCAATCTTGGTTTGATGGTCCTGGCTTGCATAGATTTCTTGGCGTAATGTTATATGCTTTTATTGGAGTTTCTTGTAATTAAGGATATTTTTGATGTATGCAATTTTTTGTTGGTGAATGACCATAAATTGCTAGAATACATTTTTCGAGAATATTTAGATGAGATCCTTGACGTCATTGCTCGTAATACATTTCACGTTGAACTCCCATCATTTCTTGTTGATAGTGATATATTTCATCAACTTTGTCGGCGAGAGATGTTGATTGTAGATCAATTGATAGTTTGGCTTTCTTTTCCTTAGGAGAAAATTTAGTCTTTTCCCGCACTTCCTTCAGCGGTCACGGAGGCATTTATGTGTTGGTTCATCGCCATGTCACTTCGCCCAATGTTCATCGGTTGCAAGTTAGTAGACTTCCTTTCTACCTCCTGCGCCTCTTCCAGTCTCAAGTATTGACTCGCCTTACGATTGAAGTCCTTCCTAGTGGTAGGTTGTTTCATTTTGATCCATTTCCCAAACTCGGTTTCGGGGTGAATGGCATGGACCAAGGCCATAAAAACCATATCCTTGTTTGGATTGCTTACTTCCATCACTGCGGTATTGAACCAGTCCATGAAAGACTTCAGAGATTCATTTCGTCCCTCGAATAGACCGGACAAGGACATTACATCTTTAGGCTGCATTATGTGAAGTCTGAATTGACCATGGAATCTTGTTGCTAGCTGATCGAAAGTATAGATGGATCTTGGCCGAAGCCTAGTAAACCACATGGAAGCAATTCATTCCATAAAATTAGGAAAGATCTACATCGAACAGCGTCCAAAGCATTCGCTTTATCCATGTACCAACTATACTTGTACAGATGGGGTTATGGGTCTTTTGTTTCGCCATAGGATGGAATAGTTGGCATAGTAAAGTTTTCCGAGTAGCGCTTATTCAAGATCTCATCAGTGAATGGAGTTTGACTAAGAGAGGATCTCTACTCATCATCTCTTCTATTCTTATTCTCATCCATCAGTTGCTTGACCATATCTGCTATATATGCCTTAGACGTACGGTAGTCCAAGGGTCGGCTATCAGTCACTACACTGAGTGTTTGGCTTTGCAAATTGTCATGGTGGGTAGGCTAAGGCCTAGGCTCTCCTGTCTTTGAAAGAGCCACTCCCTCGGGATTCCGTTGGCTTGCGGTTGGCCTAATTGGGGTAGTTTGGACATTCCTGGCGTTATCGAATGCATTGGCATTTCCTTCCAACTTGCCGTCATCAAATTTCTCTCCATCTTCTAAGTCAGAGAGGTCCATGGCTATATCCTCTTGTGGGGTCTTCGCTCCCAGGTTCAAGTTCATAGCTGGTTGCCATGCGGTCAGTGGAGTACTTGTGTTTCCTTCTACGTTGGTTCCCACAGTTCCATCTATCACTCCTTTTTGCGGTCGCTTCTCGTTTCTTCTATTTAGACCAGAAACAGAAGAATTTTATTATTCTATGGCAGCTCGGGTTCTGCCATGGTTCTTGGAGCAGGATGCGATTGTATGGTCAAGAGGGCATTAAGCTTACCCATAAGAGCTCTCTGACTGCTTTCCATTTTCTGATTGATTTCATCAACCATTTTATCCAATTCATCTCTTGTAACAACTTCACGTTGATTAGAGGATCCTGGCACCTAATCTCCTGCATTGTCTCTATTTACTTCTATTTGTTGATGATTCACCTCTTCTCTGGCTATTAGTGCCCTTATAGATCTTCTGGAAGCAGTTCTTGTTCTTCCCGAAGACATTAATTCTTAACAGCAGATTTGAACAGAAATTAAGGATCTAACTTTTGGACCTATCTGATCCAAAGTAGACAGCTAGATCTGAACCTGAGTTTGATTCTCGATGAAAGCACCAAAATGTTGACCCAAAAAGTGGATCAACACCCTAGATTAAGTATGAAAGCACCAGCCCTGTTTTTCAAGGCAAATAGAATAGAGACAAGAAGTAATAACTTGTAGATAAAGTGAAAACGATAAGGTATTTTTATAGTGGTTCGGCTGTTAATGAAGCCTACGTCCACTTTATAACTTTTCTTATTGACTAACTTGCAATTGAATTATGTTAGTTAGATCAAGTCACCAATGTTAGAGTTCACTGGAGAATCACAGTGAACCCTATAGATGACTGTTGAGTGGGAGAAGAAGAATGAAGAATAGTTTCTGCAGAGTTTCAGCAGCCAGTCCAGTAGATCCCATTTATATAGCTGGTAGGATTGTATTTATAGGGGTTGGAGAGCGATTGGGCTAGCCCGCCTTGCCAGATGCTTGCAAATGACCATACAAAGGTGCACTGAAAGTTTTATAGCGAACCGAATCAATTTGATGGATCGCTAGTGATCCTTAGGCTATGGATCGCTAGTGATCCATAGCTTTTGGCTTGCTGGCGATTCAATTGCTTGCGATGCTTTCCTTTATCCTCCCCTTTAAACTCCATGGCAACCAGACACAATTATACGGATCGTTGGCGATACATGCACTCAAAGTATTTTTAGACTTTGCCTTCTGGATTGAGCTTGTTGTCTCATGTTGATGTTCTCCATGTAATGTCGTAGCTTGTTGCCTTGTTTTGATGATGATCAGCATAATGGTTGTTTTGGACTGCTAATTGAATTAGGCAAATCCTCACTTCTCATCAAACTTAGCCATCATTCCTAGAATGCCCATTGGATCATGATGCAAGAGGATTGATGGACCCACGAGCGAACATCATGGATCGTTGGCGATCCATAGGAGATGGATCGCTACTGATCCATCACCTCAGCGTGTTTTTGCTTTCTATTTCTTTGATCCTTCTTGGTTGGTTCTTCTAGTCCTTTTGGTTGGCTTTTGAGCTGTTGTGACTCAACGAAACTGTTCCGACATCCTTTGAATTCTACTGGGTTAAAAACCTAGATAACAAGCACTACTGCCACCTTAAATATATGATATGGTAAATTTCAACTCGAGGGACTAGTGGCAAGTAGCCTTGCATCATGAAGATCTCGGTCTTCAAAATCATAAACATAAACCTACACTTCCAAACGCATACATTGGTCCGAAGTGGTTCTTGGATAAATCCAACCTCTGTCTCTCCGGACCAACAACGATAAAGAGTTTCCTAACCTCATACGGAAACCAAGTCTCGTAGACTTATCATGTTTCCAACTCTCAAATTGCTATCCTTTGGCCAAGAAGGAATCCCAGTAGATTGGACTACCATAGTCACTCCACACTACTCGAATCATCATTCTTAACCTAACGATAATCAAGCCTACACAGTCGGCTTTGTGCTGAGTGCACAATTAATCAGTTCCCACATCAAGTCAAGAAACAAAAATGGCCAAAGTTGATAGTCGGTTGTTTAACTATCAAAGCAGCAAACAATATATAGCACATAAGCAGTCACTAGGCCCATTTAATTAATCTTTTATTAATTAAATAAATTTTCAAATATTTACTTTAAATTATCTTTAAAAGATATATTTTCAAAACCTCTTCAACCTTTCGATGTTGGGAAAGATTTCCATATATTTATACCAACAGTATAAGTATATTCACAGATCATTTCATTTTCAACACCTAGAAAATATTTCCATATAATTAAAATGAAAATCAGTATTTATATACAAATCTTAAGGTCGAAATGCACTTTATTTGGGTCAGAACAAATGTTGCATTAAACATCGTTACGAAAACTTAAAACTCTAGTATAGGGATTTGATTAATTATATATATATATATAATCCCATATACTATACAAAACATTTCCTTCTGCAAATCATTTACTATAACAATAGTGTTATAGTCCACGCCTTCCATACTTTCCCCGAAAACATCTATTACAACAATAAATGCTGAAATCTATGTTTTCAATACACATCACATCTTAAAACATTTTTCAAAACTATAAAATTCCATATGGAATTATTACTTTCCCAAAACTTTGTTTTAAAAGATAAATTACATTTAAAGCCATTAACTTAATCAAAACATTACTTTCAAAACAATCCTTTGAAAGATTGATTCAACTCTTGAAAACTTAAATATATTTCCTTTGCATATAAAAATCCATATTGAAATCACAACATAAATCATTTCCATATTTATAAAACTATGTTTATAAATCTCCTTTCGATTTTATAAAACTTCTATTTTATAAATCTCTTTATTTATATCATTCTATTTATAAAACATTCTTTTATAAAAATTCATCTTGCTATCAAAATCCACTTATAAATCCATTCCTTTATAAAACTAATTTATTTATAAAATCCATTTATAAGTCAATTTACCAAATAAAATTCACATCCATTTACAAAATATTTACAAATTTCAATTATAAATCTATTTCATCATTTATAAAATATCATTTTCATAAATCCTTTATATAATCAAATCTCAGAAATATTATTTCAAAACTATTTCACCATCTTTAAACTATATTCCATTATTATAAAAGGTTGAACTTATTTCTTAAGTTTTAAAATCTTTATTTATACTTCAAAAAATCTCTATTTAACATACTTCACAAAATAGTTAATTTAATATTCCAAAAATCAAGCTTTGATTTTATTTCAGATAAACTCCTTCTTTAATAATTCAAAATCTATTAAAACATATTTATACTTAAAAATTTCTTCGAAATTTTTTTAAATCAAAATCAACATTTTAGTATTTCAAAATACCAAAAATATGGCCCGATGCTACTAAAGCACTAAATAAGTCGAATCATATCACCATCAATAATATGGCATCCAACACATCATATATCAGCATATATATATATATATATATATATATATATATATATATATATGAAAAGTAAAGTCAACAGTGTGAGGAATTCTATTGGATCCCTCCATTCTGTCCCCTTGCATCACAAACAGCATATAATCGAATGATATAAGAATCAACCGCTTCGAGGTGGGATTCGTATACAAACGGTCATCCGCTCTTACACGGGAACGTAATAGGTTCTCATCCGCTCCAATAGGTGGGAGTATATCCAAACCAAATAATAAATATAGTAAATCATTCAAACAGTTAATAACAATCAACTATAAAATATTCTCGCATCCAATAAATTAATTTCATTGACTATATAATATTCTAGTTAACCAAAAAGGTGAGATTAACTCACAAAAATACCAGAAATCGCCAAAGCGCTCCGGTTTGAATTAAAATTTAACGGACGTTCAATTTAACTCAAAATTCCTACTAGCTCCGAATTCGTCTAATCCAACTCCATAGCATAGTGCTCACTGATACAAACACAACGCAACTTGTCGCGCTCGAAATGGACGTCGTACGGAAAAGTTATGGATTTATTAACATTTGATATAATTAATATTATAATTAACATAATTGACTTAAAAATTTAAAACTTAAACTATCTAAACTGCTTCCCTTCCACTTACTACAGGCATGGACTTGTTTTATTTATTTTTTTCGATCGACGTTCGCCCCATGCCTTGCGCTCGCGCGCGCTAGCCGCCGCCGCCACGCCATCCACCTGCTCGCTGCCACGCCGCACCAACACGTGTGCCTCGTGCTCGAACAACTCGCAAACCCAAAAATATAGCCGAGAACTCGGCGAATTTCCTGCCTTGTTGAGCATCGATTCGATGATCAGTTCATATGGATTTGTTCGTGGAGGTGAGCTCTCCAACTTTCATGTTGGACGTTTCGACTAATTTTGCTCCTAGCTCGCCGTGCAATAATGGCCATAGGATGGAAGGTTTGGGAAATGGCGGCTAGGTTTCTAAGTTAGGGTTTTAGCAAATGAAATAAGTTGAGGGCTATTTATAGAAAATTTTCACAGCACTATTCATCTATGAAAATTTCAAACTCCAAATGAAGCGTGCCGCCTAGTGTTCTATATGTTATACCCCTATACCAAACACGATGGAATATATATCGGAATCCAATTCCATCATATCCAAAAGATAGCTTTTCAAAATCAAATTATATTAATTTTAATTCCTTTAGTTTATTCCTATGCGTTTCGAACTCACACGATCAAACGACACGTCTGATCGCCACGAAATTCGACAGCATATAATAATTCACTATTAAGGATCCGATGAAACTAGTTTCGTCAAAATCCGAGATAGTGCCCTAAAAAGCTATTTTACACGTTAATTAAACTGAGTAATTTCCAAAATTAGTTTAATTACTTTTAAATTCAATTTAAAAGTTTACTATCCTCATTCTTATTCAAATAGAATTTAAATCAACTTTTGAAATCGTTTTCATTCACATTAAATTCAAGATTCAGTTATTTAAACAATTTCAAATATTAAATTTATCAATTTAATCACCTAATAAATCTCTATATCTGAAATTCAAGTTATTTAACTTATAAAATTAACTTTTCAACATTTAAAATCAATTAAATATTCTAAATTCAAATGACTGAAATTCTAGGTCATTACATAAACCAAAGGTACAACCTAATATGCTACGCTCTCTTCCAAGTTTCGAAAGCCAGTAAATAGTCAACCAAAAATACATGACAAAAAGATTATCAAAATATGGATACAAAAAACTAACGATAATTTAATTAGACAAAAGCATATTGATAAACTTTTGAAGGTAAATAACTTGTCTACGAATATTTTTCAATTTAATAAAGGAAAGGAGAATTTATCTCATTTAATAGTATATCTAAATGTCTAGGACCAAAAATGGTTTAGGATTTAAAAAATCAAATAAACCAAAGGTATAACCTAATAATGCTACTCTCTATTTCGAGTTTCGAAAGCTAGTAAATAGTCAACCAAAAATACATGACAAAAAGATTATCAAAATATGGATACCAAAAACTAACAATAATTTAATTAGACAAAAGCATATTGATAAATGTTTGAATGGTGTACATTTCAATAAAAAATTAGCTTCAAAGGATTTACCAAACCCTCCTGGTTATTGTTTATCTTCACCTAACCCTCAGGGCCCTAACAGAGCAAGTGGGTACTATTAAATATTGTTTATTTTTTGAAGGTACTCTGATATAAACATGAGAAATAGATTATTGACAGTGGATGCTCTAAGCACATGATTGGAAATGCTGAAATGCTAACAAATATATCATATAAAGATGGTGGAATCATCACATTCGGAGATAATTCCAAAGGCTATGTTATTGGACAAGGAGATGTCGCTCTTGTCGATATACCTAACTCTCCTCTAATTTATAATGTTTATTTAGCAAAGAATTTAAAACATAATCTTTTAAGTATTAGCCAATTATGTGATAAAGGTTTTAGTATAACTTTTGAAACAGGAAAATGCAACATCTTTGATAAAGATAATATTTTAATTTTTAAAGGAACTAGAAAACATAATATTCATGTTTTAAATATGCAAATCAGACACAATATAGATATACGTTTATTAGCAGACATTTCTGACCCTGGATTTGGCACTAACGTTTCCGTCACGTTAATTTAAAAAATATACAGAAATTAGCTAAAAACAATATTGTTTGAGGATTACCAAAATTTAATTTTAAATTTAATAATTTGTGTGATGCATGTTGGAAAGGAAACTTAAAAAATCTTCATCTAAAGCTATTAATGAAATTCTAGTAATCAACTTTTAGAACTTTTACATTTAGACCTATTTGGTCCAATGCAAATAAGATCGATCAACCACAGCAGATTTGTGTTGTTATTGTTGATGACCATTCGCGTTATACTTGGACATTACTTTTAAAACATAAGAGCGATACGTTTAAAAAATTTAAAATATTTGTTAAACGTATTTAAAACTCAAAAGATTTGAAAATTAAAATTATTAGAAGTGACCATGGAGTAGAATTTGAGAATGAACTATTTCAACATTATTGTAACAAAAAGGGAATAAGTCATAATTTTCCATTTCCTAGAACACCACAACAAAACGGTGTTGTAGAAAGATAAAATCGAACTCTTCAAGAATGTCCAAGAACTCTAATAAGTAGTAGTGATTTACCTTAAAACTTTTGGGCAGAAGCAGTAGCTACCGCCTGTTATGTTCTTAATCATGTATCATTAAGACCATTAACCGAAAACACTCCATATGAATGGTTTTTTGAAGGAAAACCTAAGGTTTCGTATTTTAGAATATTTGGTTCTAAATGTTTTATATTAAATACTAGTAATCTACTTGGAAAATTTGATCCAAAAGCTGAAGAGGGAATTTTTTGTAGGATATTCAGACCGAAGTAAAGCATATCGTATTTTTAATACAAAAACCAAAATAATTGAAGAATCATTACATGTGTCTTTTAAAGAAAACTTCAATGTCAAAACGGATGATGATGATAACACAAATGTACCATCCAACTCATCTGTTCAAGATAATAAAATTGAATCAATAAATGAAGTAAATAAAGAACTGAACTCTCTACTTAAAAAACTAAATGATCATCCATTAGACAATGTAATTGGTGATATTAGTACAAAAGTTTCAACTCGACGACAATTAACTCAAATGGGTCATATAGCTTTTATATCAGATATTGAACCAAAGAATGTTAAAGAAGCATCTACAGACGATTATAGGATTATAGGTATGCAAGAGGAACTCAACCAATTTGAACGTAACAATGTATGGGAACTTGTACTAAGACCCAATGATCAATCAGCTATTGGTACTAAATGGATTTTCAAAAATAAATTGGATGAAAATGGTGATATAGTACGAAACAAAGCAAGACTTGTAGATATACTCAGGAAGAAGGAATTGACTATGAAGAAACCTTTGCTCCTGTAGCAGTCGTGAAGCTATAAGAATTCTCTTGGCATTTGCGTGTCATCGTAATTTTACACTATTTCAAATGGATGTTAAAAGCGCTTTTTTAAATGGTTATATTAAAGAAAATATTTATGTTGAACAACCACCATTATTTATTCATGGACAATATCCTAATCATGTATGTAAATTAAGAAAGGAACTTTATGGTCTTAAACAAGCATCGCGTGCTTGGTATGTTAGACTAAAAAAATTATCTTTTAGAATCTAGTTTTCAAATTGGCAAAGTTAATACTACCTTTTTATAAAAAGAAACAAAAATGATATTTTAGTTGTACAAATCTATGTAGATGATATTATTTTCAGTTCAATAAATAAAGATTTAAGTGGTGATTTTTTTAATATTATGAAAAACGAATTTGAAATGTCCCATATGGGAGAATTAAATTATTTCTTAGGATTACATATTAAACAATAAAAAGAAGAAATTTTTATTTATCAAGAAAAATACTGTAAAGATTTAATTAAACGGTTTGGAATGGAAAAATCAAGTAGTAAAACAACTCCTATCAGCACCAATATTCACCTAGGGAAAGATGAAAATGGAAAAGATATTAAACAAAAACTTTATAGAAGTATGATAGGATCTTTATTATACTTAACAGCTAGTAGACCAGACATTTTAATGAGTGTTTTTTTATGTGCTCGATTTCAAGCTAGTCGTAAAGAAACTCACTCGCAAGCAGTTAAATGAATTTTGCGATACTTATCCAATACTAAAGATTATAGACTTCTTTATCCAAAAGGTTTGTTGGAACCTGCCTTCTTTGATTTTAATGCAACAACTATATATTTCAACCTATATACTATGATGTCAAATATTCTTGCAGGAATCTACAAAGAGAAGCTATTATCATATCATCAACAAAGATCAAGTTCTCAAATTTTATTATTTCTAAGTTAAATATTCTTGTACAATCTCTGATATGATGATAAAACACACACACACAAATATACTTTTGAAAATCATGTTTTAAAATAATAAATATCTTTAATTATTTAAAGATATAAAAAGGTATTTTCAAAATTATATAATATCTCAAGTTCAGAAGTGCTAAAACAAAGGAAGGAACAAAACAGTACAGGTTTAGACGTCTGTAGTTTTATCTAGCCGTCTGACATCAATGTCAGACGTCTAAAGATAAAATAACAGACGTCTGAACCATCAGTATAAAGTACTTCTATTTCTATATGAAATAGACGTTTGTCAATTTAATAACAGACGTCTGTCATCATAGACAGACGTCTGAATTAAATGACAGACGTCTGAAATGACTGATTTTTGTTTCTTCTATTTTTTGTATTTTTAACCTTAGTCAGACATCTATCACTTTTCTCTCAGACATCTGAACTTGACGAACTGAAGCATCTCTTCATGAAATATCAAATTCTGAAGAGTTGTCTTCTTCATCAAGAGTTGCACTTCTTCTAATGGTTGCAACTATTAAATTAAAACTATTCAATACTATAAATAGAGATGAAAATCCACTATTTCAATAACTAATTCTTTCTATCTATACTTGCTTTGTATTATCATAATCACAAGCGATTTTCTATTTCTACTTCCTATAAATTGCACGTTCAAATCATCATATCAAGAAGATTATAGGAAGGGTGTACAACATTGACTATATTCATGTTATTCAAAGAACACACAAGTCAAGAAACAATTTACCAAATTGTATTTGAAGTCCTATTCGGTTGCTTAGGCGGAAAAGTCCTATTCGGTTGCTCAGGCGGTGTAATACATGTTCCTCCAGGTTAAGTGAGGGTTATTCGAGGAATTCCAGAAGGAGTCTAGGACTGGACGTAGAACGGGAAGTTCGAACCAGTATAAAAATCCCTAGTGTCATTTTTATTACTGCTATTTACTATTATTTATAATTCCGCACTTGCTAGACTAGTTTAAAATATATTATCGATCCATATACACTTTCATTTGGTATCAGAGCAAGGTCATCACATAACTATAACACAGTTATCTGATTTTTTAATAATATGGACAATAACACTAGCAACAGTTTTACTGAGGGACAAGCCACTACACGACCACCATTGTTTAACGGATTAAATTATAGTTATTGGTCAACTAGAATGAGAATTTTTATGCAAGCTAGTGGATTTGAAACCTGGAATATCATTCAAACTGAATATACTATTCCTACTACAGAGTATGCTGCTTGGTCTAAAACACAAAAACTAGATGCTACTGCAAACGCAAAAGCAATGAACATGTTATTTTGTGCTTTAGACAAAAATGAATTCAATCGAGTCAATATTTGTAAAACTGGATATGAAATTTGGAATACACTTAAGGTTACACATGAAGGAACGAATAAAGTAAAACAAAGCAAGATTTCTATGCTTAAAAACCAATTTCAAAATTTTAGAATGAAGCAAGGAGAAAGTATTAGTGAAATGTACTCTAGATTCCAGGATATCTATCATTCACTATTAGCTTTAGAAGTTACTTTTACTGAACCTGATATTGTTTCAAAAATCCTTAACTCTTTAACTGATGAATGGGAATGAAAAGTCTTTGCTATCGAGGAAGCTAATGATATTTAAACCATAAAAACAGAAGAATTAATAGGTAATCTAATGTCCTATGAAGTAAACTTACAGGCAAGACGAGCACAAGCACAGGATAAGAAAACTATTGCTTTTCAAGTAGAAAAAGAAGACTCTGAATCAGAAGATGATATGGCATTTATAGTTAAGAATTTCAAAAAGTTTTTGAAATTTAAAAAGGGTAATAAATTTGGAAATAACAAGGGTTTCAATAAGCCATCAAGCTCATCTCTGGAATGCTACGAATGTCACAAGAAGGGCCACATAAAGAAAGATTGTCCTGATCGGAAGAAAGAAAATAATCTCAAAAAGGAAAAATATAAAAAGAAGCAAGCCTTCTCAATTACATGGGATGATACAGAATCTTCTTCGTCAGACAGTGATAATGACAGTGATTCAGAACAAGCCAACGTTTTTTTATGGCAACAAATGATGATGTACCGATTAAGAAAAGAGGAAAATGGATTCTAGACAGTGGTTGCTCAAAACATATGACAGGTGACAAAAATATGTTAACTAACATTATCTACTCAGATGGAGGATCTGTCACTTTTGGAGATAATTCCAAAGGTTACATCATCGGCAAAGGCGATGTGAGCAATGACGGTACATCTAATTTACCTCTTATTACAAATGTTTTATTAGTTAAAAATTTAAAACACAACTTACTAAGTATTAGTCAATTATGTGATAAAGGTTTTAACATAGTATTTTCTGAAAATAAATGCAATATTTTTTATCATAACAAAAATCTTATTTTTGAAGGAGTTAGAGATCGTAATATTTATATTCTGAATATGAAAATAAATCATAATACAAATATGTGCTTATTAGTCAAAGAAAATGATCCTTGGCTATGGCATAAAAGATTTTGTCATATAAATTTCAAAGCTATTAATAAATTATCCAAAAACAATTTAGTAAAAGGTTTACCTAAAATGAATTTTAAGGTAAATAGCATTTGTGATGCTTGTCAACTAGGAAAGCTAACTAAATCTTCTTTTAAATCTAAGAAGATCATCTCATCTTTACAACCTCTTGAGTTGTTACATCTAGACTTATTTGGACCAACTCAAATTCAATCTATTAATCACAATAGATATGTTTTTGTAATAGTTGATGACTTCTCTAGATATACATGGACCTTATTTATGAAAAACAAAAGTGATACATTTGAAAATTTCAAAATATTTGCTAAACGAATTCAAAATATTAAAAATTTAAAAATTAAAAACATTAGAAGTGATCATGGAGGTGAATTTGAAAATGAAATGTTTGAAAAATTTTGCAATAAGAAAGGAATATTTCATAACTTTTCATTTCCAAGAACTCCTCAACAAAATGGAGTTGTTGAACGTAAAAATAGAACACTTCAAGAATGTGTTAGGACTTTATTGAATGGAACTACTCTTCCAAAACAATTTTGGGCAGAAGCCGTTGCTACTGCTTGTTATGTCCTAAATCGTGTCTCTATTCGATCTTTAACTAAACACACTCCATATGAACTTTTCAACGGTAGAAAACCTAATATTTCTTACTTTAAAGTTTTTGATTCGAAATGTTTTGCTTTAAATACGAAAGATCAACTAGGAAAATTTGATCCAAAATTAGATGAATGTATATTCATCGGATATTCAGAACGTAGCAAAGCATATAGAATCTATAATAAAAGAACTAAAATAATTGAAGAAACACTTCATGTATCATTTGATGAAAATTTCAAAATTAACACAAATGACGATGAAGATATTATAATTAATTCTAATTCAAATATTGACATCAATATACCTCAAAACACTTCTTTTGAATATCAAAGTGAAAAGGAATTAAAATCCCCACCAAGAATTTTAAAAGATCATCCAATTCAAAATATAATAGGAGAAATTGATGAAAGAGTTAAAATAAGGAATCAACTAAATCAAATGGGTCATATAGCTTTTCTTTCTAATATAGAACCTAAAAATATTAAGGAAGCCTCAACTAATGATTATTGGATTATTGCGATGGAAGAAGAACTAAACCAATTCGAAAGAAATAACGTTTGGGATTTAGTTCCACGATCGAATGATCAATCAGTTATTGGCACTAAATGGGTTTTAAAAAATAAAGCTGATAAAAATGGTAATATCACTAGAAATAAAACTAGATTAGTTGCACAAGAATATAATCAGGAAGAAGGAATTGACTATGAAGAAACGTTTGCTCCTGTCGCAAGATTAGAAGCAATACGAATCCTATTAGCCTATGCTTGCTTTCATGATTTCAAATTATATCAAATGGATGTTAAAAGTGCATTTTTAAATGGGTTTATTAAAGAAAATGTTTATGTTGAACAACCTCCCTTGTTTATACACGAACAATTTCCAGACCATGTTTATAAACTTAAAAAGGCTTTATACGGTTTAAAACAAGCACCTCGTGCTTGGTATGATCGTTTAAAAAGTTATTTAATCGACTCTGGTTTTGAAATTGGAAAGGTTGATCAAACTCTTTTTATTAAGAAAAAGAAACATGATATTTTAATTGTTCAAATTTATGTAGATGATATTATTTTTGGATCAACTAATGATAAATTATGTCAAGAATTTTCTAAAATAATGACAAATGAATTTGAGATGTCTCACATGGGAGAATTAACATATTTTCTTGGACTTCAAATTAAACAAGTTAATAATGGCATTTTTATAAATGAAGAAAAATATTGTAATAATTTAATTAAACGTTTTAGTATGGAAAATACTTCTGCCAAACCAACTCCTATGAGTACAACCATACATCTTGAAAAAGATGAAAACGGCAAGAGTGTAGACCAAAAATTATATCGTAGTATGATTGGATCTTTATTATATTTAACCACTAGTAGACCCGATATAATGATGAGTGTTTGTTTGTGTGCACGATTTCAAGCAGATCCTAAAGAATCACACATTAGAGCAGTGAGACGTATTTTACGTTATCTCAACAAAACCAAAGATTTTGGACTATTCTATCCAAAATAATGTCCCTTTGAATTAGTTTCATATAGTGATGCTGATTTTGGAGGAAGTCGGATGGATAGAAAAAGTACTAGTGGGACTTGTCACTTCATTGGACGGTCTCTAGTATCTTGGTTTAGTAAGAAACAAAATTGCGTATCACTTTCTACTTGTGAAGCAGAATATATATCTGCAGCCTTGGCATGTGCTCAAGTAATTTATATGCAACAAACTCTTCAAGATTTTGGTTTTAAATTATCTAAATCAACAATTTTCTGTGATAATTCAAGTGCTATTAATTTATCTAAAAATCCAGTAAATCATTCACGGACAAAACATATTGATATTCGTCATCATTTTCTTCGTGATAATATTGAAAAAGATATAATCAATCTAGAATTCGTATCTTCGGAAAATCAATTAGCAGATATTTTTACCAAACCATTAAATGAAAACACTTTTGTAAAATTGAGACGAGAACTTGGAATCATCTCATTCAAAAATTTATGAAGTTTACTTCAACTCATTTCTGTTTTTATTTAAAGGTTAATATAAACTTGGTTTTGTCCTTACATTTTTCTTCTGGTTAAAATTAAATTATTCTACATTTAATCTTAACTATTCATTGTTTAGTCTTCAGTTTTATATATAATTTCTTTCATTCTGAAGAAAACTTTCATTCAGCTTATTTCAAACAAAAAGGTGAAAGAAGAAAATCAATTATGTTTTTTTAATTTTGCATTATTCATATATACCATGGCCGGTTCATCTTCAGATGAGCCTTCCTATTCATCTGGATATTCTTCAATTGACTTTGAAACACCTAGTTCTGGGTCTTCCGAACTTCCAACTCCAACTCCATCCTGTATTCCGATATGTCCACCACAAAGTCATCATACGGGGTATACGCTAGAAAATAAACGCACACGAAGAAATTTATTTCCATCTCCAACTACTAAAGAAAAGATAGATGACTTACATCACTATCAGAGGGAAACACTTAATCTTCAGCGTGAAATGTATTTTGAGCAAAAGAGTCATGGTAGAAGATTCAGTTTTCTTGAACGTTGTGCTGCAAAAATATGTGGTTCATCTCCGATCAACACAAATGCACATATTCATTCACCTCAACGTCCTCATGTTTCTCCAAATTCATGGGATCGTCAGCCTCAATGGTCTCCCATTAAACCGGTTGATGAACACAATCAACTCGAATTATCCAAAGGGAAGTCTCCGAAGTCTCCAAAAACTCCGAAGACTCCTAAGTAAATAATATATATATATATATATATATATATATATATGATTGTACGTTCATTTGGTTACTCATTTTTGCTTTGTATTATTTTCAAAATAAATAAATATATGAATATTTTCTTTTATCATTAAACAGAGCAAAAACACTAAACATCAGACATACAGACGTCTAGACATTTACACAGACGTCTGTAAAACACCTATTTTATATTTATTTTAGACGTACAGACGTCTGGAGCATTTATCACAAACATCTAATTTCAGTGCAAAAAGTTTCAAATTCTCTGTTCCTGGATTAGCCATCTGAATTTTTTGTCACAGACTTCTATCCCTGAATATAGACGTCTAAACAATAAAATTCAACCGTCTGATTTTAGTTCGAAAAATTAGAAATTCTCTGTTATCAAATTAGCCGTTTGTGTAAAAATAACAGACGTCTGTCCACAAAAAAAGACGTCTAACATAAACTATTCAAACGTCTGATCTCAGTTCAAAATGTTTTTAGTTCTCTGTTTCTTTTTAAAAGCATCTGAGCCGTCTGTCACTAATTTTTAGACGTCTGTCCTTCATTTTAGCCGTCTATTCTAAACATTTAGACATCTAAACTCTTCTTAATTGTTCATTGATTCTCTTATCTATAGGACTTAAGACGTCTGTATATTTTTTTAGACGTCTGAAACCCTGTTAGACAGAAAACCCTATAATTCAAACCAATGGCCTCCCTTCTTCAATCTTCTCTCAAAATCGAAATTCAAAACCCTAGCCTTCTTCAAAAACAATGGCGCCCAAATCAAAAACCAAGAAACAAAAAGGGGATTCTTCTCAACAAGCTCCTCATATTATCCCTACAGAAGATCAAATTGCCGCTTGGCTCTACCATGAACCCCGAAGTATGGCTCGTTACAAACATCTATCTTCTCTGCCATCATTTCACGGTATTTTCCATGATCTTGATCATTTTCCTGCTTACAAAATTAAGTTCTTTACTGATAGATCTCAGATCACCAGTCTTATTGATTTCAAAGACAATCAAGTGAACATATGTAGACTTAGTGTCCTATTATTTCTTGCAAATGTCAACAATCCCAAAATTAGGCTTCATAGAGATAAAGGAATGCTTTGGACAAGCGTATTTGGAAATATTCTACAAATAACTCTGGCTGACATTGGACGAATTTTAAAATGTAGCACAGATGGGGTCGATTTAGATGATTTTAAGTTAGAAGGTGAGGATCTTAAACACATAGAATATCATCTTTTTGAACTAGGACAGTCCACAGATAGATCAAATCATCTTCGTCCCCGACCTCGATTGTTGCTTAGAATGCTAATAAAAACAATATTTCCTCGGCAAGGAAGCCACGAGATCATTTATGATGATGAAGATAAGGCGCTTCAAGCAATATTATCAAATTTACAAATCAATTAGGCACAATATTTTTACGATGCATTTCGTACTTATCACGACTCGAAGAAGCGATCAATTATCTATGCCCCTTACATTACTTGTATACTAATTGACTTGTCTATTCAAAGTCCGGCAATTGAGTTTGAAAAGATTAAGGTATCCAATATTCGCTTTTTTAGTTTGATAGGATTACCGGAATCTCCTCCGACGTATCCAACATATCCTGATTATAAAGCAGAACAACTAGCTTTACAAAAAGAAAAAGGAAAAACTAAAGTAGGCAGTTCTGGACACGATGGAGATGAAGGAGATACTGAAAATGAAGGGGATGATAGAGATGAAGGGGAAGATGAAGAAGGAGAAGACGAAGCTATCGAGCAAACTTTTATCCAAAGTTCAATCCCGGAAAATTACGAGATTGAACAAAGTTCTGGAACTTCACGCACATATACAAAAAATAAAAAGCTCAAGTCCGACATCACCATCTCTAAAAATCAAAAGAAAATCTCTCAACAAATTGCACAAGGCTTTTCTTCCATCAATTCTAGATTCGATCATCTAGATGCCAAAGTCGAAGAGAATGCACGAGAGATGAAGAATGTCAAAACAATTCTTCGTCGATTGTGGAAAAATTCTCATGGATCTTCTCCTCCTCCCTCTCCAACTTGGGGAGACTGCTGAAAGAAGATGATTTCTTTTGGTTTGTCCTTTGGTCCAAAAACTTCAGGTTCATAAAATTCTGTATTTTTTTGTGTGGCTTTTAAAACTTATGTGTTGTTGTTTGTATAATTTACTATGTCTCTCTAAAACATATGTTTCACTGTGTTTTGGTTAAACTAATGCTCTGTCCTGAAAAATTGATTTTTTTTATCATCTTGGTACACACTTGGTTGATCAACTATGTATTTTCTACATTTCTTATCTATTTTGTGATATTCATGTACTAACATTTTTTTACACTCCTGTTACATTCGGTTTTAACACATATATTTTTCTTATTCACAGTTTTGTCACCCTTTAGTACAAACTTTTAATGTGTATTACTATCTCTTTATATCTCACACCCCTACAACTCTTTTTGTTAATGACAAAGGGGGAGAAATAATAACATTTCTGCTATATAAACTGGTCATATTGACAGGGGGAGCAAAAGGTATGGTTATACTAACCGTTGAATTTATAGTTGTCATCATCAAAAAGGGGGAGAATGTTGGAACCTTCCTTCTTTGATTTTAATGCGACAACTATATATTTCAACCTATATACTATGATGTCAAATATTCTTGCAGGAATCTACAAAGAGAAGCTATTATCATATCATCAACAAAGTTCAAGTTCTCAAATTTTATTATTTCTAAGTTAAATATTCTTGTACAATCTCTGATATGATGATAAAACACACACACACAAATATACTTTTGAAAATCATGTTTTAAAATAATAAATATCTTTAATTATTTAAAGATATAAAAAGGTATTTTCAAAATTATATAATATCTCAAGTTCAGAAGTGCTAAAACAAAGGAAGGAACAAAACAGTACAGGTTTAGACGTCTGTAGTTTTATCTAGCCGTCTAACATCAATGTCAGACGTCTGAGCCATCGGTATAAAGTACTTCTATTTCTATATGAAATAGACGTCTGTCAATTTAATAACAGACGTCTGTCATCATAGACAGACGTCTGAATTAAATGACAGGTGTCTGAAATGACTGATTTTTGTTTCTTCTATTTTTTGTATTTTTAACCTTAGTCAGACATCTGTCACTTTTCTCTCAGACATCTGAACTTGACGAACTGAAGCATCTCTTCATGAAATATCAAATTCTGAAGAGTTGTCTTCTTCATCAAGAGTTGCACTTCTTCTAATGGTTGCAACTATTAAATTAAAACTATTCAATACTATAAATAGAGATGAAAATCCACTATTTCAATAACTAATTATTTCTATCTATACTTGCTTTGTATTATCATAATCACAAGCGATTTTCAATTTCTACTTCCTATAAATTGCACGTTCAAATCATCATATCAAGAAGATTATAGGAAGGGTGTACAACATTGACTATATTCGTGTTATTCAAAGAACACACAAGTCAAGAAACAATTTACCAAATTGTATTTGAAGTCCTATTCGGTTGCTTAGGCAGAAAAGTCCTGTTCGGTTGCTCAGGCGGTGTAATACCTGTTCCTCCGGGTTAAGTGAGGGTTATTCGAGGAATTCCAGAAGGAGTATGGGACTGGACGTAGAACGGGAAGTTCGAACCAGTATAAAAATCCCTGGTGTCATTTTTATTACTGCTATTTACTATTATTTATAATTCCACACTTGCTAGACTAGTTTAAACTATATTATCGATCCATATACACTTTCAAGGTTGTCCATTCGAATTAGCATTGTATAGTGCTATTGACTTCGAAGGCTGTAAATCAGATCGAAATATTACAAGTGGTACTTGCCACTTCATTGGTCAATCTTTGGTATCTTGGTTCGATAAGAAACAAAATTGTGTTTCATTATCTACTTGTGAAGCAGAGCATATATCTACAGCTTTAGCTTGTACTCAAGTCATATATATGCAACAAACATTACGTGATTTTGGAGTAAATTTAACTAGCTCTCCTATTTTTTATGACAACACTAGTGCGATTAATCTATCAAAAAATCCTATAAATCACTCAAGAACTAAACACATTGACGTTAGACATCATTTTCTACGAGATAATGTTGAAAAGAATAATATATCATTAGAATTTGTTAATATAGATAACAAATTGCGGATATATTTAATTAACCACTTTGTGAATCTACGTTCATTAATTTATGACGTAATCTAGGAATATGTTCAATAAAGGATTTAGATACATAAGTGATAGTCACAATTTTCAAAAAAACTTTGTAAATACTAAAATTAGCTACTCAGCAACTACTGGTGTATAAGTTTTTTTTAAAAAATAACCAAATAATGAATGATAAAAAAACGTTTCCAACCTAACTTAAGTTAAAATTCTAAATTCACCAGCAATTAACTTTTCTAGAAATAGTATATTTTATTTATATAAAAAGAGTATTATTGTAATTAAAGTGTATTCTTGCTTATTTTGACGATCCAAAATATAGAAGAAACAGTTCGGGAATTACTAAATATGGGACCGTAGAGGTGGATTCAATCTAAAAAAAGAAGATTTGATTGAGTATCGAGGAGTAAAAGAATTTAGTCCAAAATACAAAATGAAAGTGGATCGGTTTTTTTTTATTCCTGAAGAGGTGCATATCTTACCTACACACTCGTCAATTGATTTCAGCTCGCCCTCCTCATATAGCAAATACCCTTCACCGAGTCATCAAACTCCTCCTTCAAGTAAATCACCATCTATGCAAATCATTCCTTCTCCATCGATTCATACTGGATTCTCACCTAAAGGTAAGAAAATCAAAAGTGCTATCAATTTTGAACCTTCTACTAATGCTAAAATTGACGAAATCCGTCACTACCAACAACAAATGATGGGTGTCCAAGGAGAAATGTAGTATGAACAAAAATGCCAAGGAGCCCACTTAAATTTCCTCGAGCATTGTGCTCTTGCTATATGTGGTCATTCACCAACTAAGAAAAGCATTTGTCAAAATAGCCCTCATATTTCTGAAGCTCCAATCACTATCGACAATACACCTCCAAGAAACTCCTAGTAATCAGGACCATCGAATGCTACTTGGAACAATACTCCAATTCACACAAACAGATGTTCTCCACTAATCTGTTGAATGAACATACCAAATTGGATTCGAATTCTTGGGAGCATATTCTGGACAATAATTTAGATGGCTCGAAAAATAATTAAGTCTCTTAATATTTATAACATATATATATATATATATATATATTCCTGTAATACATTATTTATGTAATCATATGTAATTGAATTTTATAACAAAATGTCAATATAATAATTTTCCATCAAAACAATTTATATAGGTTTATAATCATAAATATGCCAGTCTAGTAAACTAAAACCTCATTCATTCGACCGACCTATAGTGAAAAATATAATTTAGTCGACTTCAATTCATAACTCCATTCGACTATACCCCAACCTACTCTCAGGTTCAAACTTAACCTAGTTCAGTAGATTGAATAGGTCCCCAAGTCGACTGAACTTGGGTAGTTTTGACTATCTCCAAAAATTTAGTCGACTAAAACGATCCCAGCTCTTTGTCTCAAAAAAATTCCTGTTCAGTCGAGTGAAAACCCTATTCAATCGACTAACCGGGCTTGAAACCGTCTATTAAAAACCAATCTTCTACATATCTCTTCATTATTACATCTTCTTCTCCAACTCAAACCTCCAAAACCCTAGATCCACTCCAATGCCTCCCCATCCAAAACTTCCAGTCAACAAAAGCCGAACTCACAAACAAAAAGAGGCAAGTTCTTCTGCTACTCCATCATATCTAAAGTTTGCATCTAATGGTCAGATCCTCAAATGGCTCAATGGGAGTACAACAGCCCTCTAAATTTTCAATGACCTCAATGATAAGATATTTTTCCCTTCTACAAATTAAAGGATTTTGGAACATTCGATATTGAGTCCATCGCTACATAGCACAAATGCATTTCCTTGATTGATGATCGTTATAACAAGGTAAAAGTTTATCCATTCCTTGTCAAATTGTTCTATGCAAACTTGTGTGGAAATTTTTACTCACCTCCCAACAACGATTATGATGGTATCTTATGAAGTAAAGTTTTGGGAATAGATATTGTACTATCTGTCAGAGATTTGGATACTATTCTTGGTTGTTCTAACATCGGGCTAGATCTTGATGACATTGATCACCACAATTTTGCTTACGATTCCTTTAGCAATCTATTTCGTATTCCAAATAGCAAAAAGACCGTAGTGAATTTACGTCCCCAAGCTCGTATTTTAAACCAAATGATCCTTCATTCCATCTTGCCATGGACCAAAACTTATGAAAAAATGTTTGAAACTAATTAAAAAAAATTGTATCCCATCTATTCAAAACAAAAGTTAAATTGGGCACGTATTATTCACAATGAAATTAAAAGCTTTCACGCACGATCTAGACACACTATTTTCTACGGTTCTTTTATGATAAAACTATTCATCCACTATGGAATCAATGTTGATCAAATGCAAGACTTCGTTCTTCCAAAGGTTATGGATCAAAAAGCTATTGCTCTTATGAAGCTACCCCCTACAATGGAAACACTTCCATCATATAGTGTTTTCTTATCTAGTGTTCAGGAAATATAGCTCAATCATCTTTCCAGCTAACTCCAGCTAATGTTCAACCGAAAATCGAAGAAGAAATTAACTGGCCTACAGACGGGGATCAAAATATCTCTTTAATGCAACCTTCAAGGATCGTCTCATCAACCAATGCCATTTTAAAGAACCAAGAAATAATATTCAAGCAACAACAAGTTCTTATGAAAAGGCATATATCATTTGAAAAAACTACCTTGAGCCTTTTAGAGAAAATTTGGAACAAGCGTAACTCTTTTTCTCGCTCACCTTCACCTGCTAACTCGAACCGGGAATCATGAACACCTCAATGATGTTAATTTCATAAGTATCTTCCATCATGAACTTTGATATATGTATCCCTAGTTTGTTATGTATCTTAAACATTTGTCTTTTCATTTGTTCTCTTGTTGTACATTTGTTATGTTTATCCTAGTTTGTTCTGTGTCTTAAACATATCTAGTTTGTTGTATACTATATGCATCTCTAGTTTGCACTATGGTATGTTTATCCTGTGATGTTTAATTTATGTTTGTCAACTTGTGATTGTTACCTTGTCATTTTCTCTTTTATTATCAACTTGTTTAATCTTTTTAATGATGCCAAAGGGGGAGAAATATTGATAAGGTAAGCATATATTAAGTGGGATCATTACATTATAAATATTTTTTGTATAGTTGCCATCATCAAAAGGGGGGAGATTGTTAGAACCTCAGTTTGAAGTTTTAATGATGAAAACTATATATATATATATCATACTATTCAGAAAACAGCAAGCTATCAACCAAAGAGACAAGTAGAGCACTAAGGAAGGATCGTCAACAGTTCAAGAAGATCAAGGTACGAATCATCAAGGGTCAAAAGTATGTATATTGTCTTAGAATATGTTGTAAAATCTCCTTGACAATTCACATACACACCCAAGAATCAAAAATTGAAACACAAAATGAAAAATTAAGGCTATTTACAAAAACTGTTTTAACGTAGTTCAATCGACTGGCCAATAGCCTCATTTGATTGAGTATAGTCGACTGAACCTGCTCAATTTATTTAGAGGCATTAACTACTTGTGGTGTGCAGTTATGGTCAATGGTTAGCTCTAGTCGGAATACCGTAATGTTATCCTGTTTAGAAGTTCAACTAGTAACGATTTGCTTCTAAATAAACAGATGACCCATTACTAGCTGAACAAATTAGAAGACCTGAAGAAGGAATTAAGATTGATGATTTAAAAGATTTTAGCCTTAACCAGAATGGATGGTTGAGAAAGAAGGGAAGGTTGTGCATTCTTGATGTTTGTAACCTAAGGAAATGAGTTTTTAGGAAGTGTCATCGATCGAAGTTTAATATTCACCCTGGAGGAACTAAAATATAC
Organism: Allium fistulosum; assembly: GCA_030737815.1. Classification (NCBI taxonomy): domain Eukaryota; kingdom Viridiplantae; phylum Streptophyta; class Magnoliopsida; order Asparagales; family Amaryllidaceae; genus Allium; species Allium fistulosum. The sequence goes on along the minus strand of CM060907.1, from coordinate 873,228,148 downwards.
CAAGATTGAAGAGGAGTTTCTTATGGGATGGAACGAAGAGAGATGTAGGGTTGTAGGTAAAATAATGTTTGAATTGCCAATGAGAAAAAGCCTATCATCAGAAACCAAGTGGATTGCTTCAATATTTAGAAGTGCCACCTCGAAAATGAGACTCTATATCCATGGATTTTATCAATGGGTTGTCAAGGACAAATAAGGAAAATGAAAGTATTTGGGTCGTCGTAGATAGACTGACCAAGAGCGCACACTTTATTCCCGTTAACTCAACAAGAATGCCACGTACTCTGGCAAAGTTTTTTATGAAGAATATTGTAAAATTGCATATGATTCCTAGTAGTATAGTCAATGATAGAGATACTTTGTTCACTAGTGACTACTGGAAGAGTCTACAAGAAGTATTCGGTACCAAGCTGAAGTTGAGTACCACTTATGATCCATAAACAAATGGGCAAACAGAAAGAGTTAAAGTTCTTGAAAATTTTGTTAAGGCTTGTGTACTAGACTTTAGAAGGTCATGGGAGGACTATTTGCACTTAGTCGAATTTTCCTACAATAATAGTTACCAAACTAGTATAGGAATGCTGCCTTTCGAAGTTCTTTATGGAAGGCCGTGCAAATCACCAACATGTTGGTTGGAGATCGGAGACGAACTGATTCTTGGTCCAGATTTGGTAGAGTAGTCATGGGAAAGATTGAATCGATTCAAACAAGGATGAAGGAAGCTCGGTCTAGGTAGAAAATTTATGCAGATAAGAGGCGTAAGGTGTAACGACCCAGAATTTCTGTCATTTGAAATTCGAATATTTAATTAATTTTAAATATTAATAAGTAAGATTTGGAAGTCGAATTTATTTAATTTCGATATAATGATTTAATTGGGCGATTAAATTATTAATTTAATACTTGAGATTGGGTAAATAATTGAAATCTAAATTAAATGTGATTAAAAATGATTTATAAATTTATATTAAATCATATTGGAGTTAGAATGAAGTTTGTAAACTTTTAAAATCGAATTAAAAGTTAAATTGTGAAAATTGAATATTTTAATATTTAATTGACGAGTGAAAATGACCATTTTTCAAACAGTCTCGGATTTCGACGAAATTAGTTTCATCGGATCCGTAATGTGAAATTATTGTAAGATTTCAAATTTGGTGTCAATCGGATGTACAGTTTGTTTGGGACAAGCCAAAACGCATCGAAATCGTTTTAATCGGTTTAATTTAAATTGATCGTTTATTTCCGTAACTCTCATATACGATCGAATTAGCTTCTGAAACACGTTCCATTACGTCCGGAACGTGGGGTAAACCTTACGAACGCCTGGCGGCACGTTGGATTTGGAGTTCGTTTGTAAAGGCTCGAATTTGTGAAAATATATTATTAAATTAATATATATAACCTATATATATGAATACATGTAACGACCCACTATTTTAGACCATTCAAATCGACAATAATCCACACATGTCTGACTTGAATAATTCAAAATAACAGATTGTAAATAAATTTGGAGCAAATGAAATCAAATACACAGAATCACAAACACAGAACATATCAGAATAACTCGCAGCGGAAATAAAATACCATAGTAGTTCATGAAGCTACTATATACAAACTCTCAAAAACATATTACATAATATCATTCTAAAAACATATACAATAGAAATCCCAAATACATAGAAGTTTATAAATACCAGATCTGAAATAGAACAACTGAACTGGAAGGAAATAGATAACTAGACAAGCAGAATCTCCAGCGATTCCTAGCTCTAGAACAAAATCCAAAGCTAAGCTGTAAATACTCAGGCTGACCCGAGCGTAAAGTAAAACACAAAACACTCGAGTCAGGACAATATATACTTATATAATGTAAACCAACTCAAGTAAACTGTAGTAGAAATGCACAATAACTCAAAGGATGCTTGGGACCGCCCATCCTTTAAGGATCAGTTAAACTATAAATTAAATACATCCCGTGGTTAAAATTTCAAAATGGTATTTTATACTTCGAAATAAAATATCATTCCAAAATTCAATATCATTCAAAAATCCATTTCAAAATATCAAAATATCATATTTCAAAATAGTTTATATTTCAAAACAAATTACTTCATTTTAAATCATAAAATGAAGTTATTATATTTAATAATTAAATTATTAAATTTCCAAAAATTTAACTTTTCAAAGTTCATTCGTTCACTTAAATTAATTAAAACAATGAAAATTCAACTTTCGCAGCATTTAGAAAATGCTACGAAAAGTCACATTTAAAACAGTTCAATTTAACAAAAGACAGCATTTAAAATGCTGTAATAGGGTTACATTAGTTTCAAATAAACTTAGTTAAATTCAACCATTATAACATTTACAAAAATGCTATAATAGCCTTTAATTAAATTTAGCCATTTGGTTCATTATTATCAACTACAGCATTTACAAATGTTGTATTATCATTTACATTAGAATTAATAACATTTCAGAAATGCAGTTAATTAACTTCAAATATTCAGTATAATTTCACAAACAATTATATTTTTATATAAATCATTTTTAACTTATAAAATCATATAATTTCACTTTTAAAACAATCATTCAAATACCCTTATATTCATGATTTTATAAAGTTAAACCTCCATTCAAAAATCAAAATTTAATAATAATTCACTTATTAAATTCCAATATTAAATTATAAATTCATTAAATTAAATTAACTTAACACTTAAGTTTAAATTTTCAAATATAACTTAATTCCATTTTATTTACTTAACTTAAATTTCACTTTTAAGCCAAATTCACAAATTTCCAATTTTAGTTATATTTCAAAATTTCAACTTAAATATTCATTCATTTCACATTTTTACTTTATTCAAAAATCATTAATATATTATAAAATCATTTAAATTAACTTTAATCCAAATTATCATGAATTTATCATATTTCATATTTAATTTAAATTCCAATTATCACCAAATTAAAATTTCCCAAAATAACTTACATTTCAGATTTTCTAACTTTACCATTAATTTATTTCACTTATAAATTTTCAAAAAAAATCAATAATGCTTTACAAAAATCATTTAAATAAAATTTAAATCAAAATATTATAACATTTACATTTCTAAAATATTTTAAAATTTTTAGAAAAACATATTTTAACTACAGGTCTGTATTTCATTTTTAGCCTAGGTAAAGTGATACGGGTAATATATCATTTCAACCCGTAATTTACAAAGAAAACCCGGGTTTGATCATTTCAAACCCGCAATCCCAAGTAAATGAAAATAATTGAAAATCATTCAGGCCTATCATTTCAGCCCATAACGATTTTCTCCTATTCTAAAGTCCGTTCGGGTATGTATCATTTCAACCCATAGTGATTCTAATCTAAAGGGAACTTGCAGTGTGATAAACTGATAAAAATAATAGAACAGCATAATATAACAGTAACATATAATATAATAGGTGTTTAAGCATGGGTGAACATCATAAAATCATAACATAGCAGGTGTAACATGATAATGCATTTTACAGATTCAAAAGGGGTCAATTCACTAGTTATATATGTACATATTGTCTGGTGAGAATAACTCACTGGTTTGAGCTGGAGATACAACGACGAATACACAAATGAGATCCACACAAGCACGATAACACGACACAGAGATGAGTGGAAGAGCCAAAGTATCAATTCCCTTGAATACAAGTCACAGAAAACAATCTAATATACATAAGTTTTTAATTCAAAACTACTAAACTAGGCTAGAAATAACTGCATAAATCAAAGCTGAAATGCTTTGCACTTGCTTCCAACGCACTCTAGGTTCAGCCATAAGGTATACTACAGGTCTAAGGTAAGATTTGGATCAGGTTTTGGTTGGGTATGGTCGGCCTAACATGGTTTGTTGATGAAGCAAAGGTTTGTGTGCATGAAACTGCACAACTATAAGGCACAAAACAACGTTTTCAAGGCAACAAAAGTGGTTTCCAAAGCAACAAAGGTCACGACCACAAGCAAGCATGGCACGGCCAGGTCTGTAGTGGACTGGAAGTGATGTGGCAGAGGGTTTCAGGTCTGGTAAGGTCTGGAGATGGTGGTGCAAGGGGCGGCCAAGGTGGTGGTTTGAGGTGATGAAGGCAAAGAAGCTAGGCTATGTACATATATGTAGGTTTTGCTCAATTTCTTGGTGGATCTGATCCACAAGGGTGCACGGATAGGCTTGGGTAGAGGGCTGGAGGTGGTGGAAACCTGATGTGGTGGTGTTGGAGGTGGCCATGGTGGTGGAGGAGGGAGTGGCCGAGCAAATAGATGAAGGCAAGTGCAAGTTACATAAGAAAAACAAGAAAAAAAATGGAAAAAAAGAATGAAAGTTTACCAAGCTTTCCAAGGAGATGATGGCCGAAATTTTTTTGTGGTTGAGGAGTTTTTGATTGTACGTGAAAAATATGAGAATAGTCAGCTGAAAGAATGAGAAAAGAACGGCCAAAATTGAAGTGGTGTTGGTTGAAATGAAGAGGCAAGAATACAAAGAGACTAGGTATACAAAAGGACTCAAACTCTTCAAATTTCCCTAATTTCTTTTTGCATATTAAAACAAATGAAAATGCTGATAAATAAAGATAAAACTCAGAAAAAAAATGAATTCATAAAATAAATAAATAAATTTTAACTAAATATAATTAAATAAGGAAAATAGCTTAAAAATGTAAACTAGGCTAAAAAAATGGAAACAAATTCTATAAGCTTTGGAAAATTTTTATTTAAATTTAACTACATGTAAAATGAATATAAATAAAGTAGAAACACAGCAAATACAAGTGAATGCATAAAATAAATAAATAAATTTTAAATCATATATAATTAAATTAAGAAAATAGCAAAGAAAATGGGAACTAGGTTTTAAAATTGAAAATAAATTCACTAAACTTTAGAAAAATTCTATCAACACTTTAAAAATATTTAAAAGACAAAATATATATAATATAGCATAAATATACAAATTAGAATAAGATATATCAAATAAAAATATCATTTATATAAATTAAAATAAATAATATTGTTAAATAAAACAGTTTACACTCAATATTGTAAAAAGCATAACTTTCACAATATAACTCTGATTTCAACGAAACGAAAAGCAGTATTCTAAAAATTTAATCTATTTTCATAATAAAAGATAAAATTCAAAATTTCAAATATTTAAATTTAAAATTTAAAAGTCAAAGTTTGACCCAAATTGACCAAAAATCAATATTCAGGAAAATATTCAATTTATACCAGTTTGAAATTATAATTCACATAATAATCAACATTTATATTTAAAAATGAAATGTTTGAAGAAAAAAAATTTACAATTACTTAAAATAAAATAAAGTCAAATTTAAATATATGCAGAAATCTAGGGTTGTTACAATACATTTGCGTGAAAACGTTAAACCCTAATTTTTCTTCACCGGCCCCCACAAACAGTTTCAATGGCCAGAAACGTCCTATTTTACTTCTCGTTTTTCGCAAGATCCACACTATAATTTTGAAAACTTCCAACACGAAAGATAAAGAGCGTTGCGAGATCTTCGATTCCATACGGGTGTGATCGTTTTAAGTGGCAAGGATTGATGGCAATTCGTCCTCAAAGCCACCACGTTCATGCACGTTGTTCGAGAGCATGGTAAGGCCGAGCTTGGCGAGGCTCCGACCGCAGATGGAGTCGGTGATGGCCTTTCGCGTGATGGTGTTTGATCGATCTGGAATCGATCGGTGGCGACTCGATAATTCAAGGGAAGAGGGAGGCTATGGGTTGGTCGCGATTTCGTGAAACTGGGAAGAAGAAACGCGCGTGCGTGGACAGATGCGATGCAAGGAAATGAACGGTAGTGATTGATCTAGGGTTTAGATTTGAAAATAAAAATTTGTAAATTGATTAATATAAATTCGTATAATGTTTAAAATATCATAACTTGGTCATACGTTATCAGATTCCGACGAAACTTTTTGCGTTGGAACCGTATTGACGAGCTCTTCACAATGGCGCTGGTTTGGAGTCAATTGGAGTCAGTGAAAATTTTGAGTAAAATTAAACGTAATTTTATTCGAAATAAAACGCTGCAACCATTATTGAAAGCAAAGTGAGAACTTCTCACTCAATCGAATATTGTGTTTCGATTTAAATTTTAAATAGTTAGATTTAAAAATTTTGATAATGTTGATTGTGATGATTGAATGATGATTGCTATTTATTGTGTTAAATAGACCCTATACGCCGTATATTAAGCGGAGGTTATTTATTAAAAACATATACCGTGATAATTCTACTGTGAAGTGGAATTGGTATTATATATGTATATAGCAATATATATATTGGAATATGTATATATTGGAGTTGTTGATTTCCCGCATTATATAGCGGATGAGACCCTATTGCGCCGCATAATAGCGGATAATATTTATAAATCCCATATACCGCGATAATTTCACTGTGAAGTGAAATTGGTATTGTGCTAACATCTGTGGATGCAGGGAAACAGGTTGGAGGGATCCAACTGGATTCCTCAAACATTTGAATTTATTACAATGTTGTGTGTTGATTTATTTATAATCATTGTGTGATTATATTGTGATGGAATCTGTAGACGGCTATAAATTAGCCGAAGATATTTTTGGTATCGATGGATACCAGAAATATTTAAAATTGGATTTTTGAAAATATAAGTTGAAATTTATCGAAAAATTCATTTTTGATAATTGGATAAATTAAAAAGGAGTTTTATAAGATAAAAGTCTTATTTTCGAACCGTATTGAATTTAATTTCAAATTTTGGAAAAGGGCTAAATAAATGGATTTCGGAAATATCAATTATAAATTGAAGAATTTATTTGAAATTGGATTTTAAATAGATTTGAAGAGATAAAGAAATTTATTTAAAAAGGGAAACCTTTTGGAAATGTTTGGAAATTTATTTGATTTAAATTAATCAGATAATTAAATTTATCCTATCTATGGTTGTTTGGATTATATTGGATGTTGAATTGTTTGACATCTTTGACGTGTGATACTTTGTGATATATTTGATTTGTGTGTGATTTGTGATCTATTTATCTGTGATATATACATCTGTGATCTGCGAATGTGAGATTCTGATATTGTTTCTGTTTCTGTGTTTTCTGTTGTTTCTTCTTTCTTTTTCTTCTATCTTCTTCTACCTCTTCTTTTTCTCCATAACAAATCGGTTTTCCGGCATTCGATTGCTCGGCAGTTGATAAAGTGGACGTATTAATGTCGATTTTCGAGCGACGAAAAATCACGTTCGTTACATAAGGATTTAGAGTTCTCAGTGGGAGACCATGTTTTTGTTGAAGTATCACCGATGAAGGGAGTGGTACGGTTTGGGAAGTCAGGGATATTGGCATCGAGATATGTTGGTCCATTTCCTATCATAGAAAGGATCGGGAAACTCGCTTATCAGATAGAATTACCGAATAGTTTGGTAGGAGTCCATAATGTTTTTCATGTTGTTCATCTTAGGAAGTGTGTGCATGATCCAAGGACTACAAATTGCATCGATTGTATTAGAATATTTAGCGGTGGAACCGGATATGACTTTTATTAGAGAACCAGTTCGTGTTGTAGCAAGAGATGAGAAGAAGTTAAGGAATGAGACAGTCAAGTTAGTGAAAATCCAATGGAGTGACAATGTGAAAGGTTGTACTTTAAAGACAAAAGACAGGATTAGAGATACTTATCCCGAGTTGTTTTGATGGTATGTTCTATATATGTCATATAGACTTTTGGCCAGCAGGATGTGCTAGTGTTGTTGTTATGTATTTGTTAAACATGTTTGCATGATTGATATGCTTGTTAATTTCCTTATCGTAATTTCAAGGATAAAATTCTTTAAAGGGGAGCTTGTAACACCCCTAATTTTATTTAACATTCTTCAGGAACTTTAATTAGATAAATAAAATAAAATAATGGATGTGATGTGATAATGAGAATGAGATTTGTTAATTAATTAGGTCTAGCCTTAATTAATCAATTAAGAAGATTGTTTTAAACATAAAATATGAAGGAATTTAAGGGAGGAGCATAATGGGAATAATCCCTTAATTCATTCCTAAATCCTCACTCTTTCATTCATTCTCACTACATTTTTCAATATATCAAAACATAACCTAAAGAGGCTGGCCATACTTAGAAGACAAGGAAGAGGAAATCAAAGAGAAAAGCTAAAGGAATTAATCAATATCCAATCTCAATCTCTCTTATCCAATCTAGGGTGAATAATAGTATCCATCCTATTTATTTATGTTTGTTTTCGAATCTATGAATGATTCTAAATTGATTGTGAATAATGTCATGCTTTGATTGATTATCATTATCAGATTGAATGATGATTTATTGGAATTTTTATGAAATTGTTTTAATAGGTTTTAAAGGCAAAATCTATGTTTTTAATCTTCAACTGATTTGAAATTTGAATATGTTGTGTAAAACATTATTTTGAAGATGGGTTTTTTATTTCATAATTTTCCAAGTTTATATGAATTTTCTAAGAGGTAAAAGGTGTTTATTTAGGATTTTAATTATTAATAATAATTAAATTAATATTTTGGTCCTAAAATTTTATATAAGGAAGAAGATGGAAATTCATTTTTTGGGTGATATTTAGGTATTTTTTCCTAGTGGTTATGATTTTCTATAAATTTATTATTCTAGAAAAGTGTTTAATTAATACAAGATAAATTAATTAATTATAAGTGTTTGTAAAGATATTTGAGAAGGTAGAATAGATCTACCAGCAATTTCTGAAAAGAATATGTAAAGCATTTTATTATCCAATGATAATTTGACATGGGGCAAGGGTTAGTGGAAAATTATTTCTTTAACATGAAGTAAGTTTGTTTTCAACGTAATTATAGGAATTCCATTTAGAGACTTGATAACCCTCCTTCTTAAAAGTCGATTATTATAGGAGCCGATGCACGTGATCGATACTTGGTATCCATGTGGTGCATCCGCCTTTATAGAGACTCATCATCAAATGCTTTAAGGGGTCGAGATTTCGTGTTTTGTGGAGGCTTGACAACCCCATGGGTATAGAAATTCGATGCCTTTATTTTAAAAGACTCGGCATTCTTAAGTTTTAAGAACTCCATAACCCTATGTATTTTAGAGGCACTCCAACCTTATTTTTTTATAGGTTTGACACCTCTTATTTTAAGAACTTGATATCCTCTATCTTATAGAGATTCGACAGCTTTAATATAGCTACTCAGCAGCTATATTTTAGCAGCATAACTACTGTATGTTTACAAACTCGATAAATTTGATTCTCAAAACCTCATGTTTTAAGAAATTCAACATCTACTATATTAAGTGATTCGATGCCATCTTGAGTAGGTGCTTGACACCTGTATTTTAGCGACATGTATAGCCGTATGTTTATAAATTCGAAAGCTATGTTTTAAAGGCTCGACAGCCTTATGTTATATAAATTATATAGCTATATTTATAGGCTCAATGGCCTTATGTTTTACAAAGCAAATAGCTATGTTTATAGGCTCGATAGCCGTTTTTTTTAGGTCGACATCCCTGTTTTAACAGCTAATGTTTTAAAGGCTATGTAAAAAAGGCAGTGCTTTGGCACAAGATTTTAGCTAAATATATTAGCTATGTTTTTCTTGTTTTAAAAATGATTTCAAGTGGATTATCTCTCTAAAATTAAATGTTCACAAGGAAATAAAATAGTGTTTTAGCTCAAATTTATATGGACTTTGCCAAAGGAATTATTACTAAAATTTAAGTAATTTTATTACGAATGTGACCACTGGGTGAACATATTTTGATGGATGATGTTATATGTTCTTGTTATCATTTGATTAGTTAAATTTGCATAGTTATCATTGTCATAATCACATTTTCATGACCTAACATTGCATCTTGGGAATTGGAAACAGGATTGCCAGTTAGGTTGTTCCAATAGCGAGTATGGTCAGACTAAATTCCTTAGTGAGTAAAATTGCATCCAGAAGATCAGATAGATCAATTGTGTTAGGATGCACTAAACTGGACAAAAGGTATGACTCATGGATTTAAAACCAGGTAGGATTATAGGTGGGACTGGTGTAGGGTCGCATCCTATGCTTCAGCCATTAGCCCCTAGTTGGTAAAGGTCCATGATTCTAATGCGTATGGCTTCTCATTAATGAAACAAAAGGATGTTTACGCATAAAAAGGAACTCGTAGCTCTATACGCTCACCAGAATATATAAGTTGTCTTACTCCTAACGTATCTAGAGATTTTGGAATATCTGGTTAAAGTTTTAGCCCGAGTTAGCCCGATAGGTTATTGGTTGGTCTGCGAAACCATTAAGTTCCTAGTGACCCTAGGAAAACTATGATTTAAGACAGACAATTTAATTTTTGGGAAGGGTAAACCTTGGGTATGCTTAACCATAGGATGACAAACTAGTCAGACTCACCCATGTTGCATGCATGCATATTTGGATGAGATACTAGTGAGGGGGAAACCTGTTTTGCTCAGCGGCGTGGTCTCACTAGATATCTATTTTGTTTGGGATGGTATATTATTAATTACACTAGGTTTTGTCTGACCCGTAGTTTTTGTTTTTCCCTCAAACTCTCGGGTGCTCAATTGAGTAGGTCGGGAGTAGGGATTTTCAAGCTAGTTGAATAAGCTTCCAGAGACGTGTAGGATGGTAGCTACCAAATGTTAGGAATTTATTTCCATTGTGTTGTTTAAAGCTTATGTTTGTTTGAATGGATTTAATGATAGAACTTATAACTGTCCAGTGGTTAGACACCTAAAGGGGCACCTTCATATGTCGCTCTTGGAATATATTTGTAATTATTTTTTCTAAACAGGGAATATATTCGATTATGAACTGAGATTCTGTAATGAATATGAAAGTTTATTACTGAAATATGTTTTGAAAATTTTCTTATTATTGCGCTCTTAATGTTATATACAATTAACTGACCTCATTTTGTCACCGAAAAATAATACTATTGATGGCTGCAGCATTAGTAGTGCTTATTTTCGGGCCTCAAAATGGGAGATGTTACAAAGTAAGAAAGACGGATCATTACAGTATAACTATAATCGAAGCGGAGTTTCCACATTGAAGATCAATAGTATTCCCAAGTCAAGATAACTGTGTAATTTTTTCATATGATATTGTTTGTTTAACCTTTGTTATATTGACCAATAGAAAATTATTGAGTGAGCCATTCCATAGTTATCTAATAACTATTAGCACGTAACCCCTTGGTCCCCCTAGCAGCCATGAATAATACACTACCCAACATTTGGAGAGCATTATGTACTCTATTCTCAACGGATGTATCGATATCCAATCTCGATACATCTTGAGTATGAATATTTAAAATGGTATATTTATTTTTATTGCAATAAATTACTCATGGTTACAACGCTTTGGAACTACTATCATAAAGCATACCATTTATGGATTTTCTGTTAAATATACTTTTAATTAAATTAGTTAGTCAATATAGCACATTATATCAAGTATATAATAGAAAGAAAACACATTTTATTTTACATAATTGCCCTTAGGGAATACCCCTAACTCTACTAATCTACCACTTGCACTTAGCGTCAATTATGGAATCTTATTCCAACTTCTCTAATCGGTTTCCTCAAACCAATTGGGTCAGTCCCTTAGTGAAGGGATATGCTATTATGTTTCAATTATTTACTCTATCAATCAACTCTCTCTGATGCTGAAAAACTACCTTTATTATGTGGAACAATTTGAAGTATGTCCCTCGACTTCTAGTGAGCTTCAAAATCTATTATGAAATATATCATTAAATTGTTATAATATAACAATGTTATGGGATTCTCAACATTTGGAATCACCCTCAGCTTGGTTATAAATTTATGCATTTATATTCATATACATTTTTTTATTGTAGCGCTATTCAAGGCGATGTACTTGGCCTTTTTTATTGAATCAGCAACAGTCTTTCATTTGGAACATTTCCAATTAAAGATTCTTAACTTGAATTTATTATTGATGTATTATACTCAATATTTTTTATGAAAGTTTAAATCTTGGCACTCGTTCATAAGGAGTTTGTTGTTTTTATAAACAATTCTCTAGTTTTTCATAAATACACGAGAACACATCGAATAATAATTAAGTGATATCAATTTGGATTTGATAGTTGCTTCATGTATCAAATACATAAACAAATCATGATATCGTAGACAACATAACATGTATGAAAATTTCTATTGTCAAATCAATCTTACGTGATCCATATTAAACATTTTAATAAGGTGTCCTTGCGTATCGGTTGGGATATTTCCAATATCTTTTATACTTACTATAAAAGACATCATTTACAGATCTAATGTCGGGTATTAAAATAACTAAAGGTAATTTTAACACAAGTATATCATTAACAATCAGTAATGTGTTGTTTACTTATGACTTAGAAATATTTATGTACCTTTTAACTTTCTTTCTTAGGAGAACATGCTTTCTCTACATTTTGATTGACAATCAATCTATTTAATATTTCTATGAAAACATTCGTTTAATTTTGATGCTTATCAAACGATACTTTCATATATGTTTATGGATCATATCCAAAATCTCACAAACTCAATATCACTTCCACTAACTTCGAAATTCATTGGTTATCATGTGTAAACAGTTCACTTTAAATCATTATTTATAATTTTCTATTTCAACTCATGTGTACCAAAAACATAAAGTCATACCGTGCGATAATTTTGTGAGTAGAATCCTAACTAACTTGAGCATATCGAATGGTGAATCTATTACGTTAATTTCAACAACCGAAATACACGGCATTATTCTTATCAATATGGATCACTATATTCCAACTGCATTTATCTTTCTCTTAAAGACACATTTGTGGTCAATGGACAATTTCCTTTTGGATACATATATCATGATCATATTTTTATAATGTACTTGGAATCTATTTTGGATTTGTGCATCTACCATTGTTAATACCACAGATAATGATTTTGACGACAACGACTACATAAATATAGATACTAATGTTTTCCTGAGTAGTATAGAATATTTTGTAGGATGTCATACAGGTTTATACAAATACGGAATAATCAAGTTTGAAGGTTGATCAGTAAAAAGACTAAAGATCAAGATTCAGAGATGATCAAGATAATCGAAGGCTCATGAGTTTAGAGATGAAGACAAGAAGAGTTCAAGACTATAGTTTATAGTAAATAAACATAAGAATATTTTGTCAAAGTCCTTGGATAGCAAACATTTTATTCTTTGAATACTTTCTTATTAGATATTTAGTATTATTTTATTATCAAAAAAAATTCTTTTTTATTCAAAATATATATATTTTTACAAAAAATTTATACAGAATTTTATATTAAAATATTTTAGAAACTATGCTTAAATAATTTTTCAAGAGTTCAAAAATTTTGCAACATATTAAAAGACATTTTTTTAATAACATACATATATGTGTCAACATATGCTACATAGATATGTCGACATATAGTCCGTTGGAGAGATAGTTTTTGAATTTTGAAAAGTTATGATTTTTGATCACATCTCTTCATAAATAGACACATCCTTTTAAACGTTATTTAAACCAGTTAAAAGATGCCTTTTTAATTTTAAAAAGTTGTGATTGTTTGTTACATCTTTTCACAAATAGACACATCTTTTCAAACATTATATAAAGGGTTAGAAAACGAACATTTTAAAAACTTTTCTATATTCTGCTTACTCTGAACTCTCACTACATATTCTCTTAAATTCAAATTCTAATTTACTCTCTACAAACTACTCACTTATCTGCAAGTACTCTCTCATCAATTCAAAGATCAAAGTGCTATCAAAAGGGCTATATGATGTCTTTTATCCAAAGTACAAATGTCTATATTTGGAAATCAAAAACTCTCTACTACTATTTGTTTCGGTGCGCTTGTTGCCCGTTCAAATAAGCTTAGTTTATTAATTTGCACATTTGTATGATTTATGTGGATAATATGTGTAAAACATATATATTTAATAAAATAGTTTGGTTTGCTTCTAAATAAAATGTTTGATATGAATAATCATCTATCATATATATAATTGTATTTATATAGTTGTTTCTCAGAATAATTCTATAATTAAAATTAATTTTGATTCCATTTACAAACATCATCATATAAATAGGGGGAGTTTATTTTTCTTTACCCATTTTTGTCGATGATAAAAGGGGAGTATTAATCCAAAAAATGGATCAACATCCGGGTTGAATGTGAAAGCACCAGTCATGTTTCCCAGAGCAAACAATATAGAGAATAAATGTAAAAAGAGCAGAAATAGTAAAGAGACAAGAAGATTTTTATAGTGGTTTGGCTATTAATGAAGCCTACGTCCACTTTATAGATTTTATTGGCCGACTACTATTACAAGATTGATTTGGTTTACAATATTATTGAATCACCTAAATTAGATCTAAATCACAGGTAACCGGAGGATCTCAGTTGCTCCTTTGTGACTGTTGTGTGGGAAAAGAAGAGTGAAGAAGAGTAATGGCAGAGTTGCAATATCTAGTCTAGAGATCCCTTTCATATTGCAGATGGGATGGTATTTATAGGGGTTGGAGAGCACTTGGGCCATAGCCAATTTCCAGAAGCCTGTAGTCATTATGTAGAGGAAGCCCAAGAAGTTTGGAGGTTATCGAAACATACTATTTGGATCGATACCGATCCAATTGGATCAGATCGATACTGATCCAAATAGTTTACCATTTTTGATGCTTCGACTACTTGGTTGCCTTTCTTACTTCGTTTTGATGTTCTTCATGTGATGTCGTGGCTTATTGACTTGTTTTGATGATGTTTCACCTGTGGGCTAGATTGAATTGTATTCTGAGTCAGATGAACCTTCGCCCCTTAAGCTTGGATGTTTGGAATGCTACCAAACTTGTTAAGTGAGCTTAGTAGAGGCATAGAGTCATAATGCAAATGGAATAGGGCATATATGAGCAATTAATTTGGATCGGTACTGATCCAGTTTGATCGAATCGGTGCCGATCCGAAAATTTTGCTTATTTTTAGGCTAAACTCTTTGGAGACTCTTATCTATCTTTCTTAGCCCTTCCAGTCAAGTTTCAAGTCATTCTAGCTTAGCTTGAATGTTCTAACTCCTTTTGAATTCAGCTGGGTTAAAAACCCGGTTAACATTTGCCCACCAGGGTAGTACACTTTCGTTGAAAACAAGGTATGCTTTAGAATTGACTATCTTTGGGTTTCCGTTTTAAGGATTTTCATTGATCGTGTTGAACTATCTCGTGATATGTCTGTAAGCTATTCAGCTTTCAACGTGGATCTTCATTGCTTGTGATTACTCAGTAATTTGGACTTGAGTTTTTCAGGGATGTATACGAACATCAAGGAGGTCATTTTGGAGAAATTTGGCGTTGCATAGGCGAAATAATTCGGGTCGGTACCGATCCGATTGGGTCAGATCAGTACCGATTCGAGTACTTAGATAAATTTTTGCCAAAGATCATTTTTTTCTTAGTTTACCAACCGACCCGATCCAGTCACTTCACTTCTGGTCTTGCTTCATTCGATTCAAACCCTTAGTCGAGCTAATCCGAGCATCTCATCCACCAAGGAACCGCTGCCGTTGACTTTCACCACCAGCACCTCTAGCCATCGCCTTATTAAACTGTCCTCGATGACGTGAGCAAGGAAGCGCCGCCGAAGCTTCTACCTCCGCGAATACTACCGATCTGATTCGAGTGGAACCCTAGTTTTGGGCTCCCTAATCTAAAGGTCAATATATCTTCTCCAATTCGATGGTTGGTAGCGTAGATTTTGGCATATCACTACATTAGCGATTGGTGAAGAAGTTGTATTAGTGACAGATACAGTGGAAGATTCGAGTTGATTGTGACTTTGTGGAAGAAGATAGCAAACCGAGTCTTGAATTTTTCACGGAACAAAGCTAGGGGTTTGCCCTACTAATCGACATGTTTTGCTATCTTCATCCACAGAGTTAGAATTAACTTGCACCAAGTTACACAGTCGATCCTGGCACGGCGTCCTATAGATTGATTTTGGTTTTTCTAGGAGGTGGTAATAGCTTAGGGTAGCGTCTTATGTGCAGCTCATGTTATTATCACATTCTAGAGAACTAAAATTGACATATGTTGAGAATTCTTTACTTAATTCAGACCCATCGATCTATATCCGCCTGCTTTAATTTGTTCTTTTCATTACACAGTCGATGTACCTAGAATAGGAAGGGATTTCTGTGTCACTTCGGACAATGGATCCATTATCGATCGTTGATCAATAACGGGTAAGTACAAATGAAATGAAATTAACCGGTGATACAGACCGCTCTTTCTGATGTAAATGAGCCATCTACACGGAATGGTTTGTTTACAGTGTTTAGGACACGGGACCCATTCTCACTTAAATTACACATCACACACACTCTTGATTAACACTTGGAATCCGATCGGTGGCTGGTACACATCAATTATCTCCCGGATTTCAAGTGTCAACCACGAAAGGGTTTATAGTTTATAGATTAGGTGTACCTGGCCATTTTAAACACAAGCTTTCTTATATAGAATGACATGAAAATCTTCTCGGTGCAAATCAGTTGAGGGGAACTCACCTCTTTTTGAAGCGGAGTCATCGTCGATCCCAGCTGGATCCGCCACTCTTATAACTTCAGGTCAATATGATCATTTGATTCCATCGGTTCCGTCGTCGATTGCACTCCTCACAAAGTTTTTCTTGATCGTCTCAAGAAAGCTCTTACAATTCTTACACACAGGATGTTACGAAGAATTTTCTTCCAATATGGTATCACAGAGGATGATGTGCTTCTACCATCGAGAGGAGAATTTGCTCATAGGCCACCTTCTGGATACATGGCTTGCCACCGATACATGTGCATGTATGGTGTAGTGCCCCATTCAATCACTTCTTAATGACAACACTTTAGAACATAGGGTTGGCCCCATTCTAGATTCTTCCAAATGGATACGCTATGCTGACATGCTTATATATTCTGTTCATGTGGACGCTTAATTGTGCCTCGAGCTTCGCTGAGCTACAGTATCTTCTATTGTTCAAGAAGAGAGAGGCTAATCCATCACTTGTTTATATTAAAGCGCAGCTTAGCTAGAAACATATACTGGATCTTCCTAGCAAAGTTCCTTCATTTAAAAATCAGTTCTTTTTTGCTAATTGATCAGAAGGCTCCACTCGTTTATGGACTACTGGGGGTAAGTCTCCTTCACCATACTAGGAGTTTTCTTTAATTGCCATAAGTTTTTTGAACAATCATATATTCCTTGCAATTCTTCCAAAAATTAGCAAGGACCCAACGCTCGACACCGTTCTTAGCACCTTGAAAGCGGTCGATGCTCAGGAGCACACGATTAGATTCTTGCTCACAGATGAGAACCTTCGCCGATGTGGGCTTTTACACCCTAGGAAATCCGTTTGATACGTTAGTGCTCCTTCCCGCTCTAGAGCCCGAACCTGTTCCGTTTCCTCTTTCCATAACTCTGTTGAAGATGGTGATGATGATGAAGAAGAAAGTTTCCCATCCGATGGGTTGGAGAAGACCCCTAAGGAGATTCAAATTCAAGTCGGGGTCGACAGTCCACCCAAAATTCCATCTATTCCAAAAGAGAAAGAGTTTATTTAACGAAGGGCAAGGCCCGCTTATTGAAGAGAAGGAAGAAGGAGAAACCAGTGGGGAGCATCCTCTAAATGAGGAAGAAATAGATTGGGATACTGATGAGGGTGACGTCAAATTAGGTGACAAGGCCTCGGAATTAAGCCCTGGTCATGCACCCTCACCTTCTTTGAAAGAGCTTGTTGAGGGAGCTTCTCCTATGACCGAGCTTGTATCCAGCTCTCTGCCGGAAGGAGATACGAGTAACATTTTTTTGAATATGGGCGACTTGATAGATGACTTTACTTTGGAATGGTTGCCTTCCCAGTCTACTCAGACCATTCCTGGAGAAAGCAATATTCTGACATTGGTTGGTGACCGATGTGGTTTGTGTATTTCGCCAAGGTCGTTAAATTGCAACACACACTTCGCTAGGATCACACGCTTTATATATTTTTAGGATGTTTTAGTTTAACAAACGCCTTTTCCTAAAGCTATTTTATTGCTTGCTTCAAGAATCATGTCTCGTGGTCTTTACAATGATCTTGATCGAGTTTTGGAGTCTCAGCATTCGTAGAGACGGTCTTTAAGGTACCATGCTCCCTAGGAGACTGACGATGAGAGGAAAAGGAGGAAGGAGAGGGAGGTGGAAGAGCATCACCATTTCGAGAAAGATCAAGGCAGAGATAGGAGAAGTGGATACGAAAAGACGAAGAGCCCGACTGAATGGGGAGATCGATCAAAAAGGCTGAAAAGAGACCAAGAACGAGAATCCACTTCACAGCCTCCAGCTTCCGCTAGGATAAATGTCTCTGCTTCCGATGCCATGACCTCTTCCACTCATACTGTCATGACCGTCCCAAGATTTCTAGGCGTGCGCCTTACATTCTTCTTGCTGGTCCTCTGAATCTACAAGTTGCATCACCTAATTTGTTCTTAAAGGGGGTTGTGTTTGATAAGCCCAATCCAAAGTCAGTTCGTGCCGAATCTTATTCACTCCATTTCCAAGCAATTCAGAGCGGTTTGGAGTAAGCCGAAGGGTGGGAAATATTATGCATACAGCTGTCTACTGTTAACCGGAACAACTACTAGGAAATCCTCTCGTTTGAGTCCAAAAAGAATGTGTATGAGAAGCAGTTCGCAGATCGTGGTGCAGAGATCGAGAGGCTAAAGAAAGAGAGAGATGACGCCGTCAAGAGGGAGAGCAAAAGTGCTTCTTTGCTTAAGGAGCTAAAAGAATCCACTAACCCAGCCGTAATAGTATTTAGAGATGAGATAAAGAATTGCCATATGGATGAGGCGGCTTTAAAACAAAAGTTAAGAATAAGCAAGATGATGGTTGAGATGCAGAAGAAAACCATCATCGAGCAGGCTAAAGAAATTGCCTCTCTTCACGAACAAGTTTCAAATTTGGATGTTGAGAAGAAACAGCTGGTGGTAGAGAAGGCTAACACGGATGCCAGCTTCTCAGAGCTTCAAGATACCTTCAAAAAGAAGATGGAAGGCTTGGATGCTACTATTTTGGGCTTCCATGTCAACACCATGTTGCATCAGGGGAGTCTTAGTTACTTGAGTCCATTGTTTCCTCATACGCTTACCGAAGTCTAGGATGAGATTTTGGCCTGATTTCCAGACAAGGGTGGCGGTTATACCGAAGAGGAGTTGGTTCAAGCATATCTGAATGAAGAGTCCCGCCAAGCTTTAGGGGAGGGCTAGGAAATCTTGAGACTGGAGAGGGAACGAGAAGCTATTAATGCCACGGTCGCCGTTGAGGCTATAACCGGGCATTTTCCTTCAGGTCCTAGTGAGTCATCTTCACATCTTCACAATGATAAGGGGATCATCTCTACTTCTCCTATGATTATGTAGCCATCAAAAGAGGGCAACAGCGAGGGCTTCGAAGTTATGGCGCATGAATAGACCCCCACAATAGGTAATTTTCTTATCTCTCCCATGTTTGAAGATTTCTAATTTACGCCGGATGAAATTGCTGGGATAACCGCCCTTTATTCTGATATTTTAGATCAACCCTCTCTTCCTTCCGAGTTACCTCCTCCTCACGGTGTCAGATCTACTGCCATTCTGACCGCATCAACAGTCGTCTCCACATCTAGCTCGCTGCCTGGTTCGCACTCTGAGCAAATTGTTGCACTGCATGGTTTGGATGACCCCTCGTATCTCAAGAGGAGGGTTTGTAGCTACTGACACACGGGAGCAAGCGGATCAAGCTACTCAATAAGACAAAGTAGAGACTGAGCAGCCGACGACCGAGCAGTAGATGGTAGTGGTGAAGAAGGAGAAGGTTGAAGAGCAAAAAAGATCGTCAAAGAGTTCTCACAAATTTCGCAAGCAAAAAGGCAAAAAAGGTCTGCTAGTAGCAATGTTTCAGAAAGCGAGACCACCCCAAGAGGGGAGAAGCTTAAGAAGTTGTCGATCAGAGGCGGGAAAGGTGGTAGGGGAGGTAGTGACAAGAAGCTATGATCTGTCCATGTATTTGTGAAGTGAAGCTTTTGCTTTTTGGTTGCTTTTATACAAGTGCAGAGTCTGCACTTAGCATTTCTTCTTTTTGCAATAGTGGTGTTTGTATTTTCCTATCATTGGCCAATATTATGCAGGTATGGTGTTCGTAGTTTGTTATTGTACATGAAAAACATTATAAGTAATAAAACTGTTGAAATTTTGATTTCACTTGTCTACTTATCTACATTCCATGCACTGTTGCCTTTTTATACCACTGTTTTTTTGTTTTTATATGCAGCATGATTCTGTATATGTGAGTAGTTGTTGATATTTTCCTATGTTTTTTTATATAGTCCCATAATTACTGCCAAAATTCTTTGTTTGGGGTGACAGAACTTTGAAGTTTTTGCTACTTTTGTTGAGTGTTGGTGAGTGTGTGCCCCCTAGTTCATGGGATTATTTACTCTGAACACTTGACATGAGACTGGGTGCCCCTTGTGGTTTCTGGATGCCCCCAGTCGGATTTATACTACAACTCCTATCTTTGGGAACTTCTAGTTTTACTGTCCTTATTTTATTTTGAATATCCCATTTTATTTCTGACTTGAGATATTCGTGAAGCTTTATTAGTGGCCTTATGGCAAGTGATTTACGCACTTAAGAATTTTACTAAGTGATTGGTGATGCCAGTGCAACACAGATTACTTGAAATACTATTAAGTGATTCTATCGTAATGCCGACGTTCATGCTATTGTGCACACATGTCGCTCCTTGGAGTGCTATTTCCTTGGCTCCGGAGGCGGTGCATGTGTAATATGAGAGTTCCTCGTCTTTGGGTGCAATTTTGCTGATCCAAGTAGTGGTGTGCGGCTTACGAAATGTGCACGGTGGGATCGAGGCTTGCCCGGTAGCAGTTTTGCGAACCAAGAAGAGATATGTGGCACGGCTTAGGTAACCGTGTTTGCTTGGACGTGATTTCGTAGTCCAAGAGACGGTGCTCGGCTTACGAAATGCATGGTTTTATTCGGACTTTCCCGATGTCGCCGAAGCAACACCGGTTCTTAGAAGGCAAGGATCGAGTTCCATCGATCCAGCGATTTGAGCCGATTTGCTTCCATCGACTCGGTGGGTAGATGGGGCGTACTTGAGTGTGGTTTCGTTATCTCAAGCAGCGATCGGATGGTTTCGAGTTGATTTAACCCTGTCGACTTAGCAGGTTACTTATGCAAACACGGTTTCATTGGTTCAGAAAGCAAAGCAATTTCATTAATTGAAATAAAAGTTGGCAAGTTCTACCTATTTATAATGCCTCCTGTATCCCGGGATGGCTTATTTGCGTAAAATAGGAAATACATAAGATAGTCTCAGATAAAGTAACGACGTAGCGATCTACTGTTCCAAGCTTGGGGAATTTGGGTTCCATCAATGGTCGTTAGCTTGAAGTGAACGTGCCATCCCCCAGCTTCTGGTCAATCACATAGGGTTCTTCCCAGTTTGGTCCTAATAATCCTGGTATAGGGTAGACTCGTTTGAGGACAAGGTCTCCTACTTCGAAGGTATGGTTACGAACCTTGGAGTTGAAATGTCGTGAAACCCTTTTCTGGTGAGCGGTAGTCATTAGCTCGGTTTCTTCCCGCTTCTCATCGACCATATCGAGCGATTCGAGCAAGAGCTCCTCATTCTGCTATTGATTGTAGTTTAGCCTTCGATGAGAAGGGACCTCCAGTTTGACTGGGATCATTGCTTCTAAACCATATGCAAGGGCGAATGGAGAGTGACCGGTTGTAGATTCATGTGTTGTTCTGTAAGCCCATAGTGCAAGTGGAAGTTCATCAACCAATTTCCTTTAGCCTTAGTTAGCCGCTTTTTGATGGTGGACTTGATGATCTTGTTTACTGCCTCCACTTTCCCGTTTGCTTATGTATGTGCAACAGCGGAGAAGCTTTTCTTGATTTGGAAGCGTTTGCAAAAGTCTTTGAATTCAACGCTTTCGAATTGAGTCCCATTATCCGTAATGATTTTTTATGGCACTTCAAACCTGTAAATAATGTTTTTATTGACAAAGTTAACGACATTCTTTGTGGTAATTGTGGCCAGCGGTTCCGCTTCAGCCCATTTGGTGAAGTAGTCAACTGCAGCGATAGCGTATTTGGCTCCTTCTTTGGCTATCGGCAATACACCAATCAAATCGATTCCTAGATTGTGAATGGCCACGGGCCGACTATCTGTGTTAGCTCTGTTGAAGGAGTTCTTTTGATCTTGTCGAATCTTTGGCATTGGTCACACCATTTGGTATAATCCGCTGCATCGCGGTTGACGGTTGGCCAAAAATGAAAGATAAAAGTAAATAAATAAATAAATAAATGTTTTCTACAATATTTTGATGATAAAAGTAAATTTTATGCATACATAAAGTAGATATATATATATATATAATTTTTCAAAATAATCACATGAAATTCATAGTTATATATTTATGCACATATTTGACAACATACAATACATACAAAATAAGCTACTGTGTTCGTTGTGATGAAAATCCCAACATTTATATACAGGCATGTTATACCATGCATGGGTTGCTATGTTACACATGCACACACGTATATATATGTATATGATACATATATATACACAAATATATAAGCAAAACCAAAATTAAACAAATCTCAAACTACTATTTGTAAATTTAAATAAAATACATGATTTTATTTAAATCAAATTTAGAAATTCTAAATAAATTTAGACTTCATAGGCCCATTGAAGATTCAAAATGGCCAAATTTTTTGAAATTCACCCATTTCATCCGCTGCGGGCTGGTCCAGTTCCTTTAAAAAATACCTATATTGGAGAACTTTCTTTGCAAGGGTTTGCCACCCAGTGTGATCTCCGTAGTCGCCTTCATGAACTTCCTTGAGGATTTTCCGAGCTTTGTTGTTGGTCACATACCCGAGCAAGGGGGTAGAGATCCCCCTTCGGTAGAGTATTCCATCCTGCATTACAAACAATGGTGCCTTTCCAAGGAGCTTTTTCCATTGATTACTGTCCGCGGGGAGTGTTCCTTTGAGCTGATAGTCCTTGATCGGTGTCATCCATGTCACTGGTGCTTTGGTCATTTCAAAAATCCAATCGATATCCATCTCGCTTATACTTTGGGCAGTTAGAGTATCAACTGGGACCGGTCCTATTACTGAGCTTCTCTGGAGCTGGCCAGTTTAGCTAGATAGTCCGCCTTTATGTTTTGTTCCCTCGGGATATGAGCTATGGTGTAATGCTCAATGTCGTTTAGCAATTCCTGCACTTTGGATAGATACGGGGCGAGGTTCTCCGTCCAAGCTTGATATTTGCCTCTCACCTGACAGACGACCAACTGAGAGTCACTATAGATATGTATGGACTTTATCCCAAGTTCCTTTACAACTTTCAGTCTGGCTATCAATACTTCATATTCTGCTTCATTGTTTGTTATAGGGAATTCCAAGCGTAAGGCATAGTAAAAGGATCGTCCTTTGGGAGTTTCGAGCATGACTCCTGCCCCTAAGCAAAAGTTGTTTGATGCACCGTCGACGAACAACCTCCGATGTGTCTCCACTTCCGAAGTAATTTCTTCTTCGTTATCTTGTATTGTAAACTCGGCAATGAGGTCTGCCAGTGCCTGCACGTTGATTGCCTTTCGAAGATGGTAAGTGATTTCATATTGACTCAATTCAATGTTCCACTTGATAAGTCGTCTGGAGGTTTCATGGCGGAACAACACCGCTTCATGGGTTGATATGTTAGTACTTTGATCGAGTGCACCTAAAAGTATGGTCGTAATTTCCTAGATGCGATCAAGAGGCAATTGGCTAGTTTTTCCAACTTCGGATAATTCTTCTCGGCTCTAGTGAGCCGTTTACTAATGTAATATACAGGTCGTTGGACTCTAGCTTCTTCACGTACAAGTGTGGCACATAATGCATGGGGCGAGACTGCTAAGTAGATAAAAAAGTCTTCTCCATCTATAGGCTTGGACATGATTAGTTGAGTCTCCATATGTCGCAGCAGTTCTTCGAAGGCAGCCTGACTAGCCTGATTCCATTTGAAGTTCTTCTTTCCCTTCTTTAGCGTGTCAAAGAATGGTATACATTTGTCGGTTGCTTTTAAGATGAACCGGCTTAGCGCTGCAACTTTTACATTCAAGCTTTGTACTCTTTCTTATTCCTTTGGGCCTCAACTTCCTACAAAGTGGTAATTTGTTCTAGATTAGCTTCGATGCCTTTGGCATTTATAATGAATCCTAGGAACTTTCCAAATGCTACCCCGAAGTGACATTTAAGTAGATTGAGTTTCATTCTATACTTACAGAGTATCTCGAACATTTCGACAAAGTTGTCCAAGTGATTTGCGGCTATGCGCGATTTAACTAACATATCATCTACATATACTTTGATAGTTTTCCCGATATGATGATTGAACATGGCGTATACATCGTTGGTAAGTTGGTCCAACATTTTTTAAGCCAAATGGCATCACTTTGTAGTATTATAATCCCAGATCAGTGATAAAACTGGTGTTTTCCTGGTCTGGTTCGTACATCATGATATGGTTGTATCCCGAGTAATCATCCATGAGTGATAGCAATTCATGTCCTATTGTCCTGTCAACAAGACGGTCGATTATAGGCAGTTGAAAACTATCCTTTGGGCAGGCTTTGTTTAGGTCTGAGTAGTCGATACACGTTCACCATTTTCCATTGGATTTCTTGACCAAGACCGGGTTGGATACCCATTTGAGATAGGTTGCATCATGGATAAAGCCATTCGCCATCAGCTTATCCACTTCTTCTCTTAGCGCTTTGGACCGTTCGGGTCTTAGGCTGCCCCTCTTCTGCTCCACTGGTATATACTTGGGATCGATATTGAGTGCGTGGCATGCAATCCTTGATGACTCCTCGCATATATCGGAATGCGTCTAAGTGAATACATCCAACTTGGCACGAAGAAATTTGATTAGTTCCTGTTGCATCTTGTTTCCAAGATGTGACCCAATTTTCAGGACCCGAGTTGGGTCATCCTTATCAACTGGAACATGCACCGTCATTTCAATCGGTGCTGCCCCATCCTCCCGTGAACTCTTCTTTCTAGGGTCTAAAGCCTTATCAAATCGGTTATGGTCCCTAAGCTAGGGGCAGCTCTATAATTGCTATGCGATAGGTTCACAAATGTGGATAGTTCTCCCTACATTCTTCCCCTTTTCTTTACTTCTAGACTTGTGCAATTTTGCGATGTAGCATTCTTTAGCGAAACTTTGGTCTCCTTTGATCACCCCAACTCCATTCTCTGTTGTAAATTTCATGGTTAGACACCATTGAGCTAAAGCAATCCTAAAATCTTCCAAAGCAGGCCGACTTAAGAAAGCATTGTAGGCGGACATTTCAACTACAATCACAAAGGTTTGGATGAGGATGACTATTCGGTCGCCTTTCCCAAGTTCTATAGGCAAATCAATTATCCCGACAGGTTGCTTTGGTTCACTGGTGAATCCCTGGATCTTTGTTCGACAAGCGAATACGTCTTTTATACTGATCTTTATCTGATCAAACGTGTGTCAGAACAGGATATTGACAGAGCTACCATTGTCCACCAATGCTCGTCGGACCATGGCTGGTTTGATTCCTACCGTCACGACCATGGGGTCGAGGGTCGAAGCTTCTATTCCTTTAGTGACTCGATTTTGGAATACTATATCATCATTTAGGGTTCTCTACTGCTTAGCAGGAGTTATGTTTTCAACGGCGAAGCATGAATCTTTCAGAATATGTTTCAATGAGCTTACATATCGCTCCATTTCTGCCCAACTCTTCTACATGAGATAAGGTCCTCCAGTTATTTTTCTGATGATGAGTCTTTGGCCAGTCTGTCTGGATCCCTCTTTGTTGGTTCTAGTTTTCTTTTCCCAGTCTTTAGGAGCTTGGGGTGCAGCGGGCTGGTTAGGATTTTGTGGTTTCCTCACATACTACTGAAGCTTATTTTCTCGAATCAGCTCTTCAGTCAGGTTCTTCAGGTGTTGGTTCTCATTCGTGTTGTGACCATGTGTTTCATGGAAGCGTTAGTACTTTTCGAAATGCTTTTGTTGTTTAATCGCTTCCTTTTTAGGTGGCTTCTTGTGCTCCTCTGTCCCTAGTGTCGCAAGGTAGATGTTTTTTGGAGTATCACTGAGCGAGATGTAGTCTTCGGGCCTCAAGTCGTTTGTTATCTCTGTTTCACTTGTTGGAATTTTGGTTCTTCCTTTTTTGGTTCCCATCCTTCCCCGCACTTTCTACAGCGATTCTGGAGGTGTTTGCGCCTTAGTAAGCTGCCATGTCATTCTGGCCACATTGGTTGGTTGTGGGTTAGCAGGTTTTCCTTCTAGCTCCTCCGCCTCTTCCAATCTCAAGTACTGGCTTGCCTTTCGGTTAAAGTTCTTCCTAGTGGTAGGTTGTTACATTTTGATCCATTTTTCGAATTCAATGTCGGGGTGGATAGCACGGACCAGGGACATGAAGACCATATCTTCATTTGGGTTACTTACTTCAGTCACCGCGGTGTTGAACCGACTCATAAAGGATTTCAAAGATTCATTTCATCCTTGGAATATGCCAGATAAGGACATCACGTCTTTTGGTTATGCCGTGCGAAGTCTAAACTAATCAAGGAATTTTTTTGCAAATTCATTGAAAGTGGAGATGGATTTTGGTGGGAGCCTGTTAAACCTTATAGAAGCAATTCCCTCTAGGAAGATAGGAAAACATCTACATCGAATAGCATTTGAAGCATTAGCTCCATCCATGTACCAATTGTACTTGTACAAGTGAGGTTTCGGATCTCTAGTTCCATCGTAAGACAGAATAGCCGGCTTAGTAAACTTTTCAGGGTACCATTCATTCAAAACATCATCAGTGAAGGGAGTCCAGCTTGGAGCGATCCCCATTCATCATATCTCATATCCTTACTTTCGTCTATCAAGCGCTAGATCATATTTGCGATATATGCCTCTGATGTCCTGTAGTTCGTGGGTCGACTGTCAATGACTATACCAAATGTTTGATTTCGCAAAAAATCTTGGTATATGGGCTAAAGCCTAGGGTCTCTTGTCTTCAAGAGAGCCACTCCTTCGGAGTGGCTTGCATTCGGGAAGGGGAAATCTAGGACTCCATGTAGGTATCGAGTGCATTTGCATTTTCTTCCAACTTATCATCGTCAAGTTGCTCACCATTTTCAAAGTTGGAGAGATCCACCACAATATCTTCCCGTGGGGTTTTCGCCCCTAGATTCAAGTTTGTAGTAAGTTTCTTTGCAACTGGCAGAGTGCTTGTGCTTCCTTTTACAATGATTCTTGCGGCTCCATCCACTACTCCTTTCTGTTTTTGCTATCCGTTTCTTCTGTTTAGGCCAAAAACAGAAGAGTTTTCCTGCTCCATGGTAGCCAGGGTTCTGGTATGGTTCTAAGAGCAGCTAATGATTACAAGGTTAGGAGGGCATTTAATTTGTCCATAAGAGCTTTTTGGTTGTTCTCCATCTTTTGGTTGATTTCATCAACCATCTTACTCAATTCGCCTTTAGTGATGACTTCATGCTGGGTAAAAGATCCCGACACCTGATCTCTTGTGTTAGCTCCAAAATTTGCTCCGATTAATGGATTTTTGGCGTTGTAGACTTCAACTTGCTGAGGATTGGTCTCTTCTCCAACTATAACAGCTCCTATGGATCTTTCGGAACCAGTTCTCTTTTTCCCCGCCGTTGATCTTCAACGGCAAGCTTCAAACTTCCTAGAGCTGATTTAATGGATCTAGTTTTTGGATCTGGCGGATCCAAAGAGGAAAAGTAGATCTATGCCTGAGTTCAATTCTCAGTGAAAGCATTAAAATGTTAGCCCAAAAAGGGATCAACACCCTGGGTTGAGTGTGAAAGCACCAGCCCTATTTATTAATGCAAACAATATAGAGAATAAATGTAAAAAGAGCAAAAATAGTAAAGAGACAAGAAGATTTTTACAGTGGTTCGACTATTAATGAAGCCTACGCCAACTTTATAGCTTTTATTAGTGACTGCTATTACAAGATTGATTTGGTTTACAATATGATTGAATCACCTAAGTTAGATCTAAATCACAAGTACTTGGATGCAACCAAGTGATCTTAGTTGCTCCTTTGTGACTGTTTTATGGGGGAAGAAGAGTGAAGAAGAGTAATGGCAGAGTTACAGTAGTCAGTCCAGAGATCCCTTCTATGTTGCAAATGGGATGGTATTTATAAGGGTTGGAGAGCACCTAGTCCAGAGCCAGTTTGCCAGAAGCCTGTAGTCATCATGCAGAGGAAGCCCAAGAAGTTCGGAGGTTATAGGAGCAACCTGTTTGCATCGGTACCGATCTAATTGGATCGGATCAGTACCGATCCAAATAGTTTAGCATTTTTTATGCTTCGACTACTTGGCTACCTTTCTTACTTCCTTTTGATGTTCTTCATGTGATTTCGTAGCCTGTTGACTTGTTTTGATGATGATTCACCTGTAGGCTAGATTGAACTATATTATAGGTCAAATGAACCTTCATCCCTTAAGCTTGGATGTCTGGAATGCTACCAAACTTGTTAAGTGAGCTTAGTAGAGGCATAGAGTCATAATGCAAAAGGAATGGGGGCATATATGAGCAACTAGTTTGGATCGATACCGATCCAATTGGATCGGATCGGTGTCGATCTGAAAAGTTTGCTTATTTTTAGGCTAAACTCATTGGAGATTCTTATCTTTATTTCTTAGGCCTTCCGATCAAGTTTTGAGTCTTCTGGCTTAGCTTGAATGTTCTAACTCCTTTTGAATTCAGCTGGGTTAAAAACCCGGTTAACAAGGAGAAAAATATAAAATACAATATATGCATAGACCGAGGGAGAGTTAACCAATTTAGAGGGAGTTGCATTATATTTATTATAATAAATATATTTACATGGTTGTCATCATCAAAAAGAAGGAGATTATTAATACCACATATATTGATTTTGATGACAACAACCATATAAATATAGATACTAATGTTTTCCCAAGTAGTGTAGGATATTTTGCAGGATAACATATAGATTTATACAAGTACAGGATAATCAAGTTTGAAGACCGATCGATAAAATGACTAAAGATCAAGATTCAGAGATGATCAAGATAATTAAAGACTAATGAGTTTAGAGATGAAGACAAGAAGAATTCAAGACTATAGTTCATACTAAATAAATATTAAAATAATTTGTCAAAGTCCTTGGATAGCAACCGTTTAAAATATTAAATATTTTATTCTATATTTAAAATATATAATTTTACAAAAATTTTATAAAGGTTTTTATATTAAAATATTTTAGAAACTATGCTTAGATAATTTTACAAAACTTCAAGAGTTTTGCAACATCTTAAAAGACATATTATTTTTCAAAACATACATGTATATGCCAACATATGCTACATAGATATGTCGACATATAGACCGTTGGAGAGATGGTTTTTAAATTTTGAAAAGTTATGATTTTTGATCACATCTCTTCATGAATAGACACATCCTTTTAAACTTTGTTTAAACCAGGAAAATATGCCATTTTAGTTCTAAAAAGTTGTGATTGTTTATTACATCTTTTCACAAATAGACATATCTTTTCAAACACTATATAAAGGGTTAGAAAGCGAATTTTTAAAAAACTTTTTTACCTTTTCTTACTTTGAACTCTAACTGCATATTCTCTCAAATTCAAATTCTACTTTAATCTCTACAAACTACTCACTAATATGCAAGTACTCTTTCATAAATTCAAAGATCAAAGTGCTATCAAAAGGGATATATGATATCTTGTATCCAAAGTACAACTGTTTGTTTGGAAATCAACAATTCTTTATCGGTATTTGTTTGGATGTGCTTGTTGTCCGTTCAAACCAAGTGGGTGTGCTTGTTTCCTGTTCAGAACAAGTGGGTGCTTGTTGCCCATTCAAATCAAGTGGGTGTGGTTGTAGCCCGTTTAAATCAAGTGGATTATCTTGTTGCCCGATTAAATCAAGAGAGTACCCAGAATTCAAAAATCAGGAGGGTGTATCTCGTTGCCTTGAAATCGAGACTGTATTCTAGTTTTCTTGCTACCTGTTCAAAGTATGCTAATGAAAAGAAATCATACAAGAAACTGTACGTGAGTGGATGTAGGAGAAATTCTAACCAATATAAAATTCCTGGTGTCATCTCTCTAACTCATTACTTTTACTTTATTACTTATATATATTTCTGCGATTGCCTACTAGGATATACATCTATGATTGAATATCCATGTTTTGATTAATATTAAAATAAGTGAAAAAGTTTCATAAAAAGTCATAAAATGTTCATCCCCCTCCAGTGTTAAAAGCCTTAAGATCGGTTCACAAGTTAATACTTCGTTCCTCACAACCATATCATAGAGTCAATACTCTTAATGGTTTAATTAAACAACCAATGATTATTTATTCTTGACATTGACAAGAAACTCATAGTTTCTCTTTAATGTACAAGAATACTCATTAGACTTCTAATGTTTTTATGTTCATTTAGGTTCGGTCAGTTTTATTTCATCTATTGTAATCAGCTTTGTCAGTGGATCTTACCCAAATTCATTTTATCTCAATAATTTCTTAAGGAACTTCCTTTGCTATGAAGTTGGTATTTCTTGAAACAACGGTTGTTTCTTAGTGCAACGGAATGGACATTCATAAGCATTTTATGAATTGCCTTATATAAAACTGATTTTTCATTGGTTCATAATATATTTATGTTTACAACATAAATTAGTCATCTAATGGCTATCGTTCCTAAAATTCCCTTTGGACGATTCATACAAGATCCCTTATGTACAATTATTACATGTAGTCTTTCGACTTGCACAACCTGCCAACTCCTTGGCCTAGGATATGTAGAAGTTTCTTATAAACCCTTGTCTTGTATGGTTTTGTAAACTATATTTGGATTATATAAATTTTAACCTTGTGTACTACTCCTAAGTACAAAGCTTATAGAAACAGTTTAACTTATCTTCACTCATCATTAATTGTGCTTTGTCCAACAAAGTTCAATTATTTCTTATCAATACATCATTATATATTATAGGGAGGAGTGACCTTTAAGACTGAATCTTTATTTATAGTAGGTATGTATGGAACTCTTTCCAATATATACTCACTTATTCGATCAAATCAAATCAAATCATTTATGTCGCGTTATTTTGTTTACTTCCATTTTATATTCTATGAGCTTCTCATAAACTTATGTGTATCAAATACACATGTCCATGTCTGTGATAACTAATCAATGAATATGACAAAGTATATAGACCCATTTTGGTATTAATAGATTACGATTGCATACATCTATATGTATCAATCCGAAGAGTTCACCATCTCTTATAATGCTCTGACTAAATGGGTGCATAGCGCTTCATTGTTTGAAATATAATTATATTATTCATAATCATATAAAAAAATATTTCTCAAAACTATGGCTTAACCTATAATTCCAAATAATTGTAAAAAAAATTAGATACTCTGTATTTTTCAATGCATCAAATACCTCTACTATGGTTTTATTTCACAACAAATATTAATAATATTCTCATTAAAATAAAACTACGCCTATTCTTTAGTCATCGCCGAAGAATATATATTATTTCATGAATAACGTGCGGTACGTTTTATGAAAATAATTTTTGTAACATGATGTAATCAATAAGTGTTATATGACATGCTCCCACTGTATTCGCTATTAATATAATAGCGTACCGAATACGGAGGTCCATCATGCACTTAATATAGACTAGTTATTTCATATACTGCAACTAATTTACAGTGGAGAGTTCTTTGATCAAACATCCTAAACTAAAAGAAATAAATCTCATAGAAAATAATTTTCTATATGAAAATACATTTCAGAATAAAAATCATATTTCTTATTCTAATGTTAAGTATTAATTATTATTATTATTATTACAATTATCATTCCGACATTTCTTTATGAAGCAGAAGTGACCGTTCACTCTCTTCATCCCAACCATACCTTAAATCACATCTACTCTTGTACATTCATTTTTCTTTCTAAATGGTCAAAACACTCAAAAGGAATCCCTTATCACAATATCATAATAAGCTCTTTACAAAAATGCATTTGACCATCCTTAAATTTAAGGACATCAAAATGTATTTATTATTGGATGATAGAAATTTGAATTCAATTTCAAACTGAAAGTAATACCATTGGCCTAACAACTTGATTTCAAAGTTACCACCAAAAAATACCTCTATTTCTATCAATAATGATTTCCTTAAAGAAAACAGATATAGTATTTTATCTTTTTTCCTCTAGTAGGATGAAGCATCATCTGTTATAATGAATGTTTTCTAATCTATGTGAGTAATGTCAATTTGCACTCTCCATTGTATCTTGAGAGATAATTTTGATCAAACCTATTTTATTTGAAATGGGGAAGTGTTATTTAAAAACATTAGCTTGTGTAAGATCCTATAATACACCCTAGAAGGAGGGTAAATAGGATAGTAAAATCATTTTGTAGATAAATAGAAAATTAGTCATGGAAATTAAAATACAAAAAGTAAAAAACATAAAAATTTACTTACTTTTGTCTAGTGCCTAAATTTTCCCCCAAGATTAAATAATCGATAGATTATAACATTTGTAAACTAGCAAACCTCGCTTAGGTGAACATTATAATCATACACCTAGTAACCCTACCTTGGCTCAAACCCTTAGGTCGATAATCCCCAAGCTACAACATGTAGCTAATCCTTAAAACTAGTGTTCAAATATACGAAAACAGTACACAAAATAAATGCAACTTGAGGAAATTTGACATAGCTTGGATTAAACTCAAACCAGTTGGAAAACATGCATGATGCCAAGATATACCCCTAGGTCAAAACCGCAACTTAATCCAAGGTATAGGCTGGAAGCTTTGAGAGTGTGAATATGTCCTCTGCCTGATTGATTTAGGTCCTACCTTGGAGAGTATTAACCCAGAAAATGGATCAACACCCAGAAAATGAGATGAAAGTACCAGTTCTATTAGAATAAAAGAAAATGCAGAAAAGTAAATGGAGACACAAGAATTTTTATAGTGGTTCCACATAATCTCTGACCCACATCCACTTCAATCTTTGTTATTAGTTGTTATCTCCCTGGATTACAACTAGTTATATCATATTTGACCACTATCTAATGGATCTCAGATTTACAATGGAGTTTATAGAGTGTTTTTGAGGTAGAGGATAGTAGTGAAGAAAGAGAAGTAGTCCCCAATGGCAGAGAGATCATATCTCATTTTGGTAGCAGCTAGGCTTGTTTTTATAGGGAAACAAGTGTACATGTCCAGAAGCTCGCTTGCACTAAAGTCCAAAAGTCTGCCTGGCATTGGACAAGAGAGCTTGGGGTCCCACTAGGCATAGAAATAACTTGGGGCTAAGTTATTTTAACTCGTCAAAGTTGCACTCATCCATTTGCTTGCTTTTATATCTTCCTTTTGAGTTGTTTAAAGCTCCTTTCCTTATTCTTTGAGTTGATTCTTGTGATCTTTCCAATAGTTGTTTCCTTTTCTTTCTTCTCGTCAACCCTTTGATTTGGTAGTCAAAATCATTGGAAAATCACTTGACCGCGAGTTATTGGAGTAGCAAAAGAGGCGTATGGTGTTCAGGAGGCAAAAAGTGGAGCCAAAATAACTCAGGGCCGACCTATTTAACTCGTGGCCAAGTTAAATGCTACGCCAATTTCCCATCCAAACTTCCCAAGTTCAATTCTCTAGTCCTTCCGATTGTGCTTCCAAGTTTGTGAGTCGTTTCGTCCTTGTATTGATCTTCTAAGAGTTAAAATCTGCTTTGGCAAAAAAGTGGGTTAACACTTGCCTTCCAAAGCACGCCTTTCAAATGTAAGGTGTGCTTTGCTCAAGAACAAGTTCCAAAGATTAGTCTTTGATATTTGAGCTCTTTGACTATTTCAATCTTGATGAATCATCTGGTTCCTCTGGGTTTTCTTGCAAATCAAAAGCCGTTCCAAACCTGTTACAACTAAGAACTCCAGCCCTTGCTAAAGTGTTGTCCATACATCATGATCATTCAGATTTCATTCTGAGTTATTACATCACGTATCAAAATTCTCTCTTGCTCATCTAGAATTTATCTGTTTTACTCTACTTATTAGGCGTTCAAATCCTTTTACCAAGTCTGTATCCTTCTAAGGTTTGATCTCTCCTGATTGTTTCACATTCGATCTAAGGTTTCGATCTCTCCAGATCATTTATAATCCAATCGAGGATTCGAACTCTCCGCACCATTTAACTTCCAATCTAGGGATTGATCTCTTCGGATCATCTAATTCCAATTAAGGTTTTAACCTCTCCAGGTCCTTGCTGAGGCCGCTTGTTCTTCGGTAAAGGAATTAAATGACTAAGCAAGCCTATTCACTCATTCTTCGATGAGGGGACTTACTTTTCGTACATGTCCATCCACTTGCTCTTCAGCAGGGGAACTTGCACTATGACAACTACCCTAGACCACCGACACCCAATATACATGTATAGTGCATTGTAGCTCTGCTTGGTCGATGCGGGGCGATTATCAATGGTTGCCAATTAAATAAGCAATACAAAACCTGTTGTATATCTCACAATGCATCGAATAAAATATAATAGTAAACATCTCAGATATAAAGCAGGTGGGACAGTAAATAACTGAATAAATCACAGCATCAGAGTATATAGATCCATACAGTAAACAACATAAGTAATAGAGTTATACACCAAATAATAACTCATAAATTGTCTCTAAATAATAAGGCACCAGCAAGCTCCATAGTATCGTGTAGTGGAATAGCAAATGAGTGCATATAATAATACAAGAGAATAGCCTCTTGCTAGTCACTTATCCAGCTCCACGTGCTCACCAGACCTGATATCCCTAATCAACTCATTTAAGGGTACCTAGAGTAATAGGAAGCAAAGCATAAAACCTCAAGTCAGACAACAATCTGGTGTGAATGATAGGAGTCTCATATACTTTAAGTGCAATAAACTTGGACAAAGGGTATGGAGAATCATATCTGACATGTCCCTGGATCCACAGAGTTAGTCATGTAAAGGGTATATGCTACTCTATGATAGTCATCATGGGTGTATTATATGTCAAAGTACTACGGGTGTCCAGATATCTGCATCGATAATATCTACATCATGTGATATCCCTAAGGTGATTAAAACAATAAAAGCAAACATAGCATTCATCATTCACCCTCACGTTCACTCACTCAGTGCGTTGAATATATGATACTCATATGACCTCCCCTATAGAGCCAAGGACTACTCAGCTTTCCGATTTCTCGGTACTCAAATCCATGCCACTTAGTAGACGAGAAACTAGACTGCACCCCCATAAATAGCCTAGGGTACTCAAAACGAAACATCATGTGATCTAAGGCTCCCCATATGCCCAAGTGAGCGTCCTTACATACCCTTGCTTTACGAGTACACATCAAAACCTACGGATATCAACGATCCTTTTGCATACGTCATCCATAGTAGAGTTCATCTCGGAACTATCCATACAGCTCCCGTCTGAAGTCGCCGCAGTTGGGAACTACTCTAAGAAACCATCATAAGTCATAGAGTGTCATCATGTGTCCCGTAACCCGCCTCCAATAGTCCCTTCAATCTGACTTGTCGTCACCTACTCTACCTCTCGGAGTATAGCTATCCATCATCAAATGACCATAACTCGAGCATATGAACTTCAAACGATCGAAAACTCTAAATGTATCCTTATGAACCTTCCGTTTCACCCTAGATCGATCTCACCAAATTTAGGATAAAACCTATAGATAGGTGCCGATCCATGAAGACCAAACCATCCCCATCGATCCATGGCCACTGAACCACCGCTACTGATCCCATACTTCACACATGAGCTCCTAGCACCTACCCATGCTTCCCTATGCATCACGCCTTGATTGGATCAATTCCCATGGATTGATACTGATCCATGTAGACCAATCCCACACTCATGTTTCAGCTCTAAATCACTCCACCATGCTCCTGAACAATTTATGGGTCGAATGGGTCAATCCCTATGGATCGTTGCCAATTTATAGAACCATTTATAGAACCATCATCTGATCCAATAGAAGTGGGTTCAGACCCTAACTCAACTTCTCTCAAAAGTTATAGTCCATATTCGCTAAAAATTAATGATGTGGGAAATGTCCCTAAGATTGATTTCCTAAAATATTAGAACCATACGACCTCATATGAAAATAATATAAATATTCTACGATCCTTCAAACCGTAGAATATAGGTTGTTACATGCACTCCGGTCCCGACTCTCTGACCCGGACTTAACACGATCAATATCGTACAAGTCCATCCACCCATTCTTCGGCAAGGAGACTTGCACCCTGCACTCCGGTCTGTCTTTCCGAATGGGACTTAAAGCGATCAATATCATACAAGCTCATCCACTTGCTCTTTGGTGAGGGAACTTGCACTCTGCACTCTGGCCTTGTCTCTCCGGATGGTACTTAAAGCGATCAATATCAGTCATTACATTCAATTGGATTTTTTAGAAATCTAGTATTTGAAGCGAAGCAAAAAAAACAGAAATCCTAATTATCCATCCCAGACATCTGACTCAAAGCGTGCCTAGAGACCAATCTAGGTCTCGTGCATGTGTAAGCGATCCAAGGTTATTATGGTTCTAAATAATCATCCCAGACATCCGAGCAGAGTGTGCTTAGAGACCAATCCAGGCCTCATACACGTATAAGCGATCTGAGGTCATTATTATCCTAATTATTTAAAGCAAGAAAAGTAAAGCGAGGGAGTCAAATCTGACTCCCGACCATCCCGATCATTAGATTTTGAGTCTCAAACCAGATCCCTAGTTGTTCCTTGATGCATTTTTTGTAGATGGTGGTTGCTCCGACTACACCATCGTAATTTGGTTCCTCACAAACTGCTGCAGCTGGTTACTCAGAACCATTTCCTCTATTAGATCATGAAGGTGTCGACACTCGTTCGTTTCACGTCCTTCCAGCTCATGGGAGATGAAAAACTTTCCAGACATTCTCTCCCGATTTGTGGTTTCCTTCTAGCTGGCTTCCAGTAGGGGATCTGCCGCATAGTGTCTAAATATATCCTCTCCGAAGTCTTTGTTAGATCAATGTAGGAAGAAAATTTCGACTCCCTCCTTTGTCATTTCAGTCCTTTGAAGTCATCTTCAGCTCTTCCTTTTCCTTTGTCTTTTCTGTCTCCTACTACAGATAGTCATGTGTCATCAACAACATTAATTTCAGCATTCTCAGCTTCGACGTCTTCCTAATGCAGATATCTCTCTGCCTCATGGTAAAATTCTACAAGATCCATTGGTGGATCTCTTTCCGGTGCAAATTTGAAGTCGATCTTGCTCGCTGCTCCTGACACTGCCGCCATCAAGATTATATATGAATCTGGTTTATCGATGGCTCTAGCTGCCACATTGAATCTTGTCAAATAGCTTTTAAGGTCTCTTCAATCCTTTATTTCATGCTTGATAGCATCATCACATTCTTTTGTTGTGAGACATGAACTATGAACTGTTTTAAGAACTTATTCACTAAATCGGTCCACGTGCTTATAGACCCATTCTCCAGCTATCGTAAGCACTTCGCCACCAAGTCTGTTAAGTATAATAGGAAGCACCGTCCCATTGTCTCCTCAGAAGCACCCAACACCTCCATATGTTGGATATATCTCATCAGATGAACTATTGGAACCAAATTTGCTTCATATATTTCCGGCATCGGAAGCTATTCTCCATACATCCAATGGCCGTTCTCCCCCTACATCCAATGATCGTGAGCTATTGGTATTTAGAGGGCAAAAAGCAAGTTTAGGTAAAGAAGGAAGGAAGAAGATGCTTGCAAGGTGATGGTAGGAAGTGTTCTTGAGTTTGGTTGTGCTTGAGCATGTGTTTGGGTTGGATCTATGTAAGTTATCTCACTATCTTGTTTGTATATATTGGGTATATATATGTGGTGTTTTAAATATAAAGTTAAAGTGACATTAACTAAGTAAAGTTATAAATTTTGGGCCCCTCTGGCTTTTGAAAGCAAATGACAACTTTATATTGTATAACATCACTTTTATTACACTCTTAAATATGTGGCATAGCCTTGACTTAATGTTTAAATGGTTGTTTGGACTGTGTATTGAATTGAAGTATGTTTGAAAGTGTTTGAAGTGAGAATAGTCGCTATAAGTGCACTTTGATATCCCTCAACTTTAACTTATGTAAAGTGAAGATTTGTGAACTTAAGAAGATAACTTGGGATAATTTGATTTGGTTGTTCTCTACACATATTTTGGTGTATTGGAAAGTAAAGAAATGGCTTGGAAAATTAAGGAAATTGTGAACCAAAGTTGTGATAGTTGAAGCAGAAATGGTGGTTATAAATACACTTTGTAACTATAGCCTGTTTTCGAGAATTTTTATAAATAAGTTGAAAGATATTCTTAGGGGTTTCTATCCATATATTTTAAGTACACTAAGAGTAATACTTACTATAAAATTTTTAAGTCTTAAATCATTTGTTTAAGTGGTTAAAACTAGCGACAAAGGACATGCTTTTTGAAAGCTGTTCTTTAACAAAGACTTTTAACAGCGTTATAAATGCTGTAATAAGTCGCTTATTGTTTTAAGTGTTTAAAAATGATATTAAATTGGTATTTTTCTTTAATCTTTGTAGAAATGTTTTCTAACCTATTTTAGAGTATTTTTATGTTGTTTTGAAGTTTAGATACACTTTTAATAATTATATATGTATTTTCAAAGTAAAATGTTTTATAATATAAAACATGTTTTTCATCAAATTATAAATCAATTATTTTCAAGTAATATTGTATATAGATATTTAAAACCTAATAACAAGTATTTTTAATGATTTATTTATATATAAGTTTTGAAAAAGGTAATTGACTAAGCTAAACACTAAAAGCCGACGAGGTAGACTTCTATATCTGTGAGAGTTAAGATTGATGTTCGAGTTAGGATATGAGCAATAGAGCTCTAACCTACTGATTTCCCTCTTGATCGAGGAATAGTTAAGTTGGAATGTCGAAAACATGTAAATCTTGTTGTTTACGTATTGGTTTGAAAAGTAATTAACTTTGCTTAATGCTAAAAGCCGACGAAGTAGGCTTATCTATTTATGAGAGCTAAGATTGACGTCGAGTAGGGATATGAGAAATAGAGTTTTGACCTATCAGTTTCCCTCTTGGTTGAGAAATAGTTAAGTCAGGAATGTCAGAAACATGTTAATCATGTTTGTTTGTTACTCGTTTATGAAAGTCATTAATACTATACTTAACACTAAAAGCCGACGAGGTAGATTTATCCTTTTGTGAGATTCAAGAATAAAGTGTCTAGGCAAGGCTTTGATATGCAACCACTGCTCCAACTTAGCTGGCTTCACTCTTGGACGAGGAATAGTTAAGTTGGACTGTCAGAAACGAGTTAAGTATACGAACCGTGATTTCTATAAGCAATCATTTTTAACTAGATAGTCGCTTGGTTGACTATTGAACTTAACCAAATATTATCTTAGATCTTTATAAGAATGTTTTAAAGATAAATATAAGTATGAAATGGTTTTGGGTTTGTTGTGACAATGTGTTAATAACATTCATCTTTAACCCCATTTGATTGTACTTATGATTGGTATAGGACATTTCACACAATCCTTTCGCTTATTATTATAATTTGTTAAATATAATTTGAGTGGAATTTACTAGTTTTTAGTAAATACTATAATTTCACTTTATGCTATGTTATAGTTAGATAGATACTAGTGATTACTAAAGCGAAAGTGAGCTACGCTTAAAGTTCAATTATCTTAGGGTGTACGGATTTCAGGCCGATAGATCCTCGAGAGACGATGACTCATTTTTCATCGACTTAAGAGTCGATAAATTTTAGATTTGGGTAGGTAGACCTATTTTCGAGTGTTAGGTTTGTTATGGTGTGACACAGTCACCCTTTCATTTCTTAGACAGGTGTTACATGCATGATTAGTCTATAGATCGAATAACAAATACCTATTAGCTTATTTTGGTACACAGTTTGACAATGTTTACCTACTTTATGTCGTTAGGTAAATTCGCATAGTTGGTATACTTTGTGTCGTTGGACCATTCGCATAGTTAGTCTACTTCGTGTCGTTAGACTATGGCACTATGTGGCAGGGTCCATTTTTTTATTATGTTAGGCTCTGTGTCGCTATATTAAACTGATAGATGACAACCATTATTATTTCATTTGTGATGATTATTTCTTCCGAGATTTTGAGATGGAAATATAGTATCTTTTGGCTCTAGATAATTTTGAATTTGTTATCACCATATTTAGAGGATAATCCATTGAGACTTGATATGAAATTATGAAACGGTGATTTGAATTTATCATATGCCTTATTAGTATTGTTTGGTTTCTGGCATATTTTTATTATGGCTTATTTTATTGTTAAGTCATATACTACGATATGAGTATCTTACCTTTTTATTAGATATAGTATAACCCATTTATTATAAAATACTCGAGTCTGGAGGAGACTCTATGGTACAGGGACTCGTTGATTTTTGGATTTGTTCTAGCACTAGAGTAGACTATTTTGATTGTTTCAGTTTACTTCATTATTGTATATATTATGTAACGAACGGTGATTTTTCGACCCTCGAAAATCGACACTAATACGTCCACTATATTTCATGCTGAGCATTCAAGTGTCGGAAAAAATGATCTTTGGTGGAAAGAAAGAAGATAGAAGATAAGAAGAACTAAACAATAACATAATCTCATAACGCAACGGAATACCATATATTAATCAACGTAATACTTTACAAAGTCATTTAAAAAATGATTCATCAGAGTCATACTTATACAAATTATACCGTATGACAGTTATAACAGCCTGTCCCTAACTAACTGATACAAGATACATATAATACAGCGGAAACAAGATAATAACTAGCTATCGATGAAGCCTCCTACTCCAAGCTCCTCCAAGATGCATCCATGGGAAAACTGAACTACTTAGCTGCCCATAAAAATTTAAGCGCCCAAGATTTTTGGAAAGAAAATAAAACTCCGGGTCGGACATGGGTCTGGTGTGAGTAAACTAAAACAACTGAATTATTATGTTTAAAAACTTTTTAAAATCAAAGGTATCTCATAAGACCACGCCGCACATAAATATGGACTGGTTTTTACCTTACGATAACCAAAACACTTAGCCAGTCCCTACCTAACTGATACAAGATACATATAATACAGCGGAAACAAGATAATAACTAGCTATCAATGAAGCCTCCTACTCCAAGCTCCTCCAAGATGCATCCGTGGGAAAACTGAACTACTTGGCTGTCCATAAAAAATTGAGCACCCAAGATTTTTGGAAAGAAAATTAAACTTCGGTTCAGACATGGGTCTAGTGTGAGTAAACTCAAACAACTGAATTATTATGTTTAAAAACTTTTTAAAATCAAAGGTATCTCGTAAGACCACGCCGCACATAAATACGGGCAGGTTTTTACCTTACGATAACCGAAACACTTTTTTTTAGAAAATCCAGCGATATTATAATATGTCTAAGCTTTCAAAGTAAAATATGAAAATAGTTGAAATGCTTGCATCTCACATTTCAACATAGTTGGCCACAATCAAAACCGTACGGCGCTTATTGGAGAATGGATTCCATACTATGACAAGGCACTGGGGTACCACCTATCACAATTCACGTCTAGAAAATGTATTGAGGACCTCGCCGGGATCCCTTACCAACACAAGACTGGCCTACCCCTGACTGGATAGTACCGAATATCATCACCTCAGTTGCTTTGCAACCCTTTGGAATGTCAGAAACGAGTTAAGTATACGAACCATGATTTCTATAAGCAATCATTTCTAACTAGATAGTCACTTGGTTGACTATCGAACTTAACCAAATATTATCTTAGATATTTAAAAGAATGTTTTAAAAATAAATATAAGTATGAAATGGTTTTGGGTTTGTTGTGACAATGTGTTAATAAAATTCATCTTTAACCCTATTTGATTATACTTATGATTGGTGTGGGACATTTCATACAATTCTTTCGCTTATTATTATAATTTGTTAAATAGAGTTCGAGTGGAATTTACTAGTTTTTAGTAAATACTATAATTTCACTTTATGGTATGTTGTAGTTAGTTAGATTATAGTGATTACTAAAGTGAAAGTGAGCTACGCTTAAAGTTGAATTAACTTAGGGTGTACGGATTTCACGCCGACAGATCCTCGAGAGATGATGACTCATTTTTCATCGACTTGAGAGTCAATACTTTTTAGATTTGGGTAGGCAGACCTATTTTCAAGTGTTAGGTTTATTATGGTATGACATAGCCGCCCTTTCATTTCTTGGATAGGTGTTACATGCATGATTAGTCTATAGTCCAGATGACTAATACCTATTAGCTTATTTTGGTACACAATTAGACATTGTTTACCTAGTTTATGTCGTTAGGTAAATTTGCATAGTTGGTCTACTTTGTGTCTTTGGACAATTCACATAGTTAGACTACTTCGTGTCGTTAGACTATGGCATTATGTAGCAGGGTCCATCTTTTTATTGTGTTAGGCTCTGTGTCGTTGTATTAAACTGGTAGATGACTACCATTATTATTTCATTTGTGATGATTATTTCTTCAGAGATTTTGAGATGGACATATAGTATCTTTTGGATTTGGAGAATTTTGAATTTGTCATAACCATATTTAGAGGATAATCCATTGAGACTTGATATGAAATTATGAAATGGTGATTTGGATTTATCATATGCCTTATTAGTATTGTTTGGTTTCTGGCATATTTTTATTATGGCTTATTTTATTGTTAAGTCATATATTACGATATCAGTATCTTACCTTTTTATTTGACATAGTCTAACCCATTTATTTTAAAATACTCGAGTCAGGTGGAGACTCTATGGTATAGTGACTCGTTGATTTTTGGATTTATGCTAGCATCAGAGTAGACTATTTTGATTGTTTCAGTTTACTTCATTATTGTATATATTGTGTAACGAACGGTGATTTTTCGACCCTCGAAAATCGACACTAATACGTCCACTGTATTTCATGTCGAGCATTCAAGTGTCGAAAAAACCGATCGTTAGTGGAAAGAAAG
The DNA here is from genome assembly GCA_030737815.1 of Allium fistulosum. NCBI lineage: Eukaryota > Viridiplantae > Streptophyta > Magnoliopsida > Asparagales > Amaryllidaceae > Allium > Allium fistulosum. Next base: position 873,184,726 of record CM060907.1, on the reverse strand, counting down.
AAAATAGAAGATAAGAAGAACTACACAATCACAGAATTTCACAACACAATGGAATAACATATATTAATCAACGTAATACTTTACAATGTCATTTAAAAAATGATACATCAGAGTTATACTTATACAAATTCTACCGTATGACAGTTAACAGCATGTCCCTACCTAACTGATACAAGATACATATAATACAGTGGAAACAAGATAATAACTAGCTATTGATGAAGCCTCATACTCCAAGCTCCTCCAAGGTGCATCCGTGGGAAAACTGAACTACTTGGCTGCTTATAAAAATTTGAGCATCGAAGATTTTTGGAAAGAAAATAAAACTTCGGGCAGACATGGGTCTGGTGTGAGTAAACTCAAACAACTAATTATTATGTTTAAAAACTTTTTAAAGTCAAAGGTATCTCTTAAAACCATGCCGCACATAAATACGGATGGGTTTTTACCTTACGATAACCAAAACACTCAGCCTGTCCCTACCTAACTAATATAAGATACATATAATACAACGGAAATAAGATAATAACTAGCTATCAATGAAGCCTCCTACAACAAGCTCCTCCAAGATGCATCCTTGGGAAACTGAACTACTTGGCTGCCCATAAAAATTTGAGCACCCAAGATTTTTGAAAAGAAAATAAAACTACGGGTCAAACATGGGTCTGGTATGAGTAAACTCAAACAACTAAATTATTATGTTTAAAAACTTTTTAAAATCAAAGGTATCTCATAAGACCACGCCGCACATAAATACGGACGGGTTTTTACCTTACGATAACGAAAACACTTTTTTTAGAAAATCCATTGATATTATAATAATGTCTAAGAGTTCAAAATAAAATATTAAAACAGTTGAAATGATTGCATCTCACATTTCAACATAGTTGGGCACAATCAAAACCATACGGCGCTTATTGGAGGATGGATTTCATACTATAACAAGGCATCGGGGTACCACCTATCACGGTACACGTCTAGAAAATGTATCAAGGACCTCGCTGGGATCCCCTGCCAACACAAGGCCGGCCTACCCATGACTGGATAGTACCGAATATGTCATCACCCCGGTTGCTTTGCAACCATTGGAATGTCAGAAACGAATTAAGTATACGAACCGTGATTTCTATAAGCAATCATTTTTAGCTAGATTATCGCTTGGTTGACTATCAAACTTTACCAAATATTATCTTAGATCTTTAAAAGAATGTTTTAAAGATAAATATAAGTACGAATTTGGGTTTGTTGTGACAATGTGTTACATTCATCTTTAACCCTATTTGATTATACTTATGATTGGTATGGGACATTTCATACAATTCTTTCGCTTATTATTATAATTTGTTAAATAGAGTTTGAGTGGAATTTACTAGTTTTTAGTAAATACTATAATTTCACTTTATGGTATGTTGTAGTTAGTTAGTTTCTAGTGATTACTAAAGTAAAAGTGAGCTACGCTTAAAGTTGAATTATCTTAGGGTGTACGGATTTTAGGGCGATAGATCCTCGAGAGACGATGACTCATTTTTCATTGACCTAAGAGTAAATACATTTTTGATTTGGGTAGGCATACCTATTTTCGAGTGTTAGGTTTGTTATGGTGTGACACAGCCGCCCTTTTATTTCTTGAACAGGTTTTACATGCATGATTAGTCTATAGACCGGATGACTAATACCTATTAGCTTATTGTGGTACATAATTAGACAATGTTTACCTACTTTATGTCGTTAGGTAAATTCGCATAGTTGGTCTACTTTGTGTCGTTAGACCATTCGCATAATTATTCTAATTCGTGTCGTTAGACTATGGCACTATGCGACAAGGTCCATTTTTTTATTGTGCTAGGCTCTATGTCGCTGTATTATATTGATAGATGACTACCATTACTATTTCATTTGTGATGATTATTTCTTCAAAGATTTTGAGATGGACATATAGTATATTTTGGCTCTATAGAATTTTGAATTTGTTATTACCATATTTAGAGGATAATACATTGAGACTTGATATGAAATTATGAAACAGTGATTTAGAATTATCATATGCCTTATTAGTATTGTTTGGTTTCTAGCAAATTTTTATTATGGCTTATTTTATTTTTAAGTCATATATTACGATATCAGTATCTAACCTTCTTATTAGATATAGTCTAACCCATTTATTTTAAAATACTCGAGTCAGGCGGAGACTCTTGGTATAGGGACTCGTTGATTTTAGACTTGTGCTAGCACCAGAGTAGGCTATTTTGATTGTTTCAGTTTAATTCATTATTGTCTATATTGTGTAACAAATGATGATTTTTCGACCCTCGAAAATCGACACTAATAAGTCCACTATATTTCATGCCGAGCATTCAAGTGTCGGAAAAACTAATCGTTGGTAGAAGATATGAAGAAACTAAATAATCACAGAATCTCACAACGGTAGTGGAATAGCATATATTAATCAACATATTACTTTACAAAGTCATTTCAAAAATGATACATCAGAGTCATACTTATACAAATTCTACCCTGGGACAGTTATAACAGCATGTCCCTACCTAACTGATACAAGATACATATAATATAGCGGAAACAAGATAATAACTAGCTATCGATGAATCCTCCTACTCAAAGCTCCACAAGATGCATCTGTGCGAAAAATGAACTACTTGGCTGCCCATAAAAATTTGAGCACCCAAGATTTTGGGAAAGAAAATAAACTCTGGGTCAGACATGGGTTTGGTGTGAGTAAGCTCAAACAACCGAATTATTATGTTTACAAACTTTTTAAAATCAAAGGTATCTCGTAAGACCACGTCGTACATAAATACGGACGGGTTTTTACCATACGATAACCGAAACACTTTTTTTTTATAAAATCCAGTGATATTATAATAATGTCTAGGCATTCAAAGTAAAATATGAAAATAGTTTAAATGCTTGCATCTCACATTTCAACATAGTTGGGCACAATCAAAACCGTATGGCGCTTATTGGAGAATGGATTCCATACTATGACAAGGCACTAGGGTACCACCTATCACGGTACACGTCTAGAAAATGTATCGTGGACCTCACCGAGATCCCCTGCCAACACAAGATCGGCATACCCTTGACAGGATAGTACCGAATATGTCATCACCCTGGTTGCTTTGCAACCCTTTTTATTGAGATCTCGTGCACAACCAATCCATAAATATATAGATGTATCTAGAAAGGTGATGACACACCCTAATGGGAGCGACCCACTTAGCCGCATCTCCCCTGATTTTAGTCATTCCCGGTTGATGAGGCTTGAGGCCACGCTTACCTTTTGAATAGCAATCCCACGTGGAATGCCAACACTGCCTTTCAAGCAGTAATGTAGTGCCAGCATTCATCCATACACATTGTCTAGGATAAGGACAAATCGAAGGCACTACTTCTACCATGTCCATTTTGGAATCACCCTCAGGACTAGTAGCAAGCAGCCCTTGCAATTTAATGCTCCATCTTCGATTCCATATTCTGTAAGATGTCATCAGTTCGAAATGCTTGAGTTGGATTGAAGTGGTTTTCGAATTACAAATCCGATCACGGTCTCTTCGAAACAACTTTCGATAATTTTCGGTAAACTCAACCCCTGTTCTTTAGGAAATAAAAAGATAAGAATGGAGTTCACCTCCTAACCGTTAGTGGATGGATTTCCTTATCATTTATCCTAGAAGAACGAAACGAGATTTATACGCATAGTACAACATCATTGGGGATTACTGCGCCATATAAATCATGTGTTTCTCCTAGATATTTCCAAATTTATGTTTCGGTCTAGATTTTGATAGTCGATTATTTAACTATCAAATAAACTATCATTCAAACATTGATTCAATTCCATATGGGATGTACCAAGCCTTTATTAATTTATCTTTCATTAATTAAAAAACTTTGCAAAACTTGACCAAAATATCTTTTTAAAACATTATTCCCAAAAACCTTTACATTCCTTTTACACTTTGAAAACATTTTTACTTGTCTCAAATATAAGTATTTACCAAAAACATTTGGAAAATTCCCACTTCTCGAATTCCATATTAAATGGCCAAGAAATTCCCTTTTCAAAACATCACTTGCTATAAAACCCATTCACTTATCCCTTATAAAAATTCTTTTATAAGTTCACTTCATATTTCAAACCTCCTTACAGATCTTCAAACTAGGTTTGAACTTCTTTTTAAAATCACTAAAATGATTTATAACATCTCTTTCCATGTATAAAACTCTTTATAAAATTTCCTTTATAAAATATCTTTGACATTACAAAATATCATTTACAAAATCTCATTTTAAAATCACTTTAAATAAACCCTTTTATTTGTTAAAACCCTTTTTATAAACAAGTTATTATTTATAAATACTTTTATAAAATAATTATATAACTTGAAAATCATTTATAAACTTTAAAACCCCAAACTGATTAAAGAATTAAAGTTAATTCAAAATCATACTTCATAAATTCAAAAAGAGGCATAGCAATCCAAATGGTACTAATTTAAGTCACCATTTAATTTCAATTTCATTTTCAAGTCATTCAATAATTTATTTACATAATTCAACATATATGTAAATACACTTCATATCCAAATCAGGAAATAACATGTCAATACAAATTAACTGGCATATACATGTCCAAATAACATAATAGCATGATGGTGATTTGTCATGCTAAATAGACATCCAAACAATTCAATCAATTTATAGCAGAACGGTAATTTATTCTGCTATCAAATGTCCACACAAGCAAACAATCAATTTATAGTAGAACGGGGATTTATTCTGCTAATATATATCAACAACAATTAAATCAATTATATTATAGCAGAACGAGAATTTATTCTGCTAATAGATGTCCACACAATCAAACAATCAATTTATAACATAACGGGATTTATTCTGCTATCAAATGTCCAAAAAAGCAAACAATTAATCATATCTCATTCACAGGCATTTGTCTACTTAATAGTACCCACATTTGAATTCCTTGAGTTCAAAACCATCTCTGAAAAAGAAGTACCTTTAAAACAATTTGATTCTTGGAGACAAAGAATTTAAAACTTAAAACACCCTTTAAAATAATTAATTACAAGATAAACTCTTATTAAATCATAATTAATCTTTACTAAATTTGAACTTAATTTAATTATAAATTAATAAGTAATTAAACCTTTAATTTAGAAATTAAACCCTTAGTTGATCCTTTATTAATTATTAAATAATAATTCAAAACCTTTATTAATAATTAACTATTAATTAATCTCAATTAATTAATTAAATAATCTCTTAATTGAAACTTAAATAAGAAACTAAACCTTTAATAAATAATTTATTACAAATTAAAACTTTAATTAATTTATAATTAAAAATAATTAAACATTATCTTAATAGTTAATTAATAATTAACCATATATTTAATTAATAATTAACCCTATGTTTAATTAATAATTAATTAAAAATAAATCATATACTTAACTCATAATTAATAAAAAAATTAACCTTACCTTTTGAAAGATAATTAATTAATAACTAATTTTCAGTTAATTAAAATTAATAAACCTTGTTTAATACTTAATTAATTATAAATTAAAAAAAATTAATTAATAATAAATCATTTAGTTCTTAATTAACTTTTTTAAAACCTCATTATTAGGTTTGTAAAACATTTACAAAGCATTTAAAGTATAAAAACTCAACTTTTCAAAAAAAAAATTGAATTAACGAAAATTGCATCCATAGCGACTATTGCTATGGATGCCGTTACTTAGCCGTTACTTAGAAATGTTTTCTAAGTTTACTAACTTCATACCCTCTTACTTAACTTTTCTTTAACTTTAAACCCATGGTAAAAGATTAGGAAACTAAAAAACAAATTTTTAAATACTTTAACTTTAAAACTTTAAAAGAAATAAATAAAGTTTCCCAAGATTTTAAATGTCACTTAACATAACTTTGTAAACTAGTTTACATACACAATCACATGCAAAGTTTATCTACAATACCATAACCAAAATTCACATACACTTCACGATCTAATTTCACATACCCTATCACATCCAAGTTCACAACTTTATAACCAAACATATCACTTAAACCATTATTTTCAAATCTAATGCTAAACTACATATTAGCAACATGCATATAACAACCTGCCTTTTTGGACGGTTTAAATCGACGATAAACCACACACGTCAGACTCAAACCATTCAAAATGGTGGATTGTTATGGGGTAAATAAGAAAAAGCTGGGAAAGAAAGAAAAACAAATATAGAATCTCATAGCGGAATGACAAAATATAATAACCAAATAAACAGTTCATGAAGCTGTTTACAAATAACAATTGGTTATACTTTTACAATACAGATCAGAGTTACATACAATAGGAATAAATAAATAAATGCAGCGGAATAAAATGATGTAGTGGGATAAATGTAATAAATAATAATAGTACAAAATCTTCGTCTTCATCCTCCAGAAAGCAGTCTTCGAAATACTGAAAAGCTCAGACTAACCCGAGCGAGTTGAAAAGACAAAACACTTGAGTTAGAACTAAAAGAATCTTATGTAAGTTAAATCAACAGTAAATAAATATGAGTGTAACTGCGTGAGAGATGTTTACGAGTTTTGACATCTCCTATCCAGTGTCTAATGTGAGTGCAATAACCTAAGAGATGTTCGGGATTCCCATCTCCTAAGGATCCGTTAAACTATCTACTATGTGGTAAAAATACGCTATTATAATAGTGTTTGCAATAAAGTAAAATATTAAAATAGCATTAAGGCGTTACCCATATCCCCTTTAACACATTTTATATAATGTCGTAGTCTATATAGATACTGTAAACTCCACCCGCAGGTGGGCTATTAGGGAGCACTCCACAGGTATGACACAAAACAAACTCGTAGAAGGCGCGATATGGCATGTGAACACGGCACTCGAGGCAATGCCAGGGTAGATATACCGATTGTGGATCTGGACTGTTGGTAACGCATAACAGCTACTACCGCCCACCTCGGAACACACTCTCATAATCAAAATCAAGGGATGGCCACCAAATCAATCACTAAGTCATAATATGGTATCGAAGAAATGTATCCGATCGGAGGTGCGACCTCACTTGGCCCGACATGGCTCCTGTTTTAGTCACATCTAAGATGACTCACGGGAGTCAGGGTCACGTAAATACCTCATACAGAATCGAACACCAAACCATCCTACTTCATTTTTGGAATCTCCACCACGTGCACAGTTTTTAACTGGTTTCGGTATTGGCAGAGAGTATGACAATATCCGATCTCGGTCTCTTTAAAAACCAACCGCTTATTACACACCGGATGGTTCTTTTACATTTCCAAACCCATTTCATATTGATATCAAAATATCATATTCAATCCAACCCATACCACTTTCGAAATTATATTCACAATTAGGTTAAATTCTCATTTCAAAATCATCATATTTACTCAAATATGTCATTTCACCAGCAATTATCATTTCAAATCCCAACTTATGTTATAACATTATTAAACCTTATTCGCTTTAAAATCAAGGCTTTAATTATAAACACTTCCATTCTACACCACCTGAAATTTAGAAAATAATTTAGATAGTTTTAAATAGTTTAATTAGTTTAACATAGTTTTAACTAGATATAAATTAGGTTAAATAGGTTTAAAATAGATTAAATGAATTTAATATAAATTAAAATACTTTAAATAGATTTAAAATAGTTTAAAATAGATTAAATAGGTTTATTATGGATTAATTAGATTTAAAATAGATTAAATGAATTTAAAATAGATTAAATGAATTTAAAATAGATTAAATAGAATTAAAATAGATTAAATAGTTTAAAATAAATTAAAATAGCTTAATATAGTTTAATAAAGTTTAAATAATTTAAAATAGATTAAAATAGTTTAAAATAAATTAAAATAGATTAAGATAGATTAAATAGGTTAATTAGTTTAAAATAAATTAAATAGTTTAAATTGATTAAGTTGGTTTAAAATAGATTAACTTATTTTAATAGTTGAAAATCTTAAAATTAAAATTTAAAAGAACATTTACAGTTTATATTGAGCTAATAAATTTGAAATTAACATCAAATAAAACTATTTCTTCCATTTCAACAAATCTGGACCATATCCAGATTTCAAATCAAAACCCAATTTCAAATCTTGAAATATCAAATGCAGCTATCCAATTTTAATAGATTTTCATAGTTACAGTTTCCAACATTTCAATAACTCAATTTCGATGAATGTCGTTTATACTTCAAATTTAACTTTAAAATTTCAATTTAAATCCTTTAAATAATTACATAAAAACAATTCAATTTATATCAGTCAAATTCAATTTCAAATATCATTTAACTGGATTCAAAGTTTAAAGATTTAAAATCATCAAATTTAACAAAGCCGGTGTCCGTGTATAATTTTCTAACTATGGTCAAGTGATATAGATATCTTTCATTTCAATCCGCGGATATTTAAATTTACGGGTATATATCATTTCAACCCAAAATCCCAAATTTATTTCAATGAAAATCGCTTGGATTTATCATTTCAACCCATAACGATTTTCCCCTATTCTATATGATCGTTCGGGTATGTATCATTTCAACCCATAGGGAACTTGCAGTGTTATAACAATATAAATAATAACATCCAGTCATCCAATATCAACAAATCACACATACATCAAATCATCATCCAAAATCAACCAATAAACATTAATAGATAAATGATTATCATTAGCAGGTATTCAATTGACAATTAAATTCAATAATAAATTAAATGATGATTAAATGCAATAAAAGTCGTATTTAACTAGAATGACAATTTAAACATACCAAACATCAATCGATTAATTTCTAATCACACCATAAATTTAATTTAACTAACAAAAAAAATTAGTAGTTGTGAGTGGGTTAAAACACTCACCTTCGATTTAAAATCCAAAATAAGGACCAAATTTTAACCGTCTCAGAATTTGTTCAAACTAGTTCTATAATGTCCAAAATTTCAATACGATCCCAATGAAACAAACCGCGTGTAAAACCGACCTTGTATGAACAAGATATGATCGTTGGAGCGTTGAATTTAAATTTAAATTAAAATAAATAATTAACCATTATACCACGTCACCCATCGTTACTAGCTCGCTCACAAACCCTAACACATCTCGACCTCAAACACAAGCACCCATCAGCCGCCAACCAAGATCATCCAAACGCTGTAACGACCCGTAAATTTTCGATAATTAAAATTGTTCATTTAATAAGATTTGTAATTTAAAGTTGGAAGGAATAAAGATTTGCGATCTATTAATGAAAATAACAACTAGAATGGAATTGTAACCATATTAATTCAAGTTAATTATTAACAACTTTAATGAAATTCCAATCAAAGGAAATAATGTAAATGTTATATCTTGGTTATAAAATTTAATATAAGGGAACAAATGTAAATAGTGAATTAATGTATGGAATGGTATAATAAATGGTAACTGAATAAAATCAGTATTATGTAAGTGATTACAACATTCACTTGTAAGTAATAAACTTATAAATATGATTAAAGGTTAATTGTGATAATCATTATAAGTTATCTATTTATTTAGTCAGTTAAATTTAATTGGAAATTTATTACAATTAAATGATAGTAAATGTTACATTAATGTGAGTTAAGATAATGACTGTAAATTGTGAATGTAATAAAATAAATAGAAATGTTAATGTAACATCCCGAAAATTTTCGACTTTCGAAAATTCAACATCGATACTCACTTTATCGACTGCTGAGCCATCGAATGCCGGAAACCCGAAAAGTTATGGTTTTAAGAAAGAAGAAAAAGGTAGAAGAAGAAGATAGAAGAAAAAGAAAGAAGAACAACAACAGAACAAGAGAACAGCAACAGAAACAGAACAATATCAGAATCTTACACATCGCAGCGGAACAATATATAATAGATAAATGAATAATCTTTAAACACAGAACTATATCATTTTATACATACATCAATCATCAGAGTCAATATACAACTCAATACAACAATGGACAGTTATATAAACTTGTCCTCATACAGAATACACAGCGGAATAAATATATCAGATACAAATACTACGTCTCGCCATCCAGCTTATCTCCAAAGCTCCAGAATATCCAGAATATCCTGATAACATAACTCTAGGCTGCCCGTGTGGAAATTGGTGGGCACCCAGAGTTTAGAAGGGAAACAATAAACTCCGAGTCAGTCATGGTGACTGGTGTGAGATCGTAAAACAATTATTATTTAAAATAAACAACAGGTAAACTTTAAAGTCAATTCGCAATGCTTTTGGAAAATGAAACTACCATAAGACCTCCCACCACACACACAATGCAAACGCAGAATTGGAGGAGATTTCTTCTTATGATAGTCAAAGATGCTTACTACGCAAAATCAAATCATTTTTGATATTATTATTAGTGCATAGTGTAGAAAACATTTCGAAAGTAAAATATAAATCTTAGCCAGCATAGACATTTCGAACTATGCCTACTATAGCTACCATCCAAACAGTGGGGCGCCACCATAAGTGAATGATAGGTTCTACAACTAAAACCGTACAGGTGTCGTATTGTTTCTTTGGATTTCCAACAAATGGTCAGGCTAAGGAACTTCCTTTTCCACGATGGGTACGTCCCTGGAATAGACGACCCGAGAAACTAACGTTATGGTTAGATCTCTGCCAACACAAGGCCGGGTTACCTCTGCAAAAATAGGTAACTACTGACACGCGTATGCCATCCCCCGATCGTAACCGATCTTCCCGAGGATCCCCGATTCGCAACAAACCACATAGATAATAATAATGCAGTAACCACAGAGGTTAAGTATCTGGGCTCCATACCATGATACCACCTTTATCCAGAAGGAATGACATACACTAAGGGGCGCTACTCCCTAGAACCTTGCTGCATCCTTCCTGTTTCAACCATTTCCGGGGTGTGAGGCTCGACGAAGTCTCGTCCACAAAGCTACGCTTTCTCAAAAAGCCCTGCTTCGGGTCAAACAAAATGATCAACCTATGATCACCAAGATATAAGATCAAACAAATGATCATATCACAAATGATCAAACACTGATCATTTCACAGCAACACTCAGTATGCCACGTTACCAAATTGGGATATATCGCTGATAAATTTCAACTACATAACCTCTGAGCTCGTACGTCTCAGAGAAGGGTGTTAAGCTAAGAGAATAAATTCTCCGCCACCAACAGAAATGTATTTGAAAGAAATCAGCTTTATATCTCAAATTGTAACGTCAGACACACAATCCATACAAGTCTGTTCCGGGATCGAACAGAACCGAAGGCACTTCTCACGAAGCCCTTGCATATCCGGATAAATTTCTAATCACGTCCGGACTTCCCGTCACTAAGGGTGATAAAACCTCTAAATCGGAGATCAGCCGATGTAGAGTAACTCGACGGTAATCCTTCCGTTTTCAAAAATATCCGGTCTTCAACACCGGTCTTCGAATGCAATTCATAACGACGTATCACATATTCGGAATGGGTTATACGACCCCATGGTCCTTTCCCGGCTAACCCGAATAGTGAGCGTTTATTTAAAAAAAAGTGTGGCATTCAAATTCATCCAATTCACAACAAATACCTATCTAAAGGTAATTATTGATAGTCGGTTATTTAACTATCAATAAAGATGCGCAACATCATCAGATTCCAAATAATTTTCCAAATTATTTCATCTTCAAAAATATCTTTACTAGATATAAAATTTCCACACTTAACCGTTTGAAAACAATTTCAAATTAATTTCCACATTTCATTTTATCTTTGAAGATAAAATCTCAAAACAGTTCATTTCATATTGGAAAAGAAATTCCATACTTATTTAATAATAAGTATTTCACAAATCATTTATTTTCAACATTTGAAAATATTCGATATACTTAAATCAATATTAAGTATATATTCATTCTTTAAGGAAATCATTCTCTTTAAACACATTTATTTGAGTCAAAACGAATGTTACGTAAAACATCGTTACGACGACTCAAAATCACTAGTATAGGGATTCGGATTTTAATAGATATATAAATCCCAATACTACATCAAAACATTTCCTTTCGGAAATCATTTACTATAACAACAGTGTTATAGTCCATCATTTTCTTATTCTTCGAAAACGTCTATTTCAACAATAAATGTTGAAATCTATGATTTCGATAATTAACACGTTTAAAACATCTTTTAAAACAATTAACTTCATTTAACAATATCGCTTTTCCAAAACTATCCATTTTACTTGACAATATATCCACTGTCCAAAATCGTGAATATACTTCACTAATTACATTTCACTATTTTCTACACATTTTATTTCAACAAAAATTCGCTATCCAAAATCGCGAATATATCTTCTTTAAAAATCTTCTATATTTAATTTATCAAATTCTATCGATTTCGAATTTATAAAACAACGTTTATAAATTCTATTACTATTTTCTAACGACTTCAATTTAATAAATCTCCTTTATAAATAATTCGATAAATATTCCATCTAAAGGTAAAAATCCAATTTATAAGTTAATCTCTTATAAATCTTTTATTCTACAGTTTCATCCATTTTATAACTTCACAATTTATAAACCTATAAATTTCATTCACTTACTGATTCCATAATATTTCATTTTTAACACTTATAAAAACTCATCTTATAATTCCAATATTTTGATTTATACAATATCAATTTTATAAATCTTTCTATACAAATCATTTATAGTTATTCAAAAATCCCAACTTAAACCGTTTTATAAATAAATCAACTTTTGTTTCAAAAACGACACTTCGGTTATATTTCACTAAAAATTATAACTTTTATAACTTTAAAATTTTACGTTTATAAATCGATTCAAAAATTCCATAAAACGTATATTTTCAAAAATCACTTTAAAAACCTTTTTAAAGTAAAAGTCGTTATTTTTACATTTCAAAACTGAATCCGATGATGCAACGCATCAATTAGTCCATCACAACAGTCAATATCATATATCAATATGATAACAGAATATACATCAGTATCTGTAAATAAATAACTACAGTTGAGGAATCCAGTTGGATCCCTCCAACCTGTTTCCCTGCATCCACAGATGTTAGTACAATACCAATTCCGCTCCAGTACGGAATTATCGCGGTATATGGGTTTTATAAAAATCCGCTTACTAACGGCGCAATAGGGTCTCATCCGCTATACGAGGCGGGAAATCAACAATCCAATATATACATATGCCAATATGTATATATTGCTATATATATATAGATATATCCTATCATATCTAATAGCACATCCAATAGCAATCAATTAAACAATCAATAACTGCAAAAATTCCACATTCAATTTGAGTGAGAAGATCTCACCTTGATTTCAATTCTGATTTCAGCGTTTATTTCGAATAAATCAAACAGCCGTTTAATTCCACCCGAAATTCACACTAGCTCCAAATGGCTCCAATTCAATTTCATCACATAGTGTTCGACGATACGAAGCCAACGCTTTTCGTATCGAAATTTTCCGACCTCGCAGCAAAAAGATATGCAATTTTAAACATTAACGGATTTAATTTTAAATTAAAAATTACAAATTCTCTTCAAATCTAAACCTATGCAACATCTGGCCGTTCGTTTCCAGGCCACGAAATCAAGGCCGTGTCTTCTTCTTTCTTCCCTTCACGTAGCTCCCAGGTAAAACGCACGCGAGAAACACCCAATGCCGCCATCAAACCCTAATCACGCAACCCCCAAACGTCGACTAGCCTCCGATCAAATGGTGCCAATTGAACCGCCATGACGAACTCCCTACTCGGCCTGAAGGGCTTCGAGCTCGGCCTTCCCCTTCTCACGCAAATTGAGGACAAACGCGCGGCACTTCCGGTCCATTTCTGGTCGATCCACCGCATAATACTTCATCATCACCGTTCAAACTATAGACCTCAATGTCATCTTCGTTTTCCTAGTTGACAGCCTTTCGAATTGGTGAGTGGATTTGGAGGAATTCGAGGAAGAACGGGATGAATTCTCTGCCGTTCGAAATAGGGGAGGCGGCTGCAGTTTCAAAACCCTAGGGTTGTTTTCCTTTTGCAAAATGAAGAGAAGGGGGGTTTTTATAGAAAACTTAACGATTTACTATTCATCGAATTTTTTCGAACTCCGATTCGAGCGTGCCGGCTGACGTTCGTAAGGTTTACCCCACGTTCCAAACGCAATGGAACATGTTTCGGAAGCTAATTCGATCGTCTGTGTGAGATATGGATTTAAACGATCAATTTAAATTAAACCGATTTAAATCAATTTCGAGGCGTTTTGATTCGTACCGGACAAATGGTAAATCCAAAAATTACGAAATTTGAAACCATGCAATAATATCACATTACGGATCCGATGAAACTGGTTTCGTCGAAATCCGAGACTTTTTGAAAAATGACTATTTTAACTCGCCGAATTAAAATTAAAATGATATCGATGCGTTTCGAGCAGCCACGGTCAAACGACAACTCCGATGGATACGAAAATTGAAATCCGATAATAACTAACTATTACGGATCCAATGGAACTGGTCTCGTCCAATTCTGAGACTGTTCAAAAATTGGCTATTTTTCAGTCGACAAATTAAATATCAAAATATTCGATTTTCACAACTTAACTCTAAATTCGATTTTAAAAGTTCTATAACCTTTCTATAACTCCAGTATGATTTAATATAACTTTATAAATCATTTCCAGCACATTAAACCCATATTTCAATTATTTCTGGAATTTCACTATTTAATTTATCGATTAAATTATCAAATTAAATCCAATATTCGAAAAATAAATCATTCGACTTCTAAATTCCATTTATTAATATTTAAAATCAATTAAATATTCGAATTTTTATTATCAAAAATTCTGGGTCGTTACAGACTTCCCCCCTTAAAAGAATTTCGTCCTCGAAATTACAAGTCAGGAAGAAAAAGTCCTTAACTCGTCTACTATTTTTCACAGTCCAACAGTTTTATCAATTTGTCAGAACAAATCTTTCTACTAAAGATTCGTTATTAATTCAACTAAATTTCCAACTTCAATTATAAGTTTCAAACAACATTGTTTAACTTCTAAATTCAAATTCGAGTTTAAATTCAAATTTTAACTTCAAAATTTTCTCAAAAATTTTCTAACACTCGAAATCTTCGAAAAATTTTGCCAGCGTCTCCTTTGCGCGGCTAATACGGTACGACTACAAAACGTCCCTATGGACTCTCAGATTTCAAAAAGAAAAAGAAAAAGCCAAGCGGCTAGACAAGAAATCATCAAAAACTCATATTGAAATTCAAATACTTACCTTTTGTCGAGCAATTCAAACTTATCTTTGAAATCAAATCCAATTCCTTAATAACACCTGTATCTTACTAGCCATAATATCTAGTTACATATATTCAAACCATTTGCTAAATTTTATTACAAAATTTCAATATAAACTACTTATACCTTTTTAGCTTACTATTGAAGTTGCATATTCAATTTCGTTCAATCTTTACATTTCAATTCCATTTGAATTCAATTTCCAACATTTAATTGGATTCAGTTCAATTTCTGAATATTGATCAATTTTATTGATTAGCTTTCATTCATACTGCACCATTTTAAATTAGTTTCAGTTACTAATCCATTTCAAATTCTAATTCACTTATTCAAATTCGGTTTCAACATTCAGTTTTAATCTTATTCACTTCATTTATTCAAATTTATTTACTCATTCACAAATTCTTTCATTTTCAATTTGAATCTCATTTCTATCAAATTCCAAATATTTTATAAGTCTTCGACTTATTTACATCTTGATTTATAAAATCATCTATACATTCATATTACTAATTCTATTCCTTTATGAATTTTGTCTTCAAATATCTTTCTGGAATTTTATTTCAAATTATATCTCGCATTAATATTTCATAAATATTTCTACATAGTATTCCAGAGTTTACCAACATTTCAAAAACCATTTTTGAAAACAGTTCAAATTATCCTTTGAATTTTCTAAAACAAAATACAAATTTTCAAAACAACTTCCATTTAAAACAATTGGCAGCAATTCCTCTTTTGGAAACCCGAAAATGAACACCAACGATGCCGCGGTCATCATCGAAGCTATTTTCCAGCGACCGAAAAGAGTTTAGAGCTTTCATCTCTCCAAAATACTTTTCAAAACCTTTGAAATTTATTTTCAAACCAAAAAGGAATTAAAACTTTCCAAATCTCCAAAATTTTCAAATTCTTTTCAAAACATTTCCAAATACTTCTCTGGAATCCCGTTTTAAATTACAAATCACTTTTATAATTTACATCCTCACATTTCATTTATATGTGAATTCATTTCTTAACTTTGGAGTTACGATTTCAATTTCTTATTCAATTTCATATAATAATGATAACATTTCAACATTATCACTTTCTAACACCCAAATATCCATATACTATAATAATTTATAGAAAAACATTTATTTTCTATACAAAAATAGTTTTGGGCAAAATTATTTCATTTACCCTATTTAAAACAATACTGTGCCGAATTGTTCTATATAAGTGTTTAGAGATCCCTATCGATAGAGTTGTACGGACAATACCGACCAGAATCCATATACCACTCAACAAACCAATCATCACAATATAAAACAATTTTATATTCACTAACAAATACGCACTCGTATCTATTATTACACTCAACTCATTCTAGAGTACTACTGACTCTATCTCTAATGAGTAACACCCAACAGAGCAGGGTTGTCGCTTAACCATATGCTCTGATACCAAATGTAACATCCCGAAAATTTTCGACTTTCGAAAATTCAACATCGATACTCACTTTATCGACTGCTGAGCCATCGAATGCCGGAAACCCGAAAAGTTATGGTTTTAAGAAAGAAGAAAAAGGTAGAAGAAGAAGATAGAAGAAAAAGAAAGAAGAACAACAACAGAACAAGAGAACAGCAACAGAAACAGAACAATATCAGAATCTTACACATCGCAGCGGAACAATATATAATAGATAAATGAATAATCTTTAAACACAGAACTATATCATTTTATACATACATCAATCATCAGAGTCAATATACAACTCAATACAACAATGGACAGTTATATAAACTTGTCCTCATACAGAATACACAGCGGAATAAATATATCAGATACAAATACTACGTCTCGCCATCCAGCTTATCTCCAAAGCTCCAGAATATCCAGAATATCCTGATAACATAACTCTAGGCTGCCCGTGTGGAAATTGGTGGGCACCCAGAGTTTAGAAGGGAAACAATAAACTCTGAGTCAGTCATGGTGACTGGTGTGAGATCGTAAAACAGTTATTCTTTAAAATAAACAACAGGTAAACTTTAAAGTCAATTCGCAATGCTTTTGGAAAATGAAACTACCATAAGACCTCCCACCACACACACAATGCAAACGCAGAATTGGAGGAGATTTCTTCTTATGATAGTCAAAGATGCTTACTACGCAAAATCAAATCATTTTTGATATTATTATTAGTGCATAGTGTAGAAAACATTTCGAAAGTAAAATATAAATCTTAGCCAGCATAGACATTTCGAACTATGCCTACTATAGCTACCATCCAAACAGTGGGGCGCCACCATAAGTGAATGATAGGTTCTACAACTAAAACCGTACAGGTGTCGTATTGTTTCTTTGGATTTCCAACAAATGGTCAGGCTAAGGAACTTCCTTTTCCACGATGGGTACGTCCCTGGAATAGACGACCCGAGAAACTAACGTTACGGTTAGATCTCTGCCAACACAAGGCCGGGTTACCTCTGCAAAAATAGGTAACTACTGACACGCGTATGCCATCCCCCGATCGTAACCGATCTTCCCGAGGATCCCCGATTCGCAACAAACCACATAGATAATAATAATGCAGTAACCACAGAGGTTAAGTATCTGGGCTCCATACCATGATACCACCTTTATCCAGAAGGAATGACATACACTAAGGGGCGCTACTCCCTAGAACCTTGCTGCATCCTTCCTGTTTCGACCATTTCCGGGGTGTGAGGCTCGACGAAGTCTCGTCCACAAAGCTACGCTTTCTCAAAAAGCCCTGCTTCGGGTCAAACAAAATGATCAACCTATGATCACCAAGATATAAGATCAAACAAATGATCATATCACAAATGATCAAACACTGATCATTTCACAGCAACACTCAGTATGCCACGTTACCAAATTGGGATATATCGCTGATAAATTTCAACTACATAACCTCTGAGCTCGTACGTCTCAGAGAAGGGTGTTAAGCTAAGAGAATAAATTCTCTGCCACCAACAGAAATGTATTTGAAAGAAATCAGCTTTATATCTCAAATTGTAACGTCAGACACACAATCCATACAAGTCTGTTCCGGGATCGAACAGAACCGAAGGCACTTCTCACGAAGCCCTTGCATATCCGGATAAATTTCTAATCACGTCCGGACTTCCCGTCACTAAGGGTGATAAAACCTCTAAATCTGAGATCAGCCGATGTAGAGTAACTCGACGGTAATCCTTCTGTTTTCAAAAATATCCGGTCTTCAACACCAGTCTTCGAATGCAATTCATAACGACGTATCACATATTCGGAATGGGTTATACGACCCCATGGTCCTTTCCCGGCTAACCCGAATAGTGAGCGTTTATTTAAAAAAAAGTGTGGCATTCAAATTCATCCAATTCACAACAAATACCTATCTAAAGGTAATTATTGATAGTCGGTTATTTAACTATCAATAAAGATGCGCAACATCATCAGATTCCAAATAATTTTCCAAATTATTTCATCTTCAAAAATATCTTTACTAGATATAAAATTTCCACACTTAACCGTTTGAAAACAATTTCAAATTAATTTCCACATTTCATTTTATCTTTGAAGATAAAATCTCAAAACAGTTCATTTCATATTGGAAAAGCAATTCCATACTTATTTAATAATAAGTATTTCACAAATCATTTATTTTCAACATTTGAAAATATTCGATATACTTAAATCAATATTAAGTATATATTCATTCTTTAAGGAAATCATTCTCTTTAAACACATTTATTTGAGTCAAAACGAATGTTACGTAAAACATCGTTACGACGACTCAAAATCACTAGTATAGGGATTCGGATTTTAATAGATATATAAATCCCAATACTACATCAAAACATTTCCTTTCGGAAATCATTTACTATACCAACAGTGTTATAGTCCATCATTTCCTTATTCTTCGAAAACGTCTATTTCAACAATAAATGTTGAAATCTATGATTTCGATAATTAACACGTTTAAAACATCTTTTAAAACAATTAACTTCATTTAACAATATCGCTTTTCCAAAACTATCCATTTTACTTGACAATATATCCACTGTCCAAAATCGTGAATATACTTCACTAATTACATTTCACTATTTTCTACACATTTTATTTCAACAAAAATTCGCTATCCAAAATCGCGAATATATCTTCTTTAAAAATCTTCTATATTTAATTTATCAAATTCTATCGATTTCGAATTTATAAAACAACGTTTATAAATTCTATTACTATTTTTTAACGACTTCAATTTAATAAATCTCCTTTATAAATAATTCGATAAATATTCCATCTAAAGGTAAAAATCCAATTTATAAGTTAATCTCTTATAAATCTTTTATTCTACAGTTTCATCCATTTTATAACTTCACAATTTATAAACCTATAAATTTCATTCACTTACTGATTCCATAATATTTCATTTTTAACACTTATAAAAACTCATCTTATAATTCCAATATTTTGATTTATACAATATCAATTTTATAAATCTTTCTATACAAATCGTTTATAGTTATTCAAAAATCCCAACTTAAACCGTTTTATAAATAAATCAACTTTTGTTTCAAAAACGACACTTCGGTTATATTTCACTAAAAATTATAACTTTTATAACTTTAAAATTTTACGTTTATAAATCGATTCAAAAATTCCATAAAACGTATATTTTCAAAAATCACTTAAAAAACCTTTTTAAAGTAAAAGTCGTTATTTTTACATTTCAAAACTGAATCCGATGATGCAACGCATCAATTAGTCCATCACAACAGTCAATATCATATATCAATATGATAACAGAATATACATCAGTATCTGTAAATAAATAACTACAATTGAGGAATCCAGTTGGATCCCTCCAACCTGTTTCCCTGCATCCACAGATGTTAGCACAATACCAATTCCGCTCCAGTACGGAATTATCGCGGTATATGGGTTTTATAAAAATCCGCTTAGTAACGGCGCAATAGGGTCTCATCCGCTATACGAGGCGGGAAATCAACAATCCAATATATACATATGCCAATATGTATATATTGCTATATATATATAGATATATCCTATCATATCTAATAGCACATCCAATAGCAATCAATTAAACAATCAATAACTGCAAAAATTCCACATTCAATTTGAGTGAGAAGATCTCACCTTGATTTCAATTCTGATTTCAGCGTTTATTTCGAATAAATCAAACAGCCGTTTAATTCCACCCGAAATTCACACTAGCTCCAAATGGCTCCAATTCAATTTCATCACGTAGTGTTCGACGATACGAAGCCAACGCTTTTCGTTTTGAAATTTTCCGACCTCGCAGCAAAAAGATATGCAATTTTAAACATTAACGGATTTAATTTTAAATTAAAAATTACAAATTCTCTTCAAATCTAAACCTATGCAACATCTGGCCGTTCATTTCCAGGCCACGAAATCAAGGCCGTGTCTTCTTCTTTCTTCCCTTCACGTAGCTCCCAGGTAAAACGCACGCGAGAAACACCCAATGCCGCCATCAAACCCTAATCACGCAACCCCCAAACGTCGACTAGCCTCCGATCAAATGGTGCCAATTGAACCGCCATGACGAACTCCCTACTCGGCCTGAAGGGCTTCGAGCTCGGCCTTCCCCTTCTCATGCAAATTGAGGACAAACGCGCGGCACTTCCGGTCCATTTCTGGTCGATCCACCGCATAATACTTCATCACCACCGTTCAAACTATAGACCTCAATGTCATCTTCGTTTTCCTAGTTGACAGCCTTTCGAATTGGTGAGTGGATTTGGAGGAATTCGAGGAAGAACGAGATGAATTCTCTGCCGTTCGAAATAGGGGAGGCGGCTGCAGTTTCAAAACCCTAGGGTTGTTTTCCTTTTGCAAAATGAAGAGAAGGGGGGTTTTTATAGAAAACTTAACGATTTACTATTCATCGAATTTTTTCGAACTCCGATTCGAGCGTGCCGGCTGACGTTCGTAAGGTTTACCCCACGTTCCGAATGCAATGGAACAGGTTTCGGAAGCTAATTCGATCGTCTGTGTGAGATATGGATTTAAACGATCAATTTAAATTAAACCGATTTAAATCAATTTCGAGGCGTTTTGATTCGTACCGGACAAATGGTAAATCCAAAAATTACGAAATTTGAAACCATGCAATAATATCACATTACGGATCCGATGAAACTGGTTTCGTCGAAATCCGAGACTTTTTGAAAAATGACTATTTTAACTCGCCGAATTAAAATTAAAATGTTATCGATGCGTTTCGAGCTGCCACGGTCAAACGACAACTCCGATGGATACGAAAATTGAAATCCGATAATAACTAACTATTACGGATCCAATGGAACTGGTCTCGTCCAATTCTGAGACTGTTCAAAAATTGGCTATTTTTCAGTCGACAAATTAAATATCAAAATATTCGATTTTCACAACTTAACTCTAAATTCGATTTTAAAAGTTCTATAACCTTTCTATAACTCCAGTATGATTTAATATAACTTTATAAATCATTTCCAGCACATTAAACCCATATTTCAATTATTTCTGGAATTTCACTATTTAATTTATCGATTAAATTATCAAATTAAATCCAATATTCGAAAAATAAATCATTCGACTTCTAAATTCCATTTATTAATATTTAAAATCAATTAAATATTCGAATTTTTATTATCAAAAATTCTGGGTCGTTACAGATAATCATATTCATCATGTAATAATTGATTTTTATAAATTAGTGAAATCAGGATAAATAAATCAATTTGGGATTTTTAAATCTTATTTAATGTGTGAAATTGACAAAATTCAATATAGTTGAAATATGGTAATTAATACAAATAAAAGATGGAAATTGGAGGATATTAATGTAATGAAATGTAAATCAAATGTTAGCTATGTTTATAGAATAATAATTGATTGAGTATAAAGATTTGGATCAAATAAAATCAATTTATTGGAATTAAACTTTAATTAATTGGATTAATTGCAGTTTAATTTGAACGCGGTAATTATTGATATGTAAATTTACTTTAAATTATTATGTATGTCTAGGTAATCAAAATTGATAAAATTTGTTAATTATTAAATTGGAATTGAAAGGTGATTTAATTAATTTAATATTAATTTATTTAATTAATGTGAAAATCGCCATTTTGGCCACTGTCTCGGATTTCGACGAAACCTGTTTCATCGGATCCGTAACAGTGGATTATTGTAGGATTTCAAGTTTCGTAGCGATCAGACTTGTCGTTTGATCGTACGGACTCGAAACGCGTAGAAATTAATTTAATTGAAATCAATTTGAAATAAGCTGATTTTAACATAACTTCTTCATACGAAGGAATTAGGACTTGAAACCTTTTCCATTGAATTTGAAATCATCAAAAACATCTATTTTGATATATAGGATTACCCATTTTCGTTTCGGAGGCAAAACGGGCTTTGTGGGTTGTTCATCGTTCAACTTTCCAAATCAAATCTGATCCATTCGTTTCTATTTTCAGCTTTGCCTATTAATAGCCCGTAATAAACCCTAGCCACTTCTTTTTTTTGTCTGTACATACATTTCATCTGTCAACTTCTCCTTCTCAATGGTAGACAAATCAAAATAAATTCCAAACTCAATTGCAATTCAAAACCAAATTCAAAAATTTAAAACTCCTCAAACCGTATCGAATTATATATCGATTTGAAGCTCTCGATGAGCGCATCTCAAATCTGTAATTCGTTTTCCAATTTGAACCATTGTTTGTCTAGAAATCGAAGAACAAGTCTCGGCCATCCGTCGCGCTTCGATCAACTTCGATGGATCGGCGATTCACGGGTATGGATGGGTAGAGATCGATGACTGTAGCTCATCGGTGAGGTTCGTTTGGCTTGTCAATGGTTGGATTGGCCTAGAAATTCAAACTAGGGTTTTAAAATCAGTGGTGGCGGCTCAAATTCTCGGCGATCGGAGCAGCGGGGGGGGGGGGGGGGGGTCGTGAGGCCGAGGGTGGTCGGCGTGGCGCTGGTGATGGTCTGGGGGATGAGGCAACGCTGAACTCGATGGCATGAAGAACGGTGGCTTCTTCGCGTACGCGTACGTGTATTAGGGCTTGGGATAGAGATGGTTGTGTGGCGGGTAACAATTGGCCGATTAAAACAAATTTGTATATTTTATAATAAAAATCGTTTAATGTTCTAACATCAATAACTTTCGCGTACGAGGTCCAATTCATGTGCGGTTTCTTGCGTTGGGATCGTATTGAAATTCCGGACATTTTGACGCTGGTATGGACTAATTCTTAGACTGTTCAAATTTGGACCCTATTTGGATTTCAAATTGAATTGAAATTCAAAGGTGAGTGTTTTAACCAACTCACAACTTCTAAAAATTCTTATGTCAGTTAATTTGAATTTATTGTTAATTAATTTATTATTGAATTTAAATTGCCAGTTAATTTCCCGTTCTTTAATAGTCAGTTATTTGTTGAAATTTATTGGTTGAATTGGATGATGATTTTGATGGATGTTTGATTTTGATATTGGTCGATTGAATGTTGTGTTTGATTTATAAAATGTTATCACTTTGCAAGTTCCCTATGGGTTGAAATGATACATACCCGAACGATCTATAGACTAGGGAAAAATCGTTATGGGTTGAATGATAGACTCGAGCAATTTTTATGGATTTTATTGTTAAATTCGGGATTGCGGTTTGAAATGATATATAACCATAAAATTCTAAATTGTGGATTGAAATGATAAATATCCGTATCACATGACCCTAGGGTAGAGAATTATATACGGACACTGGATTGGTTAAATTAAATGATCTTTGAATCCTTAATTTTTGAAATTAATTGACTGATATTTTGAAATAAGAATTTGATTTATATAACTTGAATTTTTATTGGAATTGGTATAGAGGAATTGTTTGAAGGAATTTTATTGAAATTTTAAAGTTGATTTTGAAGTATAAATTGAAATTTTCCAAAATTGAGTTATTAAAATTGTTTGATATATAACTTTGAAATGTATTGAAATTGGGTTTTGTGATTTGAAAATGTGAAATTGTCCGGATATGTTGAAATAAAATAAATAGTTAAATTTATATGAATTACAAATTCATATTTTCAAATATAAACTGTTTTAAAATATATTATTTTTATGATTCTAACTTTTTAAGATTTTTAAATTATTAAACTAGTTTAACCTATATTTACCATATTAAATCAATTTAACCTATTTTAAACCATTTAATTTATTTTAAAACTAATTAAACCACTTTTAACTTATATTAAATCTAATTAATCTATTTTAAAGCTAGTTAATCTATTTTAAATCTATTTAACTATTTTAAATCTATATTAACTATTTTAGAGTAATCTGACTATTTAACTTTATTTAAATTATTTATAACTATCTAAACAATTTTTCTAAATTTCAAACTAAGTAAAGATTTTTTGTGTGTTTATATTCAAACCCTTGATTTTAAAGTTAATATGGTTAAACGACGTTATGACTTAAGTTGGGATTTAAATACAACATATTTGATTTAATATGATGATTTTGAAATGAGTGTTTAACCTAATTTGGAATTATGATTTGTGAAGAAATTATGATTTCGGAAATGGTATGATTTCAAATGTGATAAGAATTCGAAAGTGAATATAATTTCGAAAGTGATTTTGTAACGACCCTCTATTTTTGGACCATTCGCATCCATTATAAGTGTATAGGTAGACACTCATGCCGGAATTGAAATGCTCAAAATACCGCGTTGTTAATTTAAATTGGCAAAACTGAACATATACAGTAAATAAATAATCACAGATCACAGACACAGAGTAATAAGTGCAGCGGAAATAAAAGAGATAGTAGTTCATGAAGCTACTATATGAATATATAAAATACATCAGAGTTTACAACAAAAGAGTAATACGATACATCAGAGTTAAACTAGATACAATGGAAGAGTAACACGATACATCAGATACAAATCAGAATACATCACTGGAATCATCGAATGCTGAAAGCAGAATAGATGGCTGGATCTTCAATCAAAGCTCCAACTTCAAAGGTGAGTCTCGAATACTGGTACACTCAGTCTGACCCGAGCGTAAAGCAAAAACACAAGACACTCGAGTCAGGATTAACATTCCTATATTAATGAATCCAACTCAAGTGAAATAGCAATTGAAATACAAGTAACTCAAAGGATGTTTGGAATAACCATCCTTTAAGGATCCGTTAAACTATCTACTAGGTAGTAATGTACGATAAGTAGGTAATGTCTATCAGTAATAATAAGATATCAAAATAGCGTTAAGTCATGGCTCATTCCACCCTTAACACATTTTTATTCCCAAAAGCATATACAAGACCGTAGTTTCCCCAAAACCGGAAGTCACCAAAGGGCAATCCATATACTAAAGGTACAAATCAAAATCGTAGTGGTCGCGCATAAATGGAATACAAGTATGACAAGGCACATGAGGCAATACCCAAGGTAGTGATACTACCGTTCGACTGATCCGGACTGGTGAGAACGCAACGCCGCAGCGCCCGCAACACCGTGAAACAACACTCCCAAAATCAAGGGTGCACCAATCGACAACAAGTATAAGTAGTTCGAAGAAGTGTGTCCACTTGAGGTAGCTAATCCTCCATTGGCCCGGCACAGCTCCTGTTTTAGTCATTTCCAATTTGATACAAGTGTCAAGGCTATCCATCATCGTTCTCTTTCTTTAGTCATCACGTACATCAATCCAACCACTTCATTCTGGATCATCACTCCGCGTATAGTTATTAAAGTGGTTTTCGGTTTAGATAGAGAGTATATCCATAACCGAATTCCGGTCTCTTTAATAACTTCCGTAATTATTTCACCGATTGGTCGTTTATTTATTTCAAAACCAAATCAATTTCAATTTCAATTCGTAAATCAACATTTCGTTTGTCTTTCAAAACCAATTCCATAAATTTACATTTCAAAACTTCCAAATTATACATTCAAAGTCTTACAATTCAATTTCAATTTTATTTAAAACAATTCAAATATTGATTCAACTTCGTAAATAAGTTTCATTCCAAATCATTTTATTTTAACTTAATTTAACATTCAAATCAATTTAACTTCATTTATCGATTCCATTTATCATTCAAAACAATTCTATTAAATTTCCAATTCATTAAATCCATTATTTAAATTCAACTTCCTTATTTCAAAAACTTACAAATTGAATTAAATTAAATTCATCAAATCAAATTCTTTAATTTCATGTCTTACATTAATTTCAATAAATCACATTTTATTTCTTGTGAAATAAATTCAAAATTCACTTATTTATTTACTTAAATAATTTTCCAAAACTTAATAAATAAAGTAACTCAATTTCAATTATTTACGAAGTAAAATTCCCTTACTCAAAAGTTTAATTTCACTTATTAAAGAATTCAATTTAATTTAATCATTAAATAGTTCAATCTTATTTAATTATTAAATAATTCAAAACTTAATTATTAAATAATTTCAAAGTTAATAATTTCAAACTTAATTATAATTTCAAACTTAATTATTAAATCATTTCAAACTTAATTCAATCATTTCTCAAATTTAAAAACGTTCTTTCATCAATTTCATTTTTTATTTTTGGTTTCAGATTTTTAAATATTAACATTTTCCTTTCATTAAAAAAAATTCAAATTTCAACTTCATTTCAAAACCATATTATTTATTCAAATAAAATCTTCGTTTTGTTTTTAAATCAAATTATTGACCAATCGGTTTTATTTAATTCTCTATCCTAGGTCAAAGTTCAATTTGGGTATTTATCATTTCAACCCGATTCCAATTCAATTCAAAATCAAAGTATAGCAAAGGGAACTTGCAGTGTGATAACTGGGATGGTGTCAAAGTAAATAAACAAGCAATAACAACAATCAATATCAATCCAATAATCAATTCAAATAATCCTGAAATAACCGTATTAATTCGCATTGTTATTTGTACGAATTAATATAATTATTTCTAGAATCTACACTATCATTTCATGTAGATTAAAGATTATTACATTACAGTTTTCACTTGTCATTCGATTTCAATTTATACTACAACAATTAATCCAATATACGTCGATGGTTCAAAGTGTAATTATCACTATTCTACATGTCAATTAATTTAACAATTAAAAGGGGGTCATATTCAACTAATCAAATTTAACATATAAATCAGTTTTGAAATCGTTAACTATCCTATATCCATTTCAATTTTTCATACTATTTCATTTAACACTAACAATTTAACGGCCAATATAAACATCAACAATCAATCAATTATCAACCAAACTGTATTATCATCACATAAATAATTAACAGATAATGGTATCAAATGTCACAGGTGAACTAATACAGGCAATAGCATATATGTAACGACCCCGAAATTTAATTTAATTTAAATTAATAATTCATTGAATTTTGAATGAAAATAGTAGAATAAATCGATAAAGTGAAGCGAGTTTCCCCGATTCATCTAGAAAATATATGTATATATATATATAGTTTTATAAAATATAAGGTAAATAAATAAATCTCAATATCATATTTATAAATCAATACGAATTAGTACAAAATAGAATTTCATTTACATTGCAAAGTAATAAAACAAATACAATAAATATGTGTGAATGAAAATGAAACAAGTGGTTACTCATGGAAATAAAGTAACAAACAAACAAGGAAAAAAATGCATAAGCTTTTGAAAACAAGATGGCAAACTATCTCCATGCTTTGTACATCCGAGATAATATGGAAACAAATAAAAGAAAATGTAAGCTGGTGTTGGGTACGTTTCGACCCTATTCCAGACTGCCGAACCAACCTCCACTCGAGACTGCCGAACCAAACCTCCACTCGAGACTGCCGAACCAAACCTCCACTCGAGACTGCCGAACCAAACCTCCACTCGAGACTACCGAACCAAGTACAACCGAATCAACTCCTCTCCACCGATCCAAGCCACCACCGATCCAAACTACTACCGAACCAAATACAACCGAATCAACTCCTCTCCACCGATCCAAACTACCACCGAACCAATACAACCGGACCAAATCCCATCCACCTATCACCAAACCACCTCATGACCGAACCAAGAGGATGCCGAACCAGACTGCCAGGCCAGATCACTTCAGCCCAAGCCCACCAGCAGCTGTATATATCCAAGACCCCTGCCCCCAACCTCACTCTATAAATAGAGAGGCAGGGGTACAACAATGGAGACAAGTTTGAGAGCTCAAGCACGGATAGAACTTTCAAACAACTTTCTTTTACTTGTATCAAAGCTTTGTACTTGTAATCAACAGAAGAGAAGTGAAATAACATATAAAGTGGACGTAGGCATATTCTGGCTGAACCACTATAAACTTGTGTGTCTTTTTACAGTTTAGTCCCTGCTTTTCATATATTTGCATAAACCTCCAAAATCGCTAAGAACAACATAAGCTTTACTAAATCATACGACTTTGAGGTGTTTGTCCATTTTTTGTGCAAACATTTTTGGTGCTTTCACTGAGAGCAAGGCTCGAAGCTTCAGCTTCATTCGCTTAACAAGTTTTCCTAACTTCATCGTTCGCCACTTGGAAAACATGCCTCCCAAACAGAGAAAAGATGTTAACAAAGGAAAAAACATCGCATCCAGCAGTCTTCCCGATCCAGCTGCCGCGAATCAAGTAAATCGTCCTCCTCCAGCAACGGTAACAAATGAAGGACAGGCTAACCCAACCACTCCTGCCACAGAACAGCCTGCAGCAATTACTAGGGCAGATTTGGACAGAGTTGTTGTTGAAGTAACTAACCGCTTCACGTCCCAGCAGGAAGCCTTGGTGGACCATCTCATGTCACGCTTGAGGGACGCTGAAGAATCCAACCGCAACACTGAATCATGGGGCGAGTCCCAGTCTGGAGGATCTCAGAGACAGCAAAGATCTTCCTTCTTCGAAGGAGCTAACGGCAGAAGTAGCCGTGGTAGGAGCCGAGACCGAGCACAGCCCGAAGTTAGGCCTGAGGAAACGTTTGGTACCGAACCCAACAGGGAAGGTACCGGACGAAGGTCAACTGTAGCTGAGCCTGTCATGCTGCCTAACCACAGAAACACCAGTGAACGGGGCCGAGCTAGAGTTCAGCCCGAAGTTGGACCCGAGGAAGTGCTTAGATCAGAACCCAACAGGGGGAGATCAAGGCAAGGGCCAACTGTTGCTGATCCAAGCATGCTCCCAGAAGATCAAAGGCAGCCACTGGAAAATATGAGGAATGATAGACGATACCATCCCTACAGGTTATCTGGACGGAATCAATCCCACAGAACAGAACCAAACTCATTTCTATCTGCTCCAAGTTCTGATGAAAGGATGGCACGCTTATTCAGAGAGTGTGTCCAACGGGAGCAAAGAGATCGAGGGATATGCGCTAGGGTAACCAGCCCTTTCGCCCGCAATATCGAAATCGCTATCACCCCCCGAGAATGGAAGATGCCGACAATGGAACCCTACAAAGGAACCTCCGATCCCGTTGTACACTTACAGAGGTACACACAGCATATGCTCATGAGTGGAGCAACAGAGGGAGTACTGTGCAAATGCTTTCCGCTCTTCTTAGCAGATCTGGCTACCTCCTGGTTCTGTCATCTACCCCAAGGATCCATCAGCTCATGGGAAATGTTGAAAGAAAAATTCATCAGTCAGTTCCGCATTCATGTGGAGCAACCTAAGGACGCTTATTCCTTATCCAGCGTCAAACAGAAACCTGGAGAAAAGCTGCAGCAATACCTAACCAGATTCAACGCCGCAGCAGCCGCAGTTCAAGATGCCGATGAGAAGCTTATCCTAATGGCCCTCTGCAGTGGGGTGCATCCGGACACTAAATTTGCTAGAAGATTGACAAAAGAAAAACCAGCTACTTTACCCGATTTCTTCCATGAGGCCGGGAAATACATGAGGCTTGAGGATGCTGCCATTGAGGGGCAGTCAGGACAGCAAAGTAAGACGACCCATGGCAACGCCCCTGCTGTGGCGAGGGACGTTCGAAGAAATGACTCCAGAGACAATGCTGGGGGCAAGAAAGTAGAAAAACGCCTATATCGGCCAGGACCAAGATTCGACTCTTACACCCGTTTGAACGAGACCGTCGAAAATATCTTCCTTGCCACCCAAGGCGAAGTTAGATACAAACGCCCACCATACAAGAAGGAATCAGATAACGCACAGAAGTCTGGAAAATTCTGCCGCTTCCACGAATCTCACGGACATGATACCAACGAATGCCATCATCTCCGAGATCTGATTGAGGAACACATCAGAAGGAAGAAACTGGAACGCTATGTAAAAAGTCAAGACAGGACTCCAGCTCCTGCCAATGAAAACCCAAGGCTACCCTCACCAGGGACCGACAAAGGAAACCACAACGCTAGCAGCTCTAGTCAAGAGAAGATAGTGGTCCATACCATCTCAGGAGGTCCGCACATCGCAGACAGAAGTTGGAGAGAGATGGAAAGATATGGGAAGTCGCTTAGAGACAATAGAGACTGTGTCAATACGGTTATAGAAGAGCGCCACCCAAAGCGGAAAGAAAGTGATGACATCACATTCAGTAAACGCGACCTAGAAGGAAGACAGTACCCTCACATGGATCCCATGGTTATCTCTGCCCGACTTGGTCCCGCCGAAGTTTACCGAATTCTGGTAGACACTGGAAGCTCTGTAAATATCCTATTCAAACACGCATTCGACAAAATGAAGCTATCAATAAAGGATGTATCTCCCTGCGATAAACCACTACACGGTTTCACTGGAGATGCGAAGATGCCCCTCGGGCAGTTGGACCTCTTTGTTGAGATTGGAAGTCATCCCCGCTCCGTGGTAAGGAAACAGACGTTTGTGCTGGTAGAGAACCATTTGGCCTACAACGCCTTCTTAGGAAGACCAGCCTTGTCTGACTTCCAGATTGTCCTAGCCCCATGGTGCCTGAAAATGAAATTTCCAACAGACAATGGGGTAGGGGAAGTGGAAGGAGACCAGGATATTGCACGAGACTGCTATGTAACCGAACTTCGCAACAACCACAGGAGAGATAAAGGGAAAGGTGTAGAGATTGCCCTCTGCACAAAAAGCCTTGAAGCATAGCAACTAAAGAAAGCCCCTCCTCTTCGATACACCAGCGACCCTTTCAATGAATTAGATCCTAGGGACAAAGAGGAGGAGGCCACCGCCGAGCCTGCAGAGGCTATGGAGTTTATATCTGTAGACAAGCACGACTCAAGTAGGCTACTTAAAATTGGGTCCCAGCTGAAAACTGAATTGAAGGAACAACTTATTGATTTTCTCCGCCACAACTTGGATGTATTCGCTTGGTCACACGCTGACATGACCGGAATCTCCCCCGACATAGCGTGCCACGTATTAAAAATTGATCCTACCAAGGCGCCTGTAAAACAAAAAAAGAGAAGTATGGGGGCAGAGCGATCAGCAGCCCTCGATGAAGAAGTAAAGAATCTACTCGCCAATGACTTCATACGAGAAGCTATTTACCCAGAATGGATCGCCAACCCGGTACTAGTAAAGAAGGCTAATGGGAAGTGGCGGACCTGCATTGACTTCTCCAACCTAAACGATGCCTGCCCAAAGGATTGCTTCCCGCTTCCCAGAATCGATCAACTTGTAGACAGCACAGCCGGGCACGAACTCCTGTCTTTTATGGATGCATACTCAGGATATAACCAAATTCCTATGCATGCTCCCGACCAAGACCACACTAGTTTCATCACCGACCGGGGTTTATACTGCTACAAAGTGATGCCTTTCGGACTTAAAAATGCAGGAGCCACCTACCAGCGCCTCGTCAACAAGATGTTTGCAGGGCTAATAGGACGAACAATGGAAGTATATGTAGACGACATGCTGGTAAAATCACGGAAAGCCAAAGATCACGTAAGCCACCTAGGCGAAATGTTCCAGGTACTTCGACAGTATGGAATGAAGTTGAATCCACTAAAGTGCTCCTTCGGAGTGTCATCGGGAAAATTCTTAGGATTCATCGTCCATGCCCGAGGGATAGAAGCAAACCCTGAACAAGTCCGAGCATTAAGGGACATCAAGATACCTTCCACCCGAAAGGAAATGCAAAGCCTAAATGGAAAAGTGGCTGCCCTAAGCCGATTCATCTCCAAAGCAACGGCCAAGTGCGTCCCCCTTTTCGAAGCTCTAAAGAAAGATAAAGGAAAGTTCGAATGGACGGACGAATGCTTAACCGCTTTCCTTAACCTAATCGAACACCTCCAGAAACCACCGGTACTCTCGACCCCAAGCGAAGGCGAAGAATTATACCTATACCTTGCTGTGTCATCTCACGCTCTAAGCGCTGCCTTGGTAAGGGAAGACAACCGCACGCAATGACCAATTTACTTCGTCAGTAAAAGGTTTACTGGGGCAGAAGTCAGATATCCTAAGCTTGAAAAGTTAGCATACTGTTTACTAATCACTTCACGAAAGCTACGTCACTACTTCCAATCCCATTCCATCAAAGTTCTGACCGATCAACCATTGAGGCAGGTACTCCATCGTCCCGACACTTCCGGGCGACTACTTAAATGGTGTATTGAGCTGAGTCAATATGATATCACCTATCACCCTCGCACCGCCATCAAGGGACAAGCCATGGCTGATTTCATTGCAGAATTCACTACCAACGAGGATAAGGAGCAACTGGAAATAACAGAAGATATCAAGTGGAATCTCTTTGTGGACGGTGCATCTAACGAACAAGGCTCGGGGGCAGGTGTGGTAATAATCACTCCCAGGGGAAATAAACTGCACTATGCTATAAGGTTGGAGTTCGCTGCCACCAACAACGATGCGGAATATGAAGCAGTAATAGCCGGATTAGAAATTGCTATCGAGATCGGAGCCAATTCTTTGTGTCTTCACAGCGATTCTCAGCTTATTGTTAATCAAATACTAGGGGAATTCCAAGCTCGAGAAGAACGACTCATAGCATATCTAAAGAAGACCAAGTTACTTCTCAGCCGATTGGACCACTACTTAGTCAAACACATCCCTCGGGAAGAGAACCAAGAGGCCGACGAATTGGCAAAGCAAGCAAGTATGAGAGACGTCGCCATGTTCGGGGCAGTAACTGTCTCAAAGCAAACGATCCCAAGTTTTGAGCAAGTGAATCTGATAGCTGCAACCGAAGAAGCAACTTGGATGACTCCCATCCGAGACTACCTACAAAATGGCACACTACCCGACGGGCGTAACGAAGTCAAGAAAATCTTGAGGAAAGCGTCCCGCTACACAATACAAGGAGACATTCTCTATCGGCGCGGGTTCTCTAACCCATTGTTAAGGTGTGTCGCCGGAAGGGAAGCCAAGGAAATCTTATCCAACATTCATCAAGGAAGCTGCGGAGATCACACCGGAGGGCAAACGTTAGCAAAAAAGATACTCCGATACGGATATTTCTGGCCCGCCTTAAGCAAGGACGCCTTAGATTTCGTCAAGAAGTGTGACAGATGCCAAAAATTTGCTAAGATCCCTCGGCTACCAACAACCGAGATTACTCAGATGACCAGCCCTTGGCCCTTTGCAGTATGGGGAATTGACTTAATCGGTGAACTGCCAATGGGTCGAGGCGGCGCCAAATATGCTATAGTAGCAGTCGACTATTTCACCAAATGGGTGGAAGCAGAACCTCTAAATAAAGTATCTTCAGCGAAAGTTATCAACTTCTTAATCAAAAATGTTCTGTGCAGGTACGGAGTCCCACTAAAAATCATATCAGACAATGGACTTCAGTTTGACAGCGAGGAATTCGCCAACTGGTGCCAAGAACACGGAATTCACAAAAGCTTCTCATCCGTAGCATATCCCCAAGCAAACGGACAAGTCGAAGCAGTCAACAAAATTCTGAAAACTCTGATCAAAAAGAAGCTCGAAAAGTCAAAGGGCGCTTGGGTGGATGAACTCCCTACGG
Organism: Allium fistulosum; assembly: GCA_030737815.1. NCBI lineage: Eukaryota > Viridiplantae > Streptophyta > Magnoliopsida > Asparagales > Amaryllidaceae > Allium > Allium fistulosum. The sequence goes on along the minus strand of CM060907.1, from coordinate 873,150,297 downwards.
CACTATGGGCCTACCGCACATCTTTCAGAACATCAACAGGGCACACTCCTTTCTCTTTGGCATACGGATCGGAGGCTATGCTCCCAGTTGAAACCATTGTGCCTTCCCACCGTAGGATCCACTATAACCCAGAAGAGAACGAAGAGCTCCTCAACATGTCTTTGGATCTAGTCGAGGAGAGAAGGAATGATGCAGTCCTAAAAACAGCAGCCCACAAGCAAAAGGTGGCAGCACAATACAACTCCAAAGTCAAGCATCGTACCTTACGAGAAGGGGATCTTGTCCTCAAGCGAATCTTCCCTCGCCCCGGAGCACTAGACCCAATCTGGGATGGACCATATGTAATTCATAAAGATCTCCACAACGGAGCCTATATTTTGTCAACAGTGGACGGAGAGGTGTTCCAGAGGGCATGGAACATCCAACACCTCCGTCGATACTTTTCTTAACTTGTATTGCCCATATGAAGTGAATTAACAAAGAGAATCAGTGGACGTAGGCATTTTTTCGTGTCGAACCACTTTAAAAAAGCCTTGTCTCTTTTTTAACTTGTTCCTTTGTATCTTGGCTGCTTGTTAACTTTATCCTTTTCTGTTGAACAAAATCCCGAGCATATAGCATTTCTATTCAAAGCACTCCACAATGCAACTTCACGTGGACAAGACCCAACAGGTACTATGCGAATCTATGCCCTCGCCAATGAGACACTTTTGCTCCAGCATCCCTCTGCTGCGGGTTAACTCATTGCTCGCGACAGCCCTTAAAGCCAACTGTAATGAGCCGATTATAAGCCACCGAGAAGGCCGACTATAGCCGAGGCAGCTCATTACGGCGTTAGGCTCGCCGGCAACTGTGAACCGATTATAAGCCCCAACATAAGGTGTGGCCAGCCAGGGGCAGTTCACAGTTGACGATCGGCACCCACGCTAGCCGGCCACAGTAAGTCGAATAATACCCATGAGTACGGGCCATAATGGCCCGGGTAGTTACTGTGCGCGATCTCGGCTCCGGTGTGTCTTAAGTGCGGCTGTGGTAAAAAAGAATTAACTCCCCGCGGAGGCGTAAGATGGGTGACAAATGTCTCCAAGACCCACAGCTAGGGAAAGTGACTACAAAACCCGTTTGCCACGAACTTAAGCACATCGAAGGCCTTCCGTGACTGGAAGTTTTACTGTTTCACATATTTCAATTTTACTTAAAAAACTTTCCTCCTATCCTCTATAACAAACCATAAAGTACAGGATGCAGGGTAAGAGATACCCGCCAATGGATGCAGAGATTCACAATCAGATGGTAGGGCATTCAACCGCTTTCCATGCTTGGTCATACAAGATATTCGAAGCTGCCATTTACAAACAGAACATGAAAGGCGGTATTTCCTTCCTTTATGTGCAGATGCATGACTGTAATTTAATTTTTTCACACCACACGCTAACATTGCAAGCCATGAGATTATGATCTAAAACCAGAATCTGACATCAAACACAAATTAATTACGAGAATATACACAGCTATATTTCTCATACGACATGTCAAAACAGCAACAAACATTCAAGAAACGACAAAATCAGCTTAAGTTAAAAAATTACACGTCAAGAATAATGTTGATTATTACAAGTAGCAAGAATTACAACTTAGAAGTTACTCTACTGTCTTAAGACTAACAGATACAACAATGCCAAATCTACAAAAAGAATTTTCCAGGTCTAATCAGGGAGCCGGTTGCGTCAAAGTCTTGTCCTTGCTCTTTTGCCCGCCTATTCGGTCATAAAAAGGATTCATTAGTGATAAGTAACCAAGTTAACGGAAAGACTAGAAAGGAAGACTTACCAGCACCTGCTTCTTGACCGTCCTGGTCGTCATCCTCTACCTGCACACCTGCCTCTTCAGCAGCAAGCAGCCGCATACCCTCCTTTACCGCCGCTTTCTCCTCCTTGGTGAACTGGGCAGTGACCACATCCATACTGAAGACCGTTCCACCCTCTTTATCTGCATCAGCCTTAGCCTCCTCCAAAGCCCGAAGATAGATCTTGGCCATGACCCTGGGATAATCATCCATCCAAGAGAGATTGCCCTGCTTCCAAGTTCGGAAATACATGTCCTGGAGCATGTCATCCATCATTCCCTCATTCTCCTCAAACTCCCTCATCCGGGCATCGGAAGCCGACAACCTTTCGACGGCAGCATCTCTCTCCAATCTGTATCTCGAGCAATCAGCCTGAAGGGACCTCCGCATCACCTCCATCTCTTCCCTCAACTTAGCTTGAACAAGCTCTGCAGCCTCAAGTTTCTCGGACAATTCCTCCACCTGCTCGAGATCCGCTCTCCGAACCTCATCCACCGTGGCAATAGCCATGTCAATCCGCTCTTTGCAAGCAGCTTCCATTTTCCGCAACTCGGCCCGACTGGCCTCTTCCATGGTTTTCCTTAGTCGCCCAGTAGCAGCCTCATGCTGAGAAATCTGAATAGCCTGATCCGCAAGCTGTTTGGCCTGATCCGAAACCACCAATCGAAGTCGGATATTGGCGCTCCCAATCTCCTCTCCGGCCTTAACCAACCGAGCATGATGCCCCATCAGCTTCTTGGTCTCCTCTGCCACCCGATCAATATTAGCCTTGGCCTCGTCTCCTATAGTGACTATACGAGTAGTGAGTAGATCGAGATCTAAGGCCTTGGCTTCATCAAGTACTCGTACCATGGGGTTACGGGGGAGGAGATGTTCACCAGTGACTTTGTCAAAAGTAATATCATGAGAACTGGAATCCAGATCAGGATGACCCGCAAATGGATTACGGGCCAAGTCGGGACGGTCGATATGAATAACAGAAGGGTTTCCGGACGGGTGCGGAGAAGGTGCAAACTCGCTACCCTCCTCAGTAATGTCATGAATAGGCTGAGCCGGAGGCTGAGAACCGGGCGAAGTTTCAGATAAAGGATGACTCCTCTTCCTCTGCTGAATACCCTCTTCGATGACCCCAAGAAGAGGACGGTAGCCGACTACATCCCCGGAGCGTTGGGTTGAGGGCTTCGGCTTAGCAGAAATTTTGGAAAGTTTATATTGCTCAAGCCTGTGTCGGAGGTCTGAAGCTTTGGACGTCTTGCCTGCTCCTGATATAAAGTACAAGTGGTACAATCTTACATTACTATACGATTCGAGAAACGCGGTAAATTACAAGTTAAAAAAAAAGGGAAAAGAAACACAGCTGTGATTGTACAAACCCTGGGGAGGAGTGGGATACTGCAATAAGTCCTGGATTTCATTCCAGGACGGGAGCGGGTCATAAAATATTCCTAAGTCCCTATCATTAGTGAAGCATGCAGGGGTCAAGAGTTCACCTTAAGTCGTCAGAGCCACCTTGGCCGGAATGGTCGGAGAAGACTCACTTGCACCAGTCCCGGCTTTGTCCGCCTTCCCGGTCTTCTCTACCAAAGCCGGATCATCATCCAACCCCTCAAAAGCTTGGCGGAAAGCATCATCCGTCCACTCTTGCATTTCGCCTACTTGCCCAGAAGACAGAACCCTGGAACCATCACCACCCTGTCCATCGCCACCATCATCACCAAGACGCTCAACGTCTCTTCCGCCCTCAGCCTCACCTCTTTCTTCCTCCGCATCTATCTCCCCCTGAGTAAGTGGACAATTGCTGGGAGAAGGACCGTCCGACCTCTTAAGTTTCTTACCTCCGACGGCTGGAGGTTTCGTGAATGGTTTTCTCTTTCCACCCTCTGCCGCAACGCCTCCCTTAGCCTGAGCAGCCGCCCTCTCTTCCGCCGTTTCCCTCAGCTTAACTACAGACTGCTGCGGAAGGATCAAGTTATATTCCAGAAGAATCGCATTTCTAATCAAGAAGGCAGATGATCTGTATTTCCCAAGAATGGCTTCTATCTCAGCCGCCGTCTGAACCAGGCGGTCAATCTCCACAACCGGAAAGCCACCTGTCGCTAGCAAAAATGAGAAAGTATGAGAAGAAGCATCGCAATCGGAATAAAAGTTATAAGTAAAAGCATCAACTTACATCCAGAGGTAAAGCGCCGGATGGAGACGGAGTCGTCCCTAACAAAGAACCACTCTTTCTTGAACATGCTGAATTTAGAGTACAGGTCCAGGACCGGCTTGAAGGTCACAGCGGACTCCAAGCTAATATATGGGGACCCCTTCTTATAGCCCCTTAAATTATACAAGTACCGGATCTCCCGGTTGGAGGGAGCGCGACCATACTTCCTCCGAAAAATAACGAAAAGGCTCACCAGTATGGCATAAGAGTTGGGCTGAAGCTGGAATGGGGCCACCTTCAGATACGTGAGGAAGCTGACTACCCAAGCATTGAGAGGCGGGATAGCACCACACATGCAATGGTACCTACTATAAGCAAAGTATCCTTCGGGAGGACTGTATGGCATGACTCCTGGGCCCGGCAGCAGCATGAGGGCTCTATCGATCCCAAAGGAACGAGATATAACATCGAGTTGCTCCTCTTTGAGAGAGCTAGGAAAGCAGTCAGGCGGGGAATCCAGCAGCTCCTGGGGACCATATCCATCCACTAATGACCTCGGGGCGGGCCCATGACGCTCCGATCCTGATTGAGCTGGGGGCACGGCCGAGGACTCTCCTTCACCCCCGGATCTCCTCTTATCTGATCGAGTTTCAACTTTTCGAGACATTTTATCTGCAAACATGGGAAAAGTATATCGTTAGAATATACAAGCAGCGTAATCTGGAATTTCGCTTAAAAATTCGAAGTATGAAACACATGTTCACTCGGTACAATAGTTCATTCGGTCGTACAAATCAATGGTTCATTCGGTCGTATCACTCAATAGTTTCATTCGGTCGTATAACTCAATAGTCCATTCGGTCGTATCACTCAAAAGTTTCATTCGGTGGCACAAGTCAATGGTTCATTCGGTCGTTCAAATCAACAGTTCACTCGGCAGAAAAAATAGTACCTGGTTCGGCTAAATCACTTGGTCCGGCTAGAATGCTTAATAACTTGGTTCGGCTAAATCACTTGGTCCGGCTAGAATGCTTAATAACTTGGTTCGGCTAAATCACTTGATAGGAAAAGCGATGGCCTAAGCCCCCTATTTATAAGGGAAGGATGAATGACCGGACCAGCCGGTTCGACTTAGGTACCGAATACGGTCACTCGAGACAAAACAAAGCACAACGTATGCCGTCATACGCCCCGCTTTGGGGGGCAAATGTTGGGTACGTTTCGACCCTATTCCAGACTGCCGAACCAACCTCCACTCGAGACTGCCGAACCAAACCTCCACTCGAGACTGCCGAACCAAACCTCCACTCGAGACTGCCGAACCAAACCTCCACTCGAGACTACCGAACCAAGTACAACCGAATCAACTCCTCTCCACCGATCCAAGCCACCACCGATCCAAACTACTACCGAACCAAATACAACCGAATCAACTCCTCTCCACCGATCCAAACTACCACCGAACCAATACAACCGGACCAAATCCCATCCACCTATCACCAAACCACCTCATGACCGAACCAAGAGGATGCCGAACCAGACTGCCAGGCCAGATCACTTCAGCCCAGGCCCACCAGCAGCTGTATATATCCAAGACCCCTGCCCCCAACCTCACTCTATAAATAGAGAGGCAGGGGTACAACAATGGAGACACGTTTGAGAGCTCAAGCACGGATAGAACTTTCAAACAACTTTCTTTTACTTGTATCAAAGCTTTGTACTTGTAATCAACAGAAGAGAAGTGAAATAACATATAAAGTGGACGTAGGCATATTCTGGCTGAACCACTATAAACTTGTGTGTCTTTTTACAGTTTAGTCCCTGCTTTTCATATATTTGCATAAACCTCCAAAATCGCTAAGAACAACATAAGCTTTACTAAATCATACGACTTTGAGGTGTTTGTCCATTTTTTGTGCAAACAGCTGGTACATGTTAATTAATGCAGCTACCAAAACAATGCTCACAGCCGAAATCAAGTTTAAGCTTGTACAGCTGAAGTATGTGAGATATATACATGGTACAAGGCTAATAAATGCAAAGATGTGTATGTGTACAAGCTCATAAATGCAGCCCCAAACGAGTTACCTCAGCCTCCATATCAAAATCTCTGGCCAAAGATTTAAAAAGAAAAATAAGGAAAATCTTGTACCTGCTTTGTATAAACAAATAATCAACTTCACTTTTATATATATCATCCTCACCAGTTCATTTTCGTTCCTTCAAAGTAAAGTAAAACTGAGGCAAACAAAACAATATGAATTCATCAAAACCAGAGAGTCAAGCAAGATGATTTCAATTAGAAGATCACAGCAAAAATATTCTCCAGTTTTAAAAAAGGAAGTTCAAAGCTGTTGTTTTTTTTCCAAACCTGGTTGCTGTCCATCTCCTCTAAAACGGTGAGTAACATTTAACTTAAAAAGTTTAAGTATTTGAGTAAACAAAAGCTTTTAAAACTAAAATCTTGAAAACTCAAAATATCATTCAAGTCAAGAAGACAAAACAGGTTTAAAAAAGAAAATCAAATCTGCAGTTGCAAACAAGTTAAGGGAAAAAATGAAGTGAATGTCATTCGTAAACAAAACAAGCAACTCAAACAAACCTGAAGCCTTAGAGATCTAAAATTTCAAAACTGGTTCAACAATAAAGGCTCTGTTCTTCCTCTATTCCTCTTGTCCTCTGTCTTTCTCAATGCCAGGTGAGCAACTCCTATTTTCCGAGGCTTAACTGTTTTGATTTCTTGTCGCTTGTGAGTAAACATACTATCCTGAAGTTTAAACTTGATGGTTGATTTGTAAACATGAGTTCTGTGATGATTTCTGTTTATGGAAGTTGTATCTTGCCATGTTTCCAATATTTCAAGCTGCAGAGCAAATGAAAGTAAACAAATTTAAAACAAAACTTCTTTGTATAATTAAATTTAAAACTTAGGAATTTAAATTAGAAAGGTTTGTTTGAACTAAAATCAGAACTTAGATTTGTTTTGAAGGTTCACAGTGTGATATAGATGTTGGATGTTCATGTTACATAAAAACAGAAATCATAAGTTAAAAATGCGAATGTTTTAGATTGTGGATTTGATTTCATATCAGGATTAAGGGTACAGAGCTAAGATTTTTAAAACAAAAATATTGATTTTTAGTTAAGTATTTTAAGTACAGTTCCTAGTTGAACTAAATATACCTTTTAATCGATTCCTGGTGATTGAACAAATGTTAGGGATTGAGATTTTTCTTGAAGCTTGTTTGGTCATCCATGGAGTTAGGAAAAATGTTAAATAATTTTTCTATTGCAATCAAAGATTGAACGAATTAAGACTAGGGTTTAAAGTCAGTGAGAATGGTGATTGGGGTTTCGAGCTCGTGCCCGCTTGTCAGTGCGTCGAGTGTAGCCAAATTTGGAGAGAATGTTCTTGAGATATGGGCGAGACTACGGCCGGAGTTTGGTGGCCTCTGGTGGCGGGAGTGGTGATTGCGAAGCATTTTGGGTTGGTAGTCTGGGTGGAGGTTACTCGAACTATGCTCGATTTTGAATTGGGTCGAGATAGGCGAATCTGGGTGTTGATTTCGAATGAAGGGACGAATCGCGACTTGCTCGTGGTCGCGATGTTCGCCAGAGCATCGCCAGTGACCAGTGCACGTGCACGTGCACGTTTCGATTTCCGGTTGTTCCAGCTTTGGGGAAGAAGAACAGAGGAGTAGGATTCCAGAGAGGATCGGGTATTGCTCGAAGTGGTAGGAGTTCGACTCGAAGTTTTCAATTGATTGCCTCGGGTCATTTGGAAATGTTACAGGTTAAAATACTTAGAAAAAAATTTTAATGGAAATTTGGACACTCGGGTTAAATTTTGACAAAACTCGAAGTAAACAAGCAGAATTCTCGGGGCTGACTCGAAGCGGGTCTCGAGACTAGTATATAAAACAGTTTATACTTTAAGATTTTTCAATTCTTTTAAAACACTTTTAAACTACGTTTAAATAATGATCTGATTGGAATTTTAAGCTAATAAGATGTTTTCAAAGAGATTAAATTTTAATTTATTTAGTTTTGATACGATATTTTTATAAGGTTATTTATATTAAATAAATAATATAACTTAAAAGAAAAATTAAGATAAAATGTCGTTTGAACTAAATCTTACCCTTTCAAAGTAACTAATGTGATTTAATGTTTTAATTTGTTAACTTAAAAAGTTAAGTAAATTTATATTGATTAATGATTTATAATTAACTAAAGATCAATTTATTTTTAATTTAAAGCTAAGTGATTAATTAAGGATAATTAATTTAAGAATAATTTATTAATTATTAATGGTTAGTTAATAAATGATTTAAAGGATAATTAATTATATTGGTTTGTAATTAATTAATGATTAATTAACCCGGATTAGAAATTCATAAGTAATTAATCTAATTTGAATAAATCAGATAATTAACTGTCCTTACTTGTGAATTGTTTCCTGGGGATTTGACCAGGCAACTAGTACTCGGCATCAGAGAGTGTCCGGCATCCAGGAATGTTCGGCGAAGCAACCATCATCCATGTGTACTCGGCGTAGTACTCGGCGTCCTTAGTATCCGGTGTCCAGGAGTGTTCGGCATAATACTCAGCAGTGTTCGGCATCGAGACTACTCGGCGTAGTACTCGGCAGCAAGGGTACTCGGCACCAAGTAGTGTTCGGCATCAGCTGGCGCTCGGCGTACCACAGTACTCGGCATCAAGGCTGTTCGGCATCAAGACTGCTCGGCGTACCACAGTACTCGGCATCAAGGCTGTTCGGCATCAAGACTGCTCGGCATGCAAGACTGCTCGGCATACCAGAGTACTCGGCATCAAGGCTGCTCGGCATACTAGACTGGTCGGCATACCAGAGTACTCGGCATCAAGGCTGTTCGGCATCAGGGCTGTTCGGCACACAAGGTCGCTCGGAATCAAGGCTGCTCGGCATACAAGAGTACTCGGCATCCTATGGTGTTCGGCGTAACACTCGTCATCCAGGAGACGTTCAACACAACTAACCAGCACACCGTTCGGCATAGAAGGAATGGTTCGGCGGAACTCGTTCGGCGAACCTTGCTCGGCATACGGCGACCACAGTACTCGGGCTGGAACGTTCGGCAATCAGCCCACTTGGGAAGTCCAGCCCATCTTTGCCTATAAATAGAGGGGCAGGGTCACAGTGAAATGGATCCTTTTTTGGAGAGAAAATACGGGGGGACTCTGCCATTTTCAAGACTCACCTTCTCTACTTAACAACTTCACTCAAGCATTTGATTCACGAATTGTATTTGTAATCAATCATAAAGGAAATCAATAAAGTTGAACAAAGTGGACGTAGGCAATTACGCTGAACCACTATAAATTTGGTGTTCTTACTTTCTGCATTTAAATTAGCATTGTCTTCTCTGTTTAATTTACTTTCATCACTTATATCTCTTCACAATCTTCTTCTACGAGGTTAGTGACCAATTTTGGTGCTAACACTTTGGTGCTTTCACTGAGAATTGAATTCTCAGACCTCAAGGATCTGCTTTGAAGCTACTGGATTGAATAAATCCCCCAAAGAAGATCCGACTCACTGATAGGACATCCGTTGATTCTACTCAGAGTTCATACCAATAACTCTACAATGGCAAGACCACGTACCAGGTCAGCTTCCCTTAATGCGGATGCCCGAGAGACTGCTAGCGTGCAACAAGCAGGACCTAGCAATCAACCAGCAATCCCGAGTGCAGGGATTGCCGCTCAAGAACAGACTCCAGTTGTCACCAGAGTGGAGTTCAACGACTTGATGAGAGAACTTAGGGAAAGCAGGAGACAACTGGGAGAACAGATGCAAGCTAATGCCAACCTGATGGCACAACTCACTCAACAGCAGCAACAGAATGCTGGGGGCAATCAAGCTGCTTATTCCTCTTCTGATAGCTCAACTTCTTCTGATGAGCCCCCCAGGCGCAGACGCCGTAAGACTGAAACCGCAAGGGCAGATGCTGCTGTTCGAACAGCAGGAGACCGCGACCAAGCCAGAACTGGAAACTTCCGAACAACCGGAGTACAGGTGGAGGAGGGAGCTCCAGATCATCAAGATGTTAACAATGTTGAACCTCATGACGCACGATTGGCAGATCGCCAGGAAAGGAGGCATCAGCATGGACAGGCACGTAGAACTGACTCTAACCTCCCAGCTTCCATACAGACACCCGATCTGACAGCCATGATCAGGCAACTGATGAAAGAAAATCAGGGCTTATCAAATGACGATTGGGGAGTGTCAAGAAGCCATACTCCGTTCACGGATGTTGTGCTGCAAGCTTCCTACCCCAAGAAGTTTAGCATGCCAACCATTCCTGCGTACGAAGGGAAGACTGACCCCAGACAACATGTAATGAGGTATGAATGGATGATGGATTCAGCCAGAGCAAATGATGCCACCAAGTGTAGGTGCTTTCCGATTACTCTATCTGGGATCGCTACTATGTGGTTCACCCGACTTCCTCCGCGATCCGTATCAAATTTCGAGGAGTTGGCAAAGAAGTTTATTGAGCAGTTCAGGATACACACTACACGCCCGAAGGACGTGATGTCTTTGTCAAGTGTAATCCAAAATCCCGGAGAGTCGCTGAAGGAGTATTTACAGAGATTCCACGTTGCGGCAACTGAAGTCAGTAATCCCAACGACCATGCAATTCTAATGGCTGTAATGAGAGGTGTAGATCCGGATTCTGAATTCGGAGATTGGCTGGCAGGAAAACCTCCGACTACGCTAGAGCGTTTTTACTCCAAGGCACACCAGTTCATAAGAAGAGAGGAAGCTAGGTGGGTACGACGAGACAAGGCACCGGGACCTGCCCAAGAGTCAATCAAGAGCAACGTTGCTGTGAAGCAATCTGGAGACAATTCAGGGAAAGTCCAAGCCAACGTCCAGAATAAGCCTGTGCAGCCCAAAGAGTCCGGAGGAAGGAGTCAAGGAAAGAGGAAAGAAGCGGGCAAGTGGAAGTCGAGAATTCCGAGCTACAACGAGTACACTCCGCTAAACGCCCCACTTGAGAACATTTACCTATCCACATGCAATACTTTTCAGTATAGAAAACCACGTCCGAAAGAATCGACTGAAGAACAGAAACGGACTGGGAAGTATTGCCGCTTCCATGAGACCTATGGACACAACACGGAAGAATGCAGACACCTACATGACGCTATCGAGAAATTGATCAGACAAAAGAAGTTGCAAGAATTTGTGAAGGATCCGCAGGAAGGAGGACAGGGAACGTCCGACCCAGGTCGTGCACCAGCTCCACGTCATCCAGAGGAACCTGCCCGAACTGTTGGGAGACTGGTTATAAATACAATTATCGGCGGACCTCATCCCGCAGATAAGAACTGGCAAGAGATGGAGCGATATGCGAGCTCCTTGAAGCATGCGGATTTCGAGTGCTGTTCAAACGTAGAGGACGGGGCCCCTGCTAAGCAGCAGCGCGTGATGACAGACGATATTGTGTTCAGAAACAGAGACGCTGATCAGATAGAGGCTCCGACCATCGATCCCATGGTCATATCTGCAACAATCGGACCAGCGTATGTAAAAAGAATCTTGATTGATTGTGGAAGTTCAGTCAACATCATCTTCAAGAAGGCATATGATCAGATGAAGCTAGAGACAAAAGACTTGAAACCATCCAAAGCTCGTATCCACGGTTTTAACGGCGCTGCGACTGATGCAGTGGGATATGTCGAGTTACCAGTTGAACTGGGACAAGGCGAGCGTCGGAGGGTACGAATTCTACCCTTTGTAGTTTTGGATGTGGACTCTCCATACAATGTTTTCTTGGGTCGGCCGGCCCTGGCTGAATTTAGGGCGGCATTAGCCCCGTGGTGCTTGACTTTGAAGTTCCCAACTGACAAAGGAGTAGGCATTGTTCACGGAGACCAAGCAGCTGGTCGTTCTTGTTATGTGGCCGAGCTCCGTGAAGCTCACCGGAGGGAAAAAGGAAAGGGTACGGACAATCCTGTCCGCATCCTCAACGCGAATAATTGACAAGTAGTGCCCGAGCCCTGGCTCGGGCATAATTCTCGGATCTACGGAGATATAGATCCGAGAGACGACGATGAGAAACCCAGGGAAGAGAAGGCGGCACCGGCTGAATTAACAATCGACATTTCAGTTAGCCGTGACGACCCTTCGCGAATACTGAAAATCGGGTCACAGTTAAGCCCCGCAATGACAGAAGACCTTAGCGACTTCCTCCGAGCAAACCTCGATGTTTTCGCCTGGACGCATTCTGATATGTGTGGGATTTCTCCCGCCATCACAAGTCATATGTTGAACATAGACCCGAAATACGTCCCAGTCAAGCAAAAGAGGAGAGGAATGGATCCAGAGAGATCCGCCGCTCTTGGAGAGGAGGTGGACAAACTCAAAGCAAATGGGTTCGTCCGCGACGCCCTCTACCCAGAGTGGGTCTCCAACCCTGTGCTAGTAAAAAAGGCAAATGGGAAATGGAGGACTTGCGTAGACTATTCCGACTTGAACAAAGCATGCCCTAAGGACAGTTTCCCGTTGCCTAGGATCGATCAGTTGGTCGATTCCACAGCAGGACACGAATTATTGTCATTCATGGATGTGTACTCAGGGTACAACCAAATCCCAATGCATATTCCGGACCAAGAACACACCAGCTTCGTTACAAATGTCGGGCTGTATTGCTATGTAGTGATGCCCTTTGGATTAAAGAACGCTGGAGCAACTTACCAACGTCTGGTGAATCGAATGTTCAAGGACCAACTGGGCAAAACCATGGAAGTCTATGTGGATGACATGCTCGTGAAGTCACGGCAGTCAAACGACCACATCCAAGACTTAGCTGAAATGTTTAACATACTCAGGTCCTATGGAATGAAGATCAACCCGCTGAAGTGTTCTTTCGGCGTTGCATCAGGGAAGTTTTTAGGATTCATCGTCAACGCTAGGGGAATCGAAGCCAACCCAGAAAAGATCCAAGCCATTCGAGACGTACAAGCACCCAGGACTATAAAGCAGGTACAGAGCCTGAACGGGAAAGTGGCTGCGCTAAGTCGGTTTATATCCAAGGCAACTGACAAGTGCATCCCATTCTTCGACATAATAAAGAAAGGAAAGAGGAATTTTGAATGGACGTCTAGCTGCGAGGAAGCTTTCCAGAACCTGGTAAGGCATCTAGAGAGCCCGCCGATGCTATCTAAACCCGTTGACCATGAGATGCTGTACGTTTACTTGGCTATATCCCCTCATGCGATAAGCGCAGCTTTGGTCCGTGAGGAGGATCGAGTCCAGAAGCCGGTATATTATGTTAGCAAGCGTTTAACGGGGGCGGAGAAGAATTACCCTAAAATTGAGAAATTGGCTTATTGCTTGGTGATTGCGTCACGCAAGCTACGCCCATACTTTCAAGCGCATTCAATCGGCGTTTATACCGATCAACCCCTGAGGCAGGTACTTCAGCGACCAGAAACTTCTGGAAGATTGCTAAAATGGAACATCGAGTTGAGCCAATTCGATATTGCGTACTTACCACGGAGAGCTATCCGAGGGCAAGCGTTAGCAGACTTCATCGCTGAATTTACCATGCCCATCAAACCGGACGATCACGACATCATTTCCCCCATACGATGGAAGTTATACACTGACGGTGCATCAAATGACCGTTGCTCCGGCGCGGGCGTAGTTCTCATAACTCCGGAAAACCGATCAATCTGTTATGCCCTGAAGCTCGATTTTCCAGCTACGAACAACGAAGCTGAATATGAAGCATTGATCGCTGGCCTGAAGCTTATCAAAGAACTCGGAATCAAATCGATCGAAATCTTTTGTGACTCGCAGTTAGTGGTATACCAAGTGCGAGGAGACTACCAAGCGAAAGGACGAAAGCTTGCTCCGTACCTCGTTCAGGTCCAGGAACTACTATCAAATCTTGAGCGTTATGACATTTCGCACGTCCCGCGAGAACAAAACAAAGAAGCCGACTTGTTGGCTAAGTTCGCAAGTACCGACGACGTTCAGCAAATGGGATTATATCCCGTGGAAGTCTTGCATGCCCCGAGTACGGGCGAGATGAAAATCGATCTTGTGTTGGAAACAGAGATCGAGAGGGACTCGTGGATAACCCCATTCAAACTGTACCTGACAACTGGGGCTTTACCAGAAAGAAGAAGCGAAAGACGACAGGTCCTTCGAAAGGCTGCGCGGTACGTAATGCAGGACGGATCCATGTACCGGAAAGGATTCTCAATCCCATTACTACGATGCATCGCTCATGATGAAACAAAGCGAGTCTTGAGGGAAGTCCACGAAGGGGAATGCGGCGACCATACTGGGGGGCAAACGCTAGCAAAGAAGATCCTCCGCTATGGGTATTACTGGCCTACCGTAAACCGGGACGCCGCGGACTACGCAAGAAAATGCGACAAGTGTCAGAGATATGCAAAAATCCCGAGGGCTCCGTCAACGGAACTCACACAAATGATCAGCCCTTGGCCATTCGCGATCTGGGGAATCGACATAATCGGCTCTTTGCCTCTATCCAAAGGTGGTGCGAAATACGCAATAGTAGCGGTCGACTATTTCACGAAATGGGCTGAGGCAGAACCTTTGGCCACTATCACCTCTAAGAAAGTCATTAATTTCGTTGTACGAAACATCATATGCCGCTTTGGTCTTCCACGCACCATCATTACAGATAACGGAACGCAATTCGAAAGTAGAGAGTTCAAAGAGTTCTGTCTAAAGTACGGCATCGAGAAAAAGTTCGCTGCCGTTGCACACCCAAAAGCTAACGGACAAGTCGAGGCCGTTAACAAGATAATCAAGTCCATACTAAAGAAGCGTCTGGAGAAGGTTGGAGGCAAGTGGGTAGATGAACTCCCGACGGCATTATGGGCATATAGGACTACCCACAAGTCCACGACCGGCCACACTCCGTTCGCCTTGGCATACGGTTCTGAAGCCGTGATACCCGTGGAACTTGAAGTTCCATCGCACCGAGTGACATACTATGACCCCAAGACGAACCAAAACCTCTTGCTGGAATCACTGGACTGCGTCGACGAAAAGCGCGAAGAAGCTGAGTTAAGGGCGGCGGCGCACAGACATCGAGTCAAGCGCTACTACGACGGCAGAGTCCGCCCAAGGATCTTTGATGTGGGTGATCTCGTTCTGAAACGAGTCTTCCCAGTACCATCACGCATGAATCCCAGCTGGGAAGGTCCATATGCCATTGAACGGAAGCTTGGAGAAGGAACATTCAAGCTAGCGACCGTTGATGGCACGACACTCCCCCGAGCATGGAACAGTGAACATTTGCGGCACTATTACATTTAGCATGTTTCCCTTTCTTGTTATAGACATTATTGTTTTCTGCATGTTTCCATTCAATAATGACTTAGTTTCCTTTTGAAGTTGTAATCGAACAGTTTAGTTGATTTTCATTAATAAAGGCTTGAAGCCACATTTTCTATGAAGTTTCTGTATCTCTTAATCGAGTGATAAATTACATTATTCTGTGCGGCGTACAGACTCATACAAACGATTTCCAATCTCCGAATCCCCAGAGTGCGGAGCGGAGTACTCTAAGTCCCCAGAGCGCGGACTAGAGTATAAACGATTTACAATCTCCGAATCCCCAGAGTGCGGAGCGGAGTACTCTAAGTCCCCAGAGCGCGGACTAGAGTATAAACGATTTCCAATCTCCGAATCCCCAGAGTGCGGAGCGGAGTACTCTAAGTCCCCAGAGCGCGGACTAGAGTATAAACGATTTCCAATCTCCGAATCCCCAGAGTGCGGAGCGGAGTACTCTAAGTCCCCAGAGCGCGGACTAGAGTATAAACGATTTCCAATCTCCGAATCCCCAGAGTGCGGAGCGGAGTACTCTAAGTCCCCAGAGCGCGGACTAGAGTATAAACGATTTACAATCTCCGAATCCCCAGAGTGCGGAGCGGAGTACTCTAAGTCCCCAGAGCGCGGACTAGAGTATAAACGATTTCCAATCTCCGAATCCCCAGAGTGCGGAGCGGAGTACTCTAAGTCCCCAGAGCGCGGACTAGAGTATAAACGATTTACAATCTCCGAATCCCCAGAGTGCGGAGCGGAGTACTCTAAGTCCCCAGAGCGCGGACTAGAGTATAAACGATTTCCAATCTCCGAATCCCCAGAGTGCGGAGCGGAGTACTCTAAGTCCCCAGAGCGCGGACTAGAGTATAAACGATTTCCAATCTCCGAATCCCCAGAGTGCGGAGCGGAGTACTCTAAGTCCCCAGAGCGCGGACTAGAGTATAAACGATTTCCAATCTCCGAATCCCCAGAGTGCGGAGCGGAGTACTCTAAGTCCCCAGAGCGCGGACTAGAGTATAAACGATTTACAATCTCCGAATCCCCAGAGTGCGGAGCGGAGTACTCTAAGTCCCCAGAGCGCGGACTAGAGTATAAACGATTTCCAATCTCCGAATCCCCAGAGTGCGGAGCGGAGTACTCTAAGTCCCCAGAGCGCGGACTAGAGTATAAACGATTTCCAATCTCCGAATCCCCAGAGTGCGGAGCGGAGTACTCTAAGTCCCCAGAGCGCGGACTAGAGTATAAACGATTTCCAATCTCCGAATCCCCAGAGTGCGGAGCGGAGTACTCTAAGTCCCCAGAGCGCGGACTAGAGTATAAACGATTTACAATCTCCGAATCCCCAGAGTGCGGAGCGGAGTACTCTAAGTCCCCAGAGCGCGGACTAGAGTATAAACGATTTCCAATCTCCGAATCCCCAGAGTGCGGAGCGGAGTACTCTAAGTCCCCAGAGCGCGGACTAGAGTATAAACGATTTCCAATCTCCGAATCCCCAGAGTGCGGAGCGGAGTACTCTAAGTCCCCAGAGCGCGGACTAGAGTATAAACGATTTACAATCTCCGAATCCCCAGAGTGCGGAGCGGAGTACTCTAAGTCCCCAGAGCGCGGACTAGAGTATAAACGATTTACAATCTCCGAATCCCCAGAGTGCGGAGCGGAGTACTCTAAGTCCCCAGAGCGCGGACTAGAGTATAAACGATTTCCAATCTCCGAGTCCCCGGAATACGGGGCGGGGTACTCTAAGCCCACGGAGCGCGGACTAGAGTATGAACAGTCTTAAGTCTCCATGTCCCCGGAGCACAGTGTCAGCAAACCAAATAAAGACAAGAGAATCATCCAAACAAGAAGAAACTGAAATTTTATTCGATAAAGTCCAAAATAGGGATACAAGATCACTCCTACAAAATTCGGGTCTGTACAAACTACAAGTTATGAAAGGTAGAAACTATTACAAACTTAAGCAAAAGACTTGTTGAACAAGTACATCGATCATTTCTTCGACTTCTTTTTCTTGTCCGCCTTCGGTGTCTCCGACGACTCCTCTCCCTCACGTTTCTTCTTGGACTTTTTGCTTGCTAGAGAGACGGAGTCGGGAGTAGGAGACGGAACATCTAATGGTTTGGACCTGCCCGGGAGAATGATTTTCAAAGGTCTATTCCGCGGGTCAGTAAGTTCCAGGACTTCGGATTCAACCTTGACTTTGACCTTTCTCTTCTCCTCGTCGGCAAGACGATCCTTCATGCTCATCTCTGAAGTATGCTCAGAGGCGCCAGTGATTTTAACTTCGTCGCTTCCTTCGGCCGAAGACGAGGTGTCAAGTTTGTCATCATTGAGCGCCCCGATCACTTGAGCGTCTGGGCCGGGAGTCACCTCTGCGTGAGCAGCGTCGCTTGTTTTCCCCGCTTCCTCCTTGGCGTCGTCGCTCCTCGGAGTTGGCTCAGTGTCAGAACAACCTGTGAGAAATATAAGAAGTGGGCATTAGAACAAATAACCACTGTTGAAAAATGACGGGATCACTTCGATTTCTAGAGAAAGAAGAATATCCTACCAGGATCAGGTTGACTGTCGGTGGCGCGCGGGGTTTCACCCTCCAGGATAGGTGACAGCACATGAACGCCAAGCCCGGGATCTTCGGGATCATAACTGGCGTGTTGCTCGAATGGATCAAGCGTCGACCGACCGGCCGATTGGGCAGCATAAGGAGCGGCAATGTGAGGAGTAGTAGTGTCGGCCTCTGACGGGCCAGCCTCGTTGTTCTTCTCTTTCGAAGGGGAAGAGCCTTTGCCATAGAGAGCCAATGCTACGGATAAATCCGATGGCTCATTCCCCCTCAGGAACTCCTTCACCAGTGCATCCTCGTCAATTTCTTCGGAGCCTGATTCAACTTTCTTGATCTTTATCAGAGTCTCCCATGCCTCAGCCAGGGATTCATGGTAGCCGTCGCCCAAGAATGTTAGGTCGCGATGCATAAGGACGCGGGCTCCGTACTCGGCAATCAACGGGTCAAACATACTTTTGACCTCTTCCCTGCCAGCCTCTGCGGCCGCCTCAAGGCGAGAATCAAGCTCCTCCTCAGCCATTCTTTTACCCTCCTCACGGGCTTCATCCTTCATTCTCTCGACCCCGGCAAGTTCACCGTCGAGCTTTGCCTTGAGGAGCCGGGTAGCAACAATCTCATCGCAATACCGCTGTGATTCTTCCTGAGCGGCTATTTTGTCTTCTTTCTCCTTGGAGAGTTGTTCTTTCAGTTCTTTGACTTGAATAGCGAGCGCGTCCCTTTCTTTTTGAACAGAGTCTTTTTCTAGGGCAAGGGCGCCGCTGCGCTGAACTGCTTCATCAAGCTCCTTTTTGTGAGCCACCTCTAAGCGAGTAACTGCCTCGGCAGTATCTTTTGCGCCTTGTTCAGCGGCTTCTAGCTTTAACTTATAAGAGGCGAGCTCTTCGTCTTGGAGTTTGATGATTTTCTTATCGCTGTCAGCCTCCAGAGTCAGACGGTCAATCTCGTGTTGACGCTCAACAGACACTTCTGATATCTTCTCCACCAAGTGCACGAACGCGTCATGTTGAACATAGACGTCATTGTTGCATGCAATGGCACTTTGCTTCACGTGCCCAGGAATATGATGGATGGCCGGGAGGAATTTCAAACCGTCAAAACAAATCTTCGGAAACTTGGCCTTAAGGTCGACCATCTTTTCCGCAACGGTTGGGTCCACGGCAGGAGCAGGAGGAGGAGGCTTAGAGAATTCCGTTCTTTTACGCGGCTCCCGAACTTGCCTCGTACTCGATGAACTGGAATGTTGTTCTCGAGCAGCATCTGACTGATAGCCCTTCTGCATAGACTTCTCTTTATCCGGCTCAGTTGCAGGAGGAAGATCACGGGACTGAGGAGATTGATAGTGCGCTTTCTTGCGATGAGACGATTCGCGCGGACGATTGTCCCTATCCTCATAATCACCTCGGTCCCGGCGTCTGCCCGAACCGGAATCCCGTCCGGAGTGATGAAATATTGAAGACCCTTGAAGGCGATCAAGTCCGTGGGAGCGGCCCATATCACCTGCAAAGAAGGAAGATAACAACGAATTAAGGAGAATTCACGAATTAAAGAGACTTGAAGTATGCTATGGAATGCGCGTGTGCGTGTGAGTCCTAAGTGTTCCCCCCGACGGACCCGTTCGTTTGTCTTTGCTAATCGGGGTATTATCTCTGTGAGCCGAGAGTTGAACTCCCACATCGCCTCTAGCGGGCGACGAGAATTTGAGAGCTTCAGGATCGTCGAACCCATAGTTAAGTATGTCTTCGGGGATAGAGAGGTTCGAGAGACCCCTTAGAGAACTCTCCAGACGCTGTGAAGAAGCCTCTTTTTCAGGAGGGATAGGCGTAGGCTTTGAGGTGTCGCCGACTTTCTCTTTCTGAACCGTATATTTCAGCTTTTTCTTTCCCTTCGAAGGGGAGGATGACGTCTCAATATCCTGGACTTCGATTGCCGGATTCCAAGCAGGACCCACGTTCTCGCCCTGAGTGTCGGGTGCATCACCCTCTCTACGCTCGCCTTCTTCGAGCGCGACGGGAGCGCGACGTGACGACGGGCCGGCAAGTTTTTTCCCTTTACCGGATGGAGGTTTGGGAATTGTAACGCCTTCTGGAAGGCTGACCCGACGATCAGGAGCTAGCAAGCCGAACCCCGACAGCGATTCGTTTGAAATGATAGCTCGAATATCTCGGTCCTCGGCCGGGAGAGCTCTAATCGCGTCAACAGCATCAGAATATCCTCGGCCTTCCGGACGCGGGTTAATACCTGAAAAGATGAGATGAGGAGTTAGGAAAAAAGAACATGACTCCCATTAAGTACAAGTAACGGTTCAGCAGAGAGACTTACTGCCTTCAACCCATCTCCTAGCGAAACCAGACGGGCATCGCACATAGAACCATTCCTGTTTGTACAGGGCGAACTTGCTACAGGCCCCCGTCAAGATCTGGCACTTGTGATACGGCTCGAGGAAGATGAAGGAGGGGCTATCTTTCCGTCTCTTGAACATGTAAATGTATCGAATATCACCGGGGGTTGGAGGTCTGGAGAAGACAGCCATGAAGAGTAAATAAGTCCCGTACAGGAACGCATGACCATTCGGGTGCAGCTGCGACGGAGCGATATCTATATACTGCAGCACATCCCGGAGAAATAGGTTAAACGGAGGCACGCTGCCCATCCAGCACATGAACTTGTTGCAGGCCGTGTACCCGACCGGGGGCAAGTGAGGGCGGTCGTGTCTCGAAGGAACTAACACGTCAGTGAAGGGAATTCCGTGAATGGAACATATCCGTCGCAAAGCGGCCTCGTTGATCCTCGAGGCTTGAGAATCGACCGGATTGTCCAATAAGATGGTTGACTCTAGAGCATCGGGCGCCAGATTATGAGCGGGAGAGATTGACGGATTGGAAGCATCTGCGGCTCCTTGCTTTGCTGACGGCCCAGGCCTGTCAGATATGGTGGCAGAACTAGATTTTCCTGACATCCCGAATAAATAGTGAACCTGGCTAAATGCTTGAGAAAGCTATACTTGAAAAACGTTGAGCGTTAGAATCAGCAACACGAGTTTTCCCCCCACGTGGTGTATGAACTAGTGCAAGCAATTGTGTAAGACAACAATAGAGATATAATAATTAGCTTCGGATCATCGCCTTCGAAGACCGTCATCGCCGACCGTCTCAAAAGCCCGCCTTGAGGTGGTTACAGTTTCAGGTTCAAAAGACATATGATTTCTAGAGTGAACGGCCCAAGTATAGTTTAACATTTATACTGATCGACATTTTAGTAATATTCATCGTCCTAAGTAAAGTGTTCGACAATTGTATTGTTCGGCATGTAAGGTGTTCGGCAATTACATTGTTCGGCATGAAAAGTGGTCGGCAATTGTATGGTTCGGCATATAAGGTGTTTGGCAATTACATTGTTCGGCATGAAAGGTGTTCGGCAATTGTATTGTTCGGCATATAACATTGTTCGGCATGTTAAGTGTGCGCCAATTGTATTGTTCGGCATATAGCGTGTTCGGCAGTTATATTGTTCGGCATGAAAATTGTTCGGCAATTGTATTGTTCGGCGTATAACATTGTTCGGCATGTTAAGTGTGCGCCAATTGTATTGTTCGGCATATAACGTGTTCGGCAATTATATCGTTCGGCATGTCAAGTGTTCGGCAATTGCATTGTTCGGCATGTGAAACGTTCGGCCTAGCCTTGCCCGGCTGAAGTACCGTTCGGCAACTCACCGCCGCACCGACCGGCACATGACCACATGCGCCGGAGCAGCGAACGGCGCCATTAACCTCTCCAACACCTCTCATTCTTTTTCTTCCCTTTGACCTCGATCCAACACGAGGAGACTAAGGCAATACAGACAAGATACCAAAAACCTCTACACGACTTCGTTCGAACATCTCGTTTGAGTTTACGATGAAAAATACCTAAGTGTGCAGATCGAAGATTGGGACGAAGAAGTTAAGTCTCAAATTCGGACGATTGAACAGAATTGTGAGAACGGAGGAAATAAGAAGTAAAAGGAGAAAAGGAAGAGAAGGGACTGGTTTTATAGAGGGGAATGGAGGAAGTCGAAGGGGCTATATCCGGTAGAACCGGTCAATACCAGAGTGCTCGGCATTAAGGTGGAGTGACGTTCGGCACGCTAAGAACGTTCGGCTCAGAACGTGTCGTTCGGCATCCCAAGCTTGTTCGTCTCGCGCCTCCCTTTGCTAGCATTCTCGAGAGGGTACCTCCGAGGTAGATTGTACCAGATTCAAAGCGCATCACGTTCGGCCACGCAATACACTTTGGGGGGCAAGTGTTTCCTGGGGATTTGACCAGGCAACTAGTACTCGGCATCAGAGAGTGTCCGGCATCCAGGAATGTTCGGCGAAGCAACCATCATCCATGTGTACTCGGCGTAGTACTCGGCGTCCTTAGTATCCGGTGTCCAGGAGTGTTCGGCATAATACTCAGCAGTGTTCGGCATCGAGACTACTCGGCGTAGTACTCGGCAGCAAGGGTACTCGGCACCAAGTAGTGTTCGGCATCAGCTGGCGCTCGGCGTACCACAGTACTCGGCATCAAGGCTGTTCGGCATCAAGACTGCTCGGCGTACCACAGTACTCGGCATCAAGGCTGTTCGGCATCAAGACTGCTCGGCATGCAAGACTGCTCGGCATACCAGAGTACTCGGCATCAAGGCTGCTCGGCATACTAGACTGGTCGGCATACCAGAGTACTCGGCATCAAGGCTGTTCGGCATCAGGGCTGTTCGGCACACAAGGTCGCTCGGAATCAAGGCTGCTCGGCATACAAGAGTACTCGGCATCCTATGGTGTTCGGCGTAACACTCGTCATCCAGGAGACGTTCAACACAACTAACCAGCACACCGTTCGGCATAGAAGGAATGGTTCGGCGGAACTCGTTCGGCGAACCTTGCTCGGCATACGGCGACCACAGTACTCGGGCTGGAACGTTCGGCAATCAGCCCACTTGGGAAGTCCAGCCCATCTTTGCCTATAAATAGAGGGGCAGGGTCACAGTGAAATGGATCCTTTTTTGGAGAGAAAATACGGGGGGACTCTGCCATTTTCAAGACTCACCTTCTCTACTTAACAACTTCACTCAAGCATTTGATTCACGAATTGTATTTGTAATCAATCATAAAGGAAATCAATAAAGTTGAACAAAGTGGACGTAGGCAATTACGCTGAACCACTATAAATTTGGTGTTCTTACTTTCTGCATTTAAATTAGCATTGTCTTCTCTGTTTAATTTACTTTCATCACTTATATCTCTTCACAATCTTCTTCTACGAGGTTAGTGACCAATTTTGGTGCTAACATGAATATTTGAATTTGATTGGATGATTGAATTGTTTGATATCCCTGATTCATGATATTTTGTGATACCTCCTGATTTATGTTGTGATCTGTAATTTACTTATCTGTGATGTATATATTGTTATGTGAATATGAAACCCTTGACCCGTAAAACGACATTTGAATTTCGATGCGACAGGGAGTCGGATTCCAGTTGGTTATCCGAAACCCACATCGAATTGTAATAGTGAATCTTTATGACCGATAAATTTATTTTATCTATGAATCTGTGAATGAAGATAAGCGTTATCGATTTTACCGCTTATCGATATATCTGTGATAATTGATGTTGCACTATTGTGTGTTAAACCCCTGGACTACACTTTTACACACACAAATATGGATTTCACGTGGAAATCGGTTAAGTCACAGATAATGTAAATTTGATGTTTTTGAAATTGAAATTTTAATTTCAATTGATTTTGAAATTTGAAATTTTGGGTTTAAAGTGAAAAGCTTTTGAAATGGAATTTCAAAGATAAAAGTTATTTTGAATAACTTAATCGAGTTTTGAAAATTTAAATAATTTGATTTAAATTTGAATTCAAATTTGAAATTGAATCCTATGATTTGAAACGAGGGATTTAAGATGATATAAATGTGTTTGTATGAATCTAAACCATTTTTAAAGTATAATTTTGGGAATTTGAATTTAACCCAAGGATTTCAACTCGTATGAATAAATCAGATTTTCTGAAATGAAACTGTTTGTTTCCTAATGATAAAAGCTTTCAGATAAGAAATGAAATTCCAGTTTAATTAAAGGAATTTCAAGATTGAATTGAAAAAATGGATTTTCCCAAGTTATGAATGAAATTGTTTTGAAAGCTATGAATTTAATCTGTTATTTTTAACAGATTTAGAATGATGATTTATTTAAACCATTCGAAATGAAATTGTTTTGAAAGATATAAGTTAAATCTTTGATTTAAAGATTTAACGAGTTAAACTGAAAGGGAAATTAATTTGGAAAATCTGTGAATGAATCTTTTGTTTAAAAGATGAAAATGTGGAAATTGTTTAAACCATTGAAGGTTGTTAAAAGGAATCTTTTTGTTTAAAAGATTAAAATGGTAATTTGTTTAAACCATTTGAAGAAAGTTTGGGTTTAAGTTGTGACTTAATTGAAATCCCAATATTCATATGTTTTTAAGTATTGCGCTCACTATTCGGGTTAGTCGGGAAAAGACCTTTGGGTCGTATAACCCATTCCGAATAGTGATACGTCGTATATGGATGGCATTTGAAGACCGGTGATGAAGACCGGATATTTTCGAAAATGAAAGGACAACCTGTCGAATGTCTCTGCACTGAGTTGCTCCGGTATAGAGATTTATATCACTCTTTTTGTGACGGGAAGTCCGGACGTGATTGGAAATTATCCGGATTTGCAAGGGCTTCGTGAGAAGTGCCTTCGGTTCTGTTCGAACCCGGAACAGACTTGTATGGATTGTATGTCTGACATTACACTTTGAGATATAAAGCCGATTTCTTTCAAATACATTTCTGTTGGTGGCGGAGAATTTATTCTCTTAGCTTAACACCCTTCTCTGAGACATACGAGCTCAGAGGTTATGTAGTTGAAGTTATCAGCGATATATCCCAATTTGGTAATGTGGCATGCTGAGTGTTGCTGTGTGATGATCAGTGTTTGATCATTTGTGATATGATCATTTGTTTGATCATTTATCTTTGTGATCATAGGTTGATCATCTGTTGACCCAAAGCGTGGCTTTTTGAAAAAGCGTAGCTTTGTGGACGAGACTTCGTCGAGCCTCACAACCCGGTAATGGTCGAAACAGGAATCGTGCGGCAAGGTTTTCAGGGGTAGCTCCCCTAGGGTATGACCATTCCTTCTGGAAAAGGGTAGTATCATGGTATGGAGCCCAGATACTTACTCATGTGGACACACTTTATTTATGACGTGTGATGTTGGATTCGAGGCGCCTCGGTTAAAGGTCCCAAAGGACCGGGGGTGGCATATCTGAGGTTTCTTTTATCCCTTGGGAAAAGGGGTTGCTAGCCTTGTTTGGCAGAGAACGGTGTGGTTCTCGAAGCGTCCCGCCAGAGGCGTTTCTTTCGTGGAATAGGAAGTTCCTTAGCCTGACCATTTGTTGGAAATCCATCTTCCAAATACGAACTTTGTACGGTTTTAGTTGTATTACCTGCCATGGAATGTGGTGGTAACCTGCTATTGAACATGGTAGCTATAGTAGGCATAAGTGCGAAATGTCTATGCTGGCTAAGATTTATATTCTACTTTCGAAATTGTTTTCTGCACTATGCACTAGTAATAATATCAAATGATTTGATTTTGCGTAGTAAGCATCTTTGACTATCATAAGAAGAAATCTCCTCCAATTCTGCGTTTGCATTGTGTGTGTGGTGGGAGGTCTTATGGTAGTTTCATTTTCCAAAAGCATTGCGAATTGACTTTAAAATTCTCTGCTATTTGTTTTAAAGATAAACTGTTTTTGTTGCTCACACCAGTCCCATGACTGATCCGGAGTTTATTGTTTCTTTCCTAAACTCTGGGTGCTCATAATTTTCTACACGAGCAGTCTAGAGTTTGGTTTTTCAGATATTCAGATTTAGTAGATTATCTGGAGCTAGTTCAGTCTTTGGATCAGACTGCACTTGCTTATCTTTGTGCCTCGTTATTGGGAGTTCGAGCTATATCTGGATTGGTGCTTTGAAGATGGAGATTATCCGCTGCTGATGTTATCTATCGTTTTCTTTTCCGCTGCTACTTGTTGTATCATATCTCTGATGTATATTAATATTCTTTGTATCACTCTGTTGTATCAGATATTGTATATCAATGTATTATTCATTTATTCCGCTGTGTTATTTACTTAATGTTGTTATAAGCTCCGGCGACTCGGATTTGAACGGTCGAATCTACGGCATTCGAGTACGTTGTAAAGTATGGATGTCGATTTTCGAGCGCGAAAATCTGGGATCGTTACATTTGGTATCAGAGCTAAGGTTGAACTTTAGCTCAGGAGTATAACACGTTAAGTAGCTCATTAGAGATAGAGTGAAGTAAACTCTAGAATGAGTAATTCTCAGATATCCGTCTAAACGTCTCAGTAAATTCTCTTACTATCCACTGATAGTGAGTATGAGTGCAAGAAGAGTACGAGATAGGGGACAGGGAAAAACGACTATAGATGGTCAATACCCTGTGACAGTGGAAACAATCTTTCTCTATCAATTTTCTTTGATTCGTTTCCAAATTCTTTTCATTTCTTCGTATCAGCTACAAGAAGAAGTTTCGATGTGATGATGGTTCTACGAACCGTCGTAGAAGATCTTACTTTGTATCTTCATCGGTTTCTTATCAGCTTTTTGATTTAAACCTTAATGAATTTGAAATTGGAAATTTTAAATTGAGTTAAATTGATTAATAGAATATGAAGTTAAATTTGAATTAAATCAATAAAACGATCTCGTTTAAAACCAAATTTGAAATTCTATTATAATTTCTTGGGTAAATCGAAGCCCGAAGGGAGATATTTCGACTTGAGTTTGGAATTCATATCTTAAGTTTGAGGAGTTATAGAAGATCTAATCTATCTATCTCTGTCTTTGTTTCGTGCCTGCGAATGTGGAGGACGAAATTCTTTTAAGGGGGGAAGTTTGTAACGACCCCGAAATTTAATTTAATTTAAATTAATAATTCATTGAATTTTGAATGAAAATAGTAGAATAAATCGATAAAGTGAAGCGAGTTTCCCCGATTCATCTAGAAAATATATGTATATATATATAGTTTTATAAAATATAAGGTAAATAAATAAATCTCAATATCATATTTATAAATCAATACGAATTAGTACAAAATAGAATTTCATTTACATTGCAAAGTAATAAAACAAATACAATAAATATGTGTGAATGAAAATGAAACAAGTGGTTACTCATGGAAATAAAGTAACAAACAAACAAGGAAAAAAATGCATAAGCTTTTGAAAACAAGATGGCAAACTATCTCCATGCTTTGTACATCCGAGATAAGATGGAAACAAATAAAAGAAAATGTAAGCTGGTACATGTTAATTAATGCAGCTACCAAAACAATGCTCACAGCCGAAATCAAGTTTAAGCTTGTACAACTGAAGTATGTGAGATATATACATGGTACAAGGCTAATAAATGCAAAGATGTGTATGTGTACAAGCTCATAAATGCAGCCCCAAACGAGTTACCTCAGCCTCCATATCAAAATCTCTGGCCAAAGATTTAAAAAGAAAAACAAGGAAAATCTTGTACCTGCTTTGTATAAACAAATAATCAACTTCACTTTTATATATATCATCCTCACCAGTTCATTTTCGTTCCTTCAAAGTAAAGTAAAACTGAGGCAAACAAAACAATATGAATTCATCAAAACCAGAGAGTCAAGCAAGATGATTTCAATTAGAAGATCACAGCAAAAATATTCTCCAGTTTTAAAAAAGGAAGTTCAAAGCTGTTGTTTTTTTTCCAAACCTGGTTGTTGTCCATCTCCTCTAAAACGGTGAGTAACATTTAACTTAAAAAGTTTAAGTATTTGAGTAAACAAAAGCTTTTAAAACTAAAATCTTGAAAACTCAAAATATCATTCAAGTCAAGAAGACAAAACAGGTTTAAAAAAGAAAATCAAATCTGCAGTTGCAAACAAGTTAAGGGAAAAAATGAAGTGAATGTCATTCGTAAACAAAACAAGCAACTCAAACAAACCTGAAGCCTTAGAGATCTAAAATTTCAAAACTGGTTCAACAATAAAGGCTCTGTTCTTCCTCTATTCCTCTTGTCCTCTGTCTTTCTCAATGCCAGGTGAGCAACTCCTATTTTCCGAGGCTTAACTGTTTTGATTTCTTGTCGCTTGTGAGTAAACATACTATCCTGAAGTTTAAACTTGATGGTTGATTTGTAAACATGAGTTCTGTGATGATTTCTGTTTCTGGAAGTTGTATCTTGCCATGTTTCCAATATTTCAAGCTGCAGAGCAAATGAAAGTAAACAAATTTAAAACAAAACTTCTTTGTATAATTAAATTTAAAACTTAGGAATTTAAATTAGAAAGGTTTGTTTGAACTAAAATCAGAACTTAGATTTGTTTTGAAGGTTCACAGTGTGATATAGATGTTGGATGTTCATGTTACATAAAAACAGAAATCATAAGTTAAAAATGCGAATGTTTTAGATTGTGGATTTGATTTCATATCAGGATTAAGGGTACAAAGCTAAGATTTTTAAAACAAAAATATTGATTTTTAGTTAAGTATTTTAAGTACAGTTCCTAGTTGAACTAAATATACCTTTTAATCGATTCCTGGTGATTGAACAAATGTTAGGGATTGAGATTTTTCTTGAAGCTTGTTTGGTCATCCATGGAGTTAGGAAAAATGTTAAATAATTTTTCTATTGCAATCAAAGATTGAACGAATTAAGACTAGGGTTTAAAGTCAGTGAGAATGGTGATTGGGGTTTCGAGCTCGTGCCCGCTTGTCAGTGCGTCGAGTGTAGCCAAATTTGGAGAGAATGTTCTTGAGATATGGGCGAGACTACGGCCGGAGTTTGGTGGCCTCTGGTGGCGGGAGTGGTGATTGCGAAGCATTTTGGGTTGGTAGTCTGGGTGGAGGTTACTTGAACTATGCTCGATTTTGAATTAGGTCGAGATAGGCGAATCTGGGTGTTGATTTCGAATGAAGGGACGAATCGCGACTTGCTCGTGGTCGCGATGTTCGCCAGAGCATCGCCAGTGACCAGTGCACATGCACGTGCACGTTTCGATTTCCGGTTGTTCCAGCTTTGGGGAAGAAGAACAGAGGAGTAGGATTCCAGAGAGGATCGGGTATTGCTCGAAGTGGTAGGAGTTCGACTCGAAGTTTTCAATTGATTGCCTCGGGTCATTTGGAAATGTTACAGGTTAAAATACTTAGAAAAAAATTTTAATGGAAATTTGGACACTCGGGTTAAATTTTGACAAAACTCGAAGTAAACAAGCAGAATTCTCGGGGCTGACTCGAAACGGGTCTCGAGACTAGTATATAAAACAGTTTATACTTTAAGATTTTTCAATTCTTTTAAAACACTTTTAAACTATGTTCAAATAATGATCTGATTGGAATTTTAAGCTAATAAGATGTTTTCAAAGAGATTAAATTTTAATTTATTTAGTTTTGATACGATATTTTTATAAGGTTATTTATATCAAATAAATAATATAACTTAAAAGAAAAATTAAGATAAAATGTCGTTTGAACTAAATCTTACCCTTTCAAAGTAACTAATGTGATATAATGTTTTAATTTGTTAACTTAAAAAGTTAAGTAAATTTATATTGATTAATGATTTATAATTAACTAAAGATCAATTTATTTTTAATTTAAAGCTAAGTGATTAATTAAGGATAATTAATTTAAGAATAATTTATTAATTATTAATGGTTAGTTAATAAATGATTTAAAGGATAATTAATTATATTGGTTTGTAATTAATTAATGATTAATTAACCCGGATTAGAAATTCATAAGCAATTAATCTAATTTGAATAAATTAGATAATTAACTATCCTTACTTGTGAATATTTGAATTTGATTGGATGATTGAATTGTTTGATATCCCTGATTCATGATATTTTGTGATACCTCCTGATTTATGTTGTGATCTGTAATTTACTTATCTGTGATGTATATATTGTTATGTGAATATGAAACCCTAGACCCGTAAAACGACATTTGAATTTCGATGCGACAGGGAGTCGGATTCCAGTTGGTTATCCGAAACCCACATCGAATTGTAATAGTGAATCTTTATGACCGATAAATTTATTTTATCTATGAATCTGTGAATGAAGATAAGCGTTATCGATTTTACCGCTTATCGATATATCTGTGATAATTGATGTTGCACTATTGTGTGTTAAACCCCTGGACTACACTTTTACACACACAAATATGGATTTCACGTGGAAATCGGTTAAGTCACAGATAATGTAAATTTGATGTTTTTGAAATTGAAATTTTAATTTCAATTGATTTTGAAATTTGAAATTTTGGGTTTAAATGAAAAGCTTTTGAAATGGAATTTCAAAGATAAAAGTTATTTTGAATAACTTAATCGAGTTTTGAAAATTTAAATAATTTGATTTAAATTTGAATTCAAATTTGAAATTGAATCCTATGATTTGAAACGAGGGATTTAAGAAGATATAAATGTGTTTGTATGAATCTAAACCATTTTTAAAGTATAATTTTGGGAATTTGAATTTAACCCAAGGATTTCAACTCGTATGAATAAATCAGATTTTCTGAAATGAAACTGTTTGTTTCCTAATGATAAAAGCTTTCAGATAAGAAATGAAATTCCAGTTTAATTAAAGGAATTTCAAGATTGAATTGAAAAAATGGATTTTCCCAAGTTATGAATGAAATTGTTTTGAAAGCTATGAATTTAATTTGTTATTTTTAACAGATTTAGAATGATGATTTATTTAAACCATTCGAAATGAAATTGTTTTGAAAGATATAAGTTAAATCTTTGATTTAAAGATTTAACGAGTTAAACTGAAAGGGAAATTAATTTGGAAAATCTGTGAATGAATCTTTTGTTTAAAAGATGAAAATGTGGAAATTGTTTAAACCATTAAAGGTTGTTAAAATGAATCTTTTTGTTTAAAAGATTAAAATGGTAATTTGTTTAAACCATTTGAAGAAAGTTTGGGTTTAAGTTGTGACTTAATTGAAATCCCAATATTCATATGTTTTTAAGTATTGCGCTCACTATTCGGGTTAGCCGGGAAAAGACCTTTGGGTCGTATAACCCATTCCGAATAGTGATACGTCGTATATGGATGGCATTTGAAGACCGGTGATGAAGACCTAATATTTTCGAAAATGAAAGGACAACCTGTCGAATGTCTCTGCACTGAGTTACTCCGGTATAGAGATTTATATCACTCTTTTTGTGACGGGAAGTCCGGACGTGATTGGAAATTATCCGGATTTGCAAGGGCTTCGTGAGAAGTGCCTTCGGTTCTGTTCGAACCCGGAACAGACTTGTATGGATTGTATGTCTGACATTACACTTTGAGATATAAAGCCGATTTCTTTCAAATACATTTCTGTTGGTGGCGGAGAATTTATTCTCTTAGCTTAACACCCTTCTCTGAGACATACGAGCTCAGAGGTTATGTAGTTGAAGTTATCAGCGATATATCCCAATTTGGTAATGTGGCATGCTGAGTGTTGTTGTGTGATGATCAGTGTTTGATCATTTGTGATATGATCATTTGTTTGATCATTTATCTTTGTGATCATAGGTTGATCATCTGTTGACCCAAAGCGTGGCTTTTTGAAAAAGCGTAGCTTTGTGGACGAGACTTCGTCGAGCCTCACAACCCGGTAATGGTCGAAACAGGAATCGTGCGGCAAGGTTTTCAGGGGTAGCTCCCCTAGGGTATGACCATTCCTTCTGGAAAAGGGTAGTATCATGGTATGGAGCCCAGATACTTACTCATGTGGACACACTTTATTTATGACGTGTGATGTTGGATTCGAGGCGCCTCGGTTAAAGGTCCCAAAGGACCGGGGGTGGCATATCTGAGGTTTCTTTTATCCCTTGGGAAAAGGGGTTGCCGGCCTTGTTTGGCAGAGAACGGTGTGGTTCTCGAAGCGTCCCGCCAGAGGCGTTTCTTTCGTGGAATAGGAAGTTCCTTAGCCTGACCATTTGTTGGAAATCCATCTTCCAAATACGAACTTTGTACGGTTTTAGTTGTATTACCTGCCATGGAATGTGGTGGTAACCTGCTATTGAACATGGTAGCTATAGTAGGCATAAGTGCGAAATGTCTATGCTGGCTAAGATTTATATTCTACTTTCGAAATTGTTTTCTGCACTATGCACTAGTAATAATATCAAATGATTTGATTTTGCGTAGTAAGCATCTTTGACTATCATAAGAAGAAATCTCCTCCAATTCTGCGTTTGCATTGTGTGTGTGGTGGGAGGTCTTATGGTAGTTTCATTTTCCAAAAGCATTGCGAATTGACTTTAAAATTCTCTGCTATTTGTTTTAAAGATAAACTGTTTTTGTTGCTCACACCAGTCCCATGACTGATCCGGAGTTTATTGTTTCTTTCCTAAACTCTGGGTGCTCATAATTTTCTACACGAGCAGTCTAGAGTTTGGTTTTTCAGATATTCAGATTTAGTAGATTATCTGGAGCTAGTTCAGTCTTTGGATCAGACTGCACTTGCTTATCTTTGTGCCTCGTTATTGGGAGTTCGAGCTATATCTGGATTGGTGCTTTGAAGATGGAGATTATCCGCTGCTGATGTTATCTATCGTTTTCTTTTCCGCTGCTATTTGTTGTATCATATCTCTGATGTATATTGATATTCTTTGTATCACTCTGTTGTATCAGATATTGTATATCAATGTATTATTCATTTATTCCGCTGTGTTATTTACTTAATGTTGTTATAAGCTCCGGCGACTCGGATTTGAACGGTCGAATCTACGGCATTCGAGTATGATGTAAAGTATGGATGTCGATTTTCGAGCGCGAAAATCTGGGATCGTTACAATATATAACAGTGTAATTAACTAACATCAGTATATTTCAATTGTCGTTTCAATTGAAATCAGATCTAATAAATAAAAGAACGTTAATCATAAGTGATGGCTCACCTTTCGAGGCTAGAGGAGTTGACAACAGAACAAGCTACGAATTCCAAAGCAAGCAATATTTGATGCGAATTTGACGAGCAAAGCTGAAAGCTTGAAATTGACGAAATCAAATAAGAACTGGATCGATGAATATAAATTGGTGTAAGAAAACTGATATATAACTATATCTATATATAAAGTCATATTCTAAATCCTCAAACGCATACAAAATATACATATAAATATTTCAAAATCCATTGTTTTAAACAAATACTTAAATATTAAAGTCAAACATATATCTAAAAATAAATTTTTAATTAATATCTTTAAAACTTTAACAGTTTTACATATATATTTATGTAACTTATGAAATCAACCAACAAACCAAAATTTTAAAACCGATGTATACAAATGCTATATGTTATTTTTAAAACAATATTTAATATAAAATCAGTATTTATAAAATCGACTTAACTTATATATACGGACATATAAAATAACATATAAACTAT
Organism: Allium fistulosum; assembly: GCA_030737815.1. NCBI lineage: Eukaryota > Viridiplantae > Streptophyta > Magnoliopsida > Asparagales > Amaryllidaceae > Allium > Allium fistulosum. Next base: position 873,116,859 of record CM060907.1, on the reverse strand, counting down.
AACTAAAACTATAAATACAACATACCCTTTATAAAAATATTGTCATAGTTAAGATGTATATTATATACAGATCTTATAATACATATAAATGAGCCTATAACAAAGTGTATACATAGGCTTTCAAACCTTTTATAAATAAAGTTGTACAACCAATGCATGAAATACTGTAACATATAAGCTACTAACATATGTATATATATAACTTAATATACTGTATATAACCAAAATAAAAGAAAACTTCATAGAACTCATGAAAACATTATATACGAAACAAGTAATACCTATGCATACATACTGCTTAAAACTTAATAACATACATATGTATCTCAAAACTTATACACAATTATACTATTTAAAATTGACATACACTACTTTATCGAAAATCTAGAATACTGTAATATATATATACACACTTTGTACACAATATATTATATATATAAAGATTGAAAAATATAGGCTGTCAATAATATTATAACTAACACATGTGAACTAAAATATCTACCAAAGCTTCCACACGTGTAGATACATACTTTCTTCAAATCAAACCATATTTATTTCAACTATCTAATAAAATGCATCTTTGAACTGAATGTACAAATAGATTTAAAACCAACAGCTAAAATATATATAAGAACTAATATATACATGTAACAGAATATATAACTTGTAAGTAGAATATATATATAAATATTTCCCAACCAAATATACGTATAACGACTTACATCCATTCGACAGAGAGGAGGATGGGGTGATCGTGGTCGGCGGCCAAAGCAGTGGCGGAGGAAAGCAGATCTGGGTGGTTCATGGCTGCAGACGGAGGGGTGGAAGGCCGAGCAGTAGGTGGAAGGTGTATGCGGGCTTGGTGGGTTACGGCCGAGCTTGCGTGTGTGGTCGGTGAAGAGGTGCTGGGTTCGTGCGACGTGGAGGAGCAGGTGGAAGTCAGGGAGGCAGGTGGCTGACGCGGGACGTGGGCAAGGTGAGGAGTTTCGTGCGGGGTGACGCGCTATCTGGCTTCAGGTGGAGGCAGTGGCGGCGCTAGGCGGTGGTTGCAAGGCAGACCGAGGCTAGAGGAAAGTGGCTGCCCTGGGCAGGTGGGGTCGGCGAAGTTTGGATCTGGGCTTTCTCGTAGGCGGTGATGGGAAGTCAGAGGCGAAGAGGTGGGCTGTCGGAGCTCGGCAGAAATGAGGAAGAGGCCGAAGTGAGGATGGCCATGGGCTGACATGGTGATGAGGTGGATCTGGGTGTGTCGGAACGGTGAAAGGGTGAGCTTGGCTGTCGACACTAGTGGGAGGAGGTCTTGCGGTTGCGTTTTGGCCGAGGGGATGTTGTTTGAAGGGGAAGAAGGTGAGGCGTTCTTTAATATGAAACAAGGAGAGCAACATGGGAAGAAGACTTGCTACTGGAAAAAGAATGGAGTGACGTGTGCTGGCATCTACCCAAAATATGCAACACATATTATATGTTTATTTTTATTTTATTTTTACAAAGATAAGAGAATATTGATTTCTGGGAATACGAAGAGCAAAAAGGTTGGAATGATAAAAGTCGGCAGATGAATTTATGAGAAATATGAAAAGCTACAGGCTATTGGTCTCTCCATACGGTGAATAATTGAATGGTCACGTACCGATACGGTTAACCGTTACGCGGGTTCCGCCGCGTACCGGGCACTAAAATACGCAAATGAATATACCATAGAGATCAGCACAACGAGACGATCAAAATGGTATACAGATATCAGTGGTACGATTATCTTATCAAAAGTCGATACCGGTACAAAAATGCTGCTATTTTGCCGAAAATAAGATCGACGGAGCAATAGATGTCCAAATTTGGAAAAACGACAGACTGACATCTTGCTCAGAAGATGGTTTAGAATTTTTCTATGTAAAAATATTTAAGTTCCGAAGACATTTTATTTTCATCGCTTTTTAACTGATTAAATTGAAGTAAATTTACGCGCGAAATAAACTTTCGTATTTTCGGACGAAAATTTACCAGTTGCTATGTTTAACTAGACGCATTCCAAATATTAAATTTTATTTCAAAATTTTTATCGTGTAAAATTTCACAAAATTTAAACTAATTACGTTCTTAAAACAGTTGAAATTTTACGGGTCGTTACACTCTTCCTCACTCAAAACTTTTCGTCCCCGAAAAGGAACGAGGTAGGAGAATAGAAACCATCAGAAAGAAAATAGATTTGAAATACAAATAACAATTAATTTAAACCATATGAATTCAAATTTAAATTAATTGATATTCAATAATTGATTTAATCCATTTGATTTCACTAAAATCAATTCCAACTATTTCTAAATTCATTATCTTATTATCCCATTTCTTCAACTTACAATTTTTAAAACCATAAATTTGAATAGTCTTTTATTATAATCGTATTTTCTTCAACAATTTTAAATTCTTCTTTATTCCAAATTACTGTCAAATTTATTCTACTTAATATATCTACTCACATATATTTAGCCCACATAAATTAATTTAAAACATAAAAGTTTCGATTTAAATTAATTTACATCTATTAATTTCTTTTAAATTCAAGGTATTTTCATATGTTGATCAAATTTCAATTTATTAATTCTTTCAAACAAATTTATTACATCTTTCAAAACAATTTATTTCATTATTAACTGAGTTTTACTTATTATCCTATCTAACGCTATTAATCATCTTTATAATCAAAATTTAGTGTATAACATTTATTATGTGACGACCCAGAATTTTTGTATATTTGAAATGGGAATATTTAATTTATTTTAAATATTCGAAGGTTAAATTTTAACTTTATTTTCAAATATACAGTATTTATTGGATGATTAATTATTGAATTAAACAATCGGAAAAAGAGTAAAATAGTAAATCTGGCATTCTAAGCTAATTAAAAATATTTTGAAAGCTCATAAAATTCGTAATGATAATACTGAAGATAATAAAAGTGATAGAATTGAATTTAAAGGTGTTTTGACCAGTTTTGAAAATATATCGTTTAAATTGAATTTAAAAATATCCTTCCGGGGCACAGTCTCGGAATTCGACGAAACCAGTTCCGTTGGATCCGTAATATTGTAATATTATCAGATTGCAATTTAATAGCATTCAGCGCTGTCGTGTGATTGGACGAGATAAAGACGCCTAGAAAATAATTAATAATTTTAATTTAAATATCATACATCATCTCACCTGTTGAATTCTTTTCACATCAGCCACCCTATATCTTCTTTGCCGACCTATTTCACTCTATCTTCTGAAGCAAGCCAACAACTCCCTTACTTATGTCGCTTTGCTTTCTTATTTCCTCAGTTCCTCAACACTAAATAAATGGCCGAATAAAAGAAAATATATACCAAACGAAATCGAACCCAGCCTGCTACCTTATCTCAAAATCAATCCAAAGAAAAAAAAGGGGGAAATCGAGACTTCTGTTTTCAAATTTCGAAACCCAGATAAATGGGCAGATCGGCTCAAGGGGCGAGTGGTGGAATCGAGTTTCGCGACTCGATTTGGAAGCCAGTTCGATTAAAAAGGGGTCGCGTGTGAGATGGCAGGGGAGAAGCACGGCGTTTGATGGAGTGGGGTCTTCATAGGCGATCGCGATTTAGGTCTTCGACTCAGCTAGGGTTCTGGGGTCGCGGCGAAGTGTGCTTGCGTCGGTGGTGGTTTCTTCGATGAGCAAGGGGTTGGTGGTGGAGGTGGCAGTGGCAACAGAGATCGCGACATAGTGGTGATCGACGGGTTCGTGACGCGAGGTAGAGGGTTCGTCGGCAAGAAGCGATGAACTCGCGAGCACCATCGAAGGATTCGAACAGTAAGGGTTATGTTTTGTTTAATTTAATTTGAATAAATATAGAAAAAAAACTGGAATCGAAACAGCAAGGCATATAGACCAATTTTTCTTCAATATCATAGAGGTATAGTGCGTTTATATATAGGCAGTTGAGAATATGAGGGAAAGGGAAATACGAGTTAAGAATATGTGCACACCTTTGTTCATTTAAAACAATATATACATTAAATTGAAATTTGTTTAGTTGGTGAAAATATTTTAATGAAATAGAAGTAGTTCACATTTAAATTTATCTGTTTAGCTTTTAAAGTCAAACTCTAAGTCATTTTTCCTAGTATAGGAAGTTGTTAAGGAAATAAATAAAATAGTAAATTTAAATTATTGGTTAATTAAATCTATTCAATGATAATTGATCATTCGATTAATGTAAATATTAATAAGCCGTATAATGTGTGTACAAGGTTATAAACTGGGAAACCGAGACGGGTTGGATCGGGTTGCAAAACAAATCAAAGGTGAGTTAATCTCACTCAGTTAAATTATAATTTAAATTTAATTGGTTAAATTTAAATATTGATGGATGATTGAATTGATTGATTTGATGGATTTGATTGATATGGTATATAGTAGTATATAGCAATATATACATATTGGCATATGTATATATTTGAGTTGTTGATATTCCCACATTATATAGTGGATGAGACCCTATGCGCCGCATAATAGCGGATGATATTTTATAAAACCCATATACCGCGATATTCCACCTCGAAGTGGAATTGGTATTGTGCTAACGTTTGTGGATGCAGGGAAACAGGTTGGAGGGATCCAACTGGATTCCTCAAAATATTTAATTTTGTTTAAATATTCTGTGATATGATTGTTGATATCCTGTGATGATTTATATCTGATAATCTGGTTGGATTGAATTTCCCAGTATAATGAGTTATCAAAAGCAATTGAATTGAATTTTGGAAAGAAATAAAAGAGTAAAATTTAAGTTAAATAATTCTAGTGAATTCGAATAAATTAAATAAGGAATTGTAAAAGAAATAAAGAAATTTCTTAATTCGAACAAATATGGGAAAAGAGGATTTTGAATTTAATAGTGAAGAAATAAATCTTTAACTAAAGTGATATTATTTAAAAATATAAAAGAATTGATTTTATTGAAATTTAAAGATTTAATTTAATTAAAATATTAATTGAAGAAGTTTGGAAATCCGAAATTGGTATTTAGTTAAAAAGGTTTTAACGCATAATAAAGAAATAAAAGATGAAAGTTAATGTATTTGAAATAATTGAAGTAAATAGGGAAATTTACTTCAAAGTAAAGTAAAATGGAAATCAATTGGAAATTGATTTAAGTGTTTAAAAACTTGGATTTTTAAAAGAGAAATGAGATTTTAGAGATATAAACTGGGTTTATAAAGTAAAATAAAATATCAGTGGATATTTGAGAATATAAATTCAAGATGGGAATTTATAAAAGGATATGGATTGGTTTAAAAATAAATGTTGGTTTATTTTTAAAAGATGGAAATGAGAAGTGTATTTCTCTGGATTGCCAAGTACGTTTTTCCAAGGCAATTTTAAACACAAGTTAAAAGTTTAATATGTTTTAAAAAGCATATTTTAGAAGATTGATTATTTCTAAATGTTAAAGTCTAAAGTAAGTATTTTCAAAAATCTATTATTATAGTAAATTATATAAAAGTGATTTGCTATTATGTTTTAAAAGGAGAAATTTAGTTTATATTATAAAGTGGTTTATTTTAAAGTATATATTTTTAATAAAGTATTAAAGTAGTTTGATTTCAATGTTATAAGATATATTTAAAATAAAGTGTTTTAAATTATTTTAAAATCTAAAAGTGTTTTGTACTTGGTGTTTCAGAGAAATAAATATTTGGGGAAATGTATTCCGTAAGCGGAAACTGTTTGAAATTGTTTTCAAATGAGCTTTGAAAATTTGGAAATATATCTTGGAAAGATATTTGGGCAAATAAATAATGTGGGAAATTATTTATTGTGTGATGGTTGTTTGTGGATATTAATTGATAGTTAAATAACCGACTATCGATATTGGCCAAATGCGCTGATCGTTTCGAAGAGACCGGGATCGGGTTTCCGTATACCGGGATTCTAGGTCTGGAGACTCGAATACCACTTCGATTCGGTTTGTACGTTTCGTGAAAACGATTTCAGAGTCGAAGATGGAGCTGTGAAGTGCAAGGGCTAGTCGCTACTAATCCTGAGGATATTTCCAAAATGGATGTAGTAGGAATAGTGCCTTCGGTTCCGTTCGGACCCGGGACGGACTTGTATGGACGAATGCTTGCGAAACATCGTCAGGCGGACGATGGGCATTCTAAGGGATATGTGCTATAAAGGTATCATTTAGCCTCGAACCTCATCAACCGGGAATGACTGAAAATCAGGGGTTATGCAGCAAGGCTTCGTGGGTAGCCCCCACTTGAGAGTAAGGTCATCCCTGTCTAGATGTCCCTTTTATTTCGGCTTAGTGTTGCGGTTGCTGATCCCAACCGTGGGGTGATTTTATTTGGAATTATCCAGTAAGGGATGATTCCGGCCTTGTGTTGCAGGGGAGCGGGCGTACTCCTCGGTACTGTGATCTAGGCCACGTACTGTGACAGGTGGTACCCCAGTGCCTAGTCATTCGTTGGAAATCCATTCTCCCTACGTGCCTGTACGGTTTTGATTGTGCCCAACTATTGTTGAAATGTGAGATGCAAGCATTTCAGCTAGATTCTATTTTACTTTCTGTAGACACTATTATAATATCAGAGGATTTTGATATAAAGTGTTTTAGCTATCGTAAGGTAAAAACCCGACATGTTTATTTGTGGCGTGGTCTTACGAGATGCTTTTGTTTTCAAAGGATTTTTGAAACTTTAATAATCAATTGAGTGTGATTTTCTCACGCTGGTATTCCAGACTGACTCGGGTATTGTTTTATATGATGCTCGGGTCAGACCGAGTATTATAGGTTACAGGATATGATGCTGTGGAGCTCAGGAGATGAGCTGGATGGCGAGACGTATCTCCCGTACTTGTTTATATATATATATTCCGCTGTGTTGATTGTTGTACTCTGTTGTATTGAGGACATGATATGGTTATTGTCCAGTTGTATGTTATGTGTTCTCTGATGTATACTCTGATGCTATATTATATAAAACTGATATAGTTTTGATTTGTGTAAAGATCTGTTAATATATATTATATTTTATTCCGCTGCGATGGTTAGATTCTGATGTTGTTTTCTATTTTTCTTCTTCTACCTCTTCTTCTTAACTAAAATGGTTCGATTTTCCGGGTCTGGAAAGCCGGGTCGTTACAAGTGGTATCAGAGCTTAGGCTGGCGACAACCTTGGCTCTGGTGGGAATTTTGAGAGTATTAATAGATATGAGTGCGTATTTGTTAGTGAATATAAAATGGTTTTATATTGTGTTGATTGATTTATTGAGTGGTATATGAACCTTCGTCGGCACAGCCTCGAAACTGGATCGAAGGGGTTTCTAAACACTCGAATAGAACAATTCGACACAATATTGTTTTAAAATGGGTAGATGAAATAATTTTACCCAAATTATTTTTGTATATAAAGGATATAAATTTTTGTAAAGTATTATAGTATTTGGATGTTTGGATGAAAATATTCTAACAAATAAATAAAATTGAAGAAAAATATATGATAAGATTATAAAATTAGAAAGATTTGCATAATCAATGGAAATTTGTATAAGTATAAATTGTACAAAATTACAAATGAATTATAGTTAAAATTTGATTTAATCAAATTTTAAAATTTAAAACCCGGAGATTTTGGAAGTGTTTTCAAAGTGTTTTGAAGATAAATAATAGCATTATTATTTTGAAAAGAATTTCGGAAAGGAAATTGTTTCAAATAAATTTTTGTAAGGGATATAGCAATAAATTCACTTCAGTTGCTGGAAAATAATTCGGAGGATGACGGCCGCATCTTCAGAATTTATTTTCGAACTTCTGAGTGACGGATTGCTGCCAAATTGATTTACTCAGAAAATTTTGCTTTGTTTTTGAAATTTTCAAAGGAAATTTGTTGGAAATAAAAACCAAGATTGGTTTAAATTTTTGAGAAGTGTGATTTGGTGATGTTGAAGATTCCAAAATGATTTGAAATTAAAAGCCGGGTGTTTAAAAAGGGAAATCCTGATGAAATAAGTTGTAAGCTTATAACTTGAAATGATTTTCAAATCAGGAAGGGAATATAAGCTTTGAATGTTAGCATTAACATGCTAACCTGTAAAGTGAAAAGTTAAAAATGAACTTAACTTGGATTGGGAAATAAAAATTTGACTGAATTAGGTTGAGAATAATATCCAGTTGTATTTGAATAAAATTGAATCGAATTGAATTAAATAAATCTGAGTTAAGTTGAATTGGAAGAATATAAAAATCCAGTGGAGTTATTAAATGGAATTGGATTCTTACCTGAATAAATTGGATAAGGAATTGGGTTGGAATAAATAAATTAGAATAACTTGTGAAAGAATTAAAAATCCATGGAAATGTGTAAAATCATAAGTTGTGACATATAAAACTGAAAGTGGGATGGAAACCCCAAAATAAATATTTTGGATAAATTGGAAAATAAACGAGATATTTGGAATTAAAAACCATGTATTGAAATATAAATAGATAATAAATTGGTAAATGAAATATGGAGATGAACCTGAATTGGTTAAATGCAAGTCAGATATAAATTTGATGTGACAAGTATTTTGCTTGTAAATGAATTATGAAATGAATATTCGATGTAAATATTATGGAATGTAAAATAAATTGAATGAATCAATTAAAAATGAAAACGAATAAAATTCTATGAACTAATGGAAGTAAATGTAATCGGTTTTTGAATCAATTGTAATAAATATAAGTTCGTTTGGTTTCAAATGAATTGGATATAAGGAATTGAATTGTGAACCAATGGAATTGAACGAAATGACATTAAAATTGGTTGGAAGCGAGTGAAAACAATAAAATTGGTGGTTGAAACTTTATAAATTACTTTTAAGTGTTATTTGAAAAGTATGACTTGTAAAACCCATGATTTAGCTATTGAAATGAATTGAAATGCTATAAATTTTGTATATTGTCATTTAACTGTTTAAATTGAGTTAGTACAGGTTCAGGGAAGCCGCTTGGCTGATTTTGGCTGCGTTAATTGCTTAAATAAATAGCCGCTTGCTTTAAATTGCTAAAAATAAGGTACGCTTACGCAAAAATTCAAAATAGGAGATATGAACTGCATATATTGATATATATTGTGATTTCCGGCCTGAGGCCGATGTATATATATATTTGTGCATCCTGCGATATCGCAGAAGTCCCTCCGTACAAGGGAGACTCTGCCAAAATTTTCCGTAAATTTTGGGAGTTAGAAAATTTTTGAAAATTTTAATTAACGATAAATAATCTAAATTTGCTAAGCAAATGGAATTGGAACCGAATAATTGAATCTAGTTTAAATATGAATGTAAAGTAAGTGAAATCGAAAGAACTAAGGAAAGCAAGCTTGCAAATAAACTTTTAATTGAGATTTAAATTAATTAGAAAGTGAAACTATTCAAAATGGAAGATAAATTGTATTAAAGTGAAATTGTAAAGGCAAAAATGAATAGAAATGGATATGAACTTCAATAGTGAAGTGAAAATAAGTATAAGCAGAATGTAAAATATTTATATTGAACTTAAGAATTGAAGAATGAAATTCTTAAGAAAATTGGTATTGGAAATATACTTAGTAATTTTGGAATGGGAAAAAAATGAATATACTAAGTGAATAGTTGAATGAAGACTAAAACTGAAGTTGTGAAATGGGATAGTTGTGAATAAGGGGATAACAATCAAAAAGGAATGTGAATAAAAGAGAATTGATATAATTGGTAATCAATTGAAATTAATACGTAAGGTGTACGTATATTATTTATTCGCATAGCTATTTGGTCCAGATATCGAACACAGAATTTCGAGATAGTTTTATCGATCCGAATCAGGATATTTCACTCGATTTTCAACGGCGAGCCTGGATATGGATTGTTGATTGATTCTGGATATTCTCTATCATAGCTTATGACTATGCAAGGAGAATGACGGTTTCTGATCAAGAAACCAAATCTGAGTCCGCACTAGGAAGTCGGGTGGACAATACTAGTTCGGAAGTGAAATTGTGTGATCGATTGAGCGATCGAATGTGATATTGCGTACGGATGATATATGTGCATCGTACGGGCTTAAGTAAAACAAATATTGTAAATTTGTAAAGAAAAGTATAAAATGACTCTGGAATTGTGATTGAATATTATTGCTTAGTAGGATATACAGGTGTATAAAAGCAATGGATAAATTGGAATTTTTGATTTTAGAAGATAAAATTTAATGGCCCGACAAAAGGTATGTATTTGAATTTCTATATGAAATTTGATTGGGGTTTTGATCCAGCCACTTGGCCTTTTTGTTTTCTTTTTGAGATTGGGAGGCCGTAGAGCCATTTTGTAGTAGTACCGAGCTAGCCGCGCAAAGGAGACGCTGGCGAAATTTTTCGAAAATTTAGGGAGTTAGAAAAATTTTGGAAAATTTTGATAATTCAAAATTTGAATTCAAATTTAAATTTGAATGGATAAGTAGGTGGTATGGGTTGAACTTATGAATAAGTTTGGAAAATTAAAAGATGATTAGTGTATCATTAATAAAAGATTGTTTGGGTATTGTTAAAACTGTTTGAATTTGGGAAATAGTTAACGGGAATTGAATCGTTCTTCCTAACTAGTAATTTTGGGGACGAAATTCTTTTAAGAGGGGAGGAATGTGACGACCCGGAATTTTTGTATATTTGAAATGGGAATATTTAATTTATTTTAAATATTCGAAGGTTAAATTTTAACTTTATTTTCAAATATACAGTATTTATTGGATGATTAATTATTGAATTAAACAATCGGAAAAAGAGTAAAATAGTAAATCTGGCATTCTAAGCTAATTAAAAATATTTTGAAAGCTCGTAAAATTCGTAATGATAATACTGAAGATAATAAAAGTGATAGAATTGAATTTAAAGGTGTTTTGACCAGTTTTGAAAATATATCGTTTAAATTGAATTTAAAAATATCCTTCCGGGGCACAGTCTCGGAATTCGACGAAACCAGTTCCGTTGGATCCGTAATATTGTAATATTATCAGATTGCAATTTAATAGCATTCAGCGATGTCGTGTGATTGGACGAGATAAAGACGCCTAGAAAATAATTAATAATTTTAATTTAAATATCATACATCATCTCACCTGTTGAATTCTTTTCACATCAGCCACCCTATATCTTCTTTGCCGACCTATTTCACTCTATCTTCTGAAGCAAGCCAACAACTCCCTTACTTATGTCGCTTTGCTTTCTTATTTCCTCAGTTCCTCAACACTAAATAAATGGCCGAATAAATGAAAATATATACCAAACGAAATCGAACCCAGCCTGCTACCTTATCTCAAAATCAATCCAAAGAAAAAGAAGGGGGAAATCGAGACTTCTGTTTTCAAATTTCGAAACCCAGATAAATGGGCAGATCGGCTCAAGGGGCGAGTGGTGGAATCGAGTTTCGCGACTCGATTTGGAAGCCAGTTCGATTAAAAAGGGGTCACGTGTGAGATGGCAGGGGAGAAGCACGGCGTTTGATGGAGTGGGGTCTTCATAGGCGATCGCGATTTAGGTCTTCGACTCAGCTAGGGTTCTGGGGTCGCGGCGAAGTGTGCTTGCGTCGGTGGTGGTTTCTTCGATGAGCAAGGGGTTGGTGGTGGAGGTGGCAGTGGCAACAGAGATCGCGACATAGTGGTGATCGACGGGTTCGTGACGCGAGGTAGAGGGTTCGTCGGCAAGAAGCGATGAACTCGCGAGCACCATCGAAGGATTCGAACAGTAAGGGTTATGTTTTGTTTAATTTAATTTGAATAAATATAGAAAAAAAACTGGAATCGAAACAGCAAGGCATATAGACCAATTTTTCTTCAATATCATAGAGGTATAGTGCGTTTATATATAGGCAGTTGAGAATATGAGGGAAAGGGAAATACGAGTTAAGAATATGTGCACACCTTTGTTCATTTAAAACAATATATACATTAAATTGAAATTTGTTTAGTTGGTGAAAATATTTTAATGAAATAGAAGTAGTTCACATTTAAATTTATCTGTTTAGCTTTTAAAGTCAAACTCTAAGTCATTTTTCCTAGTATAGGAAGTTGTTAAGGAAATAAATAAAATAGTAAATTTAAATTATTGGTTAATTAAATCTATTCAATGATAATTGATCATTCGATTAATGTAAATATTAATAAGCCGTATAATGTGTGTACAAGGTTATAAACTGGGAAACCGAGACGGGTTGGATCGGGTTGCAAAACAAATCAAAGGTGAGTTAATCTCACTCAGTTAAATTATAATTTAAATTTAATTGGTTAAATTTAAATATTGATGGATGATTGAATTGATTGATTTGATGGATTTGATTGATATGGTATATAGTAGTATATAGCAATATATACATATTGGCATATGTATATATTTGAGTTGTTGATATTCCCACATTATATAGTGGATGAGACCCTATGCGCCGCATAATAGTGGATGATATTTTATAAAACCCATATACCGCGATATTCCACCTCGAAGTGGAATTGGTATTGTGCTAACGTTTGTGGATGCAGGGAAACAGGTTGGAGGGATCCAACTGGATTCCTCAAAATATTTAATTTTGTTTAAATATTCTGTGATATGATTGTTGATATCCTGTGATGATTTATATCTGATAATCTGGTTGGATTGAATTTCCCAGTATAATGAGTTATCAAAAGCAATTGAATTGAATTTTGGAAAGAAATAAAAGAGTAAAATTTAAGTTAAATAATTCTAGTGAATTCGAATAAATTAAATAAGGAATTGTAAAAGAAATAAAGAAATTTCTTAATTCGAACAAATATGGGAAAAGAGGATTTTGAATTTAATAGTGAAGAAATAAATCTTTAACTAAAGTGATATTATTTAAAAATATAAAAGAATTGATTTTATTGAAATTTAAAGATTTAATTTAATTAAAATATTAATTGAAGAAGTTTGGAAATCCGAAATTGGTATTTAGTTAAAAAGGTTTTAACGCATAATAAAGAAATAAAAGATGAAAGTTAATGTATTTGAAATAATTGAAGTAAATAGGGAAATTTACTTCAAAGTAAAGTAAAATGGAAATCAATTGGAAATTGATTTAAGTGTTTAAAAACTTGGATTTTTAAAAGAGAAATGAGATTTTGGAGATATAAACTGGGTTTATAAAGTAAAATAAAATATCAGTGGATATTTGAGAATATAAATTCAAGATGGGAATTTATAAAAGGATATGGATTGGTTTAAAAATAAATGTTGGTTTATTTTTAAAAGATGGAAATGAGAAGTGTATTTCTCTGGATTGCCAAGTACGTTTTTCCAAGGCAATTTTAAACACAAGTTAAAAGTTTAATATGTTTTAAAAAGCATATTTTAGAAGATTGATTATTTCTAAATGTTAAAGTCTAAAGTAAGTATTTTCAAAAATCTATTATTATAGTAAATTATATAAAAGTGATTTGCTATTATGTTTTAAAAGGAGAAATTTAGTTTATATTATAAAGTGGTTTATTTTAAAGTATATATTTTTAATAAAGTATTAAAGTAGTTTGATTTCAATGTTATAAGATATATTTAAAATAAAGTGTTTTAAATTATTTTAAAATCTAAAAGTGTTTTGTACTTGGTGTTTCAGAGAAATAAATATTTGGGGAAATGTATTCCGTAAGCGGAAACTGTTTGAAATTGTTTTCAAATGAGCTTTGAAAATTTGGAAATATATCTTGGAAAGATATTTGGGCAAATAAATAATGTGGGAAATTATTTATTGTGTGATGGTTGTTTGTGGATATTAATTGATAGTTAAATAACCGACTATCGATATTGGCCAAATGCGCTGATCGTTTCGAAGAGACCGGGATCGGGTTTCTGTATACCGGGATTCTAGGTCTGGAGACTCGAATACCACTTCGATTCGGTTTGTACGTTTCGTGAAAACGATTTCAGAGTCGAAGATGGAGCTGTGAAGTGCAAGGGCTAGTCGCTACTAATCCTGAGGATATTTCCAAAATGGATGTAGTAGGAATAGTGCCTTCGGTTCCGTTCGGACCCGGGACGGACTTGTATGGACGAATGCTTGCGAAACATCGTCAGGCGGACGATGGGCATTCTAAGGGATATGTGCTATAAAGGTATCGTTTAGCCTCGAACCTCATCAACCGGGAATGACTGAAAATCAGGGGTTATGCAGCAAGGCTTCGTGGGTAGCCCCCACTTGAGAGTAAGGTCATCCCTGTCTAGATGTCCCTTTTATTTCGGCTTAGTGTTGCGGTTGCTGATCCCAACTGTGGGGTGATTTTATTTGGAATTATCCAGTAAGGGATGATTCCGGCCTTGTGTTGCAGGGGAGCGGGCGTACTCCTCGGTACTATGATCTAGGCCACGTACTGTGACAGGTGGTACCCCAGTGCCTAGTCATTCGTTGGAAATCCATTCTCCCTACGTGCCTGTACGGTTTTGATTGTGCCCAACTATTGTTGAAATGTGAGATGCAAGCATTTCAGCTAGATTCTATTTTACTTTCTGTAGACACTATTATAATATCAGAGGATTTTGATATAAAGTGTTTTAGCTATCGTAAGGTAAAAACCCGACATGTTTATTTGTGGCGTGGTCTTACGAGATGCTTTTGTTTTCAAAGGATTTTTGAAACTTTAATAACTAATTGAGTGTGATTTTCTCACGCTGGTATTCCAGACTGACTCGGGTATTGTTTTATATGATGCTCGGGTCAGACCGAGTATTATAGGTTACAGGATATGATGCTATGGAGCTCAGGAGATGAGCTGGATGGCGAGACGTATCTCCCGTACTTGTTTATATATATATATATTCCGCTGTGTTGATTGTTGTACTCTGTTGTATTGAGGACATGATATGGTTATTGTCCAGTTGTATGTTATGTGTTCTCTGATGTATACTCTGATGCTATATTATATAAAACTGATATAGTTTTGATTTGTGTAAAGATCTGTTAATATATATTATATTTTATTCCGCTGCGATGGTTAGATTCTGATGTTGTTTTCTATTTTTCTTCTTCTACCTCTTCTTCTTAACTAAAATGGTTCGATTTTCCGGGTCTGGAAAGCCGGGTCGTTACATATTATAAACACTCAAATTTTATTTATAAATTCAATTTATCTTATATATTATCCAATTACATATTCAACTTCTGAATGATTTAGGTAAGTTGTATTAGAATGCAGTTGAACAATATACAAATAAAATTTTCCCAATTCAATTATTCAAGTTTAAATATTTATCCAAAATTTTGGTTTTATTTATAATTAAAATCATCCTTTAGCAAAATTTTAAGAATTAAATTTCCGATTAACTTTAAACAATTTAGAGATATATATAATATATTTATATCAAATCAAATTAAATTTTAAAATAAGATATCTATATATATATAAATCAAATTATACTGAAGAAATTCAAATCACGATATTTTCAAAACAAAACCGTAGCAAAGCTACAGAATAGTCTCTCCACTTCGAAACTCGAAAATGAACGTCGATGATGCGGCCGCCATCACCGAAATTATTTTCCAGCGACAAAGAGAAGAGCACTGATTTCAACATTTTTTAAAAATTCTTTGAAAACGATTTCTATTCGAAAATACTTCCAATAATATATCCTTTAAAATTTTAAAACCAAAGTTCGAAATCATCGAAAACTAAATTCTCAAATTTCTGAATTAAATTCATTTCAAATTCCAAATCAATTTATAAACCGTATTTATAAATTTATTTAGAACAATAAATGATAATCAAATATTATCGTTCAACAACCAATTTAATTAACTATTTAATTCCAGAAAATTTTACTTATATTTTTTATTTATTTATTTATTTACAAATACAATTCCTCGCTCGATGATACAGGAATGGATTTTTAAAGCAAGGATATAGATTCAAATTTGATGGACTCAAATCAAAGAGAATTTTGATTCAAAGATAAGTTCGAAACAAAGATACGATGATTAATAACAAAGTAGGAAGATGAATAAGTTTATTAAATCGCGGGCAACCTTAACCGGGTCGACCGTGACTTCAAGAATAAGATCATTGCAGAATTTCGGGGCAAATCTACATTCGATCTCAAGAAATAGAATTCAGGTATAGCAGGAGATAGATAGCATCGTCAACCGAGGATACAGAAATCTCCGGTAAATCAATGCCTATTGGAAAGGAGTTTTGCTCCTTTACGAATTATTCGAAGATTGGCGAGACCGCCGATCTATTATAGATATCATTCAAAATGGAGTTATAGGGTGCTCCAGAATTGAAAGAAAACGAATAGTGAAGGACACGAATGAATCTCAGAACCGAGGGGAAACGTTCCAAAATTCAAAGGAATTGAGTCAAAAGGAAGAGATTGAAACTCGAATGAGTGTGATTCTGTAAATACATTTACCCTATATGTTAAGTTTTGCCTAGAGCTACCAAAGCTCTGATACCAACTGTAATGGACCGCGTTAGTGGGGTAACGCCCACCGTAGCATACAGCAGTACCTGTGTTCTGCCTTTACAGCCAGCCTCTCGACTGCACCAACCCCGCAGGGACATGTAGGAGTAAGAGTCATCCGCTCGCTACCAAACCAAATGCGAGAACCCCCTATCATGCTGCACCCGCCAAGTGCATAGGCAGACACACATGCCAGAATTGAATTGCTCAAAATACCGCGTTGTTAATTTAAATTGGCAAAACTGAACATATACAGTAAATAAATAATCACAGATCACAGACACAGAGTAATAAGTGCAGCGAAAATAAAAGAGATAGTAGTTCATGAAGCTACTATATGAATATATAAAATACATCAGAGTTTACAACAGAAGAGTAATACGATACATCAGAGTTAAACCAGATACAATGGAAGAGTAACACGATACATCAGATACAAATCAGAATACATCACTGGAATCATCGAATGCTGAAAGCAGAATAGATGGCTGGATCTTCAATCAAAGCTCCAACTTCAAAGGTGAGTCTCGAATACTGGTACACTCAGTCTGACCCGAGCGTAAAGCAAAAACACAAGACACTCGAGTCAGGATTAACATTCCTATATTAATGAATCCAACTCAAGTGAAATAGCAATTGAAATACAAGTAACTCAAAGGATGTTTGGAATAACCATCCTTTAAGGATCCGTTAAACTATCTACTAGGTAGTAATGTACGATAAGTAGATAATGTCTATCAGTAATAATAAGATATCAAAATAGCGTTAAGTCATGGCCCATTCCACCCTTAACACATTTTTATTCCCAAAAGCATATACAAGACCGTAGTTTCCCCAAAACCGGAAGTCACCAGAGGGCAATCCATATACTAAAGGTACAAATCAAAATCGTAGTGGTCGCGCATAAATGGAATACAAGTATGACAAGGCACATGAGGCAATACCCAAGGTAGTGATACTACCGTTCGCCTGATCCGGACTGGTGAGAACGCAACGCCGCAGCGCCCGCAACACCGTGAAACAACACTCCCAAAATCAAGGGTGCACCAATCGACAAGTATAAGTAGTTCGAAGAAGTGTGTCCACTTGAGGTAGCTAATCCTCCATTGGCCCGGCACAGCTCCTGTTTTAGTCATTTCCAATTTGATACAAGTGTCAAGGCTATCCATCATCGTTCTCTTTCTTTAGTCATCACGTACATCAATCCAACCACTTCATTCTGGATCATCACTCCGCGTATAGTTATTAAAGTGGTTTTCGGTTTAGATAGAGAGTATATCCATAACCGAATTCCGGTCTCTTTAATAACTTCCGTAATTATTTCACCGATTGGTCGTTTATTTATTTCAAAACCAAATCAATTTCAATTTCAATTCGTAAATCAACATTTCGTTTGTCTTTCAAAACCAATTCCATAAATTTACATTTCAAAACTTCCAAATTATACATTCAAAGTCTTACAATTCAATTTCAATTTTATTTAAAACAATTCAAATATTGATTCAACTTCGTAAATAAGTTTCATTCCAAATCATTTGTATTTTAACTTAATTTAACATTCAAATCAATTTAACTTCATTTACCGATTCCATTTATCATTCAAAACAATTCTATTAAATTTCCAATTCATTAAATCCATTATTTAAATTCAACTTCCTTATTTCAAAAACTTACAAATTGAATTAAATTAAATTCATCAAATCAAATTCTTTAATTTCATGTCTTACATTAATTTCAATAAATCACATTTTATTTCTTGTTAAATAAATTCAAAATTCACTTATTTATTTACTTAAATAATTTTCCAAAACTTAATAAATAAAGTAACTCAATTTCAATTATTTACGAAGTAAAATTCCCTTACTCAAAAGTTTAATTTCACTTATTAAAGAATTCAATTCAATTTAATCATTAAATAGTTCAATCTTATTTAATTATTAAATAATTCAAAACTTAATTATTAAATAATTTCAAAGTTAATAATTTCAAACTTAATTATAATTTCAAACTTAATTATTAAATCATTTCAAACTTAATTCAATCATTTCTCAAATTTAAAAACGTTCTTTCATCAATTTCATTTTTTATATTTTGTTTCAGATTTTTAAATATTAACATTTTCCTTTCATTAAAAAAATTCAAATTTCAACTTCATTTCAAAACCATATTATTTATTCAAATAAAATCTTCGTTTTGTTTTTAAATCAAATTATTGACCAATCGGTTTTATTTAATTCTCTATCCTAGGTCAAAGTTCAATTTGGGTATTTATCATTTCAACCCGATTCCAATTCAATTCAAAATCAAAGTATAGCAAAGGGAACTTGCAGTGTGATAACTGGGATGGTGTCAAAGTAAATAAACAAGCAATAACAACAATCAATATCAATCCAATAATCAATTCAAATAATCCCGAAATAACCGTATTAATTCGCATTGTTATTTGTACGAATTAATATAATTATTTCTAGAATCTACACTATCATTTCATGTAGATTAAAGATTATTACATTACGGTTTTCACTTGTCATTCGATTTCAATTTATACTACAACAATTAATCCAATATACGTCGATGGTTCAAAGTGTAATTATCACTATTCTACATGTCAATTAATTTAACAATTAAAAGGGGGTCATATTCAACTAATCAAATTTAACATATAAATCAGTTTTGAAATCGTTAACTATCCTATATCCATTTCAATTTTTCATACTATTTCATTTAACACTAACAATTTAACGTCCAATATAAACATCAACAATCAATCAATTATCAGCCAAACTGTATTATCATCACATAAATAATTAACAGATAATGCTATCAAATGTCACAGGTGAACTAATACAGGCAATAGCATATATAACAGTGTAATTAACTAACATCAGTATATTTCAATTGTCGTTTCAATTGAAATCAGATCTAATAAATAAAAGAATGTTAATCGTAAGTGATGGCTCACCTTTCGAGGCTAGAGGAGTTGACAACAGAACAAGCTACGAATTCCAAAGCAAGCAAGATTTGATGCGAATTTGACGAGCAAAGCTGAAAGCTTGAAATTGACGAAATCAAATAAGAACTGGATCGATGAATATAAATTGGTGTAAGAAAACTGATATATAACTATATCTATATATAAAGTCATATTCTAAATCCTCAAACGCATACAAAATATACATATAAATATTTCAAAATCCATTGTTTTAAACTAATACTTAAATATTAAAGTCAAACATATATCTAAAAATAAATTTTTAATTAATATCTTTAAAACTTTAACAGTTTTACATATATATTTATGTAACTTATGAAATCAACCAACAAACCAAAATTTTAAAACCGATGTATACAA
Source organism: Allium fistulosum (assembly GCA_030737815.1). Lineage (NCBI taxonomy): Eukaryota > Viridiplantae > Streptophyta > Magnoliopsida > Asparagales > Amaryllidaceae > Allium > Allium fistulosum. The sequence goes on along the minus strand of CM060907.1, from coordinate 873,097,019 downwards.
ATGCTATATGTTATTTTTAAAACAATATTTAATATAAAATCAGTATTTATAAAATTGACTTAACTTATATATACGGACATACAAAATAACATATAAACTATAACTAAAACTATAAATACAACATACCCTTTATAAAAATATTGTCATAGTTAAGATGTATATTATATACAGATCTTATAATACATATAAATGAGCCTATAACAGAGTGTATACATAGGCTTTCAAACCTTTTATAAATAAAGTTGTACAACCAATGCATGAAATACTGTAACATATAAGCTACTAACATATGTATATATATAACTTAATATACTGTATATAACCAAAATAAAAGAAAACTTCATAGAACTCATGAAAACATTATATACGAAACAAGTAATACCTATGCATACATACTGCTTAAAACTTAATAACATACATATGTATCTCAAAACTTATACACAATTATACTATTTAAAATTGACATACACTACTTTATCGAAAATCTAGAATACTGTAATATATATATACACACTTTGTACACAATATATTATATATATAAAGATTGAAAAATATAGGCTGTCAATAATATTATAACTAACACATGTGAACTAAAATATCTACCAAAGCTTCCACACGTGTAGATACATACTTTCTTCAAATCAAACCATATTTATTTCAACTATCTAATAAAATGCATCTTTGAACTGAATGTACAAATAGATTTAAAACCAACAGCTAAAATATATATAAGAACTAATATATACATGTAACAGAATATATAACTTGTAAGTAGAATATATATATAAATATTTCCCAACCAAATATACGTATAACGACTTACATCCATTCGACAGAGAGGAGGATGGGGTGATCGTGGTCGGCGGCCAAAGCAGTGGCGGAGGAAAGCAGATCTGGGTGGTTCATGGTTGCAGACGGAGGGGTGGAAGGCCGAGCAGTAGGTGGAAGGTGTATGCGGGCTTGGTGGGTTACGGCCGAGCTTGCGTGTGTGGTCGGTGAAGAGGTGCTGGGTTCGTGCGACGTGGAGGAGCAGGTGGAAGTCAGGGAGGCAGGTGGCTGACGCGGGACGTGGGCTAGGTGAGGAGTTTCGTGCGGGGTGACGTGCTATCTGGCTTCAGGTGGAGGAAGTGGCGGCGCTAGGCGGTGGTTGCAAGGCAGGCAGAGGCTAGAGGAAAGTGGCTGCCCTGGGCAGGTGGGGTCGGCGAAGTTTGGATCTGGGCTTTCTCGCAGGCGGTGATGGGAAGTCAGAGGCAAAGAGGTGGGCTGTCGGAGCTCGGCAGAAATGAGGAAGAGGCCGAAGTGAGGATGGCCATGGGCTGACATGGTGATGAGGTGGATCTGGGTGTGTCGGAACGGTGAAAGGGTGAGCTTGGCTGTCGACACTAGTGGGAGGAGGTCTTGCGGTTGCGTTTTGGCCGAGGGGATGTTGTTTGAAGGGGAAGAAGGTGAGGCATTCTTTAATATGAAACAAGGAGAGCAACATGGGAAGAAGACTTGCTACTGGAAAAAAATGGAGTGACGTGTGCTGGCATCTACCCAAAATATGCAACACATATTATATGTTTATTTTTATTTTATTTTTACAAAGATAAGAGAATATTGATTTCTGGGAATACGAAGAGCAAAAAGGTTGGAATGATAAAAGTCGGCAGATGAATTTATGAGAAATATGAAAAGCTACAGGCTATTGGTCTCTCAATACGGTGAATAATTGAATGGTCACGTACCGATACGGTTAACCGTTACGCGGGTTCCGCCGCGTATCGGGCACTAAAACACACAAATGAATATACCGTAGAGATCAGCACAACGAGACGATCAAAACGGTATACAGATATCAGTGGTACGATTATCTTATCAAAAGTCGATACCGGTACGAAAATGCTGCTATTTTGCCGAAAATAAGATCGACGGAGCAATAGATGTCCAAATTTGGAAAAATGACAGACTGACATCTTGCTCAGAAGATGGTTTAGAATTTTTCTATGTAAAAATATTTAAGTTCCGAAGACATTTTATTTTCATCACTTTTTAACTGATTAAATTGAAGTAAATTTACGCGCGAAATAAACTTTCGTATTTTCGGACGAAAATTTACCAGTTGCTATGTTTAACTAGACGCATTCCAAATATTAAATTTTATTTCAAAATTTTTATCGTTTAAAATTTCACAAAATTTCAACTAATTACGTTCTTAAAACAGTTGAAATTTTACGGGTCGTTACAGATTTGGTTTTGAGGATATAATATTTTGATATAAATTGTGAATTGACTTTTGAAATGTAAGAGAACCATCCGGTGTGTAATAAGTGATTGGTTGTTAAAGAGACCGGGATCGGATATTGTCATACTCTATGCCAATATCGAAAACCACTTTAACAACTGTGTATGCGGTGGAGATTCCAGAATGAAGTAGGATGGTGGCGACAATTTCTGTATGAGGTATGACGTGACCCTGACTCCCGTGAGTCATCTTAAATGTGACTAAAACAGGAGCAATCGACGGGCCAAGTGAGGTCATTCCTCCAATCGGGCACATTCCTTCGATACTATATTCTGACTTTGTGATTGATTTTGTGGCCACCCTTGATTTTGATTTGGAGTGTGTTCCGAGGTGGGCGGTAGTAGGTGCTATGCGTTACCACCAGTCTGGAAGTGTAATTCGTATATCTACCCTGGCATTGCCTAGTTGTGCCGTGTTCACATGCCCTTGCGCGCCTTCTACGAGTTTGTTTTGTACCATGCCTATGAAGTGCCCTCTGATAAACCCAGTTTATGGGAAGCTACGGTACTGTATAGACTATGGGAATATAAAAAAAATATGTTAAGGGGATATGGGTAACGCCTTAATGCTATTTTAATAGTTTATCTTACTGTAGACATATTATAATAGCGTATTGTACTACATAGTAGATAGTTTAAAGGATCCTTAGCAGATGTGAATCCCGAACATCCCTTAAGTTATGCACTCACGTTAGACACTGGATAGGAGATGTCAAACCCCGTAAACATCTCCGATGTCATGACACTCATATTTACCGTTGATTTAACTTACATAAGATCTTTTAGTTCTGACTCGAATGTTTTGTCTTTTCAATTCGCTCGGGTCAGCCTGAGCATTTTAGGATTCGAAGACTTGTTTCTGGAGGACGAAGACGAAGATTGTATTATTATTTACTATACTATTCCACTACATCATACTGTTGCGCTGCATTGTCATTTATTTATCTCTGATATGTGTAACTCTGATTCTGTGTTGTATAAGTATAATTAATCAATGTTTTGTAAACAGCTTCATGAACTGTTATTTAATTATTATATTTTGTCATTCCGCTGCGAGATTCTGTATTTGTTTTATTTCTTTCTCTTTTTCTTATTTACTCCATAACAATCTGCCCTTTTGAATGGTTTGAGGCTGACGCGCGTGTCTGCTTAAAACGTCCAAAAAGGCAGGTCGTTACAGTTGGTATCAGAGCCAGGTTTAGCGATAACCTTAGCTTTGTGGGGTCAGACTCATATAGAATAGGTTAGTAATACCTTAGAATGAGTCGCTGAGTGTATATATATAAGACAATGTATTTGTTAGTATTATAAAAGGTCTTTATATTGTGTTAATTTGCTCCGTTTTGTATTTATAAATCTTCGTTGGTGCATAGGACGCTATGACATTAATAGAGATTTCTAAACACTTAATAGGACGAACCGACACAATATTTGTTTTGAAATATAGGTAAATGAAATAATTTTGACTATTATATATTTTGTATATAAAATAATAATTTTACAAATGATATATTTGGGTGTAATATATTTGTTTGTTAGGTAGTGAAATTTATAAATATTAGTTGAAAATAAGATCGGTAAATAAAATGAATACAAATTGAAATTTTAGAACTTAAGTTCTGGGATTTTTATATTTCTTTTGAAAGATTTTGGAATATAATATTAGTAATATTCGGATGTATTTTTAGATATAATTATTTCAATATAATTTGAAAAGAAATGTTTAAAAGAATTTTAAAAGGAAATAAGTTCTGTACTCCCTTCTCTGTCGCTGGAAAATAATTTCGGGGATGAGTGCACGCATCATCGACGTTCATTTTCGAGTTTCAAAGGGGGAAGCCTGCTGTAGTAGTAACTACACATTTGGCTGATAAATAAAGCTTGATTTTAATTTTCAAATATGATTTGATATATATATATATAAGATATGGTTATATATATTATTTTAAATGATTTGAAATGGAATCCCGCATTTAGTTCTTAAATTTCTATAACTTATTGATTTTAATTATTGAAATGAAATGAAACTTTAACTATTTAATAATTGGAACTTCTAAAATGAACATAAGAAAGTAAATGCTAAGTTATAAATGAAATATATAAAAAATTTGAAACTTGTAGCCTGTAAATAAGAAGGATATGAAAATGAGAAATGATAACTATTGAACATTTTGCTAATTAAAATAAATAAGATAAACTTGTGTAACTTTCAATTGCATTCTTAAAACATTCATATAACTTACCAAAATATTAAAAGTTGAAATGTTCAATAAGAAAATGTAATAGAATATTATACAAGTAAACTTAGAAAATGAAAGTGTTCAATAAAATTACTCTTATAAATAAGAACTTGGATATTATAATTGTTATAAACTTAAGTTATAATGTAAATGCTGCTAAGTAAGTGTAATAGAAAGTAAGTATTGTAAATAAATAATTATAAACTTAAGCTAATGAATTAATATGCTAAGTAATTGAATCGAACATGAATACTATAAATAAATAAGTATAAACTTAAGTAAATGTTTGAAGTTAATTACAATTAAAAATGAGTAGAAAAGATGAATGCTATAAGTAGATGATTATAAACTCCAGTTAATGATGGAAGTCATTTAATAATAAAATGAATACTATATTAAATTAGATGATTATAACTTCAGAAATTGTTGAAATGATTTAGAGATTGGGTTTAATATTCAATGACATTATACAAGAAAGGATGAATGTAAATTTAAAAGGTAAGAAACTTAAGCATGAACTTCTACATTAATGAATATTAATAGCTAAAGGAAATCAAGTGTATAAATTAATAAATGTGAACTAAGTTGCAATAAAAGGTATGTAATACTTAAATAATAAATTCATTTGATTATTATAAACAATTGAATGAAAGTAACTTATGTAAGAAATGAATGTAAAGAAATGAAAAGGAAATCGACATTATATGAATAACTGAAAATGAATTTTGTAAGTAATGAATGTAAATAAATGAAAATAAGTACTGAATGAATGAATGTGAATTTATTCACAAAGAAACCTATATAGTACTTTAAGAACTGATTTACATATGTTTAAAAAATTATGTATGTGTCACATATGTAAGAAAATGTAAATAACATATGTAGATAAATAAATGTAAATGAATGGAAGTAAGTATTATATGAATAAATGGGAATTAAGTTTGTGAGGAATAAATGTAAATTAAATAAATAATCATTGTGTGAAAAAAGTTGAACAATAAATGTTGTGAAAGGAAATTTATAAGAATAAACGTAAATAATGTTTGGAGTTTGTTGTTTGTTTGGTTTATGGATTGTTTGGGGAAAAGATACTTCTAATTGTTTGGATATATGAATAATATGTTGAGTTTATCTAAGACTGTTGAGTATATGGTATACTTAGAAGTTTATTTGTCATTCTATACGATTAAAAGTGTCTAAACCCGAACAAACCATTTGTTTTGGTTGTTATGGATGGATGGTTGATTATTTTGATTGCATGTGATGGTTGTATGGTTCTATTGCAAGTGCTTGTTGTATGTTGTTTGCAAGTGAATATTGTTATGATTTGTTTGTTATAAATTGAAGCAATATAAACATTTCTCTTATATAAGTATTAACCCCTATTGATTATATAAGTGGAATACAGGTTATGGAAGCAATTGCTACTGCTTTTGGTTTCATAAAATAAGCATTATTTGCCCGACAAATAGGTACGTTCTTGAATTACAGTTTCTAGCGATATTATATTGTTTTTCTCGCTGTTGGGATATATTATTTTGAAAAATATGATATATATTGTTTTATTTATATTATTATTTCTTCCAGACCTCTCTGTACAAAGGAGACTCTACGGATATTTTTCGAAAATTTTGGACTTAGAAAATTTTGAGAAATGTTTTCCAAACTTTATTACTTTGAGTAGAAAAGGATTTAATAGTTATAAATTGATATATTTTTATTTAAATTAATTAACTTTGTAAATTTATTTGTTTCTAAATTTAATATTTTTGAATAAGATATATTGAATACTTAATCCCTTCTTTTCACTCCTTTTTCCTTTTCGGGGACGAAAAGTTTTGAGTATCCAAACGTTGTAACGACCCGTAAATTTTCGATAATTAAAATTGTTCATTTAATAAGATTTTGTAATTTAAAGTTGGAAGGAATAAAATTTGCGATCTATTAATGAAAATAACAACTAGAATGAAATTGTAACCATATTAATTCAAGTTAATTATTAACAACTTTAATGAAATTCCAATCAATGGAAATAATGTAAATGTTATAACTTGGTTATAAAATTTAATATAAGGGAAAAAATGTAAATAGTGAATAAATGTATGGAATGGTATAATAAATGGTAACTGAATAAAATCAGTATTATGTAAGTGATTACAACATTCACTTGTAAGTAAAACTTATAAATATGATTAAAGGTTAATTGTGACAATCATTATAAGTTATCTATTTATTTAGTCGGTTAAATTTAATTAGAAATTTATTACAATTAAATGTTAGTAAATGTTACATTAATGTGAGTTAAGACAATGACTGTTAATTGTGAATGTAATAAAATAAATAGAAATGTTAATTATATTCATAATGTAATAATTGATTTCTATGAATTAGTGAAATCAGGATAAATAAATCAATTTGGGATTTTTAAATCTTATTTAATGTGTGAAATTGACAAAATTCAATATAGTTGAAATATGGTAATTAATACAAATAAAAGTTGGAAATTGGAGGATATTAATGTAATGAAATGTAAACCAAATGTTAGTTATGTTTATAGAATAATAATTGATTGAGTATAAAGATTTGGATCAAATAAAATCAATTTATTGGAATTAAACTTTACTTAATTGGATTAATTGCAGTTGAATTTGAATGCAGTAATTATTGAAATAATCAACACTGAAATTGATATGTAAATTTACTTTAAATTATTATGTATGTCTAGGTAATCAAAATTGATAAAATTTGTTAATTATTAAATTGGAATTGAAAGGTGATTTAATTAATTAAATATTAATTTATTTAATTAATGTGAAAATCGCCATTTTGGCCACTATCTTGGATTTCAACGAAACTGTTTCATCGGATCCGTAACGGTGAATTATTGTAGGATTTCAAGTTTCGTAGCGATTGGAGTTGTCGTTTGATCGTACGAACTCGAAACGCGTAGAAATTAATTTAATTGAAATCAATTTGAAATAAGCTGATTTTAACATAACTTCTTCATACGATGGAATTAGGACTTGAAACCTGTTCCATTGAATTCGAAATCATCAAAAACATCTATTTTGTTATATAGGATTACCCATTTTCGTTTTGGAGGCGAAACGGGCTTTGCGGGTCGTTCATCGTTCAACTTTCCAAATCAAATCTGATCCATTCGTTTCTATTTTCCGCTTTGCCTATAAATAGCCTGTTATAAACCCTAGCCACTTCTTTTTTTTTGTCTGTACGTACATTTCATCTGTCCACCTTCTCCTTCTCAATGGAAGACAAATCAAAACAAATTCCAAACTCAATTCCAATTCAAAACCAAATTCAAAAATTTAAAACTCCTCAAACCCTATCGAATTAAATATCGATTTGAAGCTCTCGACGAGTGCATCTCAGATCTGTAATTCGTTTTCCAATTTGAACCACTGCTTGTCCAGAAATCGAAGAACAAATCTCGGCCATATGTCGCGCTCCGATCAACTGCGATGGATCGGCGATTCACGGGTATGGATGGGTAGAGATCGATGAGCGTAGCTCATCGGTGAGGTTCGTTCGGCTTGTCAACGGTTGGATTGGCCTAGAAATTCAAACTAGGGTTTTAAAATCAGTGGCGACAGCTCAAATTCTCGACAATCGGAGCAGCTGGGGGTGGGGTCGTGAGGACGAGGGTGGTCGGCGCGGCGCTGGTGATGGTCTGGGGGACGAGGCGGCGCTGAACTCGATAGCGAGGTGGCATGAAGAATAGCGGCTTCTTCATGTTCGCGTACGCATATTAGGGCTTGGGATGGAGATGGTTGCGTGGCAGGTAACGATTGGCTGATTAAAACAAATTTGTATATTTTATAATTAAAATCGTATCATGTTCTAACATCAATAACTTTCGCGTACGAGGTCCAATTCACGCGCGGTTTTTGCGTTGGGATCGTATTGAAATTCTGGATATTTTGACGCCGGTTTAAATGAATTCTGAGACTGTTCAAATATGGGCCCTATTTGGATTTCAAATCGATTTGAAATTCAAAGGTGAGTGTTTTAACCCACTCACAACTTCTAAAAATTCTTATGTTAGTTAAATTAAAATTGTGATGCGATTAGAAATTTATTTATAGCTGTTTGGCATGTTTAAATTGTCGTTTCAGTTAATTTGAATTAATTGTTAATTAATTTAATAATCAGTTATTTGTTGAAATTTATTGGTTGAATTGGATGATGATTTTGATGGATGTTTGATTTTGATATTGGTCGATTGAATACTATGTTTGATTTATAAAATGTTATCACTTTGCAAGTTCCCTATGGGTTGAAATGATACATACCCGAACGATCTATAGACTAGGGAAAAATAATTATGGGTTGAAATGATAGACCCGAGTGATTTTTATGGATTTTATTGTTAAATTCAGGATTGCGGTTTGAAATGATATATAACTGTAAAATTATAAATTGCGGATTTAAATGATAAATATTCGTATCATTTGACCCTAGGGTAGAGAATTATATACGGACACTGGATTGGTTAAATTAAATGATCTTTTAATCCTTAATTTTTGAAATTAATTGACTGATATTTTGAAATAAGAATTTGATTTATATAACTTGAATTATTATTGGAATTGGTATAAAGGAATTGTTTGAAGGAATTTTATTGAAATTTTAAAGTTTATTTTGAAGTATAAATTGAAGTTTTCCGGAATTGAGGTACTAAAATTGTTTGAAATATAACTTTGAAATGTATTGAAATTGGGTTTTGTGATTTGAAAATGTGAAATTGTCAAGATATGTTGAAATAAAATAAATAGTTAAATTTATATGAATTCCAAATTCATATTTTCAAATATAAACTATTTTAAAATATATTATTTTTAAGATTCTAAATTTTTAAGATTTTTAAATTATTAAACCAGTTTAACCTATATTTACCATATTAAATCAATTTAACCTATTTTAAACCATTTAATTTATTTTAAAACTAATTAAACCACTTTTAACTTATATTAAATCTAATTAATCTATTTTAAAGCTAGTTAATCTATTTTAATTATATTTAATCTATTTTAAATCTATTTAACTATTTTAAATCTATATTAACTATTTTAGAGTAATTTGACTATTTAACTTTATTTAAATTATTTATAACTATCTAAACTATTTTTCTAAATTTCAAACTAAGTAAAGATTTTTGTGTGTGTTTATATTCAAACCCTTGATTTTAAAGTTAATATGGTTAAACGACGTTATGACTTAAGTTGGGATTTAAATACAACATATTTGATTTAATATGATGATTTTGAAATAAGAGTTTTACCTAATTTGGAAGTATGATTTGTGAAGAAATTATGATTTTTGAAACGATATGATTTCAAATGTGATAAGAATTTGAAAGTGAATATAATTTCGAAAGTGATTTGGTTTTGAGGATATGATATTTTGATATAAATTGTGAATTGACTTTTGAAATGTAAAAGAACCATCCGGTGTGTAATAAGCGATTGGTTGTTAAAGAGACCGGGTTCAGATATTGTCATACTCTCTGCCAATACCGAAAACCACTTTAACAACTGTGTACGCGGTGGAGATTCTAGAATGAAGTAGGATGGTGGCGACGATTTCTGTATGAGGTATGACGTGACCTTGACTCCCGTGAGTCAACTTAGATGTGACTAAAACAGGAGTAATCGACGGGCCAAGTGAGGTCATTACTCCGACCGGGCACATTCCTTCTATACTATATTCTGACTTTGTGATTGATTTGGTGGTCACCCTTGATTTTGATTTGGAGGGTGTTCCGAGGTGGGCAGTAGTAGCTGCAATGCGTTACTACCAGTCCGGAAGTGTAATTGGTATATCTACCCTGGCATTGCCTAGTTGTGTCGTGTTCACATGCCCTAGTGCGCCTTCTACGAGTTTGTTTTTTACCATACCTATGGAGTGCCTTCTGATAAGCCCAGTTTACGGGAAGTTACGGTACTGTATAGACTATGGGAATATATAAAAATGTGTTAAGGGGGATATGTGTCACGTACCGAAATTTTCGACTTTCGAAAATTCGACATCGATACTCACTTTATCGACTGCCGAGCAATCGATTGCCGGAAACTCCAATAGTGAGGGTTTTAAGAAAAAGAAAAAGTAGAAGAAGAAGAAAGGATAGAAGAAAGAGAGAAGAAAAAGAAAAGAAGAACAACACATCAGAACAGAAACAGAAAACAATATCAGAATCTCACATATCGCAGCGGAACAATATATAATAGATAATACTAGTCTTTTAAAACAAAGAACTATATCAGTTTATACATACATCAATCATCAGAGTCAATATACAACAATGGACAGTTATATAAACTTGTCCTCATACATAATACACAGCGGAATAAATACTATCAGATACAAATACTACGTCTCGTCATCCAGCTTATCTCCAAAGCTCCAGAATATCCAGAATATCCTGATAATATAACTCTAGGCTGCCCGTGTGGAAATTGGTGGGCACCCAGAGTTTAGAAGGGAACAATAAACTCCGAGTCAGTCATGGTGACTGGTGTGAGATCGTAAAACAGTTATTCTTTAAAATAAACAACAGGAAAACTTTAATGTTAATTCGCAATGCTTTTGGAAAAATGAAACTACCATAAGACCTCCCACCACACACACAATGCAAACGCAGACTTGGAGGAGATTTCTTCTTATGATAGTCAAAGATGCTTACTACGCAAAAATCAAATTCTTTTTGATATTATTATTAGTGCATAGTGGAAAACATTTCGAAAGTAGAATATAAATCTTAGCCAGCATAGGTACCATTATATTATGCCTGCTATAGCTGCCTCCTGAGGAGACAGGTTATACAATTGAAATCGTAAGGGCTCGTATTGTTTCTTTGGATTTCCAACAAACGGTCAGGCTAAGGAACTTCCTTTTCCATGATGGGTACGTCCCTGGAATAGACGACCCGAGAACCTAACCGGATCTCTGCCAACACAAGGCCGGGTTACCTCTGCAAAAATAGGTAACTACTGACACGCGTATGCCATCCCCCGATCGTCACCGATCTTCCCGAGGATCCCCGATTCGCAACAACCACAAAGTAATAAATTTGCAGCAACCACAGAGGTTAAGTATCTGGGCTCCATACCATGATACCACCTTTATCCAGAAGGAATGACATACACTAAGGGGCGCTACTCCCTAGAACCTTGCCGCATCCTTCCTGTTTCGACCATTTCCGGGGTGTGAGGCTCGACGAAGTCTCGTCCACAAAGCTACGCTTTCTACAAAGCCCTGCTTTGGGTCAAACAAAATGATCAACCTGTGATCACAAAGATATAAGATCAAACAAATGATCATATCACAAATGATCAAACACTGATCATTTCACAGCAACACTCAGTATGCCACGTTACCAAATTGGGATATATCGCTGATAAATTTCAATTACATAACCTCTGAGCTCGTACGTCTCAGAGAAGGGTGTTAAGCTAAGAGAATAAATTCTCCACCACCAACAGATATGTATTTGAAAGAAATCAGCTTTATATCTCAAATTGTAACGTCAGACACACAATCCATACAAGTCTGTTCCGGGATCGAACAGAACCGAAGGCACTTCTCACGAAGCCCTTGCATATCCGGATAATTTTCAATCACGTCAGGACTTCCCGTCACTAAGGGTGATAAAACCTCTAAACCGGAGATCAGCCGATGTAGAGTAACTCGACGGTAATCCTTCCGTTTTCAAAAATATCCGGTCTTCAACACCGGTCTTCGAATGCAATTCATAACGACGTATCACATATTCGGAATGGGTTATACGACCCCATGGTCCTTTCCCGGCTAACCCGAATAGTGAGCGTTTATTTAAAATAAGTGTGGCATTCAAATTCATCCAATTCACAACAAATACCATTCAGGGTAATTATTGATAGTCGGTTATTTAACTATCAATAAAGATGCGCAACATCATCAGATAACAAATAATTTTCCAAATTATTTCATCTTCCAAAATATCTTTACTAGATATAAAATTTCCACACTTCAAAAATAAATCAATGTTTATTTTTCTAAACAGTTTCCCTTTCCTTTATAAATTCCATATTGAATTTATATTTCAAAAATACCTTCTGATATACGATTTTCAAATCGATTTCAATATTCAATTTCAATTTATCTTTGCAAAGATAAATTCTAAAACGTTTCATTTCCTTTTTTTTTAAACATTTCCACACTTATTTAATAATAAGTGTTTCACAAATCATTTATTTTTCAACGTTTGAAAATATTCAATATACTTAAATCAAAATTTAAGTATATATTTCATTCTTTAAGGAAATCTATTTTCTATAACAACATCAGTTTGAGTCAAAACGAATGTTACGTCAAACATCGTTACGACGACTCAAAATCACTAGTATAGGGATTCGAATTTTAAGATAGATATGTAAATCCCAATACTATATAAAAACATTTCCTTTCGGAAATCATTTACTATAACAACAGTGTTATAGTCCACCATTTCCTTATATTTCTCGAAAACGTCTATTTCAACAATAAATGTTGAAATCTATGATTTCGATTCATAATACATTTTAAAACATTTTAAAATGTTTAACTTCATTTTTAATATCACTTCTTCAAAAATAAATCCATTTTACTTAACAATATATTCACTGTCCCAAAATCGTGAATATACTAACCAAATTTCAGTCTTTCCTATACATTTATTTCAATAGAGATTCGCTATCCAAAATTTCGAATATATCTTCTTTAAAAATCTTCTATATTTAATTTATCAAATTCAATCTATTTCGAATTTATAAACACGTTTATAAATTCTATTTCTATTTTAATAACAACCTCGACTTATAAATCTTCTTTTTATTAGCTTCTATATTTTACTTATCAAAATAAGTGATTCGGATTTATAAACAACTTTTATAAATTCCAATTCTATTTATAAAAACTTCAATACCAAATCAATTTCAATATTGATTTCTAAATTTATTTTCAACTTTAAATAAAATTTCCATACTGATTTCTCAAAAATTCATTTCCAAATATTAAATCAATTACAGATTGATTTCTAATTTTACTTATCACTACTAAATAAATTCCTTATTTTTCTCAAATTATTCAACATCCTGTTTTTAAATGGATTCTTCAAATTGAAATCATTTTACATTGATTTCCCAATTTATTTCAATTTTACCAATTAAATTTCTAGTTGGATTTCCAGCTTATCTTCTTTTAATAAATTCCTTTTTTAAGGAAATAAATTTCAATCGTTTCTTTCAATCTATTTACAAATCCAAATTTCTTAAATTAAATTCTTCAAATTATAATCACTATTTTACGAAATCCATTTATTTAACATTTTCACTTGATTCTGGAATTAATTCGATAAGATTATAAAAATTAATTTTTTATACTTTAAAAATTCCTTTCTTCAAAATTTATTCAATTTCTAAAATTAATTCACTTAGAAATTTCTATTTTTATTTCAAAAATTCAATTTCGTTTATTTTTGGAATCCAATGATATCAAACATCCATTCAGCTAAATTTTAGCTTTCAAACAATTTCCAGACATCAATTCAATAACATCAATAATCATTCACAGATTATCACATCACAGTAGAAATAAATTCAATCAATGTGATGGGTCCAGTTGGATTCCTCCAACCTGTTTCCCTACATCCAAAGACGTTAGCACAATACCAATTCCACTTCGAGGTGGAATATCGCGGTATATAGGTTTTATAAAAATCCGCTTACTAACGGCGCAATAGGGTCTCATCCGCTATACGAGGTGGGAAATCATCAATCCAATATATACATATGCCAATATGTATATATTGCTATATATATATAGATATATCCTACTATATCTAATATCACATCCAAGCAGTCAATCATATCAGTCAATAAATAACTGCAATACAAAATTTATTTTGAGTGAGAAAAATCTCACCTTAGCTTTTTATTTTGCAATCCCATTTCCATTTCAAATTGGCTTGATTTCTCGATTTATAGACCTTGTATAAATATTATACGAATTCATTAATATTTGAACAGATCAAATAATAAATTTTCATTTGATAATTTCGATTCACCAGTGATTTTATTTTAAACCAATTACTTTTAAATAAATTTTATTTAACAGAAGAATTAAATCTTAAACTAGAATCTCTTTAATAAATTTATTTTCGGTGGTAAAAACTATTAGATAGGTTATATAACAAATAGCTCACCGAAATCAATATTTTCAAGATCACATATATATACAATTTGAAAACTGCTCATGTATATTTTTACTGTAAAATAAATAAATAAATATCAAAACTGTATATATAAATATTTCCTTTTAATCAAAAAATTTAAATTGAACTAATATCTTAATTCTAACCTAGTAGTTAAATTTCTAACCGGTAATTTTTCCTTGTTAAAACTTATTGTCATAAATTTCTTGCATAAACACATATATTTATAAATCAGTATTAAATTGACAAAATGAATTGAAAATATATACCCTATTGATATCATTGTTTTTTTTCTGTAATATATATGCATATATACAACATATCCCAAAAAAAACAAAATTCAAAATAAAATACCTCACTGTCGAAATCAAACGTACGCCTTCGCCAAGGCTGAGCCATCCCCCTTGAACAGAACCCTAATCGACCGAATACCCCTCGACCACGACTGTCGTTATCGAACGACGTTGTGCATCGCATCCGTGAACTTCAAACCACGCAATTACCTGCCTCCAGTCATCGCGAAACCCATCGATCATGCCGCTTTGCCTCGCAAGCTCGAGTTCGACCACCCACGATCGCCATCGCGTCGCCCCACGCGGCCGCCTGCTCCAGAACTTCCCACATCGATCGCGTGCACAGCAACCCCTCGCGAGTGATTCGAACGAACTCGATTCGTTGATCGAGCGCGTGCCCTAGCTCGATTTTTCTTTTCTGAAGTCGGCCATGGGAATCGATTCCATATTTTTTTATAACAAGAACGAAAAGAAGTCGCCATTTAATTGAACGAGGAGTTATTTTGATTCCTTTGGTTTGAATCTGAAGAGGGAAGGATATACGCGTTTTGTTTATTGAACGAATTCGAGTTGTTTTGAAGCGAGCGGCCATTGTTTGAAATTTCCTCTAAGATTTTGATTTCGAACGAAACTGAGGAAGGAAGAGTATAAAAAATTGAAGACGGCATGTGCTCCACGATTTCTTCCCGTGATACCAGGCGTGAATTTAGCCGTGACTTTAGGAATGCTGTCCTTTGTTTAAAATTTAAGTTTTAAATTTAAATTCAATTTGTTTCGGTACAATTTTTAACGCGTTTAGGTGTCGTATTCTCACCCAACAACTCCGAACGATACGAAATTTAAAATCCGACAATAATTCAACGTTACGGACCCAATGGAACTGGTTTCGTCGAATTCCGAGACTACGCCTCGGACGTCTATTTTCAAATATCGATACGAACGATAATTTTCAAAACTGAACAAAACAGTTTCAAATTCGATTCTGAAGCTTCTATTATCTTCAGTATCATCAATACGAAATTTAAAAGCTTTTCGAAATATTTTTCTTCAACTTACAATTGAAGATTCAAATTTTTATTCAGCATTCAATAGATTAAATTTTATAATTTAATCGCCAAATTCAAAGTTAATTCGGGGATTCAAATTAAATCATCGTTCAAATATTTAAAATAAATTAAATATTCTCAATTTAATTTGTTCAAAATTCTGGGTCGTTACAAACTTCCCTCCTTAAAAGAATTTCGTCCTCGAAATTACAAGTTAGGGAAAAAGGTCCTTAACTCGTCTACTATTTTTCACAATCCAATAGTTTTATCAAATTATCAAAACAAATCTTTCTACTAAAGATTCATTATCATTCAACTAAAATTTTTCCAACTTCAATTCTAAGTTTCAAAACAACATCGTTTTACTTAACAATTCAAATTTAAATTTCAAATTCAAATTTAAACTTTCAAATTTTCTCAAAAATTTTCTAACACTCGAAATTTTCGAAATATTTCGCCAGCGTCTCCTTTGCGCGGCTAATATGGAACGACTACAAAACGTCCCTACGGACTCTCAGATTTCAAAAAGAAAAAGAAACAGCCAAGCGGCTAGACAAGAAATCATCAAAAACTCATATTATAATTCAAATACTTACCTTTTGTCGAGCAATTCGAATTATCTGTGAAATAAATTTTCCAATCCCTTTATACACCTGTATATCCTACTAGCCATTATATCTAGTTACAGCATTCAAATCATTTTGCAAATTCGATTACAAATTTTCAATATAAACTGCTTATACAGTTTTACTTCACTGTTGAAGTTATATCCATTATCTTCAATTTTACATTTCAAATTTTATTTGAATTCAATTTCACATTTCAATTTCTCATTTGAGTTAAATTTACCATTCAATTCAATTTGAATTCTATTTATCTTCCGAATATTGAATTTATCAATTATCTTTAGTTCACTTCAAACTAATCTCAAAACTTCATTTTATTTCACACAATTCATTTTGTTTTCAATATTCAGTTTCAATTCTAGTTCACTTCTTTTGTTCAATCATCAGATTTGTGTTTCAATTTACCACTTTGGTTAAATCTACTTGCATTTCAACTAGATTTCAATTCATTTTAAATTTAATTCATTCAAACCTTATTCATTTGTATAAGTTATCCACTTATTTCTTATTTCATAAGTATTTTAATATAGTATTCCAGAGTCTTACTAACACATTCAAAATCATTTTTGAAAACAATTCAAATCATCCTTTGAATTTTCTAAAACAAAATCCAAATTTTCTAAACAACTTTCATTATAAATAATTTGGCAGCAATTCCTCTTTTGGAAACCCGAAAATGAACATCGATGATGCTGCAGTCATTACCGAAGTTATTTTCCAGCGACCGAAAAGAGTTTAGAGCTTTCATCTCTCCAAAATACTTTTCAAAACCTTTGAAATTCATTTTCAAATCAAAAAGGAATTTAAACTTTCCAGATCTCCAAAATTTTCAAATTCTTTCCAAAACATTTCCAAAAACTTCTCTGGACTTCCGTTTTAAATTGTAATTCACATTTATAATTTATATTCTCAAATTTCATTTGCATGTGAATTTATTTCTTAACTTTGGAGTTACGATTTCAATTTTTTATTCAATTTTTAGTGATGATAATTCACTATTATTACTTCCTAACATCCATGCAACCATATACTATAGTACTTTATAGAAAAAACATTTCTTTTATATACAAAAATAGTTTTGGGCAAAATTATCTCATTTACCCTATTTAAAAACAATACTGTGCCGAATTGTTCTATTCAAGTGTTTAGAGACTCCTATCGATAGAGTTGTACGGACAATACCGACCAGAATCCATATACCACTCAACAAACCAATCATCACAATATAAAACAATCTTATATTCAATAACAAATACACACTCATATCTATTATTACACTCAACTCATTCTAGAGTACTACTGACTCTATCTCTAATGAGTAACACCCAACAGAGCAGGGTTGTCGCTTAACCATATGCTCTGATACCACGCTATCACGTACCGAAATTTTCGACTTTCGAAAATTCAACATCGATACTCACTTTATCGACTGCCGAGCAATCGATTGCCGGAAACTCCAATAGTGAGGGTTTTAAGAAAAAGAAAAAGTAGAAGAAGAAGAAAGGATAGAAGAAAGAGAGAAGAAAAAGAAAAGAAGAACAACACATCAGAACAGAAACAGAAAACAATATCAGAATCTCACATATCGCAGCGGAACAATATATAATAGATAATACTAGTCTTTTAAAACAAAGAACTATATCAGTTTATACATACATCAATCATCAGAGTCAATATACAACAATGGACAGTTATATAAACTTGTCCTCATACATAATACACAGCGGAATAAATACTATCAGATACAAATACTACGTCTCGTCATCCAGCTTATCTCCAAAGCTCCAGAATATCCAGAATATCCTGATAATATAACTCTAGGCTGCCCGTGTGGAAATTGGTGGGCACCCAGAGTTTAGAAGGGAACAATAAACTCCGAGTCAGTCATGGTGACTGGTGTGAGATCGTAAAACGGTTATTCTTTAAAATAAACAACAGGAAAACTTTAATGTTAATTCGCAATGCTTTTGGAAAAATGAAACTACCATAAGACCTCCCACCACACACACAATGCAAACGCGGACTTGGAGGAGATTTCTTCTTATGATAGTCAAAGATGCTTACTACGCAAAAATCAAATTCTTTTTGATATTATTATTAGTGCATAGGGGAAAACATTTCGAAAGTAGAATATAAATCTTAGCCAGCATAGGTACCATTATATTATGCCTGCTATAGCTGCCTCCTGAGGAGACAGGTTATACAATTGAAATCGTAAGGGCTCGTATTGTTTCTTTGGATTTCCAACAAATGGTCAGGCTAAGGAACTTCCTTTTCCACGATGGGTACGTCCCTGGAATAGACGACCCGAGAACCTAACCGGATCTCTGCCAACACAAGGCCGGGTTACCTCTGCAAAAATAGGTAACTACTGACACGCGTATGCCATCCCCCGATCGTCACCGATCTTCCCGAGGATCCCCGATTCGCAACAACCACAAAGTAATAAATTTGCAGCAACCACAGAGGTTAAGTATCTGGGCTCCATACCATCATACCACCTTTATTCAGAAGGAATGACATACACTAAGGGGCGCTACTCCCTAGAACCTTGCCGCATCCTTCCTGTTTCGACCATTTCCGAGGTGTGAGGCTCGACGAAGTCTCGTCCACAAAGCTACGCTTTCTACAAAGCCCTGCTTTGGGTCAAACAAAATGATCAACCTATGATCACAAAGATATAAGATCAAACAAATGATCATATCGCAAATGATCAAACACTGATCATTTCACAGCAACACTCAGTATGCCACGTTACCAAATTGGGATATATCGCTGATAAATTTCAATTACATAACCTCTGAGCTCGTACGTCTCAGAGAAGGGTGTTAAGCTAAGAGAATAAATTCTCCGCCACCAACAGATATGTATTTGAAAGAAATCAGCTTTATATCTCAAATTGTAACGTCAGACACACAATCCATACAAGTCTGTTCCGGGATCGAACAGAACCGAAGGCACTTCTCACGAAGCCCTTGCATATCCGGATAATTTTCAATCACGTCAGGACTTCCCGTCACTAAGGGTGATAAAACCTCTAAACCGGAGATCAGCCGATGTAGAGTAACTCGACGGTAATCCTTCCGTTTTCAAAAATATCCGGTCTTCAACACCGGTCTTCGAATGCAATTCATAACGACGTATCACATATTCGGAATGGGTTATACGACCCCATGGTCCTTTCCCGGCTAACCCGAATAGTGAGCGTTTATTTAAAATAAGTGTGGCATTCAAATTCATCCAATTCACAACAAATACCATTCAGGTTAATTATTGATAGTCGGTTATTTAACTATCAATAAAGATGCGCAACATCATCAGATTCCAAATAATTTTCCAAATTATTTCATCTTCCAAAATATCTTTACTAGATATAAAATTTCCACACTTCAAAAATAAATCAATGTTTATTTTTCTAAACAGTTTCCCTTTCCTTTATAAATTCCATATTGAATTTATATTTCAAAAATACCTTTTGATATACGATTTTCAAATCGATTTCAATATTCAATTTCAATTTATCTTTGCAAAGATAAATTCTAAAACGTTTCATTTCCTTTTTTTTTAAACATTTCCACACTTATTTAATAATAAGTGTTTCACAAATCATTTATTTTTCAACGTTTGAAAATATTCAATATACTTAAATCAAAATTTAAGTATATATTTCATTCTTTAAGGAAATCTATTTTCTATAACAACATCAGTTTGAGTCAAAACGAATGTTACGTAAAACATCGTTACGACGACTCAAAATCAATAGTATAGGGATTCGAATTTTAAGATAGATATGTAAATACCAATACTATATAAAAACATTTCCTTTCGGAAATCATTTACTATAACAACAGTGTTATAGTCCACCATTTCCTTATATTTCTCGAAAACGTCTATTTCAATAATAAATGTTGAAATCTATGATTTCGATTCATAATACATTTTAAAACATTTTAAAATGTTTAACTTCATTTTTAATATCACTTCTTCAAAAATAAATCCATTTTACTTAACAATATATTCACTGTCCCAAAATCGTGAATATACTAACCAAATTTCAGTCTTTCCTATACATTTATTTCAATAGAGATTCGCTATCCAAAATTTCGAATATATCTTCTTTAAAAATCTTCTATATTTAATTTATCAAATTCAATCTATTTCGAATTTATAAACACGTTTATAAATTCTATTTCTATTTTAATAACAACCTCGACTTATAAATCTTCTTTTTATTAACTTCTATATTTTACTTATCAAAATAAGTGATTCGGATTTATAAACAACTTTTATAAATTCCAATTCTATTTATAAAAACTTCAATACCAAATCAATTTCAATATTGATTTCTAAATTTATTTTCAACTTTAAATAAAATTTCCATACTGATTTCTCAAAAATTCATTTCCAAATATTAAATCAATTACAGATTGATTTCTAATTTTACTTATCACTACTAAATAAATTCCTTATTTTTCTCAAATTATTCAACATCCTGTTTTTAAATGGATTCTTCAAATTGAAATCATTTTACATTGATTTCCCAATTTATTTCAATTTTACCAATTAAATTTCTAGTTGGATTTCCAGCTTATCTTCTTTTAATAAATTCCTTTTTTAAGGAAATAAATTTCAATCGTTTCTTTCAATCTATTTACAAATCCAAATTTCTTAAATTAAATTCTTCAAATTATAATCACTATTTTACGAAATCCATTTATTTAACATTTTCACTTGATTCTGGAATTAATTCGATAAGATTATAAAAATTAACTTTTTATACTTTAAAAATTCCTTTCTTCAAAATTTATTCAATTTCTAAAATTAATTCACTTAGAAATTTCTATTTTTATTTCAAAAATTCAATTTCGTTTATTTTTGGAATCCAATGATATCAAACATCCATTCAACTAAATTTTAGCTTTCAAACAATTTCCAGACATCAATTCAATAACATCAATAATCATTCACAGATTATCACATCACAGTAGAAATAAATTCAATCAATGTGAGGGGTCCAGTTGGATCCCTCCAACCTGTTTCCCTGCATCCAAAGACGTTAGCACAATACCAATTCCACTTCGAGGTGGAATATCGCGGTATATAGGTTTTATAAAAATCCGCTTACTAACGGCGCAATAGGGTCTCATCCGCTATACGAGGCGGGAAATCATCAATTCAATATATACATATGCCAATATGTATATATTGCTATATATATATAGATATATCCTACTATATCTAATATCACATCCAAGCAGTCAATCATATCAGTCAATAAATAACTGCAATACAAAATTTATTTTGAGTGAGAAAAATCTCACCTTAGCTTTTTATTTTGCAATCCCATTTCCATTTCAAATTGGCTTGATTTCTCGATTTATAGACCTTGTATAAATATTATACGAATTCATTAATATTTGAACAGATCAAATAATAAATTTTCATTTGATAATTTCGATTCACCAGTGATTTTATTTTAAACCAATTACTTTTAAATAAATTTTATTTAACAGAAGAATTAAATCTTAAACTAGAATCTCTTTAATAAATTTATTTTCGGTGGTAAAAACTATTAGATAGGTTATATAACAAATAGCTCACCGAAATCAATATTTTCAAGATCACATATATATACAATTTGAAAACTGCTCATGTATATTTTTACTGTAAAATAAATAAATAAATATCAAAACTGTATATATAAATATTTCCTTTTAATCAAAAAATTTAAATTGAACTAATATCTTAATTCTAACCTAGTAGTTAAATTTCTAACCGGTAATTTTTCCTTGTTAAAACTTATTGTCATAAATTTCTTGCATAAACACATATATTTATAAATCAGTATTAAATTGACAAAATGAATTGAAAATATATACCCTATTGATATCATTGTTTTTTTTTCTGTAATATATATGCATATATACAACATATCCCAAAAAAAACAAAATTCAAAATAAAATACCTCACTGTCGAAATCAAACGTACGCCTTCGCCAAGGCTGAGCCATCCCCCTTGAACAGAACCCTAATCGACCGAATACCCCTCGACCACGACTGTCGTTCTCGAACGACGTTGTGCATCGCATCCGTGAACTTCAAACCACGCAATCACCTGCCTCCAGTCATCGCGAAACCCATCGATCATGCCGCTTTGCCTCGCAAGCTCGAGTTCGACCACCCACGATCGCCATCGCGTCGCCCCACGCGGCCGCCTGCTCCAGAACTTCCCACATCGATCGCGTGCACAGCAACCCCTCGCGAGTGATTCGAACGAACTCGATTCGTTGATCGAGCGCGTGCCCTAGCTCGATTTTTCTTTTCTGAAGTCGGCCATAGGAATCGATTCCATATTTTTTTATAACGAGAACGAAAAGAAGTCGCCATTTGATTGAACGAGGAGTTATTTTGATTCCTTTGGTTTGAATCTGAAGAGGGAAGGATATACGCGTTTTGTTTATTGAACGAATTCGAGTTGTTTTGAAGCGAGCGGCCATTGTTTGAAATTTCCTCTGAGATTTTGATTTCGAACGAAACTGAGGAAGGAAGAGTATAAAAAATTGAAGACGGCATGTGCTCCACAATTTCTTCCCGTGATACCAGGCGTGAATTTAGCCGTGACTTTAGGAATGCTGTCCTTTGTTTAAAATATAAGTTTTAAATTTAAATTCAATTTGTTTCGGTACAATTTTTAACGCGTTTAGGTGTCGTATTCTCACCCAACAACTCCGAACGATACGTAATTTAAAATCCGACAATAATTCAACGTTACGGACCCAATGGAACTGGTTTCGTCGAATTCCGAGACTATGCCTCGGACGGCTATTTTCAAATATCTATACGAACGATAATTTTCAAAACTGAACAAAACAGTTTCAAATTCGATTCTGAAGCTTCTATTATCTTCAGTATCATCAATACGAAATTTAAAAGCTTTTCGAAATATTTTTCTTCAACTTACAATTGAAGATTCAAATTTTTATTCAGCATTCAATAGATTAAATTTTATAATTTAATCGCCAAATTCAAAGTTAATTCGGGGATTCAAATTAAATCATCGTTCAAATATTTAAAATAAATTAAATATTCTCAATTTAATTTGTTCAAAATTCTGGGTCGTTACAATATGGGTAACGCCTTAACCCTATTTTAATAGTTTATCTTACTGTAGACATATTATAATAGCATATTGTACTACATAGTAGATAGTTTAACGGATCCTTAGGAGATGTGAATCCCGAACATCTCTGAAGTTACTGCACTCACGTTAGACACTGGATAGGAGATGTCAAACCCCGTAAACATCTCCGATGCCGTCACACTCATATTTACCGTTGATTTAACTTACATAAGATCTTTTAGTTTTGACTCGAGTGTTTTTTCTTTTCAATTCGCTCGGGTCAGCCTGAGCATTTCAGGATTCGAAGACTTGTTTCTGGAGGACGAAGACGAAGATTGTATTATTATTTACTATATTATTCCACTGCATCATACTGTTCCGCTGCATTATCATTTATTTATCTCTGATATGTGTAACTATGATTCTGTGTTGTATAAGTATAATCAATGTTTTGTAAACAGCTTCATGAAATGTTATTTGATTATTATATTTTGTCATTCCGCTGCGAGATTCTATATTTGTTTTATTTCTTTCTCATTTTCTTATATACCCCATAACAATCTACCCTTTTGAATGGTTTGAGGCTGACGCGTGTGTCTGCTTAAAACGTCCAAAAAGGCAGGTCGTTACAAACGCCACCCATATGTTCGCCTGAGACCAGATCAGAGCTCGTCGATCACCTTCCCTCATCCTACCGCCCACCCTGGCCAAGCACGGCCCACTCCGGTGCCCATCCAAGATGTTGCTATCGCTGATGTAAAATCGCCAAAATCGGCGAATTCTGACCACTGTGAGACGAGCGACTAAATCCCCGAGACCTGCTCGACGAGCTCTACCACCCCATGTCGCTCGATCGTCGCCAAGACGCAGATCTACCGTTGAATAATTGAAACCTAATATGAACAGCTGAGGTTCAACCTCAATTTTTGATCAAATAGTGATTTGATTTCAAAAACGAATAGAATATTTGAGCTGCGCTCGTCGAGAGCTTCAAATCGGTATATAATATGATAGGGTTTGGAGGAGTTTGATTTTGAAATTGGAATAAGGTTTTGAAATTGGAATATGTTTCTGCCTTTGAGAAGGAGAAGCCAGAGAGAATTGTACGTACAACAATGAGAAATGAGAAACAATTAGGGTTTATAACTACCTATATATAGGCATATCTGAATTTAGAAATGAATGGACCAGATTGGATTGATCGAAACGACTACGCGACCCAAAAAGCCCGTTCTGACCCTGGAACGAAAGTAGGTCATCCTATATATCAAAATAGATGTTTTCAATATTTTTAAACTCAATGGAACAGGTTTCAAGTCCTAATTCCATCGTATGGAGAAGTTAGCTTTAAAATCAGCTTATTTCAAATTGATTTCAATTGAATTTAATTAAATTGATTTCTACGCGTTTCGAGCCCGTACAATCAAACGACAAGTCTGATCGCTACAAAACTTGAAATCCTATAATAATTCACTGTTACGGATCCGATGAAACTGGTTTCATCAAAATCCGAGATAGGGGGCAAAATGGCTATTTTCACATTAATTAAATTAATTAATTAAATCACCTTTTTAATTCCAATTTTATAATTAACAAATTTTATCATTTTTGATTACTTAGACATTTACAATAATTTAAAACAAATTTACATATTAATCCAGTGTTGAATATTACACTAATTACAGTGTTCAATTTCAACTATAATTAAATCCAATTAATTATAATTTAATTTCAATAAATTGATTAAATTTGATTTCAATCTTTTTATTCAATCAATCATTACTCTATGGGCATAGTTAACATTGGTTTATATCTTATTACATTAATATTCTCCAATTTCATCTTAATTTTCATTAATGTAATATTTAATTACATTTAATTGCAATTTATTTCCAATTTAATTTAACAGACTTAATAAATAGGTAACATATAATAATTGTCACCATTAACTTTTAATCACATTTATAAGTTTATTATTTATAAACAAATGTTATAACAACTTACACAATACTAATTCTATCCAATTACAATTTATTACACATTATTTCATTAAATAATACAACATTTAATTTATCAATTACTCATTTAATCCAATTATCAATTAATACACATATTATCACAATTAATTTACAATCTATAACCAATTATAACTTTTTAATCATTTTAATTAATTGGAATTACATTTAAAGCATTTACAATTACCATAAATTAATACTATTACATTTCATTCTAGTTATATTCTTATTAGTAAATCACAAATTTTTATTTCTTCCAACATTAAATCACAAAACCTTATTAAATTAACTATTTTTAATTATCGAAAATTACGGGTCGTTACACTCTCCCCCACTCAAAAATTTTCGTCCTCGAAAAGGAAAGAAGGGAATGTAGGAGTTAAGTAATCAATATATCTTATTCAAAATATCAAATTTATAAGCAATTAATTTAAATAATTAAATAATTTAAATAAAATATATCAATTTATAAATACTTAATTTCCTTTCATATTCAAGTTAATAAAAATTAAAAAAAAACATTTCACAAAATTTGTCTAAGTCCAAAAATTCATAGAAAATTTCGGTAGAGTCTCCTTTGTACGGAGAGGTCTGGGAGAAATAATAATATCAATAATAACAATATATATCACATATTTTTCAAAATAAAATATCTGAAACCAAGGGAAAAACAATATAATATCGCTAGAAAACCGTAATCCGAAAACGTACCTATTTGTCGGGCATATATTATATGGCTCCAGTAATGATACTTTTGAGACTCACATTTTATTATGTATATAATGTGTATTATTCCGCTGTGATCTGTGACTCTCATTTTGATTTATTTATATTATATACTATTCTGAATATTTTAAATCAATGTGTTTATTACTTTGTATTAATATGTACATGTCAAAATTTCAGTTCAGATCCTCAAAATGGTAATAAAGATGTGTCGGTATTAGCCCAAAGATATATTCACATTCGATTGCCCTTAACCAACTGTATTCTCTGTGTTATTGTTAGAAGACATTACCGGTAATATTCTTTAATAATATGAGTATAGTGGTGGGGTCGTTACGGCTTAGTATCAGTGCGAGTTCAGAACATTATATAATATAATTTGCACGGAGTCGAGATCTAAACCTAGATGACCTAGAGTCTCATCCTTTGGGTGTGTGGTAGTTAGTAATTTAATTAACTCCTAGGGATAGGAATATAAAATGATTATTAGGTAATCATTGGGTCATATGTGAAATTTCTTTAAGTATAAATATTTTATATATATTATTGGAGTAAATCTCTAATTTAGAAATTAAATGCGCAGTTTTGAGTCATGGCTAGTGTAGACCTCCTAGAGCTACCACAGGATCGACAAGTGGTCCTGGTACACGAGGAGTGGTTATGACTCTCGAGCAGATCGCTGAGATGGTTCATACTACCTAGACTCAGGTCCTTGGTGCTAAACCAATTCATTTCTATTTTGCTCGTCTCTATAGTGATTTCGAACGGTTGGGGGGTAAACATTCAAGGGGACCGAATCTATTGGAGAGGTTCAGGCATGGTTGAAGATGTGTGAACACATTTTCTGTGACGACCCGCCCTTCTCGACCCTCGAAAATCGACACAGAATACTCAACAGTATAATATGCCGACGATCGAACGCCGGAAAAGACAGATTGTAGGAAAAGAAAGAAGGTAGAAGAAGAAGAATGAACTAAACAACATCAAAACCTCACAGTCGCAGCGGAATAAAATATAATATATAGAACAGAACTTTACACAAAATGAAAACTATATATGTTTATATACAATACATCATCATCAGAGTATATCAATACAATCATCAATATCCAGTCAATCAGTCAATACAACAATCACAGCAGCGGAATAATACAAGTACGAGAAATACGTCTCGGACTCCAGCTCCTCTCCTGAGCTCCATAGCAACCTATCCTGTAATATACTCGGTCTGACCCGAGCATTATAATAAAATAACACCCGAGTCAGTCTGGAATACCAGCGCATCATAAATACACCCAATTGATTATTAAAGTTTCAAAAATCCTTTGAAAACAAAAGCATCTCGTAAGACCACGCCACAAATAAACATGTCGGGTTTTTACCTTACGATAGCCAAAACACTTTTTATAGAAATCCTCTGATATTATAATAGTGTCTATTTACAAATACTTATAAAATAGCCGAAATTGTTACATCTATTAAATTCCGGCATACTAGCCACAACGTGGGTAATACAAACAAAACTCGTACAAGGCACGTAGGGAGAATGGATTTCCAACGAATGACTAGGCACTGGGGTACCACCTATCACAGTACGTGGCCTAGATCACAGTACCGAGGAGTACGCCCGCTCCCCTGCAACACAAGGCCGGAATCATCCCTTACTGGATAATCCCAAGTAAAATCACCCCACGGTTGGGATCAGCAACCGCACCACTAAGCCGAAATAAAAGGGACATCTAGACAGGGATGACCTTACTCTCAAGTGGGGGCTACCCACGAAGCCTTGCTGCATAACCCCTGATTTTCAGTCATTCCCGGTTGATGAGGCTTGAGGCTAAACGATACCTTTATAGCACATATCCCTTAGAATGCCCATCGTCCACCTGACGATGTCACGAAAGCATTCGTCCATACAAGTCCGTCCCGGGTCCGAACGGAACCGAAGGCACTACTCCTACTACATCCATTTTGGAAATATCCTCAGGATTAGTAGCGACTAGCCCTTGCACTTCACTGCTCCATCTTCGACTCCGAACACGTTACACGAAACGTACAAACCGGATCAAAGTGGTATTCGAGTCTCCAGACCTAGAATCCCGGTATACGGAAACTCGATCCCGGTCTCTTCGAAACGATCAGCGCATTTGGCCAATATTGATAGTCGGTTATTTAACTATCAATTAACATCCACAAGCAACCATCACACAATAAATAATTTCCATATTATTTATTTTCTTCTAATATCTTTCAAAGAGATATTTTCACATTTTCAAAACTCGTTTGAAAACAATTTCCCAAAATTCTTCCTTTACAAGGTAAATCTCTTACCCTTTATTCCCATTGGGAATAACCAAGTATAAAACAATTTGCATTTAAAACAGTTAAAAATACTTATACTGAAATATACTTTAAAATATGAAAAATACTTCTATTTATTTACTCAAAAAAAATAAATTTAAAATATGCGAAGAAAACTAGTTATTAACACATAACTTTGATTTAAAAATAAGGGTTTTAGTTTAACTAAATTCAAAATAGCGTTATAAGAAGAAAAATACTAATTTTAACAACTTAAGCTAAACCAACTTTTAAATAAATCCATTTGTAAAAATAATTACTAATATACTCCCAAATTGTTACGGTATTAAAAATTATTAATTTATTTCTTTAAAAATAACGATTTCTTAAAAATACTTTTTTTAAAACGATTTAAAACTTAACCTTTAGTTAAATAAAATCTTTTTATAAACATTTACTTGGTTTTCCCAGGGAAACACTTTCCCATTCCAAAACATTCCAAAGTACTCTTTAATATAAATCCACTGATTTATTTCAAGTCAATTTATGATTCCAACATAAATTTCCAATTCCATACTTAACTATAACTTCCTCCGAAGTTAAATCACAATTTTTCATTTCCGGAAATTCATTTTTAACTATAGTTTAAACATTTTGGTGAATTTTCAATGGAACCCATATTTTCAATTTACTTAAATAAAATTCCAATGTAGAAAACGGAATTTTAAAAATATTCTATTAACACTTAAAATTGTACATTTATATTCGTAAGCTTCATTTCAACATATTTTTACTTTTCCGGATATCACTATTCATCATTAAATAAACCACTGTTATTTTACTCGATTTATAATTTCATAGAATTCATTCCAGAAAACTTATATTTCACATTCAACGATTGATAAATTTCCCACAATATTTAAAATCCCAAATTTACCAATTTACATTTTCCATTTCAAAACAGAATCCAATTTTTATATTCCTTTAAATTCCTTATTTAACAATTTCTTTAATTTCTTTTAAATCCCCAATTTATTCATTTATAATTTAATTCTGGAATTATAATTTATACCACAATTTCACAGAACAATTTAAAATTCCAGATTTATCAATCACAACATATAAACAGGTATCACTATCAATTATAAAATAATTGCTACATCGTGAGGAATCCAGTTGGATCCCTCCAACCTGTTTCTCCCTGCATCCACAAATATTAGCTCATTACAATATAAATATCAATCCAGACTGATAATAACAATTATATTCAGCCATCCACACAGATATTTAAATATCAACTATTTATAATGTCTAGCATCCAGATGTGAGTGAGAATAACTCACCTTGAGTTTTCGACGAGCGTTCGAAATTCAAATTAAACCGGACGACGTCCGATTTAACCCAAATTCCTACTTGCCCGGAATGAATCCGAATATGCTCCATTTCGTAGTGTTCGTCTCTGCGATTCCAGCGCTATCAGATTTGTCGAAATCTGATAATGTACGGAAAAGATATTAATTTTTAAAGTTTGAATAACAGTTTATTACAAATTTCTTTTATTTAATTTTACCCAAAACAATCGTGGCCCACGTTCCACACGAGATCGCAGCCCACTATCATCTTCTTCCCCGTACGCGTCTTCAGGGTTTTGGAACCCATCGTTCGAAACTAGGGCACCATACCGTGCCTTCCACCGTCACTATCATCTCGATCGGAGATGATCATCGCGACGCCCTTCGACAACCTCACCCACGCCTAGGAGGTAGCCAAACTCGAAATCCCCTAGCCCCCAGAATTTCCGCTCAAACATGCTTCGAACGGGACCAGTTTTCGCGTCCAAACGACCATATCAAGCGTGATCCTCCGTTGGATCTGGAGTACGTGACGAGATCTTCGATTCTTCAGTTAGGAGTTTCGCGAATTAACGCGTGGATAAGGGGATTTTGGAGGTGGAAGACGAATTGATGCCGGCCATTGAATGATAAAGGTGGCGGCTGGCAATTGTAACTAGGGTTTCGTTTAGTGAAAACGTATATTTATATAATTGTTTAATATTATTTTATTCTCGTTCCACTCCATTTATCACTTACGCATCGAACTCCAATCCACACGTTCCGACAGGCTATCCTGGGGTTTTTCCGCATTCCGGACACAATGTAACAGGTTTCGTAAGCTAATTCGATCGTATGCACAAGATACAGAATTAAACGATCAATTTAAAATTAAATCGGTTAAATCGATTTCGATGCGTTTCGAGCTGCCACGGTCACACGACAACTCCGATTGCTACGAAAATTGAAATCCGATAATAACTAACTATTACGGATCCAATGGAACTGGTTTCGTCGAATTCCGAGACTGCGCCCCGGAAAGCTATTCTAACTCGTCTATTTAATCAGACGATTTTCTGAAATTTACGAAAACGCTTAAAATTTCACTTTTAAAATTTTATTAACTTAACAATAAATCATATAAAATTTATAAACACATTTAAAATCATTCTGGCTCATTCTAGACCAAAATCTGATTAAATTGCATTTTAATAATATTAAATTCATTATTAAATTAATATAAACCCCAAATATTAATTTATCAACTTAAAAATTCCTCTAAAAGTCCAACAACATTATTTATGTCCAAATAGACTTTAAAATAAATTTTAAAACCATTTTATAGCTATTTACACCCAGATTCACCTTTTTATCCTAATCCCGAATATTTAATTATATTTTTTTCCATTAATCAAATTCAACCAGGATTACTATAATTAAAAATTATAGCTTATTACATTAATTGAACCCGAATCCATTCATTTCAAAATCAATTAAGAATCCACATTAACATTTAAAACGAATTAAATGTCCAAAAATCTGGCAGCCAAAATCTGGGATGTTACATTCCTCCCCCCTTATAAAAATTTCGTCCTCGAAATTTGCTAAGGTAGAAAATACTCTCCAACCCATTTACTTATCCAATTGGCTTAGTTAAAAGCTTTATATTCACTTTCCAAAATCCTTTAGCCCAAACCCAAACTCAATTGCTACATTTACTCTAAGCCTTCATTTTAACTTTATTTCAAAATAACTTCCCAAGTTAACAAATTTTTCCAAAAACCCCAAAAAATTTCTAACTCCCAAAATTTTTGGAAAATTTTGGCGGAGTCTCCTTTATACGGAGGAGCTTCTGCGATATCGCAGGATACACAAATATATATACCTCGGCTCACATGGCCGGAAACCAAAATATATCCCAATATATATATCATTTTCCCAATTATATTTGCATAGGCGTACCTTTTAAGCAAATTTAAATAGCGAGCGGCTAATATAACGCATATACGCGCTCCAACTCTCTCGAACGCCTTCCGTACCTGTACTAGACTCAAGCAAACTCATCAGTTTCAAGATATGAGCATTTTCATAATATTTCCAATACAAATGCAACCCAAACATATTCATTGCATAACCAATCCAAGCAATTTCATCATTTAACAATGTTAACCATCTTTTCAACAATCCAAAGATTTCAATCATCTTTTAATCACTTATTCAAGTCTACTTCATTTTATTTCACTTGAATGCCTTAAATTCAAGTTTTCAATCACCTTTCAAGTTACTTATTCAAGTCCAACTATTTTATTTCATTTGAATGCTTTAAATTCAAGTTCACTACATACAATTCATATTTATCTCAACCAATTCATTTCCACTTCAATATGATTACATATGCCTTCCTTACATTTCTTTATTTCAACTTACATTCCCAATTTGATTTACAATCAAATTTTATTTTAAACTTGAAACATTTGCATTTCAGTTATGATCCATTTCCATTCATATGCAAACATTACTCATTAAGAGGTCAATTCATTCCTATTGATTCAAAATCAATTTCATTTGCTATTCTTAACCAATTCACTTGCATTCATATACAAAACTCTTTGAATTGGGTTCCCATTCATATCAATTTATTCACAATTCAATTCCAATTGCTTTTAAACACTCAATTGCAAATACATGCAAATTTCCACGCCATTCAAGCAAAACAATTGCCACTTAAGCTTATCACCATTTAAAATTATTTCCAACTTGGATTCATATAAATTTTATTCCATTACAAGGTTCACAAGCCAAATATTTTCTCTTTCCAATGTAATTGTTAAATTACATTTTCCTTACATCTTTATTTCCATTAACCAAATTCAAGTTTATATTAATATCATTCGATCCTGGGTTATATTCAACTCATACATTCTTAATTTACCACAATAATTAATGAATATCATTTCACTTTCAATTCAATTTTATTATCCAACAAATTCCATTCAAATTTCTTAATAAAGCTCATCCACAATCATTTGTTTCTTTCAATTTGCTTAAGTAGTTTCACAATATTACCATTATCTATTTAATTTTATTTCCATCTGATTCTCATTCAACCAATTTCAATTCCTTTACAACTTTAATGCTCTTTGTTTATTTATCCAATCCATGTACAAATTTATTTTATTAACAAAAAGACCATTTAAATTATTTCTCTCATTTGAATTTACCTACAATTCAAACCATCACTATTATAATCTAATCCCATTATACATTCTCACTTCCAACATTTATTACCAAACTTAAATTTCATTCAACAACTGGATTTTTTTCCTTACTTTCTACATTTTGACCAAACTATCAAAATTCTATTTATTGCAATACAAACTCCATTTAATTTAGCTTACACAAGATTTATTTCCAAACAATCATTTTGGATTTAATTGAGTAAGCATTTACTTCATTCAACATCACTTCAACTAAATTAAATTTCCATTTAATTAAATTCTTATCCAAATTTAATTCAAGGTTAACTAGATTATATATGCATTTTCAATTTAATTCCTTTCCAGAATTAATTCAAGTTCGTCTAAATTTTATTTAGCCCACCTGAATTTAAACCATTTCCTTTACTACTTTAAATAAGAATTTAATTACATTCATTCTTATTCATAAGACAATAGAAATTTTAATATTCAGCTTAATTCCATCTTAGTCGAACTTAAACCAAATTTAATTTAATCTTAATTCTCCATATCCAAGTTCAACTTATTTACTAACTTCAGTTCACTTACCTCTTTTATATTTTATAATTGTTTCACCTTACTTTGCATTCCATTTAAAATTAAGTTCGAATTCACCATTCCATTTATTATTTCCATTTGTGATTATAATTCCATTTTACTTGAGTTAAAATAAAATCTTCCATTCTCAAGTTCTCCAACTTATTTACTTGTAAGTTTATATTGCTCATTTCAAACCAATCCACATTTTTATAATCACAATGTCAAATCTTAACACTTAATAGCTTAAGAATATGAATTCATTTGCACAATCATAAGCATTTACATTTCACCGTTATCTCAACTTCCATTTAATTCCAATTCATTTAGATTTAATTTCATTTCAAATTCTCAATTCTATTTAACTTATCATAAGTTAAATCCAGATATATTCCATTCACCTTCATTTATTCAAAGTAAATTTACATTCCCTATATACTCAATTCTTCTTTAAATCAACTTTCCTTTATAAGTTATATAGTTGAATCATTTCAACTTTCACATTTTTACTTTAAAATAGAATTTCCAGAATTCAATTTACCCGGATTTATTTCAAAACCAATTTGAAATAAAAATCAACACATTTCTCTTTTGATATTCAAATCAAATACCAAATTCCAAAACAAACTGCTTTTACCCATAACAATTTCTTTTTTTGAAAATTCCAAAATCATTGGTTTTCCAAACAAGTCCAAACAATGTCATAACCAACTATTTTGGTAGCAATCCATCACTTTAGAAACTCGAAAATGAATTCTAATGATGTGGCCAGCATCATCAGGATTATTTTCCAGCGACTGAAGTGAGTTCAATGCTTTCCACTTCCAAAATCCACCTCAAAACAATTTCTATTCAAAAATATTTCCCCAAAATATACTCCATTCGTACAAATGCTTTTGAAAACATTTCTAACATTTCCACAAAGTCAAACTCCCAAAACTTTGTTTAATTCCATTTGAAATCCCTTTCAAAATTTCCGGGGTAAAAATTCCGGTTTAAATCAAATTTCAATTTCACTTCTTCTTATTTAAACATATTCAATCAATTCCATTTGGTTATAAACCCTTTTAATATTTTAAATTCTTATTTGCTTAGAAATAATTTCAAATTTTAGAACATACTTCAATTTCTTATTTGATTATAGAAGAAACAACCAAACAAGCACCCAATACATATAATAATTTAGAAAAATTATTTCTTTTTATATCAAAATACAAATTTGGGTAAAATTATTTCATTTACCCACTTTAAAAATAATACTATGTCGGTTTATCTTGTTTAAGAGTTTAGAAACCCCTATCGATACGGTTGTACTTCCCGCACCGACTAGAATTCATAAACACTCAACCGATAAGTCAACACAGTATAAAAACAATTTTATATCCACTAACAAGTACGCTCTCATAGCTATTATTACACTCAACTCATAATAGAGTACTATTGACTCTATTTAAAATGAGTAAATTTACCCACCAAAGCCTAGGTTGTCGCCAATCTAAGCTCTGATACCAAGTGTGACGACCCGCCCTTCTCGACCCTCGAAAATCGACACAGAATACTCAACAGTATAATATGCCGACGATCGAACGCCGGAAAAGACAGATTGTAGGAAAAGAAAGAAGGTAGAAGAAGAAGAATGAACTAAACAACATCAAAACCTCACAGTCGCAGCGGAATAAAATATAATATATAGAACAGAACTTTACACAAAATGAAAACTATATATGTTTATATACAATACATCATCATCAGAGTATATCAATACAATCATCAATATCCAGTCAATCAGTCAATACAACAATCACAGCAGCGGAATAATACAAGTACGAGAAATACGTCTCGGACTCCAGCTCCTCTCCTGAGCTCCATAGCAACCTATCCTGTA
Organism: Allium fistulosum; assembly: GCA_030737815.1. Lineage (NCBI taxonomy): Eukaryota > Viridiplantae > Streptophyta > Magnoliopsida > Asparagales > Amaryllidaceae > Allium > Allium fistulosum. Next base: position 873,061,135 of record CM060907.1, on the reverse strand, counting down.
ATATACTCGGTCTGACCCGAGCATTATAATAAAATAACACCCGAGTCAGTCTGGAATACCAGCGCATCATAAATACACCCAATTGATTATTAAAGTTTCAAAAATCCTTTGAAAACAAAAGCATCTCGTAAGACCACGCCACAAATAAACATGTCGGGTTTTTACCTTACGATAGCCAAAACACTTTTTATAGAAATCCTCTGATATTATAATAGTGTCTATTTACAAATACTTATAAAATAGCCGAAATTGTTACATCTATTAAATTCCGGCATACTAGCCACAACGTGGGTAATACAAACAAAACTCGTACAAGGCACGTAGGGAGAATGGATTTCCAACGAATGACTAGGCACTGGGGTACCACCTATCACAGTACGTGGCCTAGATCACAGTACCGAGGAGTACGCCCGCTCCCCTGCAACACAAGGCCGGAATCATCCCTTACTGGATAATCCCAAGTAAAATCACCCCACGGTTGGGATCAGCAACCGCACCACTAAGCCGAAATAAAAGGGACATCTAGACAGGGATGACCTTACTCTCAAGTGGGGGCTACCCACGAAGCCTTGCTGCATAACCCCTGATTTTCAGTCATTCCCGGTTGATGAGGCTTGAGGCTAAACGATACCTTTATAGCACATATCCCTTAGAATGCCCATCGTCCACCTGACGATGTCACGAAAGCATTCGTCCATACAAGTCCGTCCCGGGTCCGAACGGAACCGAAGGCACTACTCCTACTACATCCATTTTGGAAATATCCTCAGGATTAGTAGCGACTAGCCCTTGCACTTCACTGCTCCATCTTCGACTCCGAACACGTTACACGAAACGTACAAACCGGATCAAAGTGGTATTCGAGTCTCCAGACCTAGAATCCCGGTATACGGAAACTCGATCCCGGTCTCTTCGAAACGATCAGCGCATTTGGCCAATATTGATAGTCGGTTATTTAACTATCAATTAACATCCACAAGCAACCATCACACAATAAATAATTTCCATATTATTTATTTTCTTCTAATATCTTTCAAAGAGATATTTTCACATTTTCAAAACTCGTTTGAAAACAATTTCCCAAAATTCTTCCTTTACAAGGTAAATCTCTTACCCTTTATTCCCATTGGGAATAACCAAGTATAAAACAATTTGCATTTAAAACAGTTAAAAATACTTATACTGAAATATACTTTAAAATATGAAAAATACTTCTATTTATTTACTCAAAAAAAATAAATTTAAAATATGCGAAGAAAACTAGTTATTAACACATAACTTTGATTTAAAAATAAGGGTTTTAGTTTAACTAAATTCAAAATAGCGTTATAAGAAGAAAAATACTAATTTTAACAACTTAAGCTAAACCAACTTTTAAATAAATCCATTTGTAAAAATAATTACTAATATACTCCCAAATTGTTACGGTATTAAAAATTATTAATTTATTTCTTTAAAAATAACGATTTCTTAAAAATACTTTTTTTAAAACGATTTAAAACTTAACCTTTAGTTAAATAAAATCTTTTTATAAACATTTACTTGGTTTTCCCAGGGAAACACTTTCCCATTCCAAAACATTCCAAAGTACTCTTTAATATAAATCCACTGATTTATTTCAAGTCAATTTATGATTCCAACATAAATTTCCAATTCCATACTTAACTATAACTTCCTCCGAAGTTAAATCACAATTTTTCATTTCCGGAAATTCATTTTTAACTATAGTTTAAACATTTTGGTGAATTTTCAATGGAACCCATATTTTCAATTTACTTAAATAAAATTCCAATGTAGAAAACGGAATTTTAAAAATATTCTATTAACACTTAAAATTGTACATTTATATTCGTAAGCTTCATTTCAACATATTTTTACTTTTCCGGATATCACTATTCATCATTAAATAAACCACTGTTATTTTACTCGATTTATAATTTCATAGAATTCATTCCAGAAAACTTATATTTCACATTCAACGATTGATAAATTTCCCACAATATTTAAAATCCCAAATTTACCAATTTACATTTTCCATTTCAAAACAGAATCCAATTTTTATATTCCTTTAAATTCCTTATTTAACAATTTCTTTAATTTCTTTTAAATCCCCAATTTATTCATTTATAATTTAATTCTGGAATTATAATTTATACCACAATTTCACAGAACAATTTAAAATTCCAGATTTATCAATCACAACATATAAACAGGTATCACTATCAATTATAAAATAATTGCTACATCGTGAGGAATCCAGTTGGATCCCTCCAACCTGTTTCTCCCTGCATCCACAAATATTAGCTCATTACAATATAAATATCAATCCAGACTGATAATAACAATTATATTCAGCCATCCACACAGATATTTAAATATCAACTATTTATAATGTCTAGCATCCAGATGTGAGTGAGAATAACTCACCTTGAGTTTTCGACGAGCGTTCGAAATTCAAATTAAACCGGACGACGTCCGATTTAACCCAAATTCCTACTTGCCCGGAAGGAATGCGAATATGCTACATTTCGTAGTGTTCGTCTCTGCGATTCCAGCGCTATCAGATTTGTCGAAATCTGATAATGTACGGAAAAGATATTAATTTTTAAAGTTTGAATAACAGTTTATTACAAATTTCTTTTATTTAATTTTACCCAAAACAATCGTGGCCCACGTTCCACACGAGATCGCAGCCCACTATCATCTTCTTCCCCGTACGCGTCTTCAGGGTTTTGGAACCCATCGTTCGAAACTAGGGCACCATACCGTGCCTTCCACCGTCACTATCATCTCGATCGGAGATGATCATCGCGACGCCCTTCGACAACCTCACCCACGCCTAGGAGGTAGCCAAACTCGAAATCCCCTAGCCCCCAGAATTTCCGCTCAAACATGCTTCGAACGGGACCAGTTTTCGCGTCCAAACGACCATATCAAGCGTGATCCTCCGTTGGATCTGGAGTACGTGACGAGATCTTCGATTCTTCAGTTAGGAGTTTCGCGAATTAACGCGTGGATAAGGGGATTTTGGAGGTGGAAGACGAATTGATGCCGGCCATTGAATGATAAAGGTGGCGGCTGGCAATTGTAACTAGGGTTTCGTTTAGTGAAAACGTATATTTATATAATTGTTTAATATTATTTTATTCTCGTTCCACTCCATTTATCACTTACGCATCGAACTCCAATCCACACGTTCCGACAGGCTATCCTGGGGTTTTTCCGCATTCCGGACACAATGTAACAGGTTTCGTAAGCTAATTCGATCGTATGCACAAGATACAGAATTAAACGATCAATTTAAAATTAAATCGGTTAAATCGATTTCGATGCGTTTCGAGCTGCCACGGTCACACGACAACTCCGATTGCTACGAAAATTGAAATCCGATAATAACTAACTATTACGGATCCAATGGAACTGGTTTCGTCGAATTCCGAGACTGCGCCCCGGAAAGCTATTCTAACTCATCTATTTAATCAGACGATTTTCTGAAATTTACGAAAACGCTTAAAATTTCTCTTTTAAAATTTTATTAACTTAACAATAAATCATATAAAATTTATAAACACATTTAAAATCATTCTGGCTCATTCTAGACCAAAATCTGATTAAATTGCATTTTAATAATATTAAATTCATTATTAAATTAATATAAACCCCAAATATTAATTTATCAACTTAAAAATTCCTCTAAAAGTCCAACAACATTATTTATGTCCAAATAGACTTTAAAATAAATTTTAAAACCATTTTATAGCTATTTACACCCAGATTCACCTTTTTATCCTAATCCCGAATATTTAATTATATTTTTTTCCATTAATCAAATTCAACCAGGATTACTATAATTAAAAATTATAGCTTATTACATTAATTGAACCCGAATCCATTCATTTCAAAATCAATTAAGAATCCACATTAACATTTAAAACGAATTAAATGTCCAAAAATCTGGCAGCCAAAATCTGGGATGTTACATTTTCACTCGCATGGATCTTTCAGATTCTCAAAGAGTTCGAGGTGTAGCCAGTCAGTTGCAGGATAGGACCTTAACTGGTATATTCTATTGGAGGTAGACATGGCCGAGGAACTGCTTACGTGGGCTTTATTCGTACAGAGATTTAAGCAGATGTTTCAATCAGAGGCAGAGCGAGAGGCGATGGCTAGGAGATTCATTTATCTCAGGCAGGATCATATGTCAGTCATGGAGTATATGGCAACATTTGAGGCGATGTCCAAGTATGGCCTAGACTTTATTAATACTCCGAGAAAGAAGAACCAGAATTTTATTTATGGACTAAGTAAGCCGTTGAGGAATGATTTGTTGCTTTAGTTAGAGGTATCTTTCGAGTCTCTAGTGGATTCAACACTTCGCTTTAAGGAGGCAGAAAAGGATAGTGATGGAGTTAAAGCTGCTCAAGCTCAATCAAGTCTTCTCAAAAGAGGAAGCAATCTTAGAATAAAGGAAAGTAGGGATTTCAAGGCAAGAAAAGCAAGGGTGGTGGTTTTGGTTTTGGCTTTCCTCCAGGTGCATGTTATAATTGCGGAGAGCAAGGTCATTTTATTAGAGATTGCCCTAAACCTCGACAGAAACCTCCTACATCTTCTACACCTTCTGGTATGGTCTGCCGTTATTATAAGAACCGGGGCACAAAGTTTCATCTTGTCCAATTTTAAAACAGAAAGAGAAAGGTCAGATGAATGTGGTTGGTTCAACAGGTGGCACAGCTCAGCAACAACAGAAGCGAGGTATATCTCCTTTTTTTAGAGGGCTTGATTTTATTTAGAGGTTTATAAATACGGGTTCTCTTCAATATAGGCACCTCACATTCATTTGGATTGTAGGACTTCATGGATACTACTTCTTGAATTTTGTTTGTCTTGTCACTTCTATAAGAATTGCAAATCCTATTTGTAACGACCCAGAATTTTTGATAATAAAAATTCGAATATTTAAGTGATTTTAAATATTAATAAATGGAATTTAGAAGTCGAATGATTCATTTTTCGAATATTGAATTTAATTTGATAATTTAATCGATAAATTAAATAGTGAAATTCCAGAGATAATTGAAAATCGAGCTTAAAATGATTTAAATTGATTAGGGAAATTTTATTTAATCATACTGGAGTTATAGAAATATTATAGAACTTTTAAAATTGAATTTGAAGTTAATATGTGAAAATTAAATATTTTAATATTTAATTATCGACTGTAAAAATAGCCAATTTTCGAACAGTCTCAGAATTGAACGAGACCAGTTCCATTGGATCCGTAATAGTTAGTTATTATCGGATTTCAATTTTTGTATCAATCGGAGTTATTGTTTGACCGTGGCAGCTCGAAACGCATCGATATCGTTTTAATTTTAAATCGTCGAGTTAAAATAGTCATTTTTCAAAAAGTCTCGGATTTCGACGAAACCAGTTTCATCGGATCCGTAATGTGATATTATTGTAAGATTTCAAATTTCATAATTTTTGGATTTACCATTTGGCCGGTACGAATCAAAACGCCTCGAAATCGATTTAAATCGGTTTAATTTTAAATCGATCGTTTTGCTCCGTATCTCGCACAGATGTCCGAATTAGCTTTCGAAACACGTTCCATTGTGTTCGGAACGTGGGGTAAACCTTACGAACGCCAGGCGGCACGTGTGATTTGAAGATCGTTTGAAAAAGTCATTTTAAATGAATTTAATATTATTATCTACGTATATATATATACACGTGATAACAAACGAAACCCTATTTCTCTTCAGCCCTGGCCGCCACTTACTTTATCAATGGCCGAAAACTTCGTTCCTTCTTCCATTAATTTTTCACAATCCGTTAAAAATTATCAAAATCCTCCAACACGAAGATTGCAGAGCATCTCGAGCTTGATAGATCCGTACGGTGGAGTTGGTTATCGTTGACCATAGATGGAGAATCTTAGCCGCGTTGGGCTGCAGTTCGAACACGTTTTTCGTGCTAAGGGCTCGACCGAGCTCGTTCGTGTTCAAGGCGTAGGTGGGGATTGCAGATGGCTTCGTTTTGGTGGTCGTTGATCGACTTGGAGACAATCGTGGTGGTCGCGTCGTTTAGGGTTTAAGGCGGCGACGTGGGTTTCGTTACCTGGGGAGTTTCGCGTGTGGAGGGAAGATGAAGATCATGGCCCAGATTTGTTGGTTCAAAAACGAAGGGTCTGGATTGGATTTAGGTTATAAAATATAAAAAGAAATTGATTTATTATCTTATTTTAAATTGTACGATGTTTAAAATGTTGTATCTTGTTCATACATTATCAGAAAATGACGAAACGAAGTGCGTTGGAATCGTATTTGCGAATACTTCGCGATGCAACTGGATTTAAGTCGTTTGGAGCTAGTTTGAATTTCGGGTAAAATTAAACGCGTGTTTAATTTTATTCGAAACAAACGCTGAAATCAGAATTAAAATCAAGGTGAGATCTTCTCACTCAAATTGAATGTGGAATTTTTGCAGTTATTGATTGTGTTAATTGCTATTGAATGTGATATTAGATATTATAGGATATATCTATATATAGCAATATATACATATTGGCATATGTATATATTGGATTGATTGATTCCCGCCTCGTATAGCGGATGAGACCCTATTGCGCCGTTAGTAAGCGGATTATTTTTATAAAACCCATATACCGCGATAATTCCGTACTGGAGCGGAATTGGTATTGTGCTAACATCTTTGGATGCAGGGAAGCAGGTTGGAGGGATCCAACTGGATTCCTCACCAGTAGTTATTTATTTACAGATATTGATGTATATTCTGTTATCATATTGATATATGATATTGACTGTTGTGATGGACTGATTGGTGTTGTTGCATCATCGGATTCAGTTTTGAAATGTAAAAATAACGACTTTTAATTTAAAAGGGTTTTTAAAGTGATTTTCGAGAATATACGTTTTATGGAATTTTTGAATCGATTTATAAACGTAAAATTTTAAAGTTATAAAAGTTATAATTTTTAGTGAAATATAACCGAAGTGTCGTTTTTGAAATAAAAGTCGATTTATTTATAAAATGGTTTAAGTTGGAATTTTTCGAATAACTATAAACGATTTGTATAGAAAGATTTATAAAATTGATATTTCATAAATCAAAATATTGGACTTATAAAATGAATTTTATAAGTGTTAAAAAAGAAGTATAAATGGATTTCATAAGTGAATGAAATTAATAGATTGATAACGTGAAGTTATAAAGTGAACAGATGTTGTAGAATAAAAGATTTATAAGAAATTTACTGATAAATTAGATTTTTGCACTTAGATGGGATATAAATAGAAATTGCTAAATGAAACAATTTCATAAGTCGAAATTGTTATAAAGTATAAAAGTGATTTATAAACATTGTTTTATAAATCCGAAATCACTTATTTTGATGAGTGAATTATAGAAGTCAATAAAAAGGAATCTATAAATCAAAGTGTTATGGAATATAAAAAGGTGAATTTATAAACGTTGTTTTATAAATTCGAAATCAATTGGATTTGATAAATTAAAATGTTAAAGAAGATATATTCGCGATTTTGGATAGCGAATTATTATTGAAATAAAATGTGTAGAAAATAGTGAAATGTAATTAGTGAAGTATATTCACGATTTTGGACAGTGAATATATTGTTAAGTAAAATGGATATGGTTTTGGAAAAGTGATATTTGAAATGAAGTTAATTGTTTTAAAAGATGTTTTAAAACGTGTTAAGTATCGAATACATAGATTTCAACATTCATTGTTGAAATAGACGTTTCGAGAAATAAGGAAATGATGGACTATAACACTGTTGTTATAGTAAATGATTTTTCGAAAGAAAATGTTTTATATAGTATTGGGATTTATATATCTATCTTAATTCCGAATCCCTATACTAGTGATTTTGAGTCGTCGTAATGATGTTTTACGTAACATTCGTTTTGACTCAAATAAATGTTGTTATAGTAATGGTTTCCTTAAAGAATGAATATATACTTAATATTGTTTTAAGTATATCGAATATTTTCAATGTTGAAAATAAATGATTTGTGAATTACTTATTTTTAAATAAGTATGGAAATGCTTTTCCAATATGAAATGAACTGTTTTGAGATTTTATCTTTAAAGATAAATTGAAATGTGGAAATTGATTTGAAATTGTTTTCAAATGGTTAAGTGTGGAAATTTTATATCTAGTAAAAGATATTTTTGAAGATGAAATAATTTGGAAAATTATTTGGAATCTGATGATGTTGCGCATCTTTATTGATAGTTAAATAACCGACTATCAATAATTACCTTGAGTAGGTATTTGTTGTGAATTGGATGAATTTGAATGCCACACTTATTTTTGAATAATCGCTCACTATTCGGGTTAGCCGGGAAAGGACCATGGGGTCGTATAACCCATTCCGAATATGTGATACGTCGTTATGAATTGCATTTGAAGACCGGTGTTGAAGACCGGATATTTTTGAAAACGGAAGGATTACCGTCGAGTTACTCTACATCGGCTGATCTCCGGTTTAGAGGTTATTATCACCCTTAGTGATGGGAAGTCCTGATGTGATTGAAAATTATCCGGATATGCAAGGGCTTCGTGAGAAGTGCCTTCGGTTCTGTTCGATCCCGGAACAGACTTGTATGGATTGTGTGTCTGACGTTACAATTTAAGATATAAAGCTGATTTCTTTCAAATACATTTCTGTTGGTGGCGGAGAATTTATTCTCTTAGCTTAACACCCTTCTCTGAGACGTACGAGCTCAGAGGTTATGTAGTTGAAATTTATCAGCGATATATCCCAATTTGGTAACGTGGCATACTGAGTGTTGCTGTGAAATGATCAGTGTTTGGTCATTTGTGATATGATCATTTGTTTGATCTTATATCTTTGTGATCATAGGTTGATCATTTTGTTTGACCCGAAGCAGGGCTTTTTGAGAAAGCGTAGCTTTGTGGACGAGACTTCATCGAGCCTCACACCCCGGAAATGGTCGAAACAGGAAGGATGCGGCAAGGTTCTAGGGAGTAGCGCCCCTTAGTGTATGTCATTCCTTCTGGATAAAGGTGGTATCATGGTATGGAGCCCAGATACTTAACCTCTGTGGTTGCTGCACAGTTATTATTACTTTGTGGTTTGTTGGAAATCGGGGATCCTCGGGAAGATCGGTGACGATCGGGGGATGGCATACGCGTGTCAGTAGTTACCTATTTTTGCAGAGGTAACCCGGCCTTGTGTTGGCAGAGATCTAACCGTAACGTTAGTTTCTCGGGTCGTCTATTCCAGGGACGTACCCATCGTGGATAGGAAGTTCCTTAGCCTGACCATTTGTTGGAAATCCAAAGAAACAATACGTGACTTGTACGGTTTTAGTTGTAGAACCTATCATTCACTTATGGTGGCACCCCACTGTTTGGATGGTAGCTATAGTAGGCATAGTTCGAAATGTCTATGCTGGCTAAGATTAATATTATATTTTCGAAATGTTTTCTACACTATGCACTAATAATAATATCAAAATGATTTGATTTTGCGTAGTAAGCATCTTTGACTATCATAAGAAGAAATCTCCTCCAAGTCTGCGTTTGCATTGTGTGTGTGGCGGGAGGTCTTATGGTAGTTTCATTTTCCAAAAGCATTTCGAATTGACTTTAAAATTATTTTGTTGCTATAAAGAATAATTGTTTTACGATCTCACACCAGTCACCATGACTGACTCGGAGTTTATTGTTTCCCTTCTAAACTCTGGGTGCCCACCAATTTCCACACGGGCAGCCTAGAGTTATGTTATCAGGATATTCTGGATATTCTGGAGCTTTGGAAGCAAGCTGGATGGCGAGACGTAGTATTTGTATCTGATAGTATTTATTCCGCTGTGTATTCTGTATGAGGACAAGTTTATATAACTGTCCATTGTTGTTTCTTGACTCTGATGATTGATGTATGTATAAAATGATATAGTTCTTTGTTTTAAAAGACTAGTAATTATCTATTGTATATTGTTCCGCTGCGATATGTGAGATTCTAATATTGTTTTTCTGTTTCTTCTCTTGTTCTGTTGATTGTTCTTCTTTCTTTTTCTTCTATCTTCTTCTTCTTCTACTTTTTCTTTCTTTCTAAAACCCTCACCATTGGAGTTTCCGGCATTCGATTTCTCGGCAGTCGATAAAGTGAGTATCGATGTCGAATTTTCGAAAGTCGAAAAATCTGGTACGTGACAGCGTGGTATCAGAGCATATGGTTAAGCGACAACCCTGCTCTGTTGGGTGTTACTCATTAGAGATAGAGTCAGTAGTACTCTAGAATGAGTTGAGTGTAATAATAGATACGAGCGCGTATTTGTTAGTTAATATAAAATTGTTTTATATTGTGATGATTGATTTGTTGAGTGGTATATGGATTCTGGTCGGTATTGTCCGTACAACTTTATCGATAGGGATCTCTAAACACTTATATAGAACAATTCGGCACGATATTGTTTTAAAATTGGGTTAATGAAATAATTTTACCTTGATTATATTTTGTATATAAAGAAATAATTTTTCAGAATTATTAAAGTATATATATGAATTGGTTGTTTGGTTGTTAAAATGTATATATATACAAGTTAATTAAAGTTGTTTGAATAAGTTAAATAAAACAACAATTGTGAAAGAGTAAATTGTATAAACCAATGAATTATAAAGATGAAGTTATAATTAATATGATTTACAATTGTGGAATAATCTTATATATATAAAGTGAAGTTATATAAGTAAAAGATTTGTAATTGTGATTTATAATCTGAAATAAAATTCCAGAGAAGTGTTTTGAAAGGATTTGATATTTTGGAAAAATGTTTTAGAGTGATGAAAGCTCTAAACTCTTTTCAGGTCGCTGGAAAATAATCCTGATGATGATGGCCACATCATTAGAATTCATTTTCGGGTTTCTAAAAGAGGAATTGCTGCCAGAATATTTTAAATAAAAGTTGATTGGGAAATTTTGGATTTTGTTTTGGGAATTCAAAAGATAAATTTGAACAGATTTCAAAATAGTTTTAAAAGATTGAAAAGACTCTGGAATTGAATGGATTGATAACTTATATAATTTAAATTCTGATAGAATAAATTTAACTTAAAGGATGAAGTTAAATTAAAGTAAGTATAAGTGAATCAATTAAATCTAAGTTGAGATTGTGGAATATGAAATCTGGATTTAATATGAATTTTGAATAAGTGAAGAAATTTGACCTTGGTAAAAGTTAAATAGGATTAAAATTTGAATTTGGATTTATAAGTGGAAACTTAAGTTAAGTTAAACAAATGATGTTTAATTGGAATATAACTTAAGTAATGTTGAACGAAGTTGATTTTGATATCAAAGTAAATTAATAAAGGGAATTTATTAAATGAATGTGAACTTGAGTTATATAAATGAAATTCAACTTTATTTGTTAAATGAATTAGCAATTGAATTGAATAAATGGATTGGATGTTAATCAATCTAATGTGAAGTATTGATATGAAATAATGAATATAAGTGTTAATTCATTAAAAGCCAATGAAATTGAGAAATTAAATAAATTGAATGGAAGTCAATTTAATTTAAAAGTGTTGAACCAAATCGAATGTAAAATTTATAATTTGGTTGTGTTGAATATACATTGGTTGTTATTTGATTGTTAGTTGATTGTGTATAAAAATTCATTAAGTATTAATGAAATTGAATTAGCAAATTGGAAAGCTATGTGATTAAATTCAAATTGGAAGTGAACGAATGTGAATTAGTGAATGTAAACTAATTGAATTGAAAGAGAATGTTGATTAAATCCAATGTAAATGAATCGAATATGATTTAAAATTGAAAACCAATTCAATGAATGTTAATGAGAAGTGAATCTATATTGATTTGGTTATGAAGTTGTTGGATGATAGTTGGATGATTGTTTGATGGTTGCATTGTTGCTTTTGAATGCATTGTTATGTTAGCATATGTAGTTATGTTGCTATACGATGTATATTGATTTTATTTTCATATCTAGATGTTCTCATATGTTTGATTGAGTGTTTAGTAGGTGCGGATGGCGTTTGCTTCGCATTTGGAGCTCGCTTTCGCGCTATATTAGTTGTATACGCTCGCTAATAATATATAAGGTACATATCTCGGATTAAATATCGTACTTTTACACTTTTTCCCTACGGGATGCCTCATCACTTGATGAGATGTATATTTGTGATATATATATACTGTCATTTTTTTTTCGGACCGAACCGCGCAAAGGAGGCTATGGCGAATTTTTTCGAAAATTTAAGGCGTTAGAATATTTTTGAGAAAATTGGAAATTTTGAAAAGATTTGAAAACTTAGTAAAGTTTTTGTAAGAAGTTTAACTATGAATTTTGGAAAAGTTAAACACTTAAGAGGTTTGTAAATCTAATTTGAACGGTTTATTTTGGAAAGTTAACGGATTTTGTATCTTCTTCTTGCTCGGTAATTTCGAGGACGAAATTCTTTTAAGGAGGGAAGTCTGTAACGACCCAGAATTTTTGATAATAAAAATTCGAATATTTAAGTGATTTTAAATATTAATAAATGGAATTTAGAAGTCGAATGATTCATTTTTCGAATATTGAATTTAATTTGATAATTTAATCGATAAATTAAATAGTGAAATTCCAGAGATAATTGAAAATCGAGCTTAAAATGATTTAAATTGATTAGGGAAATTTTATTTAATCATACTGGAGTTATAGAAATATTATAGAACTTTTAAAATTGAATTTGAAGTTAATATGTGAAAATTGAATATTTTAATATTTAATTATCGACTGTAAAAATAGCCAATTTTCGAACAGTCTCAGAATTGAACGAGACTAGTTCCATTGGATCCGTAATAGTTAGTTATTATCGGATTTCAATTTTCGTATCAATCGGAGTTATTGTTTGACCGTGGCAGCTCGAAACGCATCGATATCGTTTTAATTTTAAATCGTCGAGTTAAAATAGTCATTTTTCAAAAAGTCTCGGATTTCGACGAAACCAGTTTCATCGGATCCGTAATGTGATATTATTGTAAGATTTCAAATTTCATAATTTTTGGATTTACCATTTGGCCGGTACGAATCAAAACGCCTCGAAATCGATTTAAATCGGTTTAATTTTAAATCGATCGTTTTGCTTCGTATCTCGCACAGATGTCCGAATTAGCTTTCGAAACACGTTCCATTATGTTCGGAACGTGGGGTAAACCTTACGAACGCCAGGAGGCACGTGTGATTTGAAGATCGTTTGAAAAAGTCATTTTAAATGAATTTAATATTATTATCTACGTATATATATATACACGTGATAACAAACGAAACCCTATTTCTCTTCAGCCCTGGCCGCCACTTACTTTATCAATGGCCGAAAACTTCGTTCCTTCTTCCATTAATTTTTCACAATCCGTTAAAAATTATCAAAATCCTCCAACACGAAGATTGTAGAGCATCTCGAGCTTGATAGATCCGTACGGTGGAGTTGGTTATCGTTGACCATAGATGGAGAATCTTAGCCGCGTTGGGCTGCAGTTCGAACACGTTTTTCGTGCTAAGGGCTCGACCGAGCTCGTTCGTGTTCAAGGCGTAGGTGGGGATTGCAGATGGCTTCGTTTTGGTGGTCGTTGATCGACTTGGAGACAATCGTGGTGGTCGCGTCGTTTAGGGTTTAAGGCGGCGATGTGGGTTTCGTTACCTGGGGAGTTTCGCGTGTGGAGGGAAGATGAAGATCACGGCCCAGATTTGTTGGTTCAAAAACGAAGGGTCTGGATTGGATTTAGGTTATAAAATATAAAAAGAAATTGATTTATTATCTTATTTTAAATTGTACGATGTTTAAAATGTTGTATCTTGTTCATACATTATCAGAAAATGACGAAACGAAGTGCGTTGGAATCGTATTTGCGAATACTTCGCGATGCAACTGGATTTAAGTCGTTTGGAGCTAGTTTGAATTTCGGGTAAAATTAAACGCGTGTTTAATTTTATTCGAAACAAACGCTGAAATCAGAATTAAAATCAAGGTGAGATCTTCTCACTCAAATTGAATGTGGAATTTTTGCAGTTATTGATTGTGTTGATTGCTATTGAATGTGATATTAGATATTATAGGATATATCTAGATATAGCAATATATACATATTGGCATATGTATATATTGGATTGATTGATTCCCGCCTCGTATAGCGGATGAGACCCTATTGCGCCGTTAGTAAGCGGATTATTTTTATAAAACCCATATACCGCGATAATTCCGTACTGGAGCGGAATTGGTATTGTGCTAACATCTTTGGATGCAGGGAAACAGGTTGGAGGGATCCAACTAGATTCCTCACCAGTAGTTATTTATTTACAGATATTGATGTATATTCTATTATCATATTGATATATGATATTGACTGTTGTGATGGACTGATTGGTGTTGTTGCATCATCGGATTCAGTTTTGAAATGTAAAAATAACGACTTTTAATTTAAAAGGGTTTTTAAAGTGATTTTCGAGAATATACGTTTTATGGAATTTTTGAATCGATTTATAAACGTAAAATTTTAAAGTTATAAAAGTTATAATTTTTAGTGAAATATAACCGAAGTGTCGTTTTTGAAATAAAAGTCGATTTATTTATAAAATGGTTTAAGTTGGAATTTTTCGAATAACTATAAACGATTTGTATAGAAAGATTTATAAAATTGATATTTCATAAATCAAAATATTGGACTTATAAAACGAATTTTATAAGTGTTAAAAAAGAAGTATAAATGGATTTCATAAGTGAATGAAATTAATAGATTGATAACGTGAAGTTATAAAGTGAACAGATGTTGTAGAATAAAAGATTTATAAGAAATTTACTGATAAATTAGATTTTTGCACTTAGATGGGATATAAATAGAAATTGCTAAATGAAACGATTTCATAAGTCGAAATTGTTATAAAGTATAAAAGTGATTTATAAACATTGTTTTATAAATCCGAAATCACTTATTTTGATGAGTGAATTATAGAAGTCAATAAAAATGAATCTATAAATCAAAGTGTTATGGAATATAAAAAGGTGAATTTATAAAC
Organism: Allium fistulosum; assembly: GCA_030737815.1. Taxonomy (NCBI): domain Eukaryota; kingdom Viridiplantae; phylum Streptophyta; class Magnoliopsida; order Asparagales; family Amaryllidaceae; genus Allium; species Allium fistulosum. The sequence continues at coordinate 873,046,041 of CM060907.1, read as the reverse complement.
GTTGTTTATAAATTCGAAATCAATTGGATTTGATAAATTAAAATGTTAAAGAAGATATATTCGCGATTTTGGATAGCGAATTATTATTGAAATAAAATGTGTAGAAAATAGTGAAATGTAATTAGTGAAGTATATTCACGATTTTGTACAGTGAATATATTGTTAAGTAAAATGGATATGGTTTTGGAAAAGTGATATTTGAAATGAAGTTAATTGTTTTAAAAGATGTTTTAAAACGTGTTAAGTATCGAATACATAGATTTCAACATTCATTGTTGAAATAGACGTTTCGAGAAATAAGGAAATGATGGACTATAACACTGTTGTTATAGTAAATGATTTTTCGAAAGAAAATGTTTTATATAGTATTGGGATTTATATATCTATCTTAATTCCGAATCCCTATACTAGTGATTTTGAGTCGTCGTAACGATGTTTTACGTAACATTCGTTTTGACTCAAATAAATGTTGTTATAGTAATGTTTTCCTTAAAGAATGAATATATACTTAATATTGTTTTAAGTATATCGAATATTTTCAATGTTGAAAATAAATGATTTGTGAATTACTTATTTTTAAATAAGTATGGAAATGCTTTTCCAATATGAAATGAACTGTTTTGAGATTTTATCTTTAAAGATAAATTGAAATGTGGAAATTGATTTGAAATTGTTTTCAAATGGTTAAGTGTGGAAATTTTATATCTAGTAAAAGATATTTTTGAAGATGAAATAATTTGGAAAATTATTTGAAATCTGATGATGTTGCGCATCTTTATTGATAGTTAAATAACCGACTATCAATAATTACCTTGAGTAGGTATTTGTTGTGAATTGGATGAATTTGAATGCCACACTTATTTTTGAATAATCGCTCACTATTCGGGTTAGCCGGTAAAGGACCATGGGGTCGTATAACCCATTCCGAATATGTGATACATCGTTATGAATTGCATTTGAAGACCGGTGTTGAAGACCGGATATTTTTGAAAACGGAAGGATTACCGTCGAGTTACTCTACATCGGCTGATCTTCGGTTTAGAGGTTATTATCACCCTTAGTGATGGGAAGTCCTGACGTGATTGAAAATTATCCGGATATGCAAGGGCTTCGTGAGAAGTGCCTTCGGTTCTGTTTGATCCCGGAACAGACTTGTATGGATTGTGTGTATGACGTTACAATTTGAGATATAAAGCTGATTTCTTTCAAATACATTTCTGTTGGTGGCGGAGAATTTATTCTCTTAGCTTAACACCCTTCTCTGAGACGTACGAGCTCAGAGGTTATGTAGTTGAAATTTATCAGCGATATATCCCAATTTGGTAACGTGGCATACTGAGTGTTTGGTCATTTGTGATATGATCATTTGTTTGATCTTATATCTTTGTGATCATAGGTTGATCATTTTGTTTGATCCGAAGCAGGGCTGTTTGAGAAAGCGTAGCTTTGTGGACGAGACTTCATCGAGCCTCACACCCCGGAAATGGTCGAAACAGGAAGGATGCGGCAAGGTTCTAGGGAGTAGCGCCCCTTAGTGTATGTCATTCCTTCTGGATAAAGGTGGTATCATGGTATGGAGCCCAGATACTTAACCTCTGTGGTTGCTGCACAGTTATTATTACTTTGTGGTTTGTTGGAAATCGGGGATCCTCGGGAAGATCGGTGACGATCGGGGGATGGCATACGCGTGTCAGTAGTTACCTATTTTTGCAGAGGTAACCCGGCCTTGTGTTGGCAAAGATCTAACCGTAACGTTAGTTTCTCGGGTCCTCTATTCCAGGGACGTACCCATCGTGGATAGGAAGTTCCTTAGCCTGACCATTTGTTGGAAATCCAAAGAAACAATACGTGACTTGTACGGTTTTAGTTGTAGAACCTATCATTCACTTATGGTGGCGCCCCACTGTTTGGATGGTAGCTATAGTAGGCATAGTTCGAAATGTCTATGCTGGCTAAGATTAATATTATATTTTCGAAATGTTTTCTACACTATGCACTAATAATAATATCAAAATGATTTGATTTTGCGTAGTAAGCATCTTTGACTATCATAAGAAGAAATCTCCTCCAAGTCTGCGTTTGCATTGTGTGTGTGGCGGGAGGTCTTATGGTAGTTTCATTTTCCAAAAGCATTTCGAATTGACTTTAAAATTATTTTGTTGCTATAAAGAATAACTGTTTTACGATCTCACACCAGTCACCATGACTGACTCGGAGTTTATTGTTTCCCTTCTAAACTCTGGGTGCCCACCAATTTCCACACGGGCAGCCTAGAGTTATGTTATCAGGATATTCTGGATATTCTGGAGCTTTGGAAGCAAGCTGGATGGCGAGACGTAGTATTTGTATCTGATAGTATTTATTCCGCTGTGTATTCTGTATGAGGACAAGTTTATATAACTGTCCATTGTTGTTTCTTGACTCTGATGATTGATGTATGTATAAAATGATATAGTTCTTTGTTTTAAAAGACTAGTAATTATCTATTGTATATTGTTCCGCTGCGATATGTGAGATTCTGATATTTTTTTTCTGTTTCTGCTCTTGTTCTGTTGATTGTTCTTCTTTCTTTTTCTTCTATCTTCTTCTTCTTCTACTTTTTCTTTCTTTCTAAAACCCTCACTATTGGAGTTTCCGGCATTCGATTTCTCGGCAGTCGATAAAGTGAGTATCGATGTCGAATTTTCGAAAGTCGAAAAATCCGGTACGTGACACTATTGGGGAATCTGGAACTGTAAAAACCCGGAGTTTTGCCTAATTTATAATCGTCATTAAACGATTATCGGGCTAGTTAATTGCTAATTGAAATTTTCAATCAGGTTGAAATTCTTTTACAAAATTGTTAAAGGGATTATGCGGGCTTTCAAATGAAATTTTTGGCCCACGTTTTCTTTTGCTTTTGGTACCGGTTATATTAGAGCACATACCCGTTCCACTTACCTCTCCATTTTTTCATTTCATTCGAAACCCTAACAAAATAAATCAGAGAAATCAGAAATGGCGGCCTCGTCTTCTTTCTGAAATTTGGGCTAGCTCGTTCGTTCGTTCTTCCTCCTCCAATTACTCTCGCATCGCAGAAAAAAAAAGAGAAAAAGAAAAGCGAACGAAAGAGATTTTGGCGTTCGCTCGAGATATAGGGCTCGTTCGAATCGAAGGCGCCGACCCTCGTTGATCGATCCTCCTCTTCGAGCACGGCTCCTTCTGATTTTGTCAGTCAAGGTGAGTGAATTCATCACTTACATTTAATTCAAATTCTTTTACCTCGTCTGCTTATTTCGTTTTCGTTGTTTCGTCTTCGACTTGATTTTATTGATGTTGATTTGGTTCGATTTTGGCACTGATTTGTTTAAAATCGGCCTTGGCAGTTTTGTGATAGTTGAGTTTGATTCTGTGACTTTCCCTTTTGATATTGGTATTGTTCGAACCTGTGCACTTGGACTTGAGCAAACTTGAGGTCTGGATGATGTTTCTCGGTTTTGGATTTGTGGAAATATTTTGTGTTCGGCACTGTTTTGATTTTGCAATTCCCTGCTTACTGATTTTGGGTATTTTCTTGTTGTAGTAGCTAGTCTGCACTTATACACTTCACGGTGGTATCCCCACTGCCTATTTCAAACTGCATTTCGATGTTCACTTGACATCTGTTGTGCTTTGAACTCAAATCCATTGTGCATTATCATTATACATGAACCTTATGTATGTTGTCCCTTGCACCATACATCAGTTGCATCCATTTTGTTTGTTGTGTTTTGTGACATTTAAGTCAGTTGCACACTTAATTCATGTGGTCTGGGTTCTTCTCTGACCTATACACTTTGATATTTCCTGATGCAAGCTACTTTATTCTGGCTTGTACCTTGAGGAGTTGTTATTCCCCCTGTCCATTTGCCTCTGGTTACTGGTTATACTTCACTTGCTTGTAGTGGTGTAGTTGGTTCATCATGACGTTTGGTTGGCACTTGAATTTCGATAATGATTTTGCACTGCTTCATTTTGTATCGGCATCCTTAGGTGATATTTCAGCTGTGTTCAAATAGTGTTGTGCACTGACTTTGCGGTCTTCATGTATGGGTATGCATACATTTATCTTTGAGCCTGGGCAGTTGTACACTCGGTTACATGCTTGGTTGAAACTGGTCATCCATGTTGTAGTTTACATTTTCACGTGGTCATCTTATTACCCTTCCAGTACTGTCAGTTTCATGTACATGCCGAGCCTTGGTAAACTTACTAGTACACTATTTGGTTCACGTTGCATTCACTTGCATACTTGTTCATCATGTAGTTCACGTGTGCATTTGTATTGCCTTCTTCATGTACCTGAATACATGTTGTCGCTGTGCTTTTGTAGTTCAATTGTGTTATACTACTGCCTTTGTTCTCGAAATTGAAACTTGCACTGTCTAGTTCACTGTCGCATCCATGTATTGTCTCTCCTGTCCACTGCTTGTCTTAGTGGCCTTTCACTTCGGCTGGCACTAGAGTGTGCAGCCTGGTTGCTTGCTGATTGATCTTCTTGTGACTGCAATTTTGTTGCATTCTTGCCTAGTATTCACGTGATGCCATCTCGAAGTCTGCACATTGCTATGTTGTATTTCTATCCATGCCTGAACTAGACCGGATATTGAATTTTATTGTGATCTGAGCTGTTGCAGTCTCTGTTTTCTGTCGATTGAGTGGAACTTGGGTCGAGACTTGATTTTTATGTCTTGACCATTACAATTAAATTTGTACATTGAGTTGAATCCAGCTTAAATGCTCGAGTTTGACCTGGTGTTTGCGTTGTGATTTTATTTGAATTTCATTTGTGTTGAACCTGATTTTGGGTTTGACCTTGTACTCGTTTGTGAGCTTTTAATTGAGCTTTTGTGTATTTCATCACTGTATTGGCGAGGCAGTGCACGCGTGTGTGTACTGCAACCGATGCAGAATCTGACATTTTAAATTGATTGATTTCAATTGATGAAATTGTTTCGTGTTGTCTATTCAATATTTTGATATTGTATTTGATTTGTTGATTGGATTATTTTGTAGTTGTCTAATTATCTATTTGATAATTAAATTATGAGTTTTCTAATTATTTATTTAATTATTGGATTTTGTTGTTAATTGCCAATTAGGCAATTCTGATGTTTTCTAAATTATCTTCATTGATATTCTTTTCACTTATCTTTGTTGATGATTTGAATCTGCTTACTTGTTGTTTAACACTGTTAGTGTTATATCTGTCGTTATCCGATTCTCTTATCGAGAAGTCGGATATACGAGATTCCTGTGACTGTCGTCTATTTGATATTTGATTATTATTGCTTCTGTGCATTAATAACTGAGTTTGAATTAGACTGACCCGTGTATTATTTTCTTTTGAATTTAATACTCGGGTCAGACCCGAGTTATTTCAGGTTGTAGATTTCCTACTTGAGTTGCTGTTTGAGCTATGAAGACTTTTCATATCATTTGAAGTGGTCTGCGTCTTTTTGTAGTAGTCAGTGTACTGATTAGGTTGATATGTATTCATGTACATTAGTTGATAATGTATTTGTATATATAACTTCCAGAGTCGACAGTTGTAGTTGTATCATATGTAGTGTGTCAATTGTATTGTAACTGACATCAGTTATATATATATATATATATGAGACTTTTGTTATCTGTGTTCCGCATCTTTTTGTATCTGTGTTAGTATTATATATATTGTCCTAAACTATTATGAACCATCGTAGTTCGTTTTATACTGGAATTGGGTATGTCGATGGGAGTAAATAAATAAGTGATGAAAAATGAAAAATACATACCACTCCTATCGAGGCAACCAATACTAGTGTAAAGCCAACTACGGATGGCCGCTCCTATCCAGCCTTATTCTTCGTAATAACAGATAGTATTGCTTTTAATACTCTTTGTTATTGTGAGCATAGAGGTGGGGCGTCACAAGAACTCTCAGTTTGCTTTATGAGCACGTGGAAATTGTTTTTAGTGGTGTGTCTTTCCTCACTAATCTCCATGTTATTCAATTTTTGGGCTTTTGTACGATATTGGGGATGGATTGGTTATCTTTATATAAGGCTCATATTTTATGTCCTAAGAGAACTATACTTCTTCACATCTTCAATCTGGAGAGCAGATCACTATAGCTCTCGACGAAGCAAATCAAAATTCATCTGTTTCTTTGTATACCTTAAAATCTTTTATTGAGGAATGAATTTCTTGAATTTTAGTTGTTTTCGCTTTTCTCGATGTCTTTGAGCCTATCTCAAGATTGCCGCCAAAAGGGCTATCGAGTTTAGGATCGATCTTGTTCCTAGAGCTCGAACTTTTAGTCGTCCTCTTACTCGAATGTCAGCCAAGGAAAAAGAAGAGATAATCAAACGACTAAAAGAACTGGAGTCCAAGAAAATGATTCAATTCAGCGGTTCTCCGTGGGGTACTGCCATAGTATTTGTGAAGAAGGCGGATGGTACTCTTCGGCTTTGTATTGATTATCAGAAACTAAAGAGCCTTACTACTAATAATCATTATCCCCTACCCATGATCGATGATATGTTCGATCAGTTATGTGGTCCAAAGGTCTTTTCTCAGCTTGACCTAGCCACCGGTTTCCATCAGCTCAGGGTGGCAAAGGATAGCATTTCTCTTACAACTTTCCGAACTAGATATGGATCTTATGAATGGAAAGTGATGCTTTTAGGGTTGACAAATGCACCTGTGTATTTTGTTGACCTGATAAATCGAGTCTTTAGAGAGTATCTTGATAAATTCATACTGGTATTTATTGATTATATACTGGTATATTCAAAATCTAAGGAGGAGCATGTTGAACACCTCAAAATTGTTTTAGAGACACTGTAGAAGAATGGGTTGAAGGTAAAATTCTTGAAATGTCATTTTTGGTAGCATCAAGTGAAGTTATTAAGGCACGTAGTTTCTAGTGAAGGTATTTCAGTCGATTCCTCTAAAATTAAAGCAATCCAAGACTGGAAGAGATCAGAGAGCATTACTGAGATTAGTAGTTTTCTCAGCTTAGTTGGTTACTACCGGCTTTTTATTAGAGATTTCTTAAAAGTAGTTCACCCTCTCACTACCTTGACCAGAAAGAACATGAAATTCCAGTGGACAAATAAGTGTGAATAAACTTTTCAGAAGCTAAAGGATATTCTTATACACGCACCTGTTCTTATTGCACCTGATGGGAATCATGATTTGGTAGTTTATACGGATGCTTGTGGATTGAGACTGGGAGCGGTTCTTATGCAAAAAGATGGAGTAGTTGTATATGCTTCTAGACAGCTTAGACCAAGTGAAATTCGGTATGTTAACCATGATTTTGAGCTGGCAGCTATAGTTTTTGCAATTAAGATCTGGCGTCATTATCTTTTGGAAGAGAAGTTCATCTTATATATAGATCATAAATCATTGAAGTATTTTTTTTCTCAGAAAGATCTGAATATGAGACAGCAGAGTTAGCTGGAGTTTTTAGTTGCATATGATATGGAGATTTAGTATACTCCTGGGAAATGGAATCGAGTAGCTGATGCTCTTAGCCGCAAGCATCTATTAGTTGTTTCAATGATGATGATAGAGTGAAAGGATCTAGAGACTTTATCTAACTATGATATCCGAGATAGAAGTCCAGATTTGAGATCAGATTTGGTACTCACTAGTTTAAAAGCACGTCCATCTATATTAGACCGCATAGCAGATGTTCAAAAGCAGTATTCTTCTCTGACTAATATTTTCCAGATTTGTTATATTTGCAGTCAAGAAGTGACTGAGTATATAGTTGATAGCAAAGGATGTATTCGAAGGCGTGGTAGATTAGTAGTGCCAGATACTGATACACTCTGTAAGGATATCGTGGAAGAATGTCATTAATCCAAATATACTATCGACCTAGGAAGCGGCAAGATATATGCTGATATGAAAAGGTTGTATTTCTGGAAAGGAATAAAGCATGATGTAGGGAACTTTGTGAAGCGTTGCATGACATTTCTGCTTGTTAATGCTAAACATCAAAGGCCTAAACGACTTCTACATCCATTAGAGGTTCCAATATGGAAGTGGGATCAGGTAAATGTGAACTTAGAATTAAATTGAGTTCATATTTATTTCCAATATAAATTGATCTAGTAATGATCAAATAAATTTCAATTGCATGTATCTGTGGATTTTGTGGATGGATTACCTCATTCAAGGAGCGGACATGATTGTCTTTGGGTTATTGTTGAAACATTGGCTAAATCGACCCATTTCATTCTGATGAAGTCAACTAGAATGGCTTCTTATCTGGCGAAGCTGTATATTAAGAAAGGGTTGGGCTGCATGGTGTTTCCAGTGCCATTGTGAGTGACTGGGATCCATTATTCACCAGCGGATTCTGGAAGAGTCTTCAGACTACATTGGGTATGAAGTTGAATCTTAGTATTGCCTACCATCCTCAAACAGATGGTCAGATGGAGCGAGTTAATAAAGTTACTGAGGATTTGCTCCATGCTTGCATATTGGATTTTGGAGGTAGTTGGGTTTATCATATCTATTTAGTAGAGTTTTCCTACAATAATAGCTTTCGATCGAGTATCAACATGGTTCCTTTCGAAGCATTATACGAAAAACCATGCCATTCTCCATCCTAGTGGTTAGAGGCAGGAGATATATACGTGCTTGGGCAAAATTCTATTCGAGAAGCTTCAGAGAAGATAGAAGTTATCAAGTAAAGGATGAAGGAAGCTCGGAGTAGCAAAAGTCCTAAGTAGATAAGAGGAGAAAGGATTTAGAGTTGGATGTGGAGATCTTGTTTTTGTGCGATATCTCCACTAAATGGAGCAGTGCGATTCAGCAGTTCCGGAAAGTTAGCTCCATGGTTCATTGGACTGTATCTTATTACTGAGCGCATTGGTGCTGTGGCATATCATGTTGTTATGCCTAATCATTTATATGAAATACATGATGTGTTCCATGTATCTCAGCTCCGCAAATATCTTATAGATTCCGAGGCAGTTTTAAAGCCTCCACAGATAGAGGAACTCGAAATTACTTTTGATTTAACTTATGCTCAGATGCCAGTACAGATAGTGGCAATAGATATTGGACGACTCGGAAATAAGGAGGTTTCGATAGTAAAAGAACAGTAGTTCGGGAATCCTAAGGATTGTACCTGGGAGACTCGCGAGTATATATAGCAGATTCATCCTAAGTTATATTCAGAGGCATAAGTTTGGTAAATTCTTTTCTCTCTTTAATTTTTGGTTAAATTCTTAGTTAGGATAATTATTAATGTTAAAGCATGTCAGAGATTCTTTCTAAATAGAAATTGCGACGACGCAATTTTCTTAAGGGGGAAGTTGTAACAACCCTGTTAATAAATTATCTAATTAATGAATGATTAATAAATTTTAATTATGAATTTAAAGATTTAATTAAGAAGTAAAATTTTAAATTAGATAATTGATTTGAATTTATTGATATTAAAAAAAAGATTTGAAATAAGATAGAAAAATTTAAAATTTTAAACAATTGACTTTTAAATTTTGAAATATAAATTTTCAAATGGGAATTTGATTTTATTTTCGGTTTAGGATTTTTTTTTGAAAATCGTAGTTAAGTGTAATTAATCTAAAAGAATTAGTTAACTTAAAGGAATTAAATAACATTACTTAGTAAATTTTGGGCCTTGGTATTCAAGCTCATTGGTAATTCCTATACCCTAACTACTTAGCCTAATCCCTAATCAAATAATCTTCCTAATCAAATCAACTGTGTTCTCTTCTTCAGGAAACAAAGAAAAGGTGAAAGAGGAAATTAATTCAACCCTAGTTATTTTCCTAGAAATTCAAAGAAAATACTATAAATCATAAGGAGAAAAGGTATGAACTCCTTGCTTTCTTGTCTACCTCTTTATGTAATCAATCTTTGATTTTAAGTAGTAGGTTAATCTCTGAAATTATGATATTAGGGGCTATTTGAAGTTTTTAGAGTTTTGGAGTAAGTAAGAAGATGGAGTTTTGAATTAGGAGTCCAAGAAAAAGATTTGTTGTTTTAGCCTCATCAATTTCAGCCACTTCTTCTTCATTTGACTTAAGGTGAGTTAAAATGCTCACAAAATCTATATCTATATGAATTTATGCCTTTGAATTGAATTAATGTTTGGGGATTGCAGAATGAATGAAGCATATTAGTAGAAACTAAATTTCATATATTTTGGTATTATTTATATTTTTTGAGATTAAGCACAAACACACACCATTTGCACATCAATGGATATTAATTAAATTCAGGTGGTTAGTAGGACCTGATATGTTCTCTACTATATTCTACAATTCGCTAGAATCGACAAAAGTCGATCGCTCGACTGGAATCGACGATCCTCTGGGCAATTAACTGCCCAAGAAATTGCGATTCCGTGGACTGAATTGCTTATTCAGTTGACTGGCTTGAAGCAAAATTTGCTTCAGGAATTCGTATCTAGTCGATTGAATTCAGATTCAGTCGGCTGGAACCTGGAGCATTATTGCTCCAGGAATACCTAAACCTGTCGACTGGAAGTGTAAAACCGGGAGCAATAAGCTCCAGGTTGAACCCAAATTTTGGTCACAACTTTTCTTATCCTCGATAGCATTGCCTTGTGGGTTCTTGAGCTTATTCTGGACTGTAATGACTTCTGATTTTCACTGGCAATATACTTTATGAGTTGCAATTCTTTTGATGTTTATTTTAAATAAAAAATATTTACTTATATATAATACTTTTTTTAAAGTAATTTAAAGTAAGAATTTCAAGTTGATGAATAATTATGAAAAAATATATATATGGTTATATGAATTATAAAATATAGTAAGTTATATTTTAAAAGAAAACGAATTGATTTGATTTCAAAAATACTAAAATCTTTAACCCTTTCTTGTTATTTGCAGTTGAATTAAAATTTAATTTTCATTTCTATTAAATTCCATGCTTTTCTATAAACAAAGAATTTTAATAAACGATTGAATTTTCAGATTGGTATAGGACCTTTCGTAAAATTCTTTCGCTTTTTATTATAAGTTGTTAAATAATGCTTGAGTGGAATTTACTAGCTTTTAGTAAATACTATAATTTCACTTTTTGGTAGGGACAATTAGTTAGATTCTAGTGATTACTAAAGTGAAAGTGAGTTACACTTAAAGTTGTATTACCTTACAGTGTTCGGATTTCAGGCCGATAGATCCCTCATAGACGATGACTCATTGTTCATCGACTTGAGAGTCGATACATTTTAGATTTGAGTAGGCATACCTATTTTCGAGTGTTAGGTTTGTTATGGTATGACACGGCTGCCCTTTCATTTCTTGGATAGGTGATACATGCATGATTATTTTACAGACCGGATGACTAATACTATCAGTTTATATTGGTACACAGTTAGACAATGTTTACCTACTTTGTGTCGTTAGGTAAATTCACATAGGTGGTCTACTTCGTGCCATTAGACCATTCGCATAGTTAGTCTATTTCGTGTTGTTAGACTATGGCACTACATGGCGGGGTCCATTTTTTGTGTTAGGCTCCGTGTCGCTGTATTAAACTGATAGATGACTACCATTATATTTCATTAGTGATGATTATTTCTTCAGAGATTTTGAGAAGTATATTTAATATCTTTTGGTTTTGGAAAATTTGGAATTTGTTATCACCATATTTAGAGGATAGTCCATTGAGACTTGATATGAAATTATGAAATGGTGATTTGGATTTATCATATGCCTTATTAGTATTGTTTGGTTTCAAGAATATTTTTACTATGGCTTGTTTATTGTTAAGTCATATATTATGATATCAGTATCTCACCTTTTTATTAGATATAGTCTGACCCGTTTATTTTAAAATACTTGGGTTAGGCGGAGACTCTACGGTATAGGGACTCGTTGATTTTTGGAATTGTGCTAGCACTGGAGTAGACTATTTTGACTATTTCAGTTTACTTCATTATTGTATATATTGGCATTTGGGAGGGTATGTCGTGTATACTATTTAGTAGTCACTGTGTACCTAATATAGTATTTTGATGCGATATATGTATTATGCGGCTCTAGTAATGATACTTTGGAGACTCACATTTTATTATATATATGATGTATATTATTCCGATGTGATTCTGTGACTCTCATTTTGATTTATTTATATTATATGTTGTTCGGAATATTTTAAATCAATGTGTTTATTACTTTGTATTAATATTGTACACATCAAAATTTTAGTTCAGATCCTCAAAATGGTAATAAAGACGTGTTATTATTAGTCCAAAGTATATTCACATTCGATCGCCTTTTACCAGCCGTATTCTCTGTATGATTAGACGACATTACTTGTAATTTTCTTTAGTAAAATGAGGATAACGGTGAGGTCAGTACATAAATCTTTGTGGTACCTTCAGTAGTGTAGTTACCACAACGGATATTGAAAACCTTACTTTATATAAAATGGAATGTTAAACTATACGTAAGGTGAATTAAATAAAATAAGATATAATAAAAAATTAAATGTTTGCGTGCTGTTGTAAATAATTAAATATTGTATGATGCATTGTTTTGATTGCAAATGGCTGTATTATTGAATTGTTCTTAGTAGGTTATCATTTGTGTGAAAATATAAGATTGATAAAGAAACCTTTGGAAATTAGTTTTGTGCTAAATTTTCTGTTGAGTGCTTTAAGAATTCTAGTAGATGTGTCTGATCAACGTCATCGATAGGAGTTCCTGAAACACTAGGACAAGACAGCCGAACATAGTACTTTGAGTTATAATATTTAAAATATTATGAATAATTATGAAAAAGTTATAAATAATATATTTACCCAGGAAGTAAATTTGTAAGTAACTTTAATATTACTTTAAAAAATGAAAAGAATGTTTTGGAAAAATGTATATATATATATACATACATACATATGTGAAATTTTTTAAAGAAATGTCTTTAAAATATAAATAATAATTTTAAAAAGTGTTAGAAGTAGTATATTTATTTTAAAAGAATGTATCATATAAAAACTTAATAGTAAAATGAAAGTGATTTAATATGAGGTTATGTATTGCTAAAAAGATAGAATATATTTTGAAAAATGTTTTAATAAAGATTTTGAGAGGAAAGTTTTTATCTAGTATGAAAATAGCCTTTATGTATTATAAAATTATAATGGTTGAAATAATTATAATAAAAACAATAAGGATACCTATAAGTATTGATTTTATTTAAATGGAAAATGCCGCTATCAAACATTAGCGAAAATTGAGATTAGTGGCAAGGCATTGTTGACCCTTGGTCAACATTGCAGTCTATTGACAAAGCAATTCACTATAAATAGATGATAAGGAAATATCATTATACTAATTAGTATTTTAGAAATTTGTATATGTTCATTTATAAGATATATGTATAAGAGAATTGTGTATTTACTTTGATTGATTATATATAGCACATGGTGATTTATGTAAAAGTTAAAAGTGAGACTTTTAAATTATAATTTGATAAAAGTTGAAATAAAACCATGAGTTATTTATTTATTAGATAAACTGTTAAAATTTCGGTAAGTTGTTTTTGTGATTAAGAAATGCTTTTAGCAAATATGGTGTTATATATTTAATTCAAGAAGTTTGGCATTTTACAGTTTTTGAATTTAAAAGTGGATATTTAAATCAGAAATAGTAAAGGTTATATTATTGTTGAAAAATCTTTTAATTATTTCACCTTCTTGTTTCTAAATCAAGATTTTAAAGAAATTAAATACCTTGAATACCTTGGGATTTTAAGGTGTAAAAGAAATTTGTGTCATAAAGAATGTAAAGTGATTGTGGAAGCAGATTTTGGAAATTTAAAAGTAAGAAAATAATTAAAGTAGAAGCTATTTTGTGTTGTAATGATTTAGATAACGAGGTTAGTTTTAAATAATGAATAAACAAGATTAGACATAATTAAATACCTTAAGGAATTTTTTACATTAATGATAAAATTTAAGATTAGAAACTCATGGTTGAAAAAGAAATTTATTTAGAGTAAGATGTTTAAAACCTTAAAAGGTATTTTTGAAATTTTGTAGGAAGGTAAAATTTATGATAAATATACCATAAGAATGTTGAATTATATAGTTTTTACTTTTCATAGAAAAGTTAGTCATAGGAGTAAATAAAATTTTACTCAATATATAAAGACTTTAAAATAAGAAGTTTTATAGAAGAGAATAGTAATATTATTATTGTTTTGAACTATATTCTAAATTTGAAATTAATTGTTTGTTTGGATGACAATAAATTTGAAGGCATGATATAAATTGCCTCCTAAAAGTGTTAAGTTATTTTCCTTTTTCATTAGAAAAGTTTATAATGTAATTATAAGCAAGTTAGGTCCTAAATCATCTTTGAAATATAAGTAAGAATATTTGAGTTTCTACATAATATAAGAATATTTAGGCATGATATAAGTATGAATATTTATAATGTGGTCTTTAAAACTAAAGTTGGTTAGAAAATGAAATATTTAAATTTACAACTCTTGGCTTTCCGAAATAATAGAATTGTTTAGTCTAAAGATTGGTTTAAAGAATTTTTGTAAAAGCATATTGTCAGTGTAGTATTTGAGATTGAAATAAGAACTTATAAAATGGCTTTGTTGCAAAAAAATTATTTTAAAAATTAGCTGTAATAAAATGACCATATCTTTGGAGTCTTTAATCCAATCATATTGATTTTTTTTTGGTTTGAAAGTTATTTCAGCAAGAAACAATTCTTGTTTTGACCACTTCCTCAAATTCTACAATATCTTATGGCTAAATATTGTTTTAAGATAATTTAAAAAAACTATTTAATTTTTGAATTAAGATATCAAATTATTTTGATTTTAGCTTTTAAACGGAAAATCTGATTTCTGTAATCTTGCTCTTTCTAGAAAGCTAAAATAGTAGCGAAAACTTTTGTTTTATGAATTTTTTAAGATTTTTAGTTTTTCTATATGGAAACCGATTGCCTATATAATTGATCGAATGACCTAGTATAACTTTTCAAAAATGGTAGCATGATTTAATGTGTTTATGTTGTAGTGCTTAATGCAAAATCATTTAGATAATCGATAATTATCCTATAACTTAATTTATTTTTTGATGAAAATTTTAATTCTTAGCATTATTCAGAAAAGAACAGTGGCATTTAGATCGTTTAACTTTTTGCATCTTTATAAATTAAGGTGTACATGAATGCCTCAATAGTTTGGTAACAACTAAAATTCTTGTATTTGAGAAATAAGTTTTATAAATTTATTTTGTGATCTGAATGTATGAATTTAGTTTGTTTTTTAAGTGTTGTAAATTTCAAGACACACTTCGTACTAGTAAGATTCTTCGAAGTGATTGAAATTCAATATTTGTAGAAATAATTGATCGAATAATTAAGTAGTAGAATTTTCGTATGAGTTCGTGAAAACTCATAGCCCATAATTATAATCATTGGGCAAAGAAAATAGTTTGTGTTTCTCAAAGCTATCTATTAAAGGGTCTAATAAGAGCTTAACTACTCTATTTTACCTAACGGGTGAGTGCAAATCCCGATATGTGCTAAACCCAAATGGTAATATAGAGTTTGAGTTTGATTATAGATAGTTTTGTTATGTGATTGTTTTAATAGATATATTACTCTTAGTAATATATATTTCTATTATAAACTTCTCTCTAAAGGAGAATTGCGGGGACGTAATTTTCTTAAGGGGGAGTCTGTAATAAACCTTTTAATAATTATCTAATTAATAATTGATTAATAAATTTTAATTTTAATTTAAAAGATTTATTTGAGAAGTAAAATTTTAAATTTAAATAATCAATTTGAATTTATTAATATTAAATGGAAAGTTTATTCAAAATTTAGATATTATTATAATATCGATAAAAGTCAAATTTTAAAATATGAAATAAAGTATTCTTTGGAAATTTGAATAATTAAAATTTGAATTCTTGTTTAAAAATTTAAATCGACTTAATCCGTAGGGAAAGTGAAATAAAGAAATAATTATTGATTTTTAGGGAGATTTTAAATAAAATAGAAAATTTCTAATTTTGTAAACAAATTAACCTTTTGAATTTATGAAATAAATTAATGAATGAGAATGTGACTTTTATTTAATTTGGTATAGAATTTTTAAATTTTTTCTAAGCATTAATTAGCCTAAAGGAATTAAATTAACTAAATCTTTTATGAATTGGGCCATAACACTTTCTCAAGCCCAATAGCCTAAAAAGAAAGCAGCACAGTTACTTAAGTAATTCTTTCTTAGCCTAATCTGAATCAAACTTCTAAATTTCATTTTTCAATCATTTCTTCCTTAGGAACCTAAGCAAAAGGAAAAGGAGAAAATCAATTTCAGCCCTAGTTTAAATCATTGGAATTCAAAGAAAATATTGCAGATCATAAGGAGATAAGGTATAGAATCCTCATCCTCTATTCTATGTTCTTATGCAATCAAGTTAGGGTTCTGAGTAATTATTAAATCTTTGAAATTCTTAATTTAAAGGTACTCTTTGTAGTTTTGGATAACTAAAGAAGTGGTATTGAAGTAGGAGTATAAGAGGAAGATCAGTAGTTGTTTTAGCTTAATCATCTCAGTCTATTTCTTCCTTTTGAATTATAAGTGAGTTCTTATGTTATCTTCTGATTATGAGCGGCAATTGATTTTTAAAATTTGCAATTTATTTTGGATATCTATTTTAAGAAAGTATATCTATTTTATGTATAAAACATTTTATTTTAAAGAATTGACAATAAGGTTTTAAAGTTGATAATATTTAATGAAAAGTAAATATATATATATATATATATATCAAAATAGATTTTTAAAAATAAAGTAAGTTTTTATTTATGAAATGCATTGCTTTGATTCAAAAATTTAGTAAAGAAATTCTATTTAAAATAATAATGATCTTTTAACTCTTTTTCTTTTTAATTATAAGTGAATAAGCTTGATTTTAATTCTATTGGATTTCGTGCTTATCTAGGAAACAAAGAATTTTAGTAAACGATTGAATTGTCGGATTGGTATGAGACATTTCATACAATTCTTTTGCTTATTATTATAATTTGTTAAATAGAGTTTGAGTGGAATTGACTAGCTTTTAGTAAATACTAGAATTTCACTATCTGGTATGGAACAGTAGTTACTATAGCGAAAGTAATTTACACTTTAGATTTGTATTATCTTAGGATGTTCGGATTTCAGGTCGATAGATCCCTAAAAGAAGATAACTCATTTTCATTGACCTGAGAGTTGATACCATTCTTAGATTTGGGTAGGCAGACCTATGTTGGAGTGTTAGGTTTATTATGGTGTAACACGGCTACCCTTTCGTTTCTTGGACAGGCGTTTACATACATGATTAGTCTATATACCAGATGACTAATCTATCAATTTATTTTTGGTATACACTTATACGATGTTTACCTCTTTCGGTTGGTAAATTTGCATAGGAAAAATTATGAACACAGTTGCCATTTTCTTTGGGCGAGTGTTCCTAATTTGCAGTCTCTTTCGATAGGCTTTCATTCTATGTAGCGGTCTCTTTCGACAATTTCGCATTGCTGTATTAAACTGATAGTTGACTACCATTATTATTTCATTAGTGATAATTTTTTCTTTAGTGATTTTGGGATGGATATTTTGTACCTTTTGGCTCTGGATAATTTTGAATTGTTGTCACCGTATTTTTGGTGATAGTCCATGTGAGACTTGAAATGGATTTATGAAATGGTGATTTTGTGTGACGACCCGGATTTTGCGACGTTTGATTTTGAATATTTAAATGGTTTTAAATATTCAATTTGAATTATAGATTGATTTTTAATATGAAGATTTTGGTTCATTTATAAAATAAATTCAGAAATTTAAATGTAGCAATTTATTGGATAATTTGATTATTGAAGTTTATTGGTCAAATTATTGTATCTTGAGTTTTAAGCTCGATAAAAATTATTTAAAGGCTTGTAAAATTTATATTAATAATAATGAAGATAACTAAAGTTTTAAAATTGAATTTAAAAGTGATTTGTTCAGTTTTAAAAATATATCGTTTAAATTGACATTTAAAAATAGCTTTCCGAGGCACAGCCTCGGAATTCAACGAAACTAGTTCCATTGGATCCGTAATAGTGTATTATTATCGGATTTCAAATTTCGTAACGTTTAAAGTTATTGTTTGGTTGTACGGTATATAAACGAGTTGAAAATTTATAACGAAAATTTAATATAATAATTGGGTCCAAAAAATTACCTCCTCCATACGATCGAATTAGGACTCGAAACCTTTTCCATTGCGTTCGGAATAGGGATATAATATTATAATTGCCTAGCGGCACGCCTCGATAGGAGATCGGAATTTTTAGTTACCCAAAATGAGATAATTTCAACATTAATAATTATAAATCAGATCAAAGTCAAAATCGTAGCCGTCTCTTTTCCTTTTAAAACACGCATCCCTTCGCTTCATTATTCAAATCAGTTACTCACGAGAAAATGGAGATGACTTCATCTCGTTAAAATAAAAAGAATTCGAAAGGAAGCATTTCAGAAATGGAACAGCGATTTTATAAAAAAAAATGGTGGACAAATCGAACAGCAGAAAGAAAAGAAAAATCGATTCAAGCAAAAATCATGTAATCGATTCAAGAAATTAAAATCGAATTCGTTCGATTGCGGGAGAGAAAAAAAGAGGATTGAACCACGTTTCAATGGGGGGCAACGGCGGTCTGGTGAAGTTCGAATAGTGTGGGACACGATCGAGTTTGCAAAGAGGCAACTTGGAAGTGGGCTCAAGCTCGAGATGCGCTGTCGAAGATGATGGTTGAGAGGAGGTCGACGTTGATTCGATTCAGGTGAAATGGGTGCGGTGACGACGTGGGTGGAGGGGAAGTTCTTGGTTTTTGGCGATGGTGAGTTTGGGTGTCGCGTTGGTTTTTGGGGGCAGCGGCAGTGTTCGCGAGTCGATGAGGGTCGAGGCACGGGGGCGGTCTCTAGTGGGGGTTCATCGATGGAGGAGAGGGCGGTGGATGTTGGAAGCAGCGGCAATAAGGTTTGTTATTAACTTTAATTAAAATTTAAGGGAAATAAATTTGTGAGTAGGAAGAATATATATATATATATATATATATATATATATTAACTTACATGTTAATTTAAAATACTTATTACGGAAATTAGGATATATACATATATATACCATATTATGGAATTGAATATCTTTAAATGGCATACTTTATTCAAACAAGGTTTGATCGGAATGGAAAAAAAAGAGAGGTCGAGAATGGTTCGTAGCTAGAAATTTAAATTTAATTGAACCCTGTTCAATTTAATTTAAAATTGGAACAGACTGCAAATAAAAATCAAGGTGAGAATTTCTCACTCATTTGGATTACCCTATTTAAATTTAAATTATTTGATGTTGATTGACTTAAAATTTATAAATTTATCTGTTGGATGACTATATATATATAGTAGTATATTTTAGTATTGGAGTGATATTCCCGCACATTATAACGGATGAGACCCTATGCGCCCCGCATAATAGCGGATAACCCCCTATACCGCGATATCCCCCTCGAAGTGGGATTGGTATTATTTTTATTGTCGTCTAACATCTGTGGATGTAGGGAAAACAGGTTGGAGGGATCCAACTGGATTCCTCAAATATGTTAGTATTTTTCATATATGTAAAATGCTGGGTTATTGTGTGTTGTAAATTTTTAAATGTTATAATGGCATGGAAATTAATTTTGGGTATATTAAATACCATAAATATTATTTTAAAATTCCAAGGAATTTAAAAGAGATTTGTTTGAATAAGAAATGGTGAATTTTTTATCGTATTAAATAATGCAGGAAAATATTTTAAATAAGAAAATCTAAAATAAAATATATGAAGGGATTTTTTTAAGACTGGATTTTAAAATAATATTTGGGAAAATATAGAAAGAAGTTGAAATCGATATTAAAAATAGATTGGCAAAAATAAATGGATTTTTAAAGGAATTAAATTTATAAAATGAAATTTATAAATGAGATTATTTTTAGATAACTCAAAGGAGTATAAACATTTATAAACAAAGTTTATAAATGAAGGGAAGTGATATCAGATGATAAATTTGGAATATAAATTTACGGGAAGAATTTATATTGTAATATGGAAATATAGTGAGAAAAATAGTAGATACTAATGAAGATGGTTAAGGGGACCAGAATGGTAGAAATGTGATGAAATCGAGAGGGTTAAAAAAATTGAAAATCTGGTTATCCAGATTTAAAAAAAAATTAACAATAGGTTAAGTTTTAAATTTTAAAAAGGAAATTTTTTATTTATTAAACTATGTAATTTTAAAGTTAGTTAGTATTGAAATATTTCAGAAAGTGAAATTTTAAATACTTAATATTTATTTTAATAAAATCCTAAATTTAAAACATTCTTTGAAAATGGTGTTACAAAAAGGTGTTTTCAATATTTTAAATAATTATTTGAATATGTATTAAAAATAAATTATTATTTTCTTTTAAATACCTTTTTTTTATTTACATATGTATATATATATAGAGTTGAAAGGGTTTTAAAATTTATTTATTAATCTTCTCGAGAGTTGGAAAGGGGTTATTTAATAGATGGGACTTATAAGAGAATTCTCAAAGCGAAGTTTGGTAAAAAGTTAGAAATTCCGAAGTAGTTAAATAAAAGTAGGCTTCGAGAAATGAAATAGAATTCATTAAAAGAAGTAGAAGAGAAATTGGGATTATAAGCAAGTATAATGGTTTTGAAAATATTAAGGGAATTAATTAAGGAATTCCGGAATTTATAGAATTTGTTGTAAACTAGTCAAGGAGTTTACAAATAAAATTGTAAATGATTTTGAGAGAGAAATAGGAAATAAAAGGAGTATTTTCTAAGTGTTGAATATAAAATGAAGTGGAGGAAATATTCTAAGTATTGGAAAGGATTGGAAATGTTCCGTTGTAAATATAAGGATTTGAAAACTGTTTTCAAATGTTGAGGAATTGAAAGTAATATCCTATAAAGATATTTTGAGATAATTTTTGGAAAATTTATAATAAGGCCTGGTGATTGCTTTTGGATCTTTATTGATAGTTAAATAACCGACTATCAATTTTGGCCAATTTCGTTAATCGTTTCAAAGAGAACGGGATCAGATTTGATTATCTGAAAACCACTTCGATCCGGTTTGAACGTTACGAATGAATACCGTGAAGATGATGAAGATGGTGGTTCGGTTTGTCCAGACCCAGGAAAACTTGTGTGGACGAATGCTATCAGAACATCGTCATTGGAGGACGGTGAGCATTCTACGTTCCTTAAAAGGTAATGCTTAGCCTCAAGCCTAATCAACCAGGAATGACTAAAACAGGGGAGATGCAGCAAGGCTAAATGGGTTGCACCCAAGTAGGGTATGTTATCACCTTTCTAGTTGTCTTTGGGAACCCTATTTATCTTATATATGGTTACACACAAAATAAGAAGTGCTCGATGGTAAGGGTGGGAACACCCGGGGTGATAACATATTCAGTCTATCCAGGTTAGGATAGGTCGGTCTTGTGTAGCAGGGGATCCCAGCATGGTCCTCGGTACATGGTTCTAGAGGTGTACTGTGACGGGCGGTACCCCTAGTGGCCTAGTCATTCGTTGGAATCCATTCTCCAATACGAGCTTATGGTTTTGTTTGTAGAGCCTAGTACGCTGGAATTTAATTAATGTAACAATTTCAGCTATTTGAATAACTATTTGTATTTAGACACTATTATAATATCACTGGATTTTCTATAAAGTGTTTTGGTTATCGTAAGGGAAAAACCTGTTGTGTTTATTTATGACGTGGTCTTAGGAGATACCTTTGTTTTTCAAAGGATTTTGGAAAGTTAATAATTCAAACCGAGTGTGTTTTCGCATGCTAGTTTTCCAGACTGACTCGGGTGTTATTTTATAATGCTCGGGTCAGACCGAGTATTACAGATTCAGGATAGAATGCTATGGAGCTCAGAAGACGAGCTGGATGACAGAGATGTATCTCCGTACTTGGCTTATATTCCGCTGTGAAAGGACAAGTTATATAACAGTCCAGTTTGATGTATTGACTATTGTACTCCGATGATTGTAAGTGTTAACAGTTACAGATTCTTTTGTATAAAAAATCTGTTATTATATATTATATTTTGTTCCGCTGCGATTGTGAGATTCTGTGTTGTTGTTTTTAATTCTTCTATCTCTTTCTTCTTCTTCACCCTAGTTATTCGCTCTTTCGTACAATTTGGGTTGAAAAGGAGTGAATTATTATCAACTCAAAGGGTACGGAACTGTGGGTCGCTATATTTTGACTGATATGTCTTATTATGATTTTGTCTCGGACATATTTTTATTATGACTTATTTTATTATTAAGTCATATATTAGAATATCAATATCTCACCTTTTTATTAGATATAGTCTAACCCGTTTATCTTTAAAATACTCGGGTCAGGCCGAGACTCTACAAGTACCGGGACTCGCTGACTTTTGGATTTTGTTAGCTCTGGAGTAGACTATTTTTAACTTTTTAGTTTACTTCTTGGTTGTATATATAGGTACTTAAGATGGACCGTTAGGTATATTTTTAGAAGTTATTCTGTACCTGATATGATATCATGTATGTGATGTAGATATTTATGTGGGTCCAGTACTAATATTTTGTAGACTCGTGTTTTATTATGTATGTGATGTATATTGATGCACTATGATTTGTGGCTCTAATTTTGATTTATTTATATATTGTTCTAAATAATTTAAACATGTGTGTCTATTTCTTTATATTGATACTGTACACGTTAAATTTTTTAGTTCAGATCCTTAGTGTTACGCCCCACCTCTATACCCACGCTAACCAAGGACACTACGGGGTAATGCCGTCAACTAACGCGGAGAATAAGGCTGTTGAGGAGCGAACATCCGTGTAATTGGTTTGTGCTAGCACCGATATGTCAGATAGTATAACGTGCATTTCGTTTCAAGAGGAAATCTGACATACCGATACAAACTCAAAGCTACCACACAGTGGCTATAATATCTTTGGAAACAAATATAGAAATTGTAACAACCCGGAAATTCGTAGCAATTAATTATCGACACTAGGTGATTAAATCGTTCGCCAATTTTTATTGGAATTTTATCAAGTTAAAATTCTTTTGAAAAATGGTTGAGAAATTATATGGGCTTTAAATAAATATATTTCTTTTATTTTAAATGGCCGTTCCCTTTTTATAAGAAATTATTCGACCCGTTCCCTTTCTTATTTTGTTCGTGTGACGACCGCCCATGACCCCTGCACCGAATCTAGAGATAGAGCGCTGTAAAGTGTGCCAGGCGACCATGGACGATTGTCAAGGTAAGATTAAAACAACAGGATCTATCGTATTACTCACAGCGCATGGACAAAATACAATAGAACATATGTATAGTGAAGCTTTACAGAATAAAATGACATCATATAAAACTCCATAATAGTTGAATACAAGCATCCACATAGTCAATACATCAAGCCTCACTACAAATCTCTCAGAGAATACAAAACAGCGGAATATCCAGTACATATAATAAGAAGATAACATGCAATCCTCCAGCTCGTCTTCGATATCAGCATCGTGAAAAGAGAACAGCACCTGTCACCTGCTACCTAGTCTGCCCGTCCCAAAATGGACGAACAGCCCAAGGCAATAAGAATTAAAACATAAAGCCTTGAGTCAGACAACAGTCTTAGTGAGCAGTAAATTAACTAACAACATACCAAAAGAGCATAAAGGAAAAGGAATAGGAATACAACCCTCCCACTCCAACCTCATTCTACAGTGATAGCCCCCAGACACACACTAAACAGAAGCAAACATAGCAGAGCATACAATTTAAAGTAAAGCTACTATCACTCGAGTCAAGGGCGATGTTTTCCAAGTACCAAGGCCTAAATCAGATAAGCACCCAGAAAATACCGCTCTTGAGTCCGAATGACGATACAACCAAACATCCATGACTCTGGCTATCACTGTTATCATTGCTTCAATATCACCGTTAATTGAATGACCGGCACATTCTTTCAGCCGTCCGTCAAGGGCTAATGAAAACCCCGGTTCTAGACATAACTCCCGCACGTCGTCGCAGCCCGTGCCTAGGACTATCGAATCTGCCCAGAGTACTCGACCATCAACAGTTGGCCGTTGGGACTATCGAATCTGCCCAAACGTACCCTTGCTTAGAGCATGCTAGAACCTTCAACAACGATGTTATCCAAGCCTCCTAGTCATCCTCCTCGACGACTATTCTCATATCCATTCATTATCTTCAACTCGAATCATATCACCGAGTTATCAACATGCTTGGAATGATCCCGTCTGGATTAGACCAAGTCTTCATCATATGATTGCTTCGCTTCATTACATCCTCGCAAAGCCTCATCTCATCATCACATCATCAAATCTATGCATAAGAGCTTCATCATCCCGCTACATATGCCACGAGCAGCTTTTCCAATTCAAGAGCCTTTCCCTTAGCTTTTGAATCATCTTCGATCTAATCTAATCATCAATCATCTAGTTCATAACAATCAATCAAATCAAACATCAATCCAAGCAATCAAGCATTCAAATATGATCTAAGTAGACAATTATAACAATAATGGCATTTTCGTAATTAAAGAGTTGAAAGTCCAATAAGCATGAAAACATGGATTATATCTCTACAACTTGATGAATGAACTTGCATAGGTTAACATATGATAAAATGGATGCAACATCATCATGAACAATGGATCTACAAGGATCTACACATAGGATGAAGAAAATGCATGGAAATCACTAATTTAACACCAAATTGAGCCAACAATCCGATCTACTCCTTTGGATCCGTGTGAGAGATAATCACCACTCACCAAATCACCTAAACAATCCAAAAGATAACAACTTCAGATCTGGACAGCGAAGAACTAAGCTAGATCCGACAAGATCTCACTTCAAACGATGAAATCTCTCTTGAAAAGATGAAGATCTTCAATCCAAGCTCTTGAATCTTCAATCTTGATCTTCGATTTGGATGGAAGGAAGCACTAGATTAGGGTGGAGAAAAGAAGTGAAGAAGTGTAGAAGTCGAGCTCTCAAAATGGCAGCACTTCGTCGCTTCAAAATCCGGATCCCAAAAAGTGAGAACAACTCCTCCTATTTATAGCTGAAATCTGTCCTTAAGTCGAAATCTGGCTATCTCCCTAAGTCGTTTCCGACCTAAGACTCTCCGACCTAAGCTTCTCCGACCTAACGACTTAGCCAGACCCAGCGACTCATCGCACGCGCGACCTAACCTCTTACGCGCTTAGCGACCTAACAGGCCTCCCCATCTTACGACCTAACACTTAACTCCTAGGTCGCTTTCGTCTTAAAGCATAGGCTACGACCTAACACTTAAACTATCTAAGCGACTTAACAACCTACGACTCAGTTGGGTTGCGACCTAACAACTTAGGCTCCTACGCGACCTAACACATGTCGACCTAAAACAACATACGACCTAACAGTTAGATCCACGCGACCTAACACTTAAACTATTCTAGCGACCTAACAACTCACGCGACCTACGACTCAGCAAACTCGCGACCTAACACACACGCGACCTAACCATCTTAGGTCGTTTACGACCTAACTCAACACAGATCTAACGACCTAACTACGCTAACACTTAGGTCGGTCAATCCCATAGGTCGCTAACTCAAACTGCCGACCTAACACTTAGGTCGCTCACACATTTTCTTAGGTCGCCAGAACCTCTTAAGTCGGTCACGACTTAACCCCTTAGGTCGCCTACGACCTAACCAAAGCCAACAACTAGTCTTCCTTAAGTCGGTCAGTCTTTAGGTCGTTAACTCGCCCTGCCGACCTAATTACTTAACTAAATCCTAGGTTGCACAATTCTATAGGTCGCTCCAACTAACCCACGACCTAACACTAACTCGCCGAAGTCCTTAACTCGGTCACGACTTAGCTCTTAGGTCGTCCACGACCTAGGACTTAGACAAATTTCCACAAAAATCTGAAATGACTTAAAAATGCAAAAATTCCAGATTTTGACGAACTTGTCGATCCGTAAAAATACGGGTCGTTACATTCTCTCCCCCTTAGGAATTTCGCCCCCGAAATTCCAAGCAATCAAAACTATTCTGTACGCCTACCATCCATAGCAATCAACAAACCATGCATCCAATTCTAACTTAGCGTACAGAATTCTAAAATTAGAACAAGTTACAATATCGTGAGATGACACGACACCTTAGGGCCATACCTTGAAGAGTTCAGGATGAGCTGCTTTCATCCTCTCTTCCACCTCCCACGTACAGTCGTTATCATCTTCACTCCATTGTATCTTGAGCAACTTAACTACCTTCCTCCTAAGCTGTTTCGTGTCGGTTTCAACAACACGAAGCGGCTTACGAGGTCTTCTATCAACTGGATCAACTTCTAAGTCTTCACAGCTATCAGCAGAAACCACTGTTCTCGAGTCGTGCACATACTTCCGTAGATATGATACATGAAAAACATTGTGCACACTCGACATCTTCTCTGGTAACTCCAATCTGTAAGCGAGCTTTCCAATTCGCTCGATAATCGGGAATGGTCCAACAAATCTCGGAGTCAATTTTCCTTTCTTCCCGAATCGGATAACATTCTTCAGTGGAGAAATCTTCACAAAAACCATATCTCCTACGTCGAATTCCAAATCCTTTCGACGCTTATCAGCATAACTCTTCTGACGGTCTTGGGCTGCCTTCATTCGTTGCCGAATGATCTCTATGCAATCCGAAGTCTGTCGAATCATCTCTGGCCCAAGTATCAGCTTTTCTCCAGTTTCCAACCAACATGTCGGAGAGTTACACGGTCTTCCATACAATGCCTCATACGGTGCCATACCAATGCTTGACTGGTAACTGTTGTTGTACGCAAACTCCACCAAATGAAGGTGATCTTCCCATGATCCTCCGAAGTCCAAAACACATGCTCTAAGAAGATCTTCCAAAACTCGGTTGACTCTCTCGGTCTGACCATCTGTCTGAGGGTGATAAGCTGTACTCAAACACAACTCGGTTCCCAAAACTTCCTGGAAGCTCTTCCAAAATCCACTAGTGAACAATGGATCTCGATCGCTCACTATACTCTTCGGAATACCATGGAATCGAACTATCCACTTCACATACAACTCAGCCAACTTTGATGCAGTCCTAGTCGATCGAACAGGAATGAATCGTGCACTCTTAGTCAGACGATCCACAATGACCCAAATCCCTTCATTCCCCGTTCTGGTTCTAGGCAATCCATCAATAAAATCCATCGACACTTGTTCCCACTTCCATGTAGGAACTTCTAAGGGTTGAAGCAATCCACTTGGCTTCTTCTGTTCAGCCTTTACCAACTGACAGTTCATACACTTGGAAATGAAATCTCCAACATCCTTCTTCATGCCTTCCCAGTAGTAGGTTCTCTTCATATCTCGATACATCTTATTCCCACCTGGATGAATTGTCAACTTCGAGTGATGACTTTCCTTCAGAACTTCAGTCCTCAACTCATCTATATCGGGAACCACTAGTCGTCCTTGCTTTCGAAGCCAACCTTCTCTATCGACCTCGAATCCTTTATCCTTTTCTGGCTCCAATCCAGATTCCAATTCACGGATAATCTTGACAAGCTTATCATCTCGCTTTTGACTCTCGCCAATCCTTTCCACAAGAGTCGGTCTTATCGATAAGTTTGCCAACATTTCAGGTTCCAATTCGCATCTAGGCCTGAAGTCAAATCCAGCTAAATACTCGAGATTCTTCCATTCAGAAAACATGGCTCCCAATCCTGCATGTCTTCGACTTAACGCATCTGCTACTGCGTTACCTTTTCCCGGAGTATAAGCTATACCAAAATCATACGATGCCAAAAACTCTAACCAACGTTGCTGCCGAAGATTCAAATCCTTCTGGGAGAAAAGATACTTCAACGACTTATGATCCGTAAACAACTCGAATCGAACTCCCAACAGATAATGTCTCCACATCTTCAGAGCAAATACAATCGCCGCCAATTCCAAATCATGAGTTGGGTAATTCCTTTCATGCGGCTTCAGTTGTCGACTGGCATACGCAACAACTTTATCCTTTTGCATCAGCACTGCTCCAAGTCCAGTACCACATGCATCGGTGTAAACCACCATCTCATCATTCCCACTTGGAATAGTCAAAACAGGAGCACTCGTCAATCTCTCCTTCAGGATTCCGAAAGCTTGCTCACACTTAGCATCCCAACTGAACACTTTGTTCTTCTTCGTCAATCCTGTTAATGGTGCAGCTACCTTGGAGAAGTCTTTGATAAACCGTCGATAATATCCTGCTAATCCAAGAAAACTCCTCACATCTGACGCATTCTTAGGTCTAACCCAATCCTGGATTGCTGCCACTTTAGCGGGATCAACCGCTATTCCATTTCCAGAAATCACATGGCCTAAGAACCTCACTTCACTCTTCCAGAAGTGACACTTCGAAAACTTAGCCTTCAGCTGATGTTTCCGTAAGATCTCCAAAACAATACGCAAGTGCGTCTTGTGCTCTTCCTCCGTTCTGGAATAAATCAGAATATCATCCACGAACACAAGTACGAACTTGTTCAACTGATCTCTGAACACTCTATTCATAAGATCCACAAAATATGCTGGCGCGTTAGTCAATCCAAACGGCATTACCAGCCACTCAAAGAAACCGGATGGTGTCCTAAAAGCAGTCTTCGGCACACTATCCTTAGCCACTCTCAACTGGTGAAATCCCGTTGCCAAATCCATCTGAGAAAACACCTTGACTTCGTGAAGCTGATCAAACAAGTCATCTATTCTCGGCAATGGATACTTGTTCTTCTTAGTCACCTTATTCAGCTCACGATAATCGACGCACAATCTCAACGACCCATCTGCCTTGGTTGCAAACACAACTGGTGCACCCCATTCGGACACACTACGCCGAATGAATCCTTTCTGTAAAAGGTCATCAACTTGCACCCTCAACTCCTGCTGTTCCCTAGGCGCCATCCGCCTAAGAGGCATCACAACAGGTCTGGCTCCTTCAACTAGATCTATTCGAAACTCGATCTCTCTATGCGGCGGCAACCCTTTGACTTCGTCAAAGACATCCTCGAATCCATTAGCGATCGGCACTGATGACAGTCCATCCCGTGGAACAACTAGCGAATACATGAAGCTCATGAAGACGCCTTCTTCATGCTTACATCGTATCACAATCTTTCGCCCTTCCACATTCTCGACTGTCACTTCCAACCTTTCGCAATCAACCTTAGCCGCATACTTCCTAAGCCAGTCCATACCCAAAATAATTCCGAACCCCGCAAAGTTCAGAACAAAGCAATCACAAACAAAAGAGCAACCATGACTCGACACAACCAGACCACGGCATAACATACACAAACAAGACGAACCCCCAACTGGATTAGTCACGACCAATGGCCTATCAACAATATCCGGTGTCAAACCTAACCGGCCAACGAGTTCATTACAAACAAACGAATGCGACGCTCCAGTATCAAACAGAACTCTAACTGGAACACCACATAGGAAAAGAGTACCTTGAACAACCACACTCTTTCCCTTTTCTTCAGCAGTAGGAGCTTTCGAAGACGACGGAACAGCCCCCAAAGCATAGGCTTGCACAATCTGCCTGTCCTTCCTTGGTTCTGGACAATTCTTCCTGAAATGTCCCGGCTTGTCACAGTTGTGACACTTCATCGGTGCCTTCGGATTCTTACAATCCTTAGAGAAATGGCCCTTCTGTTGACAATTGTAGCAAGTCACCTCGCCTTTCGGCTTCTTCTGGCCATCCTTACCTTTCTGCTGCTGCTGCTTCCTCTTCTGGTTTCCACCCTGCTGTGGTTTAGATTCTCCCTTGGTAACAGCAACAACAGGTCCTTCCTTAGGAAACAAACTCTCATGCCTAAGAGCTTTCTCCACAAGCTTCTCAAATGAATCGTCCAAATGATCCACCAATTGTCTCCCAAGATAACTGTCCAAGCCGGTCACAAACTTCTCATTCTTCTGATAAGCAGATTCAATATACGACCGGGCATACTTGGACAAAGCTTCGAACTCAGAAACATACTCAAGAACTGATCTTCCACCTTGCTTGAGCTCCACAAACCTCTTGAACAGAACAGACTTCTGAGCTGTAGAAATGAACTTAGCTTCAAATCTAGCTTGGAATTGCTCCCAAGTAATCTCTTCTTCCGGAGTAGTGATGGTAATAGAGTTCCACCAATCAGAAGCTCTCCCTTGAAGCTGCCTTGATGCCAACTTCCTCTTAGTTGCATCATCAATTCCCAAATCACCAAAGATCCTTCTACAAGCATCTATCCACCTCTGGACCTCAATGGTAGATTCTGTTCCCAAGAAAACCTTCCCTCCAAGAGCAGTATAATCCTTGCACAGCTTAGCAAAATCCACTGGTTTCGGAGTTTGGACTTGAACTCCAACATCAACTGCCGCCCCCGGAACTGGTATCCTTCTCATGATCGAAGTTATCATAGCTTCGAACATGGCTGCATAATCAGCAGTCTCTTCAGTAGCGCGACCTTCCCTAGCAGCTGGTCTCCCTCTTCGACTCATTCTCAATATCTATAAAAAGGAATGATCAGAACATCTAGAGAAACAACTGCATAAAGGACTCAAACTCTACCAAACTACTATATTATATATAGTAATCATCCATCAAAATACAATTACGTCTCTCATACGTAGTTACTTCAGCGAGCGTTGGGTAAAATCGATTAACCAATGCTCTGATACCAAATGTGACGACCGCCCATGACCCCTGCACCGAATCTAGAGATAGAGCGCTGTAAAGTGTGCCAGGCGACCATGGACGATTGTCAAGGTAAGATTAAAACAACAGGATCTATCGTATTACTCACAGCGCATGGACAAAATACAATAGAACATATGTATAGTGAAGCTTTACAGAATAAAATGACATCATATAAAACTCCATAATAGTTGAATACAAGCATCCACATAGTCAATACATCAAGCCTCACTACAAATCTCTCAGAGAATACAAAACAGCGGAATATCCAGTACATATAATAAGAAGATAACATGCAATCCTCCAGCTCGTCTTCGATATCAGCATCGTGAAAAGAGAACAGCACCTGTCACCTGCTACCTAGTCTGCCCGTCCCAAAATGGACGAACAGCCCAAGGCAATAAGAATTAAAACATAAAGCCTTGAGTCAGACAACAGTCTTAGTGAGCAGTAAATTAACTAACAACATACCAAAAGAGCATAAAGGAAAAGGAATAGGAATACAACCCTCCCACTCCAACCTCATTCTACAGTGATAGCCCCCAGACACACACTAAACAGAAGCAAACATAGCAGAGCATACAATTTAAAGTAAAGCTACTATCACTCGAGTCAAGGGCGATGTTTTCCAAGTACCAAGGCCTAAATCAGATAAGCACCCAGAAAATACCGCTCTTGAGTCCGAATGACGATACAACCAAACATCCATGACTCTGGCTATCACTGTTATCATTGCTTCAATATCACCGTTAATTGAATGACCGGCACATTCTTTCAGCCGTCCGTCAAGGGCTAATGAAAACCCCGGTTCTAGACATAACTCCCGCACGTCGTCGCAGCCCGTGCCTAGGACTATCGAATCTGCCCAGAGTACTCGACCATCAACAGTTGGCCGTTGGGACTATCGAATCTGCCCAAACGTACCCTTGCTTAGAGCATGCTAGAACCTTCAACAACGATGTTATCCAAGCCTCCTAGTCATCCTCCTCGACGACTATTCTCATATCCATTCATTATCTTCAACTCGAATCATATCACCGAGTTATCAACATGCTTGGAATGATCCCGTCTGGATTAGACCAAGTCTTCATCATATGATTGCTTCGCTTCATTACATCCTCGCAAAGCCTCATCTCATCATCACATCATCAAATCTATGCATAAGAGCTTCATCATCCCGCTACATATGCCACGAGCAGCTTTTCCAATTCAAGAGCCTTTCCCTTAGCTTTTGAATCATCTTCGATCTAATCTAATCATCAATCATCTAGTTCATAACAATCAATCAAATCAAACATCAATCCAAGCAATCAAGCATTCAAATATGATCTAAGTAGACAATTATAACAATAATGGCATTTTCGTAATTAAAGAGTTGAAAGTCCAATAAGCATGAAAACATGGATTATATCTCTACAACTTGATGAATGAACTTGCATAGGTTAACATATGATAAAATGGATGCAACATCATCATGAACAATGGATCTACAAGGATCTACACATAGGATGAAGAAAATGCATGGAAATCACTAATTTAACACCAAATTGAGCCAACAATCCGATCTACTCCTTTGGATCCGTGTGAGAGATAATCACCACTCACCAAATCACCTAAACAATCCAAAAGATAACAACTTCAGATCTGGACAGCGAAGAACTAAGCTAGATCCGACAAGATCTCACTTCAAACGATGAAATCTCTCTTGAAAAGATGAAGATCTTCAATCCAAGCTCTTGAATCTTCAATCTTGATCTTCGATTTGGATGGAAGGAAGCACTAGATTAGGGTGGAGAAAAGAAGTGAAGAAGTGTAGAAGTCGAGCTCTCAAAATGGCAGCACTTCGTCGCTTCAAAATCCGGATCCCAAAAAGTGAGAACAACTCCTCCTATTTATAGCTGAAATCTGTCCTTAAGTCGAAATCTGGCTATCTCCCTAAGTCGTTTCCGACCTAAGACTCTCCGACCTAAGCTTCTCCGACCTAACGACTTAGCCAGACCCAGCGACTCATCGCACGCGCGACCTAACCTCTTACGCGCTTAGCGACCTAACAGGCCTCCCCATCTTACGACCTAACACTTAACTCCTAGGTCGCTTTCGTCTTAAAGCATAGGCTACGACCTAACACTTAAACTATCTAAGCGACTTAACAACCTACGACTCAGTTGGGTTGCGACCTAACAACTTAGGCTCCTACGCGACCTAACACATGTCGACCTAAAACAACATACGACCTAACAGTTAGATCCACGCGACCTAACACTTAAACTATTCTAGCGACCTAACAACTCACGCGACCTACGACTCAGCAAACTCGCGACCTAACACACACGCGACCTAACCATCTTAGGTCGTTTACGACCTAACTCAACACAGATCTAACGACCTAACTACGCTAACACTTAGGTCGGTCAATCCCATAGGTCGCTAACTCGAACTGCCGACCTAACACTTAGGTCGCTCACACATTTTCTTAGGTCGCCAGAACCTCTTAAGTCGGTCACGACTTAACCCCTTAGGTCGCCTACGACCTAACCAAAGCCAACAACTAGTCTTCCTTAAGTCGGTCAGTCTTTAGGTCGTTAACTCGCCCTGCCGACCTAATTACTTAACTAAATCCTAGGTTGCACAATTCTATAGGTCGCTCCAACTAACCCACGACCTAACACTAACTCGCCGAAGTCCTTAACTCGGTCACGACTTAGCTCTTAGGTCGTCCACGACCTAGGACTTAGACAAATTTCCACAAAAATCTGAAATGACTTAAAAATGCAAAAATTCCAGATTTTGACGAACTTGTCGATCCGTAAAAATACGGGTCGTTACAGTTCGACCTGATTTCCCCCCTTCTCGATTCATTTTCATTCGTTCGAGAAAAACAAAATAATCGAACGAGAATGGCGGCCTCGTATTATTCTTTCGTTCGCCCCTCTTTGCACAAATTAGGGCTTCGGTGATGTTGCGATTTTCTGGCGATTTAGGGCTTCAAGATTTTCGAATTGATGTCGCTTGAAGGGGTTTGCCGTGCTCGTCTTCGTTTTGACAGAGGTGAGTTCTACTCACATCTAGTTCACTCGAACACTGTGATTTTCGTTTGTTTCTGTTTCGTGGTTATCATGGTTTCGATTTTTGCTATTTGATTTTCTGACTTGTCCAATTTTGTTTACTTGGATTTTGTTCGAATTAATATATTCTCGGAATGTTAGGTTTCACAGTTTGGTTTTGTGAATTCCTGGTGACTTCGAGCTTAACTTTGATTTTTGTGAAACTATGAACTTGTTTGATTTCGTGGCCAACTCGGTTTGATTTGCAGTTGACTACCTCTGACTTTTCTGTGAACAGGATTCCTTAGTCACCACGATTTCGAACTGTTACTGTAAATAAGCTTCGGCCATCTCGATTTGAATTGTAGTTGACTTAGTACATCCCTTGTGATTCTTATCGAACTTGTATACTTACATTTTTATTTAATGGAGGCTGACACATATGTGTATCCATATGTACCCATGCGTATGTGTGGATTCATGTATTGTTTTGGGTCTTTGAGTCTGGGAAGTTGGTTGTACACTGTTATATGTGTATTGATGATCTGTGTTGATTCTGTGTACATGCTTCACTTGTGAGCTGTAGTCTGCATTCTTGTTTGGTGATGATCACTGTTTTGATGTTTCATTTTATGTTGCTTTCTGGTTTATTTTGAACTTGTGGTCTTCATTGAAGTTGGTTGTTGCTGCATTCATATTGTTTCATTTTGGCACTTGCGTGCACTATCAATTATTCATATTGCTGTTGCATTATTTTGCTTGTTGTCCAGCTCCACTTCTATGACTTCACTGCATATTGTTGCAGTTGCCACTGCCTTCACTTGAATTCTTTACCCACTGATGCATTCGGTAGTCTGGTCATTTGTATCATGTTACTGGTCTTGAGTTCATTGCTATGTCTATCTGAATTTTGGTCTGTGATACTTGTACTTGTGATCATTGATCCCTGTTGCCTTTATTGCTGTTGTATTATGATGCACCGTTGATATAGTGCTACATTACTTGTCTGTTTTTATGATTCATTTTATATTCATGTTGGCACTGGATTTTGCTGTGCTTCATCACTTGCTTGCACTGTCACTTCTGTTTTGGTTTTACTGCTTTGGATCAACTTGTAGCCTCTTTATCCCCTGACCCTTATTGCTGCATTTCGTGATATTTGAGTCATCGAACTCTTTTGTTCATATATGCTTCCAGCTTGAACTACTATGTTCTTGTTTGGTATGCCACTGTTTTACATAATTGGACCATGTTGTGCTATCCAGTTGAGTTCGACACTTGAGTTGTCGTTGTTTGACTGATTAGATTCTTGGTTAATCGTTTGTTTCAACTGCAGTTTTATTGAGCAGTTGTTGCTTGCTTCCTTTTGTGGCAGTTTCACCTTTGCGATCTTGTGGTGACTGCAGTTTTATTGCAAATTGCCCTTGTATTCATTTAGGACTGCAATTTCATTTTATATGCAGTTTTGGCCCTTGTTAGTTTGCATTTCATAAATACAATTGGATTTGTTTCGAATTCCCTTGTGTTGGACCCAGTATTTTGGGTTTGACCTTGTGATCATTTGTGACTTTCATTGGGCTTTTGGTAATTCATCTCTATAGTGGCGAGGCAGTACATGCGTGCGTGTACTGCAGCCCTGCCAAAAGTGATGTTTTAATTTGATGTTTCGATTGTTTGAATTGTTTCGTTGGTTAATTTCAATATTTTGAAGTTGTGTTTTGATTTGGAATTGCTGATTTGTTGATTAACACTATTTAGTGTTATATTTGCCGTTATCCGATTCTCTTATCGAGAGGTTGGATATACAAGATTTTTGTGACCGTTGTCTACTTGATATTTGATTATTATTGCTTCTGTGCATTAATAACTGAGTTTGAATTAGACTGACCCGTGTATTATTTTCTTTTGAATCTAATACTCGGGTCAGACCCGAGTTATTTCAGGTTGTAGATTTCCTGCTTTGAGTTGCTGTTTGAGCTATGAAGACTTTTCACATCTTTTGGAGTAGTCATGTCATAGTATAGGTTGATATGTATTCATGTATATTAGTTGATAATGTACGTGTATATATAACTTCCAAAGTCGACAGTTGTAGTTGTATCATATGTATTGTGTCAAATGTATTGTAACTAACATCGGTTATTATATATGAGACTTTTTGTTCCATCTGTGTTCCGCATTTATGTTATCTGTGTTATCTTTATATTTATTGTCCTAAACTATTATAGCCATTGTGTAGTAGCTTTGTGTTTGTATGGTACGTCGGATTTCCTCCTGAAATAAGAATGCATGTTATATTTTCTGACATATTGGTGCTCGCACAAAGTAATTACACGGATGGTCGCTCCTCAACAGCCTTATTCTCCGTGCTAGTTGACAACATTACACCATAGTGTTCTTGGCTAGCGTGGGCATAGAGGTGGGGCGTCACATCTTGGTATCAGAGCATGGGGTTTAGGACAATTATAAAATATAACTTAGATGGAACATGTGTTACAACTATTTGTCGATGTTTTATCTCTCATCTTTACATATGATTATCTTTGATTGTTAGGTATGAATTCCTAACGCTTATCCATGAGCATTTGATTTTTATTTCGTGAAAGTATTTTGGCTTCTGCCTCCGTTTGCTTTGCGAACTCAAGTTGGGTTTTTGATGATGAGGATTTTTGTCCTTGTGTTTTTGGCTTTGAATTTATTTAGCCGATGTTGATTTTGTTTGAATTTGGCCAATTAAAGCTGTTTTGACCTTTGGACTTTGTTCCACTTTTGTGCTATGCTATGGGTGTCATTGTGTACCTGTTACACTATGATGAAAAATAGCTCGACCAGTTGCATTGAGTGATTTTGATTTTCGCTCATATCTAGTTCGAATCTCTGCGATTTTGAACTTGATATTTTGTGTTTTCCTCGGCTTGATTTCCATTCAACTTCGGTCACTTTGTTTTTGTGAAATTGCTAATTCCTTGATTTCCAAGACTCTGATTTTGTTTGCTGTTGGATTCTTTGATGATGATGTTGATTCATTTTGTACTCGACAGTGGCCATTAATTGTTGACTTCGGCATTTACTTGATTCTTATTTTTGTTGAAGTCATTTATGCATTTATGCTCGTTTTGCTTTGTTTTTCCAAGTGTTAATCGATTCTTCTTTTCCGATTTGTTGTTATCACCTTTGTCGACTTCGATAACTTCTATTTCTGGATTTTTTGGGTATTTCTACTTTGATGAATTTGGAATCGAATTCTTTGGATTTTATTCATGTCTTCGAATGTGAATTTTAGTGAATTGATTTGGTTTCCAAATTTAATCGATTCTTGATCATTTCCCCGATTTGTTGCTATCATTTATTGGCAACTTGAATGACATTTTTCTTCGGGATTTTTGTGAACATACTTTTTGATGGATTCAGTATCGATTTCATTAGATTCTATTCACATCTTTGTATGTGAATTCTTGTGATTTATTGTTTCTACAATCATTTTTGTGATTTGTCACTTTAGAAATATAAAGGTTTTCTATACTAGTAGTAAATATTAAAATCCTTTTCTCCAAACGGTTTCAAAACTATTTTACTACAAAGCTCTTTTCCTAAACCATTTTCCAATCTATTAGTATATACAAACCTTTATTTCACTCGTGTGAGAAATTGAATTAAACGGCTTAGTAAAACAAATGGTATGAAACGCTTGCGTTTACTTCGTCGGTTAACTCCTGGACTTGTTCGATTGAACCTTTTGTGACAATTTTCTAGTGAAGATCTACAGTTTGTTCGTAAATATTTGAGTTAAGCAAGTGGTTATGGGACATGAAGCTTAACTCTTATATTCACTAACTTAGTGTAATTGACACT
Organism: Allium fistulosum; assembly: GCA_030737815.1. Classification (NCBI taxonomy): domain Eukaryota; kingdom Viridiplantae; phylum Streptophyta; class Magnoliopsida; order Asparagales; family Amaryllidaceae; genus Allium; species Allium fistulosum. The sequence goes on along the minus strand of CM060907.1, from coordinate 873,008,247 downwards.
TCTTAATGATCATGACGATCATTTTTGTGATTTAGACTAGCAAATGTGCGATGTCTCTCTTTGTTGCACGGTTAGACTAGACCTCATCGGTGTGATTTCGTCTCACACATATCTCTTGGGCTTTGAGGATTGTCTAGACACCATTTGTGTGATTTCGTCTCACACATATCTCTTTGTTGCACGGTTAGACTAGACCTCATCGGTGGGATTTCGTCTCACACATATCTCTTGGGCTTTGAGGATTGTCTATACACCATTTGTGTGATTTCGTCTCACACATATTTCTTTGTTGCACGCTTAGACTAGACCTCATCGGTGTGATTTCATCTCACACATATCTCTTGGGCTTTGAGGATTGTCTAGACACCATTTTTGTGATTTCGTCTCACACATATTTCTTTGTTGCATGGTTAGACTAGACCTCATCGGTCTGATTTCGTCTCACACATATCTCTTGGGCTTTGAGGATTGCCTAGACACTATTTGTGTGATTTCGTCTCACATATTTCTTTGTTGCACGGTCTTTGGGCCATTCCTGTGTGAAAATTTAATGAATAGCTTCCATGAGATAGCTTCTCATTCCTGTGTGATACGCGTAGGTGAGTTTTCATGCTCCCATTCATGTGTTAGGCCTCCCTCCCTTTTTTATGTGTTTTCTGGATTTCTGGTGATGATTTCTGGAATTTGTGCTTCACCAATTTTAATGATTTTCATTGATATGATATCAGTTTTTGTGCATTGGTGAATTTATGTGTTATTGACTTGTTATGAATACAAGTTTAGGGTATGGTATCCCTTTCTATCTTTGAGAAGATTCTTATGACATTTTTGATGAATGAAAATTCATTGGTATTATATTTTGATGCTAGTTATTTTGATGAAATTTTGACGTGTTAACTTCAGTAAATGTCAACTTTAAAATGGATTTACAAGCGGTTCTCCCGCAATACTGATTTTGTTGTCCGTTTTTACGGTACTTTGAGAAGTGCAATTTCCTTATCAAAGTTGCTACTGATATTGCTAATTTAATCACGTGTTTTCAAAATTCGTTATTTTTTTAAAAGTTGTTTCAAAATATAAATTAAAATTGTTTTCAAAATTTTTACAGTTTGCATTTTCAAACGGATAAGGAAGCAATTTAAACGTTTCAGCAAAATCGAGGACTATGACCCCTTTCTTTTACTGATTCGCTTAATTCCGGACTTGTCCGTTTGAGAATGTGAAATGTTATTTTTAAAAATACACAATTTTGCACTTTCAAGGAACGATGAAGAGAATTAAACGATTTAGTAAAACTCGTGGTTATGGGACATGTGCGTTTGCTATTTCAGTTAATTCCGGATTTGTTAATTGAATATTTGTGATTTCTAATTATCGTTTTTGATAATCGGATATTTGTGAGATTTGATTATCAATTGTGATAATTGAATATTTGTGATTTCTGATTATCGTTTTTGATAATCAGATATTTGTGAGATTTGATTATCAATTGTGATAATTGAATATTTGTGATTTCTGATTATCGTTTTTGATAATCAGATATTTGTGAGATTTGATTATCAATTGTGATAATTAAATATTTGTGATTTCTGATTATCGTTTTTGATAATCAGATATTTGTGATATTTGATTATCAATTGTGATAATTGAATATTTGTGATTTATGATTATCGTTTTTGATAATCAGATATTTGTGAGATTTGATTATCAATTGTGATAATTAAATATTTGTGACTTCTGATTATCGTTTTTGATAATCAGATATTTGTGATTTCTGATTATCGTTTTTGATAATCGAATATTTGTGATTTCTGATTATCGTTTTTGATAATCGGATATTTGTGATTTCTGGTTATCGTTTTTGATAATCGAATATTTGTGATTTCTGATTATCGTTTTTGATAATCGGATATTTGTTATTTCTGGTTATCGTTTTGGATAATCGGATATTTGTGATTTCTGATTATCGCTTGTGATAATTAGATATTTGAGATTCTAATTGTCGTTTTGATAATTAAATATTTGTTAATTTGATTACCGTTTGTCATAATTAAATATTTGTTGATTTGATTATCGTTTTTGATAATTGAATATTTGCGATTTGAGATCTGATTATCGTTTTGATAATTAGGTAATTGCTAATTTTGCTGATTGTAAGATTTTCTAGTCTCTAATTGATTCTAGATTATGTTGATTATATTGAATTGCTGTTTTCTAAATTATCGTATTGATAATTAGATATTGCTGGTATGTGATTTCTGCTCTGTTGCTTTAGATTTGCTGGAACTCGATTTCAGGAAAGTTCTTGCTTTTGCTTGTCAATGATGATTTTGGTTCTCTTTGTTCTGCCTTTAGTCGATGATGATATCGGGTCTTTATAAAGGGTTTTCGAAACCCTTAAACTTTCCTGATTTAATTTCTTTGGCCTTTACTTTATTGATTCTTTCCTTTATTATGCTGTGCTATTTTTGGTATTTACTTTGAATCCACGGCTTTAATTTTGTGACGTTCGATCATTTCTTTGATCGATATAGCTGATACTTTCCTAATTTAATTGTTGACTGTTTCAACTTGATTTAAAATATACAGGTTTGGATTTGTGATATTTTCTGGTTTTCTGGCTTCAACTTAACTTTATCAGTATCTTTGTAAACATCGGTCACCACCATTGTCTCTGACCATCTTCTCTGACCATCTGGCTTCGTCTTCACTGCTGACTTGTTTATGCACTTGTATTGACTTGAGTATTTTCTCTGATCATCTGTTCGGCGATGATATTCTGGGTGTTTGTAGACTTCGACTTGGACTATCTTGAATTTACTGATATCACTAGTATACTCGAGTCAGTGGTTTGTACATTTTGTACTTGGTGGAGTTATATTTTGTTGAGAATTTTGAATTTCTTTTATGAAATTAAAAGATTTCTTTGATGTTTGAATTCTCTACCTTTATTTTTCTAGCTTAACCAGTTTAGGTTAGAAAATTTATTGTTAATGACGACCTTAATTATGAAAATTGCGGAGACGCAATTTCTATAAGGAGGGGAGTCTGTAACAACCCGGAAATTCGTAGCAATTAATTATCGACACTAGGTGATTAAATCGTTCGCCAATTTTTATTGGAATTTTATCAAGTTAAAATTCTTTTGAAAAATGGTTGAGAAATTATATGGGCTTTAAATAAATATATTTCTTTTATTTTAAATGGCCGTTCCCTTTTTATAAGAAATTATTCGACCCGTTCCCTTTCTTATTTTGTTCGACCTGATTTCCCCCCTTCTCGATTCATTTTCATTCGTTCGAGAAAAACAAAATAATCGAACGAGAATGGCGGCCTCGTATTATTCTTTCGTTCGCCCCTCTTTGCACAAATTAGGGCTTCGGTGATGTTGCGATTTTCTGGCGATTTAGGGCTTCAAGATTTTCGAATTGATGTCGCTTGAAGGGGTTTGCCGTGCTCGTCTTCGTTTTGATAGAGGTGAGTTCTACTCACATCTAGTTCACTCGAACACTGTGATTTTCGTTCGTTTCTGTTTCATGGTTATCATGGTTTCGATTTTTGCTGTTTGATTTTCTGACTTGTCCAATTTTGTTTACTTGGATTTTGTTCGAATTCATATATTCTCGGGATGTTAGGTTTCACAGTTTGGTTTTGTGAATTCCTGGTGACTTCGAGCTTAACTTTGATTTTTGTGAAACTATGAACTTGTTTGATTTCGTGGCCAACTCGGTTTGATTTGCAGTTGACTCCCTCTGACTTTTCTGTGAACAGGATTCCTTGGTCACCACGATTTCGAACTGTTACTGTAAATAAGCTTCGGCCATCTCGATTTGAATTGTACTTGACTTAGTACATCCCTTGTGATTCTTATCGAACTTGTATACTTACATTTTTATTTAATGGAGGCTGTCACATATGTGTATCCATATGTACACATGCGTATGTGTGGATTCATGTATTGTTTTGGGTCTTTGAGTTTGGGCAGTTGGTTGTACACTGTTATATGTGTATTGACGATCTGTGTTGATTCTGTGTACATGCTTCACTTGTGAGCTGTAGTCTGCATTCTTGTTTGATGATGATCACTGTTTTGATGTTTCATTTTATGTTGCTTTCTGGTTTATCTTGAACTTGTAGTCTTCATTGAAGTTGGTTGTTGCTGCATTCATATTGTTTCATTTTGGCACTTGCGTGCACTATCACTTATTCATATTGCTGTTGCATTATTTTGCTTGTTGTCCAGCTCCACTTCTATGACTTCACTGCATATTTTTGCAGTTGCCACTGCCTTCACTTGAATTCTTTACCCACTGATGCATTCAGTAGTCTGGTCATTTGTAGCATGTTTCTGGTCTTGAGTTCATTGCTATGTCTATCTGAATTTTGGTCTGTGATACTTGTACTTGTGATCATTGATCCCTGTGGCCTTTATTGCTGTTGTATTATGATGCACCATTGATATAGTGCTACATTACTTGTCTGTTTTGATGATTCATTTTATATTCATGTTGGCACTGGATTTTGCTGTGCTTCATCTCTTGCTTGCACTGTCACTTCTGTTTTGGTTTTACTGCTTTGGATCAACTTGTAGCCTTTATGTAACGACCCGTAAATTTCAACTGTTTTAATAACGTAATTAGTTGAAATTTTGTGAAATTTTAAACGATAAAATTTTGAAATAAAAATTTAATATTTGAAATACGTCTAGTTAAACATAGCGACTGGAAAATTTTCGTCCGAAAATATGAAAGTTTATTTCGCGCGTAAATTCACTTCAATTTAATCAGTTAAAAAGCGATGGAAATAAAATGTTCTGAAACCTAGATATTTTAACATAGAAAAATTCTAAAACATCTTCTGAGCAAGATGTCTGTTTATCGTTTTTCCAAATTCGGACATCTTTGGCTCCGTCGATCTTATTTTTCAGTGTTGTTCTTGCATTTTCCATTAGTAGAAAATTCGAATTTTTATAATTCAATCGTACCGCTGATATCTGTATACCGTTTCGATCATCTCGTCATGCTGATCTCCATAATATATTCATTTGTGTATTTCGGAGTTCAGTACACGGTATAATCTATTAAAACAGTAACCGTATCGGTTTCCTTTTTAAAATTTTTGATTCCCTGTTCCTTCATTTTCTACCATGTAAATTTATTTGCCAGTAGCTTTTATATTTTTCTTCTAAAATTTAGGTCCCAGTCTTTTCTGATTCCATCGTTTCAATAAATATTTTAGTCGGTTCATTTCCATCTATACGTTACTTTGGAAATAGAGACCACATGTATTATTTGCCTATAGACCACTCTTTCCCTTTACCATTCTTTCCAATTGGCCATGTCTACACGTCATTCTTTCCTTTTTGCGGCACCTTTTCCTTTCTTCTTCATTGTTTTGCCTTCTTCTTTCTTTCAAAAATTTATATATATAAATTGAGTATAGCCAGCTCGTCCCACACCTTCCTTCCATTCACCGCCACCAACTCGCCCATGGCCCAAGCAGCCACCACCGGCCACACGTGACAGTTTTCCCCTCCACCTGAACCACCTTGGACTCGACAACAACACCTCACCTACACCGTAGCACATCCAAGCTTCCACTTCCCGTTCGCCCTCCCTCCTCACCACCACCCAGTCAGCCATGCAAACGAGCACAGTCACCCACGTCCACCCGGAACAGCAGCATTCCCGAGACCACCTGCCACCTCTGGCCGTGTCTCACCCTCTACGGCAGCCACCTCGTCCCTCCCTCCACCATTGAATCACCGCTCCACAAACCGCCCGACCCACCTTCTCCTCGCACGGAACAGCCCCATCAATGCCGTAGTTTCCAGCCTCTCAACAGCCATACCCCGCGCAAGCCGCCTTCCAAATGGCCACACCACATCATCCCGCCTTTCACCACCTCGACAATCAACCTCCACCTCCCCTTTTGCAGCCCTGTTCCTTCGACAGAAGGTATACATATATATATTAGTGGCTATTATATTTTATGTATGTAAGTTAATATACATGATTTTATATTAGTCTATGGATGTATGAGTTATAGTTTTATAAGCCTGCAGTATCTTATCATGTACTAGGGTATATATTAGTCTACTTTTATGTAGTTGAAATTGGATTTTTGAAATGTACGCATGTATTTTTCTTATAAAATTTGACAACGGAAGTAATGCATGAGTCAAACATATATTATATTTTTGTTGTATACATATTCGATGAAATATTTCTATGGAATTGTAAGTATAATACATAATATATTATTATTATTTTTCTTTTCTTTCACTGTCTCTTTTGATTTAAAGGATATTATAAATATCTTGTTCCATTCCTTTATGTGTCTGAAATTAATATGGTTTATATATATACGGGTGTGTGATAGATATAAAGGTTGTATAATAGACGATTACAGCTGTACATATGTTGTACGTATACGTATAAATTTTGTACAAGTGCCGTTTGAGTATATGGATATATATTAAATGAAGGTTAGAGACTTGACTATGCCTATATATTATATAACAATGTAAAGAAGTATTTTTATAAGTTGCAACAGTATACAAGTCTATATTTATAAAATTCTACAGAACTGTTAAAATGTTAATATACATATTGCTAGTGATTGCAGTTTAGGTATTTGTATAAATAGGCATTAACGCTAAGTTGTTTATGTATTTTATGTCCTGTTTACACCCATGTTTTGGCTGTTCTTATTGGTCAGCTTATACCTTTTAAAATATAGGTGTATATACTTGTCTGTTTAAGTATTTTGACATATAAGTGTTGTATTCAAGGGACGGATGGACATTTTAATTTAATATATAAAAGTTTATAAGCTATTCATAATTATATATTACCTGTTTTGTTGAAGCCTGCATACGTTTTTTTTTTAAAAAAAATTGTTTAACTTATATTATAAGTATATTTCATTTAAATATGAATACGTTATTTTATATGTTTATGTGTATTGTTCCAAAAATAAAATATATATTATCCGTCTATCGGGCTAAGTCGTTTGATTTCATCAATTCCTCTGTATCAGCTTTATCCGCCGTGACTGATTTCTTCATCAAAATCTTGATCATCTAGTGTTGTAGTGGATTTGTAACAAAATGTCAGTGTCTGTATCAGTGTGCGTATCCAGGTCGTTTCCTCGATCATCTCTAGCCTCGAAAGGTGAGCACTCACTCACGATTAACGTTCTTTTATTTATTAAATTTGATTTCAATTGAAACGACAATTGAAATATGCTGCTATTAGTTAATTACACTGTTATATATACTATTACCTGTATCAGTTCACCTGTGACATCTGACACCATTATCTGTTAATTATTTATGCGATGATAATACAGTTTGGCTAATAATTTATTGATTGTTGATGTTTATATTGGACGTTAAATTGTTAATGTTAAATGATAAATAGTATGCAATTGAACTTGATATTGGAAAGTTAAATGTTAAATTTGATTAAATGACATTTGTATAATATGACCCCTTTAACTGTTAAATTTATTGACACGTAGGATTTGTTTAATTACACTTTGAACCACTGAATGTATGTTGTTAAATTGTTGATGTATGAAATTGTAAATAGATGACAAGTGAAGAACCGTAATGTAATAATCTTTAATCTACATGAAATGATAGTGTAGATTCTAGAAATAATTATATTAATTCGCACAAACAACAATGTGAATTAATACGGTTATTTCGGGATTATTTGAATTGATTATTGGATTGATATTGGTTGTTGTTATTGCTTGTTTATGTACTTTGACACCATCCCAGTTATCACACTGCAAGTTCCCTTTGTTATGCTTTGATTTTGAATTGAATTGGAATCGGGTTGAAATGATAAATACCCAAATTGAACTTTGACCTAGGATAGAGAATTAAATAAAACCCGATTGGTCAATAATTTGATTTAAAATAAAACGAAGATTTATTTGAATAAATAATATGGTTTTGAAATGAAGTTGAAATTTGAATTTTAAATGAAAGGAAAAATGTTAATATTTAATCATATGAAACAAAATATTAACAATGTAATTGATGAAAGAATGTTGATTAATTTGAGAAATGATTGAATTAAGTTTGAATTATAATTAAGTTTGAAATTATTAAACTTTGAAATTATTTAATAATTAAGTTTTGAATTATTTAATAATTAAATAAGATTGAATTATTTAATAATTAAATAAATTGAATTCTTTAATAAGTGGAATTGAACTTCTGGAATAATTGAAATTGAGTTTCTTTATTAATTAAGTTTTGGAAAATTATTTAAGTAAGTAAATAAGTGAAATTAAATTTCTTTAACAAGAAATAAAATGTGATTTATTGAAATTAATGTAAGACTTGAAATTTAAACAATTTGATTTGATGAATTTAATTTAATTCAATTTGTAAGTTTTGATAAAATGAAGTTGAATTTAAAAAATGGATTTAATGAATTGGAAGTTTAATAGAAATTGTTTTGAATGGAAAATTTACTTAATGAATATTGAATGAAATCGATAAATGAATTTAAATTGATTTAAATGTTAAATCAAATTAATTTAAATGATTTTGGAATGAACTTATATACGAAATGCAATCAATATTTGAATTGTTTAAATTGAAATTGAAATTGTATTATAAGATTTTGAAATGGTAATTTGAAAGTTTTGAAACGTAAAGTATGGAAATTGGTTTTTGAAAGACAAGTGAAATGTTGGTTTACGAATTGAAATTGAAATTGAAATTGATTTGGTTTTTGAAATATATAAACGACCAATCGGTGTAATAATTACGGAAGTTATTAAAGAGACCGGGATCGGTAATGGATATACTCTCTATCTAAACCGAAAACCACTTTAATAACTATACGTGGGGTGATGATCCAGAATGAAGTGGTTGGAATGATGTACGTGTTGACTGAAGAAAGAGAACGATGATGGATAGCCTTGACACTTGTGTCAAATTGGAAATGACTAAAACAGGAGCCGTGCCGGGCCAATGGAGGATTAGCTACCTCAAGTGGACACACTTCTTCGAACTACTCATTACTTGTTGTCAATTGGTGCACCCTTGATTTTGGGAGTGTTGTTTCACGGTGTTGCGGGCGCTGCGGCGTTGCGTTCTCACCAGTCCGGATCAGGCAAACGGTAGTATAACTACCTTGGGTATTGCCTCATGTGCCTTGTCATACTTGTATCCCTTTATTCGCGACCACTACGAAATTGTTTTGTACCTTTAGTATATGGATTGCCCTCTGGTGACTTCCGGTTTTGGGGAAACTACGGTCTTGTATATGCTTTTGGGAATAAAAATGCGTTAAGGGTGGAATGGGCCATGACTTAACACTATTTTGATATCTTATTATTACTGATAGACATTATCTACTTATCGTACACTACTACATAGTAGATAGTTTAACGGATCCTTAAAGGATGGTTATTCCAAACATCCTTTGAGTTACTTGTATTTCAATTGCTATTTCACTTGAGTTGGATTTATTAATATAAGAATGTTAATCCTGACTCGAGTGTCTTGTGTTTTTGCTTTACGCTCGGGTCAGACTGAGTGTACCAGTATTCGAGACTCACCTTTGGAGTTGGAGCTTTGCTTGAAGATCCAGCCATCTATTCTGCTTTCAGTATTCGATGATTCCAGTGATGTATTCTGATTTGTATCTTATGTATCGTATTACTCTTCTGTTGTAAACTCTGATGTATTTTATATGTTCATATAGTAGCTTCATGAACTACTATCTCTTTTATTTCCGCTGCACTTATTACTCTGTGTCTGTGATCTGTGATTATTTATTTACTGTATATGTTCAATTTTGCCAAATTTAAATTAACAACGCGGTATTTTGAGCAATTCAATTCCGGCATGAGTGTCTACCTATACACTTATAATGGATGCGAATGGTCCAAAATATCGGGTCGTTACAGTTGGTATCAGAGCTTTGGTAGCTCTAGGCAAAACTTATCATATAGGGTAAATGTATTTACGGAATCACTCTCATTCGAGTTTCAATCTCTTCCTTTTGTCTCGATTCCTTTGAATTTTGGAACGTTCCCTGCGGTTCCAAAATTCATTCGTGTCCCTCACTATTCATCTTCTTTCAATTCTGGAGTATCCCATAACTCCACCTTGAATGATCTTTATAATGAATCGGCAGTCACGCCAAACTCCGAATGATTTGTAAAGGGGTGAAACTCCTTTACAATAGGCATTGATTTACCGGAGATTTTTGTATCCTCGGTTTACGATGCCATCCATCTCCTGCTATACCTGAATTCTATTCCTCGAGATCGAAGGTCGATTTGCCCCGAAATTCTGCAATGATCTTATTCTTGAAGTCGCGGTCGACCCGGTTAAGGTTGCCCGTGAATTAAATAAGTTTTTCCATCTCCCGGTTCTGTTAATTGAATTATCTAATCTTCTGTTTCGAACTTATTATCGAATCAAAGCTCTCTTTGATTTGATTTACATCAAATTTGAATCTCTATCCTTGCTTTGAAATCCATTATTGTATCGTTAAGTGAGGAAGTGTATTTATAAATTAATTTTAAAATGTTTTATATATTGTGTTGTTTGAGTTGTTGATGTTGATTTGGATTTTCGATCGATTCGTCTGATCAACGCTATCGATAGGATTTCCAAAACACTTGAGCAGAGCAAACTGACACAATTTCGTTTCCAACTTTGGTAAATAAAATAAAGTTTTGTAAGATTATATTATGAAATTAAATTGTTAATAAATTTGTTGTCTGAAATAATAATATTTGATTACCATTTATTGTTTTGTAAACCATTGACTATTGCAATATAAATAAATGAAGTTATAAACTTGGCTATAATGCAATTTGAAATTTGAAATGTACTTAAATCAAGAATTTGAGAATTTAAATTTTGGTGATTTCAACTTGGGTTTTAAGTTTTAAAGTGTATAGTATTTAAAAATATTTTCAAATAGAAATCGTTTTCAAAGAATTTTAGAATGTTGAAAACAGTGCTCTTCTCTTTGTCGCTGGAAAATAATTTCGATGATGGCGGCTGCATCATCGACATTCATTTTCGAGTTTCGAAGTGGAGAAACCATTCTGTAGCTTTGCTACGGTTTTGTTTTGAAAAAAATATATATTTTGAATTGAATTTCTTCAGTATATTTTGATTCACATATATATAGGTATCTTATTTTTAAAATTTAATTTGATGTGATATAAATATAGTATATATATATCTAAATTGTTTAAAGTTAATCGGAAATCTAATTCTTAAATTTTGTAAAAGTTGTTTTTAATTATAAATAAAACCAAAATTTGGAATAAATATTTAAACTTGAATAATTGAATTGGGAAAATGTTATTTGTATATTGTTCAACTGCATTCTAATACAACTTACCTAAATCATACAGAAGTTGAATATGTAATTGGATAATATATAAGATAAATTGAATTTATAAATAAAATTTGAGTGTTTAAAATAAATGTTATACACTAAATTTTGATTATAAAGATGTTAATAGAGTTAGATAGGATAATAAGTAAACTCAGTTAATAATGAAATAAATTTGTTTTGAAAGAATTAATAAATTTGTTTTGAAAGAATTAATAAATTGAAATTAGATCAACTTAGGAAAATACCTTGAGTTTAAAAGCAATTAGTGAATACAAATATATTTAAATCGAAACTTTTATGGTTTAAATTAATTTATATGGGTTATATATATGTGATAAGATATATTAAGTAGAATAAATTTAACAATAATTTGGAATAAAGAAGAATTTAAATTGCTGAAAAAAAATGATTATAATAAAAGACTATTCAAATTTATGGTTTTAGAAATTGAAAATTTAAGATAATTGGATAATAAGATAATGAATTTAGAAATAGTTGAGATTGATTTTAGTGAAATCAAGTGGATTAAATCAATTATTGAATATCAATTAATTTAAATTTGAATTTATATGGTTTAAATTAATTGTTATTTTGTATTTCAAATCTGTTTTTCTTTCTGGTTGTTTCTATTCTCCTACCTCGTTCCTTTTCGGGGACGAAAAGTTTTGAGTGGGGGAGAGTGTAACGATCCGTAAATTTCAACTGTTTTAATAACGTAATTAGTTGAAATTTTGTGAAATTTTAAACGATAAAATTTTGAAATAAAAATTTAATATTTGAAATACGTCTAGTTAAACATAGCGACTGGAAAATTTTCGTCCGAAAATATGAAACTTTATTTCGCGCGTAAATTCACTTCAATTTAATCAGTTAAAAAGCGATGAAAATAAAATGTTCTGAAACCTAGATATTTTTACATAGAAAAATTCTAAACCATCTTCTGAGCAAGATGTCTGTTTATCATTTTTCCAAATTCGGACATCTTTGGCTCCATCGATCTTATTTTTCAGTGTTTTTCTTGCATTTTCCGTTAGTAGAAAATTCGAATTTTTATAATTCAATCGTACCGTTGATATCTGTATACCGTTTCGATCATCTCGTCATGCTGATCTCCATAATATATTCATTTGTGTATTTCGGAGTTCAGTACACGGTATAATCTATGAAAACGGTAACCGTATCGGTTTCCTTTTTAAAATTTTTGATTCCCTGTTCCTTCATTTTCTACCATGTAAATTTATTTGCCAGTAGCTTTTATATTTTTCTTCTAAAATTTAGGTCCCAGTCTTTTCTGATTCCATCGTTTCAATAAATATTTTAGTCGGTTCATTTCCATCTATACGTTACTTTGGAAATAGAGAACACATATATTATTTGCCTGTAGACCACTCTTTCCATTTACCATTCTTTCCAATTGGCCATGTCTACACGTCATTCTTTCCTTTTTGCGGCACCTTTTCCTTTCTTCTTCATTGTTTTTCCTTCTTCTTTCTTTCAAAAATTTATATATATAAATTGAGTATAGCCGGCTCGTCCCACACCTTCCTTCCATTCACCGCCACCAACTCGCCCATGGCCCAAGCAGCCACCACCGGCCACACGTGACAGTTTTCCCCTCCGCCTGAACCACCTTGGACTCGACAACAACACCTCACCTACACCGTAGCACATCCAAGCTTCCACTTCCCGTTCGCCCTCCCTCCTCACCACCACCCAGTCAGCTATGCAAACGAGCACAGTCACCCACGTCCACCCGGAACAGCAGCATTCCCGAGACCACCTGCCACCTCTGGCTGTGTCTCACCCTCTACGGCAGCCACCTCGTCCCTCCCTCCACCATTGAATCACCGCTCCACAAACCGCCCGACCCACCTTCTCCTCGCACGGAACAGCCCCATCAATGCCATAGTTTCCAGCCTCTCAACAGCCATACCCCACGCAAGCCGCCTTCCAAATGGCCACACCACATCATCCCGCCTTTCACCACCTCGACAAGCAACCTCCACCTCCCCTTTTGCAGCCCTGTTCCTTCGACAAAAGGTATACATATATATATATATATTAGTGGCTATTATATTTTATGTATGTAAGTTAATATACATGATTTTATATTAGTCTATGGATGTATGAGTTATAGTTTTATAAGCCTGCAGTATCTTATCATGTACTAGGGTATATATTAGTCTACTTTTATGTAGTTGAAATTGGATTTTTGAAATGTACGCATGTATTTTTCTTATAAAATTTGACAACGGAAGTAATGCATGAGTCAAACATATATTATATTTTTGTTGTATACATATTCGATGAAATATTTCTGTGGAATTGTAAGTATAATACATAATATATTATTATTATTTTTCTTTTCTTTCACTGTCTCTTTTGATTTAAAGGATATTATAAATATCTTGTTCCATTCCTTTATGTGTCTGAAATTAATATGGTTTATATATATACGGGTGTGTGATAGATATAAAGGTTGTATAATAGACGATTACAGCTGTACATATGTTGTACTGTATACGTATAAATTTTGTACAAGTGCCATTTGAGTATATGGATATATATTAAATGAAGGTTAGAGACTTGACTATGCCTATATATTATATAACAATGTAAAGAAGTATTTTTATAAGTTGCAACAGTATACAAGTCTATATTTATAAAATTCTACAGAACAGTTAAAATGTTAATATACATATTGCTAGTGATTGCAGTTTAGGTATTTGTATAAATAGGCATTAACGCTAAGTTGTTTATGTATTTTATGTTCTGTGTACACCCATGTTTTGGCTGTTCTTATGGGTCAGCTTATACCTTTTAAAATATAGGTGTATATACTTGTCTGTTTAAGTATTTTGACATATAAGTGTTGTATTCAAGGGACGGATGGACATTTTAATTTAATATATATAAGTTTATAAGCTATTCATAATTATATTTTACCTGTTTTGTTGAAGCCTGCATACGTTTTTTTTAAAAAAAAATTTGTTTAACTTATATTATAAGTATCTTTCATTTAAATATGAATACGTTATTTTATATGTTTATGTGTATTGTTCCAAACATAAAATATATATTATCCGTCTATCGGGCTAAGTCGTTTGATTTCATCAATTCCTCTGTATCAGCTTTATCCACCGTGACTGATTTCTTCATCAAAATCTTGATCATCTAGTGTTGTAGTGGATTTGTAACAAAATGTCAGTGTCTGTATCAGTGTGCGTATCCAGGTCGTTTCCTCGATCATCTCTAGCCTCGAAAGGTGAGCCTTCACTCACGATTAACGTTCTTTTATTTATTAAATTTGATTTCAATTGAAACGACAATTGAAATATGCTGCTATTAGTTAATTACACTGTTATATATACTATTACCTGTATCAGTTCACCTGTGACATCTGACACCATTATCTGTTAATTATTTATGCGATGATAATACAGTTTGGCTAATAATTTATTGATTGTTGATGTTTATATTGGACGTTAAATTGTTAATGTTAAATGATAAATAGTATGCAATTGAACTTGATATTGGAAAGTTAAATGTTAAATTTGATTAAATGACATTTGTATAATATGACCCCTTTAACTGTTAAATTTATTGACACGTAGGATTTGTTTAATTACACTTTGAACCACTGAATGTATGTTGTTAAATTGATGATGTATGAAATTGTAAATAGATGACAAGTGAAGAACCGTAATGTAATAATCTTTAATCTACATGAAATGATAGTGTAGATTCTAGAAATAATTATATTAATTCGCACAAACAACAATGTGAATTAATACGGTTATTTCGGGATTATTTGAATTGATTATTGGATTGATATTGGTTGTTGTTATTGCTTGTTTATGTACTTTGACACCATCCCAGTTATCACACTGCAAGTTCCCTTTGTTATGCTTTGATTTTGAATTGAATTGGAATCGGGTTGAAATGATAAATACCCAAATTGAACTTTGACCTAGGATAGAGAATTAAATAAAACCCGATTGGTCAATAATTTGATTTAAAATAAAACGAAGATTTATTTGAATAAATAATATGGTTTTGAAATGAAGTTGAAATTTGAATTTTAAATGAAAGGAAAAATGTTAATATTTAATCATATGAAACAAAATATTAACAATGTAATTGATGAAAGAATGTTGATTAATTTGAGAAATGATTGAATTAAGTTTGAATTATAATTAAGTTTGAAATTATTAAACTTTGAAATTATTTAATAATTAAGTTTTGAATTATTTAATAATTAAATAAGATTGAATTATTTGATAATTAAATAAATTGAATTCTTTAATAAGTGGAATTGAACTTCTGGAATAATTGAAATTGAGTTTCTTTATTAATTAAGTTTTGGAAAATAATTAAAGTAAGTAAATAAGTGAAATTAAATTTCTTTAACAAGAAATAAAATGTGATTTATTGAAATTAATGTAAGACTTGAAATTTAAAGAATTTGATTTGATGAATTTAATTTAATTCAATTTGTAAGTTTTGATAAAATGAAGTTGAATTTAAAAAATGGATTTAATGAATTGGAAGTTTAATAGAAATTGTTTTGAATGGAAAATTTACTTAATGAATATTTAATGAAATCGATAAATGAATTTAAATTGATTTAAATGTTAAATCAAATTAATTTAAATGATTTTGGAATGAACTTATATATGAAATGCAATCAATATTTGAATTGTTTAAATTGAAATTGAAATTGTATTATAAGATTTTGAAATGGTAATTTGAAAGTTTTGAAACGTAAAGTATGGAAATTGGTTTTTGAAAGACAAGTGAAATGTTGGTTTATGAATTGAAATTGAAATTGAAATTGATTTGGTTTTTGAAATATATAAACGACCAATCGGTGTAATAATTACGGAAGTTATTAAAGAGACCGGGATCGGTAATGGATATACTCTCTATCTAAACCGAAAACCAATTTAATAACTATACGCGGAGTGATGATCTAGAATGAAGTGGTTGGAATGATGTACGTGTTGACTGAAGAAAGAGAACGATGATGGATAGCCTTGACACTTGTGTCAAATTGGAAATGACTAAAACAGGAGCCGTGCTGGGCCAATGAAGGATTAGCTACCTCAAGTGGACACACTTCTTCGAACTACTCATTACTTGTTGTCGATTGGTGCACCCTTGATTTTGGGAGTGTTGTTTCACGGTGTTGCGGGCGCTGCGGCGTTGCGTTCTCACCAGTCCGGATCAAGCAAACGGTAGTATCACTACCTTGGGTATTGCCTCATGTGCCTTGTCATACTTGTATCCCTTTATTCGCGACCACTACGAAATTGTTTTGTACCTTTAGTATATGGATTGCCCTCTGGTGACTTCCGGTTTTGGGGAAACTACGGTCTTGTATATGCTTTTGGGAATAAAAATGTGTTAAGGGTGGAATGGGCCATGACTTAACACTATTTTGATATCTTATTATTACTGATAGACATTATCTACTTATCGTACACTACTACATATTAGATAGTTTAACGGATCCTTAAAGGATGGTTATTCCAAACATCCTTTGAGTTACTTGTATTTCAATTGCTATTTCACTTGAGTTGGATTTATTAATATAAGAATGTTTTGAGAAGAACGGTTGTGTAGCAGGTGACTACACAGCCGATTAGGCTAAATATAAATAGATAGTGATAGTTCGATCAACATGCCTGATCGATAGCTAAAGCAGCATTACAACAAAAAAGTGTTTAGATTACAGTCATTGCATCAGGTTATAAGTAAAGATTAATATACATACTAAGCCAGTGATTATTAAAATGACTGCAGCGAAAAGTAAAAGCAGGTTCAAGCGAGAGAGAGAGGACAGTCGATCCCTTAGTCTGCACCATGCGGTCCTGTCGGTGCGGCGGAGGAAGCGCTGCCCACCGATTCTTCCGAGGGGGACCTCACCGCTGGAAGGCGAAATCTGAAGGGCGCCGAAGATGAGGGACCTGCCCAATAATCGAACAGATTAGAGATTTTAATGCATAATGCCAGACGCGAGCTAGTGGGTTTGTTGAAAATGATAGTGTTTCTCTCTTTCCAGATGACCCAGCAGAAGATAGCCAGAAGAGAGTCGAGATGAGGGTTAGGTGAGCCATACTGCCAGTGTTCAAAGAAGTCTTCTAAGAAGTAGATTTTCCCAAGATTGTGGACACAGACCGAAACCCAAATGTAGAAGGATAAATCGCAGTCAAGGAATAGATGTCTGATAGATTCGATTTCAGTGTTGCAGAAGACGCAAATCTGATCTGAAGTGATGTTAAAGCGGGAGAGGCGATCCTTGGTGTTAATCCGGCCATGTATGAGACACCACTGGAAGAATTTAATTCGGGGAGGGATATGGCATTTCCAGACACGGGGGAGGGCAAAAAGTCTACCGGGATGGTTTAGGAAGGAGTAGCATTGGGAGACAGAGAAGCCACTGGAAGGAGCAAGGGCCCAGGAGTGAAGATCAGGCAGGGCAGGGGTCAGGACAGTCGAACGCAGGATGTTAAGGGCGGAGAGGAGCTCAGAGAGGGTGTCAGTGTCGAAAAGAGACGGGGGGCAGAGGCCGGGTAGGCCGAGGTTGACAGCGTCCGCTACTGATAAGAGAGGTCGATTGGAGGAGGAGAAGAGGGATGGGAGGGAGCGGTGAAGTGGGGAGAGGCTGTGCCAGTGATCGAACCAAAAGAGGCAATTGGTGCCAGCTCCAAGTTCCACATGAAGGAGCGGTTTGATGCGATTAACTGATGCGAGAACACCTGACCAAAAAGGTGAGGGTTTGGAGAGTGGGGCGAAGTGGAGGGCATGGGAAGGGTCCGCATTATAGTGATAGGCCAGGATCCAGTCTTTCCAGATAAACTGACCCGGAGAGAGGAGACGCCAGAGCCATTTGGCAAGTAGAGATTGGTTGAAGGTAATCAAGTTAGATATGCCTAAGCCGCCATGTTCCGTATGTAAACAGATGATTTTCCAGCTGATCAGGCTTTTGGCTCTCCCACCATTCCAGAGAAAAGATCGTCTAATAGAATCGATTTTTTTGGATACCCAACTAGGAATTTTGTGAAAGGAGAGCCAGTAGAGAGGGATTGCAGAGAGTACCGCTTTGACCAAGACGAGTCTGCCAGATGTCGATAGAGAGTTCGCTTTCCAACCTGCAAGTCTAGATTCAATTCTGGATACAAGGGGATTCCAGTCCGAACGATGAAGCTTGGTGGGGCGCAGGGGGATGCCAAGGTAGGATAAGGGAAACGTGTCAAATTTGCAGTTGAGGGCAGAGGCGATGGAGGGACCGAGATGGTCAGCATTTCCAAGCATGATGACAGAGCTTTTGCTAAAGTTAATAGAGAGGCCAGAAATGAGTTCGAAGGTGTACAGGAGGACCTTAAGACAATGGATGTGTTCAGGGATGGGGGAGACGAAAAGGATTGTGTCGTCTGCAAACTGAAGGTTAGAAATCGAGGGGCTGGGAAGGGAATTGGAGTTGGGATTGGAAGGACGGATACCTGCCAAGTAGTTATCTGCTGTCGCCCGTTTGATCATTTTGTTAAACACATCCGCTACGAGAACGAAGATAAGTGGAGAGAGAGGGTCTCCCTACCTGAGACCCCTTGCAGATTTTATGAGACCGCCAGAGACACCGCCTATCTGGATCGAGGAAAGGCTTGAGTTCAGTATACTTTTTATCCAGTTGCACCACTTAGGTGGAAAGCCCCTGTGCATTAAGAGTTCAAGGATGAAATTCCAGTTGACTGAGTCAAAGGCTTTGGAAAAGTCTAATTTTAGAAGGACCCCAGGGATGTTATAAGAATGGCAGTGGGATATGACTTCTTGTGTTGCCGCAACACAGTCCAGTAGCTCCTTCCTTTGATGAAGGCCGATTGCTCCACTCCCACCAGAGAATCCATATGGGTTTGGAGACGGTTAGCGAGCACCTTGGTTATCAGTTTGAAAGTGGTGTTGAGCAGGCTAATGGGTCGAAATGCGGAGAGGGAGTTGGCGCCATCAGATTTAGGAAGGAGAACGATGTTGGCATAGTTAAGGCAGGATATGGTCATAGGGTTGGAACAGAATTCGGCACACATGTCTAGGACGTCATTTCTGACAACTCTCCAGAAATGTTTAAAGAAAAAAGGGCCAAAACCATCTGGCCCTGGGGATTTGTTGTCATCCATATCATTGAGGGCGGCCAGAATTTCCTCCTCCGTGAAAGACGAGTCTATAGGGATGGGCAAAGGATTAGGATAGAGAAGGTTCCAATCGATGACGGGAAGTGGAGGGGAAGGCTTTCCTAGCATAGAACGGTAGAATTCGGAAAAGAGGTTCAGGATGGAGGTAGGATCAGATATAACGTTGTTGTTGTGCACAATTTCCGGGATGGATAAGGACCTGCGCCGACCATTTGCTAATTTGTGGAAGTAAGAAGTGTTTTTGTCGCCATCTTTAAACCACTTGGCTTTAGACCGCTGTTTCCAACCAATCTCTTCTTGTTTCAAAAGTCTTTCAAGTTCCGATTCAAGGTTTGCAAGGGTGGCTGAGTCGCCATCGTCTAGGGGGTGAGACTCCTCCTGGATATTTAGAGCAAGAATGTCATTCTGGATGGTGGCAATGCGAGTACGGATGGAACCCCAGATCGACCTAGCCCAAGGCCGGAGGAGTTTTCTAAGGGATCTGAGCTTACAAACAACCCGAGAGGTGGCTGAGGTGGATCTAGAAGGCTGACTCCATGCCAGTTTGATAAAATCATCGAATGAAGGTTCTAGGAGCCAGAGCCTCTCAAAACGGAATGGTCGCTTGGAGGTCGGGGGGTTACCGGAATCAAGGCAGAGGGGACAGTGATCAGAAAGAATGGTAGCGAGGCCAAGGCAAAATGAGAGGGGGTGGATGTCTTCCCAGGCAGGACTAAAAAGAAAGCGATCAAGTTTAGCTAAGGTAGGTGAAAGGCGCTTATTGGACCAGGTAAATTGACGATTGTTGATTGGGGGTTCGATAAGGGAGCAGGAGTTAATGAAAGCATTGAAGTCCTCCGAGTCAAGTGTAATATATCCCGAGCTCCTTTCATCTGAGTATCTAGTTGTGTTAAAATCACCACCAACTACCCAAGGTCCCTGGATAGTTGACGCAAAATTCGAGCAATCAGACCAAAGGTTCCGTCTTTCTTGCGCTGTTTGGGGGCCATAAATGTTTGAGAAAAAATAGATAGTGTTGGTCTGCACGTGTCTGAGAGCTACGTGGAGGACAGAGGAGTGAGGAATGATTTGGCAAAGGGACCAAACGGATTCGTTCCACATGGTGATTAGACCTCCTCTGGAGCCAATAGAGTTAGAATGGGCCCAGCCTGTGAGATGAGAGCCACCTAGTTGCTTGATGATGAGAGGGGTTGGATCAGACAGTTTAGATTCTTGGAGCAGGAGAATGTCGATTTTTAGGGGGGACAGTGTAAGGAAGATTGAGTGTCTTTTAGAGGGGTCCCCAAGCCCGCGAATATTCCATGAGATGATTTTCATTGGGAGAAGGACAATCTCTCCTGTTCTAGGGTTTGCATGGCAGTGTAATGTTCGTCTTGAATATTAACTCCCATGCAACGCGCTAGTTTTCTGTTAAGTCTAGAATTAGCAGAAGAAAATACTACAGTTTTATAGATGCTACCTGCATGACCAGGCAAGGATCTAGAGTTCCGCGCACTTCTCCTCACCCGAGCTGGGGTTAGGTCTTGCCTCGCAAGGTGCAACGGCAGCGGAGATGGGGGAGAGGTAAGGTTAGGGTTCGGGCCCAGGTTGGCATTCGGGACGGGGGGGGACGCAGGGTCAAAGTTGGGAGCTTGGTACTGAGGAGGCACCGAGAGGTCCAAGTCAAACAGGGGGTCCCAGCGCTGGGGAGCTGGATCTGCAAAGGGGGTCGGAATGCTAGCATCGTCAAACTCAATGTTAGGCAGCTGGGGTCCGGGAAAGGGCGGGGTTGGAGAAGCCGGTTCATAGTTCATAACGTCAAAGCGATCGTCTGAATCCAGTTCATCTGATTGCACATTCATCGGGTCACTAAAGCACTTCATATCTCTTTCATAGTCCAGTCCCAGGAGGAAAGCTTCAGGTCTACTGCGCGGGTGAGAGTGATCCCATCTAGAAACGGTTATGAGGTATTCAGCGTCGTTGAGTTGAACCCTATAGGAGGAGGAAGAGGGAACCCCTACCAAGAATTGCATTTTGATGTAAAGAAGCCTACGGTCGAGTTCAGACCATTCACATCTATCAAACTCGGTGAATCTCCCCACCGGGTTGATAGCAGTCTGCACTGCATCCGGGTTGTCTCGTAAGGGCTCAGGGATTCCTTTGACTGTGGCCCAACTGGGCGGCTCTAAGTCGATAGGGGCTGGTCGTTCGTACTCCGGCCAGGCTTCAAGATATAGGGAACCCCCAGCCTTAGTGAGGATTTTTCGGTTAAGGGCTCTGTATTTTAGGATTTCAGAGGGACAGGCGATGAGGAAGCGGCTGTTGTCTAGGAGCCAGATAGCCCAGCCCGAATGATCGAAGGCAGACTCTAGAACTCTGCTGAGGACCTCGACTGTCCATGCTCCATCGATAATAGTGGCAGTGATGTACAGTGAGTAGTCAGCCATAGGAAAGAGGGTGGGAGTAGCTTGGGGAAGAGGAGAAGTTGAATGATTTGAAGAAAAAGGAGGAGAGCGGGAAGAAAATCTATTGGGTGTGTGGTGAACAGTGGCATTATCGATGTGACTAGAGGGGATTTGAGAAGACGGCTTGGTAAAAGGGGCACGTGGGGCAGTGGAAACGACAAAAGGAACTTTAACAGCATTGGAATCGAGGGGGGAATGAGTGCGTGAGGGAAACGAGGGGTTATCTGGGAAGATATTGGCGGGTCCCGATATAGGAGCTTTGGACGGACAGCTGGCGTAATGATGCCCAAAAAATCCACAGTAAAAGAAAATCTTTGGTTCCCTACAGTTTGTCGCCACGTGGCCTAAACCGGCACAACGGAAACACCTCTTATTTTGTTTTAAAAAATCGAGAATTTGGCGGCAGGATTTGAAAATAGGAATTAAGCGCCTACGGTTAAGGTTGCGAGGGGTCGGGAGAAGGGGCTTCTGTTTGGGGGGGGGGCCGGGATAGCCGCTACTTGCGCATAGGTTTTGGGGGTAGGGGACGATGGACGGAGTGGGGCAGGAGGGTTCCGGGGGGAGGCAGTGGGCGGAGCAGGTGCATGGTGAGGAGGAGGCTGGCGTAGGTAAAAAGGGGGGACGAAGGAGATATCAGAAAAGGATAATGAGGGGGCAAAAGAAGGAGGAGGCTGAGGGAGAGGATGAGGAGAGGGAGAGGAAGCCATTTTTGAATGATATAGATCTAATTTCTACTCTAAATTTAATATAAGAATGTTAATCCTGACTCGAGTGTCTTGTGTTTTTGCTTTACGCTCGGGTCAGACTGAGTGTACCAGTATTCGAGACTCACCTTTGGAGTTGGAGCTTTGCTTGAAGATCCAGCCATCTATTCTGCTTTCAGTATTCGATGATTCCAGTGATGTATTCTGATTTGTATCTGATGTATCGTATTACTCTTCTGTTGTAAACTCTGATGTATTTTATATATTCATATAGTAGCTTCATGAACTACTATCTCTTTTATTTCCGCTGCACTTATTACTCTGTGTCTGTGATCTGTGATTATTTATTTACTGTATATGTTCAGTTTTGCCAAATTTAAATTAACAACATGGTATTTTGAGCAATTCAATTCCGGCATGAGTGTCTACCTATACACTTATAATGGATGCGAATGGTCCAAAATATCGGGTCGTTACACTTTATCCCCTGACCCTTATTGCTACATTTCGTGATATTTGAGTCATCGAACTCTTTTGTTCATATATGCTTCCAGCTTGAACTACTCTGTTCTTGTTTGGTATGCCACTGTTTTACATATTTGGACCAGGTTGTGCTATCCAGTTGAGTTCGACACTTGAGTTGTCGTTGTTTGACTGATTAGATTCCTGGTTAATCGTTTGTTTCAACTGCAGTTTTATTGAGCAGTTGTTTCTTGCTTCCTTTTGTGGCAGTTTCACCTTTGCGATCTTGTTGTGACTGCAGTTTTATTGCAGGTTGCCCTAGTATTTATTTAGGACTGCAGTTTCATTTTATATGCAGTTTTGGCCCTTGTTAGTTTGCATTGCATAAATACAATTGGATTTGTTTCGAATTCCCTTGTGTTGGACCCAGTATTTTGGGTTTGACCTTGTGATCAATTGTGACTTTCATTGGGCTTTTGGTAATTCATCTCTATAGTGGCGAGGCAGTACACGCGTGCGTGTACTGCAGCCCTGCCAAAAGTGACGTTTTAATTTGATGTTTCGATTGTTTGAATTGTTTCGTTGGTTAATTTCAATATTTTGAAGTTGTGTTCTGATTTGGATTTGCTGATTTGTTGATTAACACTATTTAGTGTTGTATTTGCCGTTATCCGATTCTCTTATCGAGAGGTTGGATATATGAGATTTTTGTGACCGTTGTCTACTTGATATTTGATTATTATTGCTTTTGTGCATTAATAACTGAGTTTGAATTAGACTAACCCATGTATTATTTTCTTTTGAGTCTAATACTCGGGTCAGACCCGAGTTATTTCAGGTTGTAGATTTCCTGCTTTGAGTTGCTGTTTGAGCTATGAAGACTTTTCACATCTTTTGGAGTAGTCGTGTCATAGTATAGGTTGATATGTATTCATGTATATTAGTTGATAATGTACGTGTATATATAACTTCCAGAGTCGACAGTTGTCATTGTATCATATGTATTGTGTCAAATGTATTGTAACTAACATCGGTTATTATATATGAGACTTTTTGTTCCATATGTGTTCCGCATTTATGTTATCTGTGTTATCTTTATATTTATTGTCCTAAACTATTATAGCCACTGTGTAGTAGCTTTGTGTTTGTATCGGTACGTCGGATTTCCTCCTGAAATAAGAATGCATGTTATATTTTCTGACATATCGGTGCTCGCACAAAGTAATTACACGGATGGTCGCTCCTCAACAGCCTTATTCTCCGTGCTAGTTGACAACATTACACCGTAGTGTTCTTGGCTAGCGTGGGCATAGAGGTGGGGCATCACAGCTTGGTATCAGAGCCTGGGGTTTAGGACAATTATAAAATTTAACTTAGATGGAACATGTGTTACAACTATTTGTCGATGTTTTATCTCTCATCTTTACATATGATTATCTTTGATTGTTAGGTATGAATTCCTAACGCTTATCCATGAGCATTTGATTTTGATTTCGTGAAAGTATTTTGGCTTCTGCCTCCGTTTGCTTTGCGAACTCAAGTTGGGTTTTTGATGATGAGGATTTTTGTCCTTGTGTTTTCGGCTTTGAATTTATTTAGCCGATGTTGATTTTGTTTGAATTTGGCCAATTAAAGCTGTTTTGACCTTTGGACTTTGTTCCACTTTTGTGCTATGCTATGGGTGTCATTGTGTACCTGTTACACTATGATGAAAAATAGCTCGACCAGTTGCATTGAGTGATTTTGATTTTCGCTCATATCTAGTTCGAATCTCTCTGATTTTGAACTTGATATTTTGTGTTTTCCTCGGCTTGATTTCCATTCGACTTCGGTCACTTTGTTTTTGTGAAATTGCTAATTTCTTGATTTCCAAGACTCTGATTTTGTTTGCTGTTGGATTCTTTGATGATGATGTTGATTCATTTTGTACTCGACAGTTGCCATTAATTGTTGACTTCGGCATTTACTTGATTCTTATTTTTGTTGAAGTCATTTATGCATTTATGCTCGTTTTGCTTTGTTTTTCCAAGTGTTAATCGATTCTTCTTTTCCGATTTGTTGTTATCACCTTTGTCGACTTCGATAACTTCTATTTCTGGAATTTTTGGGTATTTCTACTTTGATGAATTTGGAATCGAATTCTTTGGATTTTATTCACATCTTCGAATGTGAATTTTAGTGAATTGATTTGGTTTCCAAATTAAATCGATTCTTGATCATTTCCCCGATTTGTTGCTATCATTTATTGGCAACTTGAATGACATTTTTCTTCGGGATTTTTGTGAACATACTTTTTGATGGATTTAATATCGATTTCATTGGATTCTATTCACATCTTTGTATGTGAATTCTTGTGATTTATTGTTTCTACAATCATTTTTGTGATTTGTCACTTTAAAAATATAAAGGTTTTCTATACTAGTAGTAAATATTAATATCCTTTTCTCCAAACGGTTTCAAAACTATTTTACTACAAAGCTCTTTTCCTAAACCATTTTCCAATCTATTAGTATATACAAACCTTTATTTCACTCGTATGAGAAATTGAATTAAACGGCTTAGTAAAACAAGTGGTATGAAACGCTTGCGTTTACTTCTTCGGTTAACTCCTGGACTTGTTCGATTGAACCTTTTGTTAGAATTTTCTATTGAAGATCTACAATTTGTTCGTAAATATTTGAGTTAAGCAAGTGGTAATGGGACATGAAGCTTAACTCTTATATTCACTAACTTAGTGTAATTGACACTTCTTAATGATCATGACGATCATTTTTGTGATTTAGACTAGCAAATGTGCGATGTCTCTCTTTGTTGCACGGTTAGACTAGACCTCATCAGTGTGATTTCGTCTCACACATATATCTTGGGCTGAGGATTGTCTAGACACCATTTGTGTGATTTCGTCTCACACATATCTCTTTGTTGCACGGTTAGACTAGACCTCATCGGTGTGATTTCGTCTCACACATATCTCTTGTGCTTTGAGGATTGTCTAGACACCATTTGTGTGATTTCGTCTCACACATATTTCTTTGTTGCACGGTTAGACTAGACCTCACCAAAAACTACAATGCTAGAGTAGTTAGCCAAAAGTCGGATGATAGTCCCAGATAAGGAGTCATGAGGAAGCACTTGTAAAATCTCAGTCTGACCCGAGTATTATTTAAGAAGAAAATAATAAACGGATCAGTCTAGCTATAATTATCAGATAAAGTGATATAGAATAAGAGATATGAAAAAAACGTATGATAACCATAAAGCCATACTGTGGTAAGTATCTGATCGTAAATCAATCCAGAGATTAATCAATATCACAAGAATCTTCTCAAAGATTAAAAAGAATGTCATATTCTTAATTTAATTCACCAAGCCACAAATAAATGACATACATATCAATGTCAATTGTAAAAGTTGGTGAAACATAAATTCCAGAAATCATCCATTAGAAATCCAAAAATCGAATAAACCGGATCAACGTCGTCGTACAGCGTAACGTCAGATGAACCAAAACACAATAAACCGGATCAACGACGTCGTACAACGTAACGTCCGATGAACCAAAACACAATAAACCGGATCAACGACGTCGTACAACGTAACGTCCGATGAACCAAAACACAATAAACCGGATCAACGACGTCGTACAACGTAACGCCCGATGAACGAAAACACAATAATCCGGATCAACGACGTCGTACAACGTAACGCCCGATGAACCAAAGCACAATAATCTGGATCAACGATGTCGTACAATGTAACGTCCGATGAACCAGAAGCACAAACAATTCGGAACATCGACGTCTTACAGCGAAACGTCCGATGAACCAAAAAAAAGAGACATCGCACGTTGCTAGTCTAAACCATAAAATGATCATCATCGAACATCAAGAAGTGTCGATTACACTAAGGTAGTAAATATAAGAGTTTAGCTTCATGTCCCATAACCACTAGCTTAACTTAAATATTTATGAACAAATTATAGACTTCCACTCGAATATAAGTGTCAATTACACTACACTAGTAAATATATGAGTTTAGCTTCATGTCCCATAACCACTAGCTTAACTTAAATATTTACGAGCAAATTGTAGACTTCCACTCGAATATAAGTGTTAATTACACTAAACTAGTAAATATATGAGTTTAGCTTCATGTCCCATAACCACTAGCTTAACTTAAATATTTACGAGCAAATTGTAGATCTCCACTAGAAAATTGTCACAAAAGTTCAGTCGAACAAGTCCAAGAATTAACCGACGAAGTAAACGCAAGCGTTTCATACCACTTATTTTACTAAGCCGTTTAATTAGATTTCTCATACGAATGAGGTAAAGGTTTGTATATACTAATAGATTGAAAAACGGTTTAAGAAACGAGCTTTGTAATTAAAATAGTGTCAAAATCGTTTTGATATTTACTACTAGTATAAAAACCTTTATATTTTTAAAGTGACAAATCACAAAAAAAACGATTGTAGAAACAATCAATCATCAAAATTCACATTCGAAGACGTGAATAAAATCCAAAGAAATCGATACCGAATCCATCAAAAATGGATATTCCAAAAATCCCAAAGAAAAGGTCATCAAAGTCGATAATATATGATAACAACAGATGGGAATCAACACGAATCGATTAAATTGGAAATTCAAGCCAAATAGGCAAATTGGCCAAAAGGCAGCAGATTCAAACGTCTGAAATAATTGGTTCAGACGTCTGAATCTGGAAAATTAAATATTTTCCAGAACACAGATTTAGACGTCTGAACCCTATATTTCAGACGTCTGAAAGTAGGCATTTTCAGCCTATTTCCTTTCTGGTCACAATCGAACCAATTCTGACGTCTGGAGCCTTTATTTCAGACGTCTGAATCTGGGAATAGAAATTTTCCCAAAATAATATTCAGACGTCTGAAATATCAATTCAGATGTCTGAAACTGGAATTTCAGACATTTCCTGAACCTAGACCAATGATGGCCAAACGATATCGATAACGATCGGACGAGCAACAACGACTAAGGAATTATGCCAAGCGACAACCCAGCCTTAATGGCTCTTCAATACGCCTCGAATATCAATGTCCAAATATCCATAATAGGATTTTCACAAAAAATTAAACCAAAACACCAAAAATTGGAATATACACAAAATCAATCCAAACCAAAATCAAATGCACATGGATAAGTGTTAGGTATTCATACCTAACAACAAAGACAGATATAGACATAGATGTGAGATAAAAATCTCACCTTTTCACAAAATCGATGAAGAAGAAGCTATAGAGCAATGGCAAGGACAATCACTCTTCAATTCCAACTCAACAAGCTTGAATCTAAGCTTAAAAGAGAAACATTTCCTAAATTAGGTTTAGGGAATTTCTGAAATTGAAAGGAGAATGAGTTGGAGAAGATGAAGAGGATGCTTACCAATAGCTTCTCTTTGAATTTGGAGCTAGAAGAAGGACTTGCAAATGAAGTAGGGCATGGAGTTTTAATTTCCCATTCCACTCTCCATTTTTAATGAAGCTTAAGTGTTAGGAAATGAAAGTGAAGTAATGAAGAGGAGAGGGATTGGAGCTTGAGTTAATGAAACCAGAATTGGGCAAATGGGCTGAACTAAACCCAAAGTCCAAAGTGAAAAAGTAGCAAAATTCTACTAACTCCAAACATATCAAAGCTTATACTCAAAAAGGTCACAAACGGCATTTTGAACTCAATGGAAGTGGTCTTGAGTTCCAATTCGACTGTTTGCAAAAAGTAGCTTTTCGGACTAAAATCCGACGAACGATGAAATATTTAAATAAAATATTTAAATAAAAAATCGATAAATATGCGGGTTGTTATAGACTCCCCTCCTTAAAGAAATTGCGTCCTCGCAATACTTAAGAAGAAAAAATAAAAAGTAACAACCATAAAAGCGTATCAACACAAAAGAAAATTTGAAATAAGAAGTTCACCATAAAGAGCATGAAAGAGTTAGTCTGAATGTGTTCGCTCGATGAATTCTCTGGATTCCCAAGAGAAATCCTTAGGATTTAAGAACCATCGGACTTTCACAAAAAGAACATCTTTATTTCGAAGGCACTCAACCCTCGAAGAAATGATGCGAATAGAATGTTGCTCAAAAGTCAAATCTGGTGAAACTTCAATCCCTACTATAACACCAGGCTCAAGAATAAAAATCAGAAACCTAAAATCATTTCCATAGTTAAAAGACGTGGAAAACGTCAAGAATAGCAGAAAATTGAGCCGGTGCAACGGCGTAGTACAAAAAAAAACGGTACACCAGATGAACCAAAGCTCGAATAATTTCGTAACACCAACGTAGTATAAAAACGGTATGTCCAATGAACCGAACACCATAAAAGAACATCAGACGCTAGTCCATATAAGAAATGAGACGAAGCTCAATAAAACGGGGCATATTGAAACGTCCGACGAACTTGGTAAAAAGATCATAAGATCCAAGGAGCTCGAGTCAACGAGGTTGACGCAAATTAAGTTCCTTATGAGAAATAAATATTCCAAAGATTTATGATCGAGGTGGAGAACAAATTTCTCCTCCAAAAACAATGATGCCAAACTCTAAAAGTGAAATCAAAAGCCGCGAGCACTAGATCATGAGTGGCATATCTAGTCTCGATAGACTTCAATGATTTAAAAACATAAATGATAACACGATCTCTTTTGCAAGGGAACGGCATCCAAACCAATACGATTAGCATTGGTATAAAAGATAAAGTCTTGGTTCCCTATGGGAACAACAAGAATAGGAATATCGAAAAGAAAGAGTTCTTTTAAATTGATCCTCTTTCTCCAAAAGCTAAAACTTTTCAAAATTACAATTATCTTTATGTAATTATCCTTTCAGAAAAACTTTTATTTTACACGTCAATTTATTGTGTCAAATTGTCTCATCCAAGCGTTTAGGAGATTCCTATCGATAACGTTGATCAAGCGCATCGACCAGAATTCTTAAAGCACTCAATGGGCAATACAATCACAAAATCAGCTTCTATATAATAAATATGTCCCTTAAAGTTTTTAAGAATATTCCTTGCTCATTTTAAGAACAAAAATCCAATTGTACTGGTAAATAAATCTTATGAAAAAGATTTGCAAAATTTTAAATTGCTGTTTTCATCCAAAATCAATATATACAAGAATGGAGTCATCGAGATCGTAGAATACTCAATTCATAAAATGGATGAAATAAGCTGGACAAACTGAATGATATAATAAGTCATTCATCAGTTTCATAACGAGTGCGGAATGTAGTAAATGGAATGCTAACTCCCGCAACTCATAGCAAATGAAAATCGGTGGCAAGGTCGAGCTAAAAAGGCCTTATCACTGCTCAAATTAGGTGATAATCCTAAGATAAGCTCAAAAATACCGGAAAACTTCACAACTATTTAGATGAGAAAAATAACACTTTCCTCATTAAGTGGGCTCAAAGAATAAAATGATGCCACCAAAAATTTGAATTCGGATTCACAAAGAAAAATAGAAATCTGCTTAACAGATAGGAAATGTCGAAAATGAATAGTCCGCTTGGAAAAATAGGACATGGGCTTCACAATTAGCCAATCCTTTCACAAAAATTAATTCCGAAGCCTAAGTAGAAATCGGCTCGGACAGAAAAATCACATAAAATAATTTCGACATCGATAATAATAAATAAATAAATAAAAACAAATTGAGTGTTGCGGGTCCACCAATCCGGATTCGCAATCCTCAAAGAAGTCATCAAGCCTAGAAATGTTTAAAGAAAAAGTATCACAAGTTCTTTTGATATAAAAATAATGAGATGAAACCCGTATCAAAAAGGACTCGAATAAGATAATCACAAAAGAAATATCGTCAAGGATAGAAGGAGAATTATCTTGACCAAGAGAAGTGTCACTAGGGGCTTGAACAACATTTAGCTCTCCCTCTCTCCTACTTTGGAGTATGGGACATGTAGATATAAGATGGCCCGAACTTTTGCAATAACGACAGAAAAATGGTTTCGGGCACTCATTTGCATAGTGGTCCGTAAGACCACAATTGTAGCATCGTCCATGACTAGAGGTAGGAGTCTTTGCTACCGAAGATTCTTGCTTCCCTTTCTTGTTGGGATTGGGATTGGGGCCTTTGAACTTAATAGGCCTTTTCATGTTGTTGTTGAAGTTTTGTTTAGCACCCACAACTTCAACATCACACTCTTTATCGGTCTCTTCAAGACGAAGAGCGATATCAATAAGCTGATCGAAAGAAACTTCCAATTTCAGAAGTAATGTCTTCTTGAGATTCTTGTTCAAGCCATAAACAAATCTCTGATTTTTCTTCAATGGGGTATTAATGTATTCAACCCCGTATTTAGAAAGAGATTCGAAAGATGCGACGTAGTCCGTCACAGAAGATTCACCTTGAACAAGGTCGATAAACCGTCGGGCCAAAGTTACTTTTTCAGCCTCCGGCACAAATTTCAATTCGAATCTTTCCCGGAATTGCTCCCAAGTGAGATCCGCTTCAACGATTTTAGAAATAAGAAGCTCATACCAATCCAATGCTCTTTCTTGGAGCATGCTAGAAGCCACTTGGACTCGGTGGAGATCAACAAGATTCATGCGAGAAAAGATGCGGTCGCACGATCTAAGCCAAGCTTGAATTTCAATGACACTCTCGGATCCCCGGAATGGACTTCCACCCAAATCGGTATAATCTCTACACAAGCGTGCAAAACCGGATCGAGGATGAGTAGGCTCTGGAATGGGTCCGATAGCTTGAGTATTCTTAATAAGATCTAGAAGCTGCTGGGCAGACATAAATACTCCCTCCTGAGGAGTAGCACTAGATTGACCGGCTCTGGGACGGCCAGGTCTAACCATTTCTCTTCTCTAAGAAAGAAAGAAATAAGAGGAAAAAGGTTATTCTCAAAATGAATATCAAACAACCTTGATTGATAAAACAAGGCATCACAAAAGAAAATAGGATAGAACGGTACGAAGACTCGAACCAAATCCTATGGCACGATTCCTAAGAAAGACTTAGGACATTGATTCTTGCTAGATTATTCTACATTGTTCCGAAGTTTGGCTCTGATACCAACTGTGATGCCCACCTCTATACCCACACTAGCCAAGGACACTACGGGGTAATGCCGTCAACTAGCATGGAGAATAAGGCTGTTGAGGAGCGATCATCCGTGTAATTGCTTTGTGCGAGCACCGATATGTCAGATAGTATAACATGCATTTCATTTCAAGAGGAAATCCGACATACCGATACAAACTCAAAGCTACCACACAGTGGCTATAATATCTTCGGAAACAAATATAGAAATAAACATAACCCAAATCAGTCGCAGACATCCATATCACAAAGGCGGAAATAGATATGAATATATAACACTTAAAAGTGTTTATCAGAGTAGTGGTCAAATAAGATCCGCAATATCACAAGAGAATAGTTACAAGTGCTGCACAAAAGAATAAGTATACATCATGGAGTCTTTATCACAAATGTATACAACCAAAAACTACAATGCTAGAGTAGTTAGCCAAAAGTCGGATGATAGTCCCAGATAAGGAGTCATGAGGAAGCACCTGTAAAATCTCAGTCTGACCCGAATATTATTTAAGAAGAAAATAATAAACGGATCAGTCTAGCTATAATTATCAGATAAAGTGATATAGAATAAGAGATATGACAAAAACGTATGATAACTGTTTCCTGGAGATTTGACCAGGCAACTAGTGCTCGGCATCAGGTAGCACTCGGCGTCAGAGAGTACTCGACATCTAGGAGTGTTCGGCGAAGTACCCGGCTTCCTAGTGGAACTCGGCGTCATAGAATGTCCAGCATCTAGGAGTACTCGGCGAAGTACACAGCATCCATAATGTTCAGCATACAGAGCGCTCGGCGTCAACCAATACTCGGCAGCAAGAGTGCTCGGCATACAAGAGTGCTCGGCATTAAGACTGCTCGACATACGAGAGTGCTCGGCATCAAGACTGCTCGGCATACAAGAGCGCTCGGCATCAAGGAGAACCAGGCAGCATCTGGAGTTCGGCATACAGGAGTACTCGGCGTAGTACTCGGTAGCATCAGGAGTACTCGGCAACAAGAGTACTCGGCATCTAGAGGAGCGTTCGGCTTCGACTGACAAACAACCTGCACTTCCCAAACATCAACCACATCGTTCGGCATAGAAGGGACTGTTCGGCATCAGGGCGTTCGGCACACCTGGTTCGGCATACAGCGACCACTGTACTGGGGCTGGAGCGTTCGGCTATCCAACCCACTTGGGAAGTCCAGCCCATATTTTCCTATAAATAGAGGGGCAGGGTCACAGTGAAATGGATCCTTTTTTGGGAGAGAGAACACTGGGGAGACTCTGCCATTTTCAAGACTCATCTTCTCTACTTAACAACTTCATTCAAGCATTTGATTCACAAATTGTATTTGTAATCAACTATAAAGAAGATCAATAAAGTTTAACCTCAAAGTGGACATAGGCAATTACGCTGAACCACTATAAATTTGGTGTTCTTACTTTCTGCAGTTAGATTAGCATTGTCTTCTCTGTTTAATTTAATTTCATCACTTATATCTCTACACAATCTTTCTCTACGAGGTTAGTGACCAATTTTGGTGCTAACACTTTGGTGTGCTTTCACTGAGAATTGAATTCTCAAACCTCAAGGATCTGCTTTGAAGCTACTGGATTGAACAAATCCCCTAAAGAAGATCCGACTCACTGATTGGACATCCGTTGATTCTACTCAGAGTTCATACCGATAACTCTACAATGGCAAGACCACGTACCAGGTCAGCTTCTCATAATGCGGATGCCCATGAAACTGCTAGTGTGCAACAAGCAGGACCTAGCAATCAACCAGCGATTCCGAGTGCAGGAATTGCCGCTCAAGAACAGACTCCAGTTGTCACCAGAATAGAGTTCAATGACTTGATGAGAGAACTCAGGGAAAGCAGGAGACAACTAGGAGAGCAGATGCAAGCTAACGCCAACCTGATGGCACAACTCACTCAACAGCAGCAACAGATTGCTGGGGGCAATCCCGCTCCTTACTCTTCATCTGATAGTTCAACTTCCTCTGATGAAACTCCCAGGCGCAGACGCCGCAAGACTGACGCTACACGAGCAGAAGCTGCTGTTCAAACAACTGGAGACTGTGACCAAGCAAGAGCTGGAAACTTCAGGACCGGGGTACAGATGGAGGACAGAGGCCCGGATCATCAAAATGCTAACAATGTCGAACCTCAAGACGCACGATTGGCAGATCGCCAGGAGAGGAGGCATCAGCATGGACAGGCGCGTAGAACAGACACCAACCTTCCACCTTCCATACAAACACCAGATCTGACAGCCATGATCAGGCAGTTGATGAAGGAAAATCAGGGGTTATCGAATGATGATTGGGGAGTGTCAAGAAGTCATACTCCGTTCACAGATGTTGTGTTGCAAGCGGCGTACCCCAGGAAGTTTAGTATGCCTACTATCCCTGCGTATGAAGGGAGGACTGACCCCAGACAGCACGTCATGAGGTACGAATGGATGATGGATTCAGCTAGAGCGAATGATGCCACCAAGTGTAGGTGCTTTCCGATTACTCTATCTGGGATCGCTACTATGTGGTTCACCCGACTTCCTCCGCGATCCGTATCAAATTTCGAGGAGTTGGCAAAGAAGTTTATTGAGCAGTTCAGGATACACACTACGCGCCCAAAGGACGTGATGTCTCTGTCAAGTGTAATCCAAAATCCCGGGGAGTCGTTGAAGGAATATTTGCAAAGATTCCACGTTGCAGCAACTGAAGTCAGTAATCCCAACGACCATGCAATTCTAATGGCTGTAATGAGAGGTGTGGATCCAGACTCTGAGTTTGGAGACTGGCTGGCAGGAAAACCTCCGGCTACGCTAGAGCGTTTCTACTCAAAGGCACACCAGTTCATAAGAAGAGAGGAAGCTAGGTGGGTACGACGGGATAAGGCGCCAGGACCTGTCCAAGAATCAATAAAGAGCAACATTGCTGTGAAGCAGTCCGGAGACAGCTCGGGTAAGGTCCAGGTCAATGTCCAGAACAAGCCTGGGAAACCCAAGGAGTCCGGAGGAAGGAGTCAAGGGAAAAGAAAAGAAGCGGGGAAGTGGAAGTCGAGAATTCCAAGCTACAGCGAGTATACTCCGCTGAACGCGCCACTTGAGAACATTTACCTATTTACCTGCAATACTTTTCAATACAGAAAGCCACGTCCGAAAGAATCAACCGAGGAACAAAAACGGACCGGGAAATATTTTCGCTTCCATGAGACTTATGGGCACAATACGAAGGAGTGTAGACACCTACACGACGCTATTGAAAAGTTGATCAGGCAGAAGAAATTGCAAGAATTTGTAAAGGATCCTCAGGAAGGAGGACAGGGAACGTCCAACCCTGGTCATGCACCAACTCCACGTCATCCCGAGGAGCCTGCCCGAACCGTAGGTAGACTAGTCATAAATACAATTATCGGCGGACCTCACCCCGCAGATAAGAATTGGCAAGAGATGGAGCGATATGCAAGTTCCCTGAAGCATGCAGATTTTGAGTGCTGTTCGAACACGGAGGACGGGGCCCCTGCTAAGTAGCAGCGCATAATGACAGACGATATTGTGTTTAGAAGTAGAGACGCTGATCAGATAGAGGCTCCGACCATCGACCCCATGGTCATATCTGCAACGATCGGACTAGCATATGTGAAAAGAATTCTGATTGATTGTGGAAGTTTAGTCAACATCATCTTCAAGAAGGCTTACGATCAAATGAAACTAGAAACAAAAGACCTGAAACCGTCCAAGGCTCGTATACACGGCTTTAACGGCGCAACAACCGACGCCGTAGGGTACGTTGAGTTACCAGTTGAACTGGGGCAAGGCGAGCGTCGGAGGGTGCGAATTCTACCCTTCGTAGTTTTGGATGTGGATTCTCCATATAATGTTTTCTTGGGCCGGCCGGCCCTGGCTGAGTTTAGGGCAGCATTGGCCCCGTGGTGTTTAACTTTGAAGTTCCCAACTGACAAAGGAGTAGGTATTGTTCATGGCAACCAAGCAGCTGGTCGTTCCTGTTATGTGGCTGAGCTCCGAGAAGCCCATCGGAGGGAGAAGGGAAAGGTTGCGGACAATCCCGTCCACATCCTTAATGCGAATAATTGACAAGTAGTGCCCGAGCCCTAGCTCGGGCATAGTTCTCGGATCTTCGGAGATATAGATCCGAGAGACGACGATGAGAATCCCAGGGAAGAGAAGGCGGCACCGGCTGAATTAACAATTGACATCTCAGTTAGCCGCGACGACCCTTCGCGAATTCTGAAAATCGGATCACAGCTTGGTCCCGAGATGACTGAAGACCTTAGCGACTTCCTCCGGGCGAATCTTGATGTTTTCGCCTGGGCGCATTCTGATATGTGTGGGATTTCACCCGCCATCACGAGTCATATGTTGAACATAGATCTGAAATACGTCCCAGTTAAACAAAAAAGGAGAGGAATGGATCCGGAGAGGTCCGCCGCTCTCGGAGAGGAGGTGGACAAACTCAAAGCAAATGGGTTCGTCCGCGACGCCCTCTACCCTGAGTGGGTATCCAACCCCGTGCTAGTAAAAAAGGCGAATGGGAAATGGAGGACTTGCGTAGATTATTCCGACTTGAACAAAGCATGCCCTAAGGACAGTTTCCCGCTGCCTAGGATCGATCAGTTGGTCGACTCCACTGCAGGACACGAGCTACTGTCATTCATGGACGCATACTCAGGATACAACCAAATCCCGATGCATATTCCGGACCAAGAACACACCAGCTTCGTTACAAATGTCGGGTTGTATTGCTATGTAGTGATGCCCTTTGGATTGAAGAACGCAGGAGCAACTTACCAGCGTTTAGTGAATCGAATGTTCAAGACCAACTGGGTAGAACGATGGAAGTCTATGTGGATGACATGCTCGTGAAGTCACGATGGTCAAACGACCACATTCGAGACTTGGCTGAGATGTTCGACATACTCAGGTTTTACGGGATGAAGATCAACTCTCTGAAGTGTTCATTCGGCGTTGCATCAGGGAAGTTTTTGGGATTCATCGTCAATGCTAGGGGAATCGAAGCCAACCCAGAAAAAATCCAAGCTATTCAAGATGTGCAAGCGCCCAGGACTATAAAGCAAGTACAAAGCTTGAATGGAAAAGTGGTTGCGCTAAGTCGATTTATATCTAGGGCAACTGACAAGTGCATCCCATTCTTCGATATCATAAAGAAAGGGAAGAGAAATTTTGAATGGACGTCTAGTTGTGAGGAAGCATTCCGGAACCTGGTGAGGCATCTGGAGAGTCCACCAATGCTAGCAAAACCAGTTGACCACGAGATGTTGTACGTATACTTGGCTGTATCCCCGCATGCGATAAGTGCTGCATTGGTTCGTGACGAGGATCGAGTCCAGAAGCCGGTGTATTATGTTAGCAAGCGTTTAACAGGGGCAGAGAGGAATTACCCTAAAATCGAGAAATTGGCTTATTGCTTGGTGATTGCATCACGAAAGCTTCGCCCATACTTTCAAGCACATTCAATCGGCGTTTATACCGATCAACCCCTCAGGCAAGTACTCCAACGGCCGGAAACTTCTGGAAGATTGCTAAGATGGAACATCGAGTTGAGCCAATTCGATATCGCATACTTACCGCGGAGAGCCATCCGAGGGCAAGCATTAGCAGATTTCATCGCTGAGTTTACCATACCCATCAAACCGGATGACGACGACATCATTCCCCCCGTTCGATGGAAATTATACACCGACGGTGCATCAAACGACCGTTGCTCCGGCGCGGGCGTAGTTCTTATAACTTCGGAAAACCGATCAATCTGTTATGCCCTGAAGCTCGACTTCCCGGCTACAAATAACGAAGCCGAATATGAAGCACTGATCGCTGGCTTGAAGCTCATCAGAGAACTCAGAATCGAATCAATCGAAATCTTTTGTGACTCACAATTGGTGGTTTACCAAGTACGGGGGGACTACCAAGCAAAGGGACGAAAGCTTGCTCCGTACCTCGTTCAGGTCCAAGAGCTACTATCAAATCTTGAGCGTTATGACATTTCACATATCCCGCGCGAACAGAACAAAGAAGCCGACTTATTGGCTAAGTTTGCAAGTATCGGCGATGCGCAACAAATGGGATTGTATCCCATCGAAGTCTTGCATGCCCCCGAGCATAGACGGGATGAAAGTCGATCTCGTGTTGGAAACAGAAATCGAGAAGGAATCGTGGATAACCCCATTCAAACTGTACCTAACGGCCGGAGCTTTACCAGAAAAAAGAAGCGAAAGACGGCAGGTCCTTCGAAAGGCCGCGCGATACGTAATGCAGGATGGGTCGATGTACCGAAAAGGATTCTCAGTCCCATTATTGCGATGCATCGCTCATGATGAGACAAAGCGGGTCTTAAGAGAGGTTCACGAAGGGGAATGTGGCGACCATACTGGGGGGGCAAACACTAGCAAAGAAGATCCTTCGCTATGGATATTATTGGCCCACCGTGAACCGAGACGCCGCGGACTACGCAAGAAAATGCGACAAGTGTCAAAGATATGCGAGAATCCCGAGGGCTCCATCAACGGAACTCAAACAAATGATTAGTCCCTGGCCATTTGCGATCTGGGGAATCGACATAATCGGCTCTTTGCCTATATCCAAAGGTGGCGCGAAATATGCGATGGTTGCAGTCGACTATTTCACAAAATGGGCTGAGGCAGAACCTTTGGCCACAATCACCTCTAAGAAGGTCATTAACTTCGTTGTACGAAACATTATATGCCGCTTTGGCCTTCCACACACCATCATTATGGACAACGGGACGCAATTTGAAAGCAGAGAGTTCAAAGAGTTCTGTTTAAAATATGGCATCGAGAAGAAGTTCGCCGCCGTGGCACACCCGAAAGCTAACGGGCAATCGAGGCCGTTAACAAAATAATCAAGTCCATACTGAAGAAGCGTCTGGAGAAGGTCGGAGGCAAATGGGTAGATGAACTCCCGACAGCATTATGGGCGTATAGAACTACCCACAAGTCCACGACCGGCCACACTCCATTCGCCTTGGCATACGGCTTTGAAGCCGTTATACCCATGGAGCTTGAAGTTCCATCGCACCGAGTGACATACTATGATCCCAAGACAAACCAGAATCTCTTGTTGGAATCCCTGGACTGCATCGATGAAAAGCGTGAAGAAGCTGAATTAAGGGCGGCAGCGCATAGACACCGAGTTAAGCGTTACTACGACGGCGGAGTCCGTCCAAGGATTTTTGATGTGGGTGATCTCGTTCTGAAACGAGTTTTCTCGGTACCATCACGTATGAATCCCAGCTGGTAAGGTCCATACGCCATTGAACGGAAGCTTGGAGAGGGAACATTCAAGCTAGCGACCGTTGATCGCACGACACTCCCCCGAGCATGGAACAATGAACATCTGCGGCACTATTACATTTAGCATGTTTCCTTTCTTATTTTAGGCACTGTTATTTCCTGCATGTTTCCATTCAGTCATAACGTAGTTTCTTTTTAAAGTTGTAATCAAGCAGTTTAGTTGATTTTCATTAATAAAGGCTTGAAGCCGTATTTTCCATGAATCACTAACGTTTCTGTATCTCACAGTTGAATGACGAACTACATTATCTTGTACGACGTACGGACTCGTATAAACGATTTCAAACCTCCGAATCCCCAGAGCGCGGATCGGAGTACTCTAAGTCCCCAGAGCGCGGACTAGATTATAAACGATTTCAAATCTCCGAATCCCCAGAACGCGGATCGGAGTACTCTAAGTCCCCAGAGCACGGACTAGAGTATAAACGATTTCAAATCTCCGAATCCCCAGAGTGCGGAGCGGAGTACTCTAAGTCCCCAGAGCGCGGACTAGAGTATAAACGATTTCAAATCTCTGAATCCCCAGAGTGCGGAGCGGAGTACTCTAAGTCCCCAGAGCGCGGACTAGAGTATAAACGATTTCAAATCTCCGATTCCCCAGAGTGCGGAGCGGAGTACTCTAAGTCCCCAGAGCGCGGACTAGAGTATAAACGATTTCAAATCTCCGAATCCCCAGAGCACGGAGCGGAGTACTCTAAGTCCCCAGAGCGCGGAC
The DNA here is from genome assembly GCA_030737815.1 of Allium fistulosum. Classification (NCBI taxonomy): domain Eukaryota; kingdom Viridiplantae; phylum Streptophyta; class Magnoliopsida; order Asparagales; family Amaryllidaceae; genus Allium; species Allium fistulosum. The sequence continues at coordinate 872,967,889 of CM060907.1, read as the reverse complement.
TAGAGCATAAACGAATACGAATCTCCGAATCCCCAGAGTGCGGAGCGGAGTACTCTAAGTCCCCAGAGCGCGGACTAGAGCATAAACGAATACAAATCTCCGAATCCCCAGAGTGCGGAGCGGAGTACTCTAAGTCCCCAGAGCGCGGACTAGAGCATAAACGAAAACGAATCTCTAAATCCCCAGAGTGCGAAGCGGAGTACTCTAAGTCCCTAGAGCGCGGACTAGGGTATAAACGAATACGAATCTCCGAATCCCCCAGAGTGCGGAGCGGAGTACTCCAAGTCCCCGGAGCACAGAGTCAGCAAAAAGTCCAAGCACTCGAGAGATGCGGGACGAGAAGTACGCCATGTCCAAAAATGTTTGAACAACACGAGAATGGACCGGGAGATAATGCAACTCATAAGAACTTGAGTTATGGCTACAATTAGTCAGCAAACCAAAGAAAGACAAGAGAATCATTCAAACAAAAAGAAACTAAACTTTATTCGATAAGTTCAAAATGGGATTACATGATCACTCCTACAAAATCCAGACCTGTCTATACAAACTACAAGCTACGGAAGATAAAAGCAATTACAAGACTTAAGCAAGAAGCTCGTTGAACGAGTATATCGATCATTTCTTCGATTTCTTCTTCTTGTCTTCCTTCGTCTTTTCCGATGACTCCTCTCCCTCACACCTTTTCTTGGACTTCTTGCTTGATAAGGAAGCGGAGTCAGGAGTAGGAGACAGAACATCTAGCGGTTTGGACCTGCCCGGGAGGATGATTTTCAGAGGTCTGTTCCGCGGGTCGGAAAGTTCCAGGATTCCAGGTTCAACTTTGACCTCGGCCTTTTTCTTCTCCTCTTCGGCAAGGCGGTCCTTCATGCTCATATGCAAGGTATGCTCAGTGGCGCCGGTGATTTCAATTTCATCATCCCCTTCGGAAGGAGATGAAGCGTCGAGCTTATCATCATCCAGCCCCCCGATCAACTGAGCATCGGGACCAGGGAGTACTCCCGCGTGGACAGCATCGCTTGTTTTCCCTGCCTCCTCCTTGGCGTCATCGCTCCTCGAAATTTGCTCAGCGTCAGAACAACCTGCACGAAAACATAAAGAATGAGCGTTAGAACGAGTAGCCACTGCTGAAAAAAAAAAGACAGGATCTTTCAACTTCTAGAGAAAGAAGAATTTCCCACCGGGTTCCGGTTGACTATCTGTGGCGCGTGGAGTTTCACCCTCCAGGATAGGTGATAGCACATGAGCACCGAGCCCAGGGTCTTCGGGGTCATAACCAACATGCTGCTCGAATGGATCAAGTGTCGGCCGACCGGCCGATTGGGCAACAGACTGAGCAGCAGTATGAAGAGCAGTAATATTAACCCCAGATGGGCCAGCTTCACCATCTTTTTCTTTTGGAAGGGGAGAGCCTTTGCTGTAAAGTGCTAATGCAGCGGATAAATCCGATGGCTCATTCCCCCTAAGGAAATCCTTCACCAGGGCCTCCTCATCGACCTCTTCGGAGCCTGACTCGATCTTCCTAATCCTTATCAAAGTTTCCCAGGCCTCGGCTAGGGACTCAAGGTAACCGTCACCCAAGAATGTTAAGTCGCGATGCATGAGGACGCGGGCTCCGTATTCAGCAATCAACGGGTCAAACATGCTTTTGACCTCTTCCCTGCCGGCTTCCGCGGCCGCCTCGAGGCGAGAGTCGATCTCCTCTGCAGCCTCTCTTTTGCCCTCCTCACGGGCCTCATCCTTCATTTTCTCAACCCCAGCGAGTTCGTCATCGAGCTTTGTTTTCAGGAGTCGGGTAGCAACGATCTCATCACAGTATCGTTGTGATTCTTCTTGAGCAGCTACCTTATCCTCCTTCTCCTTGGAGAGTAATTCTTTCAGCTCTTTGACTTGGGTGGCGAGCACGTCCTTTTCTTTTTGGACAGAGTCTTTTTCTAGAGCGAGGGCACCGCTGCACTGGACTGCTTCGTCAAGCTCTTTTTTGTGAGCCACCTCTAAACGAGTAACTGCCTCAGCAGTATCTTTTGCGCTTTGTTCAGCGGCTTCCAGCTTCGACTTATACGAAGCAAGCTCTTCGTCTTGGAGTTTGATGATTTTCTTATCGCTGTTGGCCTCCAGATTCAGACGATCAATCTCGTGTTGACGCTCAACGTATACTTCCGAGATCTTCTCCACCAAGTGCGCAAACGCGTCATGTTGAACATAGACGTCGTTATTGCAGGCAATGGCACTCTGTTTCACATGCCCGGGAATATGATGAATGGTCGGGAGGAACTTCAGACCATCGAAGCAAATTTTTGGAAACTTGGCCATAAGATCAACCGTCTTTTCCGCAACAGTTGGGTCCACCGCAGGAGTAGGAGGAGGAGGCTTTGAGAATTCCGCTTTTTTCCGTTGCTCTCGGACTTGCCTTGTACTCGATGAACTGGAATGTTGTTCTCGAGGAGCATCAGATTGATAACCCTTCTGTAAAGACTTCTCCCTATCCGGCTAAGTTGGAGGAGGAAGATCACGGGACTGGGAAGATTGAGAGTGTGCCTTCTTGCAGTGAGACGACTCGCGGGGACGATTGTCCCTATCTTCATAATCGCCTCTGTCCCTACGTCTACCTGAACCAGAATCCCGTCCAGAGTGATGAAATACAGAAGAGCCCTGAAGACGATCGAGTCCATGAGAACGTCCCATATCACCTGCAAAGAATGGAGATAACAACGAGTTAAGAAAAGTCCGTGAGATGAGGAAAAACTTGAAGTGTATGATGGAATGCATATGTGCGTGTGTGTCCTAGTGTTCCCCCCGACGGACCAGTTCGTTTACCTTTACTAATCGGGGTGTTGTCTCCTTGGACCGGGAGTTGAACTCCCGCATTGCCTCTAGCGGGCGAAGAAAATTTGAGGGCTTCAGGATCATCAAACCCGTAATTAAGTATGTCTTCGGGAATAGAAAGGTTCGATAGACCCCTCAAGGAACTTTCCAGATGCTGCGAAGAAGCCTCTTTCTCAGGCGGGATAGGCGTAACTTTTGAAGTGCCACCAACTTTCTCCTTTTGAACTGTATATTTTAACTTCTTCTTCCCCTTCGAAGGGGAGGATGACGTCTCAATATCTTGAACCTCGATTGCCGGATTCCAAGCGGGACCCACATTCTCGCCTTGAGTCTCAGGAACATCATCTTCTCTGCGCTCACCTTCTCTGTGCGTATCGGGAGTGCGGCGTGACGACGATCCGGCCTGTTTTTTCCCTTTACCAGACGAAGGTTTGGGAATGGTGACACCTTCTGGAAGGCTAATCCGATGACCAGGGGCTAGCAAGCCAAACCTCGACAGCGATTCATTTGAAATGATAGTCCGGATGTCTCGATCCTCAGCAGGAAGAGCTCTAATGGCTTCAACAGCCTCAGAATATCCTCGGCCTTCCGGACGCGGGTTGATACCTGAAAAGATGAAATGAAGAGTTAGGAAAAGCATGACTCCGATTAAATACGAATAGTGACTCAACAGAGAGACTTACTGCCTTCAACCCATCTCCTAGCGAAACCAGAAGGGCAGCGCACATAGAACCATTCCTGTTTGTACAGGGCGAATTTGCTACATGCCCCTGTCAAGATCTGGCATTTGTGGTATGGCTCGAGGAACATAAAGGAAGGACTGTCTTTCCGTCTCTTGAACATATAAATGTATCTGATATCACCGGGGGTTGGAGGTCTGGAGAAGACGGCCATGAAAAGTAAGTAAGTCCCGTATAGAAATGCATGGCCGTTCGGGTGCAGCTGCGAGGGAGCTATGTCTATGTACTGCAGAACATCCCGGAGAAATAAATTGAACAGAGGCACGCTGCCCATCCAACACATGAACTTGTTGTAGGTAGTGTACCCGACTGGGGGCAGATGAGGACGATCGTGTCTCGAAGGAACTAACACGTCGGCAAAAGGAATCCCATGAATGGAGCATATCCGTCGCAGAGCAGCTTCGTTGATCTTCGAGGCTTGTGAATCGATCGGACTGTCTAGTAAGATTGTTGCCTCCAGAGAATCAGGTGCCAAGTTATGAGCAGGAGAAGTCGACAGATTAGAAGTATCAACGGCTCCTTGCCTTGATGACGGCCCAGGCCTGTCGAATATAGTGGCGGAGCTAGATTTTCTCGACATCCCAAATAAATAACGAACCTGGCTAAGTGCTTGAGAGAACTATACTTAAAAAATGTTGAACGTTAGAATTAGCAACACGAGTTTTCCCCCCACGTGGTGTGTGAACTAGTGCAAGCAATTGTGTACAAGCAATAAGATTTCAAAGATATAAAAATGAGCTTCGAATCGTTGCCTTCGAAGACCGTCATCGCTGACCGTCTCAAAGAGCCCGCCTGGTGGTGGTTACAGTTCCAGATCTAGAAAACGTGTAATTTGTGAAGTCTCCGGCTTAAGTATAACTTGACATTTATAACTGTTCGCCATTTAAATGTTGTTCGGCAATTGCATTGATCGTCCTAAGAATAGGTCGGCATGTATGTGTGTTCGGTTAAATCATTGTCAAGCGTTCGGTTAAAGGCCTTGTTCGGCTAAGTCTATGTTTGGCTAAAGGCCTCGTTCGGTTAAGTCATCATCCAGTTAAAAGTTCTGTCCGGCATGTATGTGTTTGTTCGGCATGTCTAAGTTCTGTTCGGCAGGTATGTATCTGTTCGGCATGACAGTTGTTCGGCAATTATGTTGTTCGGTCTAAATACTATTCGGCGTATATGTCTGTTCGACATTTGGGTAGTGTTCAGCCTTAGTTCGTTCGGCTAAAGTAGCGCTCCGCCCTCGATCATAATTCCACCCTGCTCCTTCTCCATCTACGCCGAACGACAGAGACAGATCGCCCGGCGAAGGTTACGCCGTTCGACACCCCATCTTCCTTTTTCTTCCAGTCTTGATCAGCACAAAGGAGCTAGGCCTAACTACCATGCACCGTTCGGCAACTCCAAACGTGCGAGCCATTTCTACTAGCCACACATTGTACAACCATAGAAATACCCCGTTTCCATGTGATGAACCTAAAGTTGAAGTAATGTAATCGTGGAAGGAATGATACCTAGTTCGACGATCGAAGTTGAGGAAGGATCAATTAGACTTTATATCTGATAGGATGGCAAGAATTGCAAGTCTCTAGGAATGACAATAAAGAAGGCGTAAAAGGAAAATGGTGGAAGGGCGCCTGGTTATATAGAGGGAGGTAGAAGTTGAAAAGGCTATACCCGGTAGAACCGGTCAATACCAGAAGTGTTCGGCATCAAAACGAAGTGTCGTTCGGCACATGAGGGCTGTCCGGCTTCGAACGTATTGTTCGGCGTCCAAACCACGCTCGTCACGCACCTCCGTCACAGGCATTCTCGAGAAGGCAGCATCAAGGGAAATTGAACCAGATTCAAAGCGCATCACGTTCGGTCACATGATACACTTTGGGGGGCAAGTGTTTCCTGGAGATTTGACCAGGCAACCAGTGCTCGGCATCAGGTAGCACTCGGCGTCAGAGAGTACTCGGCATCTAGGAGTGTTCGGCGAAGTACCCGGCTTCCTAGTGGAACTCGGCGTCATAGAATGTCCGGCATCTAGGAGTACTCGGCGAAGTACACAGCATCCATAATGTTCGGCATACAGAGCGCTCGGCGTCAACCAATACTCGGCAGCAAGAGTGCTCGGCATACAAGAGTGCTCGGCATCAAGACTGCTCGGCATACGAGAGCGCTCGGCATCAAGACTGCTCGGCATACAAGAGCGCTCGGCATCAAGGAGAACTCGGCAGCATCTGGAGTTCGGCATACAGGAGTACTCGGCGTAGTACCCGGTAGCATCAGGAGTACTCGGCATCTAGAAGAGCGTTCGGCTTCGACTGACAAACATCCTGCACTTCCCAAACATCAACCACATCGTTCGGCATAGAAGGGACTGTTCGGCATCAGGGACTGTTCGGCATCAGGGCGTTCGGCACACCTGGTTCGGCATACAGCGACCACTGTACTGGGGCTGGAGCGTTCGGCTATCCAGCCCACTTGGGAAGTCCAGCCCATATTTGCCTATAAATAGAGGGGCAGGGTCACAGTGAAATGCATCCTTTTTTGGGAGAGAGAACACTTGGGAGACTCTGCCATTTTCAAGACTCATCTTCTCTACTTAACAACTTCATTCAAGCATTTGATTCACAAATTGTATTTGTAATCAACTATAAAGAAGATCAATAAAGTTTAACCTCAAAGTGGACGTAGACAATTACGCTGAACCACTATAAATTTGGTGTTCTTACTTTCTGCAGTTAGATTAGCATTGTCTTCTCTGTTTAATTTAATTTCATCACTTATATCTCTTCACAATCTTTCTCTACAAGGTTAGTGACCAATTTTGGTGCTAACAATAACCATAAAGCCATACTGTGGTAAGTATCTGATCGTAAATCAATCCAGAGATTACTCAATATCACAAGAATCTTCTCAAAGATTAAAAAGAATGTCATATTCTTAATTTAATTCACCAAGCCACAAATAAATGACATACATATCAATGTCAATTGTAAATTTGGTGAAACATAAATTCTAGAAATCATCCATTAGAAATCCAGAAATCGAATAAACCGGATCAACGTCGTCGTACAACGTAACGTCCGATGAACCAAAACACAATAAACCGGATCAACGACGTCGTACAATGTAACGTCCGATGAACCAAAACACAATAAATCAGATCAACGATGTCATACAACGTAACGTCCGATGAACCAAAACACAATAAACCGGATCAACGACATCGTACAACGTAACGTTCGATGAACCAAAACACAATAAACCGGATCAACGACGTCGTACAACGTAACGCCTGATGAACCAAAATACAATAATCCGGATCAACGACGTCGTACAACGTAACGCCCGATGAACCAAAGCACAATAATCCAGATCAACGACGTCGTACAATGTAACGTCCGATGAACCAGAAGCACAAACAATTCGGAACATCGACGTCGTACAGCGAAACGTTCGATGAACCAAAACAAAGAGACATCGCACATTGCTAGTCTAAACCATAAAATGATCATCATCGAACATCAAGAAGTGTCGATTACACTAAGCTAGTAAATATAAGAGTTTAGCTTCATGTCCCATAACCACTAGCTTAACTTAAATATTTACGAACAAATTATAGACTTCCACTCGAATGTAAGTGTCAATTACACTACACTAGTAAATATATGAGTTTAGCTTCATGTCCCATAACCACTAGCTTAACTTAAATATTTACGAGAAAATTGTAGACTTCCATTCGAATATAAGTGTCAATTACACTAAACTAGTAAATATATGAGTTTAGCTTCATGTCCCATAACCACTAGCTTAACTTAAATATTTACGAGCAAATTGTAGATCTCCACTAGAAAATTGTCACAAAAGTTCAGTCGAACAAGTCCAAGAATTAACCGACGAAGTAAACGCAAGTGTTTCATACCACTTGTTTTACTAAGCTGTTTAATTAGATTTCTCATACGAATGAGGTAAAGGTTTGTATATACTAATAGATTGGAAAACGGTTTAAGAAACGAGCTTTGTAATTAAAATAGTGTCAAAATCGTTTTGGTGAAAGAGTTTTGATATTTACTACTAGTATAAAAACCTTTATATTTTTAAAGTGACAAATCACAAAAAAAAATGATTGTAGAAACAATCAATCATCAAAATTCACATTCGAAGACGTGAATAAAATCCAAAGAAATCGATATCGAATCCATCAAAAATGGATATTCCAAAAATCCCAAAGAAAAGGTCATCAAAGTCGATAATATATGATAACAACAGATGGGAATCAACACGAATCGATTAAATTGGAAATTCAAGCCAAATAGGCAAATTGGCCAAAAGGCAACAGATTCAGACGTCTGAAATAATTGGTTCAGACGTCTGAATCTGGAAAATTAAATATTTTCCAAAACACAGATTCAAACGTCTGAACCCTATATTTCAGATGTTTGAAAGTAGGCATTTTCAGCCTATTTCCTTTCTGGTCGCAATCGAACCAATTCAGACGTCTGGAGCCTTTATTTCAGACGTCTGAATCTGGGAAAAGAAATTTTTCCAGAATAATATTCAGACGTCTGAAATATCAATTCAGACGTCTAAAACTGGAATTTCAGACATTTCCTGAACCTAGACCAATGATGGCCAAATGATATCGATAACGATCGGACGAGCAACAACGACTAAGGAATTATGCCAAGCGACAACCCAGCCTTAATGGCTCTTCGATACGCCTCGAATATCAATGTCCAAATATCCATAATAGGATTTTCACAAAAATTAAACCAAAACACCAAAAATTGGAATATACACAAAATCAATCCAAACCAAAATCAAATGCACATGGATAAGTGTTAGGAATTCATACCTAACAACAAAGATAGATATAGACATAGATGTGAGATAAAAATCTCACCTTTTCACAAAATCGATGAAGAAGAAGCTATAGAGCAATGGCAAGGACAATCACTCTTCAATTCCAACTCAACAAGCTTGAATCTAAGCTTAAAAGAGAAACATTTCCTAAATTAGGTTTAGGGAATTTCTGAAATTGAAAGGAGAATGAGTTGGAGAAGATGAAGAGGATGCTTACCAATAGCTTCTCTTTGAATTTGGAGCTAGAAGAAGGACTTGCAAATGAACTAGGGCTTGGAGTTTTAATTTCCCATTCCACTCTCCATTTTTGAAGAAGCTTAAGTGTTAGGAAATGAAAGTGAAGTAATGAAGAGGAGAGGGAGTGGAGCTTGAGTTAATGAAACCAGAATTGGGCAAATGGGCTGAACCAAACCCAAAGTCCAAAGTGAAAAAGTAGCAAAATTCTACTAACTCCAAACATATCGAAGCTTATACTCAAAAAGGTCGCAAACGGCATTTTGAACTCAATGGAAGTGGTCTTGAGTCCTAATTCGAATGTTTGCAAAAAGTAGCTTTTCAGACTAAAATATGACGAACGATGAAATATTTAAATAAAATATTTAAATAAAAATCGATAAATATGCGGGTTGTTACACTTAGAAAGATAATAAAGACGTGTCGGTGTTAGTCCAAAGATATAGTCATATTAGGTCGCTCTTATCCAACCTTATTCTCCGTGTTATTAGACGACATTACTTGTATGTTTGATAATATGGGTATAGCGGTGGGGTCATTACAACTCTGATATTTACTTATGTTATTTGCTATATCGATCCTATAACATCTTAACTAATTACTTTATAATTAATGCTTTACCTTGTTAATATATTATGAGATTGCTGGGTGATTAGTTGATGGTTTTGGTCAACACTCTTGGTTTTCGGCGCTTCAAACGGGGGTCGAAAGTCAGGGTCGTCATAGTTAGTGTCAGAGCTTAGTTTAAATGCCTAAGTTAAAATTCACCTAGGAGATTTACATTACCGAGAATAATTTAATAAACCTACCCATAATTTGATAATTAAGATGGATAGGATAAGGCATCATACTTGCGACTGGGGTTATGTATATTTATATGACGTACTTGAAGTTTTGTATATTGAAATTTTGTATGTGTGTGTGTATATATATATATATTTACATCACACCTTATATATTTTGAATTGTAGAGGTAGTTGTTGGTTTATCCTTTATTGAAGTAAACAATTACGAGTTAAATAAATATTGATATTAAAATAGTTTGGGGTGGGAGATAAAACATTTATTGCAATTTACTCCATAAATAATTGTTTAAAGCGAGTTTATATGCGAAGTAGCAGTTGAATAAATTATGGAACTGGGGATGAATAAGAAGGAGAGTTGTATCCTTAAGTTCATAGTATGTAGTGTGATAAAGGTACCTAACTATTTTGTTTGACTAGCGGGCTTGTATAAGTTATAATTTACTCTAATTAAAGTAATTAAATAAAAATAAACGTTTTCGTTATAAAGTTGGAGACGATACTGTTTGAGATTTTAGGGAAAATATAGAAGTTGAAGTTCATTTATAGTATTGAAATAATAACCCCCTTAAATAAGCTTCAACATAAGAAAATTTAATGAGAAGTAATTTTCTAAAAAGATGTTGAAGGTTTTATTTCTGTAAAAAGTTTAGTATAAAGCATATTATTTGCACCGATATTTTGTGATACCCTTGGTTTTTGACAAACAAACTTTTGAAAGTAAATAAAATATTTAAAATGTTCGCTTTCTTTACACTTTTGTGAAAATCTCTAATTTATAAAGTTTAGAAAGGTGGGATTTATAATTTTATTTTTCTAAGTCAAATTCGAACAATTTTAGATGGAATAGGAAGTGGAAAAAAATTATATATATATATATATAGGAATTTAAAATTATTGTATTAAACTTGTGGAATCTTCAATTTTAAAATGAATGTATTTTTGGAATGGATTTCGAAGGGCTTGTGGTATAAAATTTTGAAATATGCACTAATAAGTTATTTAAAAAATTGATAGAATTTCAAAAAAAATTATGAATGTACATGATCTATTAATAAAAGATGTTGAAAATTGACTAATTATAAAAAATAATGAATTTAAGAATATAATTTCTGTTTAGACATTAGTTATTGTATAACGATGACTGAAATTGACTAGTTATTAAATAAAAATGATTTATACTTATATATACATGATAAAATGGTTTTAAAGTATATGAAATGATGGAGATTTTTTTAAGTATGAGTATCACAGAAATAACCGAAGCTATTTCAAATGAAATTATATTCCAAGAAATTAAGATTAAATTGATAAAACTATAAAGGATTGAATTATTGGAGGTTAAACATTTTTTAAAAATGGATATTTTAAGAAATTTTAAAAAGAAATTTTCTTTGGAAATTAAAATTATATTATTTATTTTATAGGGAGACTTAGGAATTTATATGAAGTGATTTAACTTGAGATACATTTTGTAACGACCCGGAATTTCACTGCTTTGATTAGTGAATATTTAATTAATTTTAGATATTCAATATATATGTTTTATAATAAAAATAAACTCATTTTAATTAATTAATAATGATGGTAAAATTGTTTTCAAAATTTGTTTACCAAATTAAATATTTCGTAGAAAAATAGAAAATATGGTCCAAGAATGTTTTCCGAAATTTCGACCTTTCGACACCGAAAAGTTGTCGGGAATGTTATTCGTCTTTGTGCACTATATGTACATATATATAAGAGTTAATTAACTAGATAATAATACTCTTCGAAATAAATTATCTTATATTAATTTGGATTAGAAAGTGATGTGACAAGACATAGTTTTAAAAATAATAAACATTATATATATATATATATTAAGTATTGTCACATCTTAGATTTGTAATCATTAACCATAATTACTCTTGTCACATCTTAGTTAATTAATAATTAAACTTTTATATATATATATATATATTATAAAAGAGTGATGTGATTAAACATAATTATATATATATATATATATATTATAAAAGATTTGTGATGTGACTTGACAAGGTGATTAGGTGTGAAATCTTGCTTATGAATAGCCCATATGTTTCTCCATTTTTACTCCTCTTTCCACCAACATTTTCTTCCTCATTTTAAGCTCAAATTGAGTTTTTCTTTTTTTGATACCATGTGAAATTTTAATGGCTACAACATTCTAGTTGACTATTTTTTCAAATTTCTAACATAGCTATGTCAAAATACCCAATCTTTGCAAAGCAATTTTTCACCTAGAATTTCAAGTCCGAAAATTACTCTTCTTCTTTTGATTATAACTTCTTCAAAACAAATCAAAAATGAGTGATCTTTTTTTTAAATGATAGAGAAAAGAAATTCCAATAACTTTCTCTTTGTGTCCTTTTCGAAATTCCTTGAGTAGAAAGTACAAAATTCAGTTGCAAAATGAAATGTTTTTGGGTTTATTATTGGGAATTCGATGTTTATCCGAAGTCGCTCCACCTTACCAAAACAAGTCTCGCTTCCTCTTCCCTTCAAGGCCGAGCCTACCCAGTGCATTCAGGGTTCAAGACTCCATCTTGTTGCTTAGGAATGGAAGTGCTATGTCATACTCTAATTTAGCAAGAGTTTGGATAGCTTTCGGTGAGCAAATTCCTAATCTTTTGGAAAGAACTTTCCGTTATATGTTGCACTGATCCTTAGCTATATGTATGTTATGTATATGTCGGATCTTGGCATATTTGAAATATGATGATAAGTGTTAATGTATGGGTTAGTGTTAGTACTAGAATGGATGTGTTATTGCAAAGTTAGTAATTGTATATATTGGTATATGTATACAATTTGTTGTATGAACGTGATGTGTGAATAAAAAGGGTTGATGATGAACTTGACTAAAGTCACGATGGGTTGAAAACAAAGTTGAAACTTTTTATGTTGTCGCAACGGATTTGTGGCCGGATTTGAAATCAAACTCGTTTCAAGAGTTTAAAGTTTAGATTTTGGTTAAACTTTGCGTAATTGTTTTTAAAGTGTGAAAATTTACTAAGGTATGAAATAGTATGGTTTTAGTAAAGTGGCTTCGCTTAAAGGTGGGTTAGAGCAAACTGCACTCATAGCGACAGTCGTTTTGGCTGCGGTTCGGCAAAGGTTTGAATTTCTATTTCAAATTTATTTTATTTCGAAATTAGTCTACAAAGTTTTTCAAACTTAATTAGTAATGTTAAAAAGTAAATAAGTTGTAATATAATTAATTAATTAATTAATTAATTAAAAGGTAATTAGCACTAAATTGGTAATTAAGAAGGTGGTTAAAGGTTAGTCATCACTTAAGTTAAGTTAATGACTGTTAATTAATTAATAAAGTTTTAATTAATGTTTTATCTGGTTAAAAAGTAATTAAGTGGTTAATAATTATTTAATTAAGATTAATGGTTAGTTAATTATTAAGTAATTAATGGATTATTTAATTTATTAATTAGGTTTAACTCTTAAATAATTTGGTTTAACCTTAACAAAGTTGCATTAGGAAGTTAATTAGTACTTAATCAAGTTCATTAAGCCTAATTAGAGTTTAATTATGATTTAATCTTGATTTAAATTGGATTAATTAAGGTTTAGTTAGGGTTTAAGCTAATTAAATATACTTTTAACTTTTGAAAGGTGATTTTAAACTAAACAGAATGTGTTTTAATCAATTTTCTTTTTCAAAGTAAATCGATTCCATATCAAAGGATCTCTTATCCGGACCATTAAGTAACCCATATGATTAGGAGAATTAAATGACATCTGTTAGTAGAACAAAACACCATTATGCTATAGTGTAAGTGATTTGATTGTGTGGACATGTGTTAAGCTAAATATATCTCTATTCTACTATAAATAGATTGAATTGTTTGGACAACTATTTAGCAGGATAAATCATCATCCTATTGATACGTTATTTGGACTTGTATATGCCAATTAGTTGTATTGACGTGTTATTCCCTGATTGGATATAAACTGTATTTACATATATGTTAGCTTATGTAAAAAATTGTTATGTGATTTGGAATCGAATTGAAATTAAATGGTAACTTAAATTAGTATCACTGGGACTGCTAAGCCTCATTTGGAATTTTAAAGTATGGTTTGAATTTACTTTAATTATTTAATCAATTTGAAGCTAAGGTTTTATAAATGGGTTTTCAAGTTATATAATTCTTATAGAGGTATTTATAAAGGATAAATGTTTATAGAAAGGGGTTTTTCTAACGAAAAGGGTTATTAAGGTGTTTTAAAAATGATTTTTTGTAAATGATATTTATAAAGAATATTTTATAAAGGAGTATAGAAAGGTTTATATAAAGAGTTTTAAAAATAGGAAAAAGGTTTATAAATCTTTTCAGAGATTTGGAAAGAGGTTTATAAATTAACTTAAGGGTTTATAAAAGTGGGTTATAACTTTATTTTGAAAGTTATAAGTTAATTGAAATATGCAATGAGCTTTTAAAAAGGGAATTTTCAATAAAGGATAAGCGGAATGTTTTATTTGGAAGAAATCTTTGGTTATTTAATATGGGATTTGGAAAGAAGAAAACTTTGAAAAGTTTGTAAGTATATTTATATTGATAAGATAAGTATATGATTTTGTTTCAATGCATGAAAAGTAAAATGTTTTGGTAATATACTTATACCGTTGAGGCAAGTATATAAATGTTTCCAAGTATAAAGGAAATGTATGGGGTTTGGGAATAGTGTTTGAAAGGATCTTGTGATCAGATTTTATAAAGTGGTTTTATTAATTACAGAGAATTAATAAAGGCTTAGTGGATCCCATATGGAAATTAAACCATGATTGGATGTTTGTTTATTTGATAGTTAAATAACTGACTATCAAAGCTGGACCCAAACATAACTTTTGAAATATCTAAGAGAAACATGAGAATTATATGATACAGTTACCGTCGAAGGTGCTATACTATACGTATAAACTCGTTCGTTGTTCTAGGAAGAATGATAAGGAAATCCATCCACAAATGGTTAGGAGGTGAACTTCGTTCTTGTCATTTGTATGTTTATTTCCTAAAGAACCAGAGTTGAGTTTACCGAATAAATATCGAAAGTTGTTTCGAAGAGACCAGGATCAGATATGTTATCCTGAAACCACTTCGATCCAACTCAAGCGTTTTGAAATGAAGACATCTTGAAGCATGGGATCGAAGATGGAGCCACTGAAGTACAAGTGCTGCTTGCTGCTAATCCTGAGGGTGGTTCCAAAATGGATGTAGTAGAAGTGGTGTCTTCGGTTTATCCTTATCCTGGACAACTTGTATGGATGAATGTTGGCACTGCATTACTGTCTAGAGAGCAGTGTTAGCATTCCAAAAGGGATTGCTATTCCGAAAGGTAAAATGTTGCCTCAAGCCTCATCAACTGGGAATGACTAAAACACGGGATAAGCAGCAGGGCTATGTGGGTCGCACCCATTAGAGTATATCATCAACCTTCTAGATATATACACAATCATCAATGAATTTGTGTACGTGGGAGCACTCGGTTAAAGGTTGCAAAGCAACCGGGGTGATGATATATTCGGTACTATCCAGCAAGGGGTAGGCTGGTTCTGTGTTGGCAGGGGACGTTAGGTACAACCTTGGTTCATTTTTCTAGAGGTGTACTGTAACGGCCCGTATTTTTTACAATTAAAAATATTCAATTTAATAATATTTTTGGAAATTAATATTGGGTGAAATAAAAATTTATGATTTATAAATGAAAAATAATTATTAGGATATAATTTAATAATGTTGATTGGATGTAATTAACAACTGTTTAATGTAATTTCAATCAATTGTAATGGAAAAGTTTAATTTGGAATGTAATTGTAGAGATTAATTTGGGAATAATTGTAAGTCAATAAGGATTGAACTAAATGTTGTTTTAATGGTGAAATTATATGTTATTAATTGAAATTGGTTTTAACATAAAATGTGAAATCAATTATTTGTACGTAAATTTATAATCCTTGTTTGTAAACAATAAGTTAATAAATGAGAATTATTAATGTATAACAATTGATTTGCTATCATCTCAATAATTAAATCAGTTGAAATTAAGTTAGGAATCAATGAAATTTAATGTAATTAAATATTGCAGTTAATATGGTAAAAGACATTAACTGTAGAATATGAATGTAATAATTGAAAACTAATGTTAATTATATTCATAAGCTAATAGCTGATTTAATATAAGGATGTAAATCAAAATAAAAGGATATGTTAGAATTTAAATTATAATAAATTGGGGTTTTATTACAGTTGTAATTGAACACTAAAATTAATGTAGTATTTAAATCTAGGAATTAACATGGAATATTTAATTTTAAAAGATTATAAATTTCTGTGTAATCAAGAATGATTAAAATTGTTGATTTTTAATTTTGAATTAAAAAGTGATTAAATTGATTTTTAAATTAATAATTTAATTAATTAACGTGTAAAATTAGCATTTTGGACACTGGCTCGGATTTCAACGAAACTAGTTTCATCAGATCTGTAATAGTGAATTATTATAGGATTTCAAGTTTCGCAGCGAACGGACTTATCGTTTGATCGTGCAAGCTCGAAACGCGTAGAAATCAATTAAAGGAATTTAAATGAATATAATCCAATTTTAAAAGTTAACTTCTATATACAATGGAATTAAGGTTTGAAATTAGTTCCATTGATTTTAAAAATATTGAAAACCTATGTTTCGATATATAGGATGACCTACTTTCGTTGCGGGAACGAAACAGGCATTTCGGGTTTTTGTTAGCGCTTCGACCCAATTCGATATGTTCCATCCATTCTTATCCATCTCTGTCTATATATAGGCTATTATAAACCATAGCAGTCTTTTATTCTGTTGTCTGTACGTACAAATTTCTATCTCATATATTCCTTCCCAATGGCAGACATCTCAAACCCTAAATTTCAGTTCCAAATCAAACTCCAAAATCTAAACTCCTCAAACCCTATCATATAATATATCATCGTGAAGCTCTCGACGAACATATCTTCATCTGCAGTTTGTTTTTGCAATTGAGTCTCGGTTTCGCCAGAATTTGGTGAAGAATTTTCAGCCGTTCATATTAGGGTTTACAAATCAACTGTGGATCGTCAACCAATCGACGATCGGGAAGTTGCTGCTAGTAGAGTTGACGAAGTAGAGTTCATCCATGAAGTTGGTTCATCTCAGAAGTGGACAAATTTGCCAGAAATTGGCCGTGAATGTCGTGGCGGCCGTGGCCATCTCAAGTGTAACGACCCGTAAATTTTCGATAATTTAAAATTGTTAATTTAATAAGATATTGTGATTTAATGTTGGAAGAAATAAGAAAATTTTGTGAGTTAATAAAAAGAAGATAACTGAAATGAAATGTAATAGTATTAATTTAAGGTAATTTATAATTGCTTTAAATGAAATTCCAATTAATTAAAATGATTAAGAGTTAAAATTGATATAGATTGTAAATAAATTATAGTAATATGTGCATAAATTAATAATTGGATATAAAGAATAATTGATAGTCAAAAAGTGATTAATTAATGAAATAAATGTAATTAATTGTAATTGATAAGAATAGTGTTGTATAAGTTGCTATAACAATTGGTGGTAAATAACAAACATACAAATGTGATTAAATATGGAAATGGTGATAATTGTTATTTGTTACCAATTCATTTAATCAATTGCAATTGAATGTCATTAAATGCTACATTAATGTGAGTTAAGACATTAACCGCAAATTGTGAATGTAATAAAAGGAATAGAAGTGCTAATTATATTCATAATGTAATAATTGATTTAATAAAAGAGTGAAATCAGGGTAGTTAAATTAATTGAAATTTTAAATTATAATTAATGTGTGAAAAAGACAAATTAATTTATTGAGATTTTAAATTATAATAAAATTGACAAAATTCAATATAATGGGAATATAGTAGTCAATACAAATAAAAGATGGAAATTGTAGCATTTTAGTGAAATAAGATATCAACAAATATTAACTATACTATTAGAGTAATAATTGATTGAATATAAAGATTGAAATCAAATTAAATCAATTTATTAGGATTAAATTAAAATTAATTGGATTTAATTACAGTAGAAATTGAATAGTGTAATTAGTGTAAAACCAACAGTGAATTGTTATATAAACTTGTATTAAGTCATTGTAAATGTCTAAGTGATTAAAGGTGATGAAATTTGTTAACTATCAAATTTGAATGAAAAAGTGATTTAATTAATTAATTATTAATTTATTTAATTAACGTGAAAATAGCCATTTTGGCCACTGACTCGGATTTCGACGAAACCAGTTTAATCGGATCCATAACGGTGAATTTTTGTAGAATTTCAAGTTTCGTAGCGATCGGTCTTGTCGTTCGATCATACGGACTCCAAACGCCTAGAAATCAATTTGAAATAAGCTGATTTTAAAGCAACTTCTTCATACGATGGAATTAGGACCTAAAACCTGTTCCATTGAGTTTAAAAATATTGAAAACATCTATTTTGATATATGGGATGACCCATTTCCGTTTTGGGAACGAAACGAGGGTTTCGGGTCGTCTATCGTTCAACTTTCAAATCAATCTTGTCCATTCGTTTATATTTCCGATCTGTCTATAAATAGCCTTATAAACCCTAACTATTTCTTATTCCACCGTTCAGTACGTACTTTTCATCTGTCTACTCTCCTTCTCGATGGCAGAACCAAATCAAATTACAAAACCCTAATTCCCAAATTTCAAATTCAATTCCAAATTCAAACTCCTCCAAACCATATCAAATTATATATCAATTTGAAGCTCTCGATGAGCGCAAGTCAAATCTGCAGTCTATTTTTCGATTTGGGTTTCAATGTGGCCAGAATTGAGTGAGGAAGTCTCGGCCGTTCATTGGTGTTCGATGATCTTTGACCGATCGTCAATTGGAGGGTACTGGGTTGTAGAGGGCGTCGAGCATTGTCCATCTATGCCGTTTGCTTGGTTGATCACCGGTTGGATGTGGCATATAAATTCGATTAGGGTTTGATGGGTACGGCAATCAGTGCGTTTGGGGTGATCGGACCTAGCTAGAGGGTTCAAAGGGAGGCGGAGTGGCGAGCCTAACGGCGGTGGTCTCAAGGTCGGAGGCAGTGTGTAGAGGGAGGTACGGTCGGTCAAAGGTGGAGCAGCTGCCGTTTTTGGTGAGATCGTGTTCGTTCCTGTGGGTTGAGAGGAAGGGTGACATGGCGAGGTTAGGTTGGCTGTTGTTTTCTTTTATTATTTATTTAAATTTAAAACTTTAAACGTTTTAACACACATAACTTTCACATACGAGATCCATTTCATGCGCGGTTTGTTCCGCTGCGATCGTATCGAAATTTCGGACATTTTGACGTTGGTTTGGATGAATTCGGAGACTATTTGAATTTGGGCCCTATTTTGAATTTCAAATCAATTTGAATTCAAAGATGAGTGTTTTAACCCACTCACAACTTCTAAATCATCTTATGTTAGTTAAATTAAATTTATGATGTGTTTAGAAATTGATTGGTTGATGTTTGGTATATTTAAATTCTCATTCTAGTTAAATTTGACTTTTATTGCATTTAATCACCGTTTAATTTAATATTTAATTTATTTGTCAATTTAATTCATGCTATTAAATTTCAGTTATCTATTGATGTTTGTTGATTGATATGGATGATGATTGTGATGGATGTTTGAATCGTTGATATTGGATGACTGGATGTTGTATTTTACATTGTTATAACACTGCAAGTTCCCTATGGGTTGAAATGATACATACCCGAACGATCTATAGATTAATGAAAAAATCGTTATGGGTTGAAATGATAGGCTCGAGCGATTTTATGGATTTTTATTCAATTCGGGATTGCAGTTTGAAATGATATATAACAGTAAAATTGTAAATTGCGGATTGAAATGATAAATATCCATATCACTTGACCCTAGGGTAGAGAATTATATACGGACACCAGATTGGTTAAATTAAATGATTTTTGAATCTTTAAATTTTGAGTTCAGTTAACTAATATTTTGAAATAGAAATTGATTTACATAAACTGAATTATTTTCGTTAAGCCAAGTGTAAATGCTGAAATTGGAATTGATTTAACGAATGGTTCTAAGGATTTAAATTGAAATTTCTAAGTTGAAATTGTTTGGTTATAACTTTGAAATCTATTTAAACTAATTTAAACTATTTTTATTAAATTAACTATTTTAACCAATTTAAAACTATTTTAACTTATTTAATCTATTATAACCTATTTAATCCAATTTAATCTAATTTACCTATTTTAAACTAATTAAATTTATTTAATCTATTTAAAACCTACTTAATATAATTTGAATCTATTTAACCTATATTTAATTTATTTAAATCATTTTACATCTAATTAAATTTATAATTAATCTATTTAAAACATTTTAAAAATCTAATTAATCAAATTTAAATCTATATAAACTATTTTAATCTATTTTAGATTATTTTCAAACTATTAAAACTATTTATGACTATATAGAATATTTTCTAAAATTTCTGACTCTGTAAAGTTGAAGTATTTATATTTAAATCCTCAATGATGATACAACCTAAGTTGAAATTTGGAATTGATACCCCTTTTGAAAATTTACATATTGAGTAAATATGATTTGAAAGTGAATATGATTTGGAAGTGAATATGATTTTTAAAGTGAATATAGTTCGAAAGTGAATCTGATTTCGAAAGAGATATGATTTGAAATTGAATATGATATTTTGATATCGATTACGAATTTTTTTTTGAAAATGTGAAAGAACTATCCGGTGTGAAATAAGCGTTTGGTTGTTAAAGAGATCGGGATCAGATATTATCATACTCTCTGCCAATACCGAAAAGCACTTTAACAACTGTGTACGTGGTGGAGATTCCAGAAATGAAGTAGGATGGTTTGGCGAACGATTCTGTATGAGGTATTTACGTGACCCTGACTCCCGTGAGTCAGCTTGATATGGCTAAAATCAGGAGCTACGCCGGGCCAAGTGAGGTCATTCCTCCTATCGGGCATACTTCTTCGATACTATATTCTGACTTTGTGATTGATTTGGTGGCCACCCCTTGATTTGATTTTGGGAGTGTGTTCCGAGGTAGGCGGTAGTAGCTGCTATGCGTTACCACTAGTCTGGATACGCAATTGGTATATCAACCCTGGGAATTTCCTCGAGTGCCTTGTCGCATGCCTTATCGCGCCTTTTACAAGTTTGTTTTGTACATACCTATGGAGTGCCCTTTGGGTAAACCACCAGTTTACGGAGGAGCGTACGGTACTGTATAGACTATAGGAATATATAAAAGTGGAAATTAGCCACAAGGGCCTCTTTAGCAAATGGAATTAGTTTCTAGGACACACAACTGAAATAATTACTTTCAAGGACAAAACGCAAAATAATTAGTTTTTAGAACCTAAAAACCTATGAAATTATGTCCTTGAAAGCAATGAGACTGCTGACTTTGTCTTTGAAAATAATTATTTTGTTGACTTTGGCCTTGAAAGTAATTTTTTTGAATGTGCGTCCTAGAAACTAATTGGACTGCAAAGTTTGTCCTTCTGGTGAAATGCCCCTATATAAAATGTGTTAAGGGGGATATGGGTAACACCTTAATGCTATTTTAATACTTTTATTTTACTGTAGACATATTATAATAGCGTATTGTACTACATAGTAGATAGTTTAACGGATCCTTAGGAGATGTGGATCCCGAACATCTCTTAAGTTACTACACTCACGTTAGACACTGGATAGGAGATGTCAAATCCCGTAAATATCTTTGACGCCGTCACACGCATATTTACAGTTGATTTAACTTACATAAGATCTTTTAGTTCCGACTCGAGTGTTTTGTCTTTTCAATTCGCTCAGGTCAGTCTGAGCTTTTCAGTTTATCGAAGACTGCTTTTTGGGGGATGAAGACGAAGATGTTGTACTGCTATTGTCTATTATAGTTATTCGACTGCATCATGTTGTTCCGCTACATTTATTTATTTATTCCTGTTTTTGTAACTCCGATTTTTGTTGTAAATAAATAGTCAAATGTATTTATAAAACAGCTTCATGAACTATTATTTGATTATTATCTTTAATCATTCCACTGCGAGATTCTGTATTTGTTTCCTTTCTTTCTCTGCTTTTTCTTATTTACCCCATAACAATCTGCCCTTTTGAATGGTTTGAGTCTGACGTGTGTCTGCTTAAAACGTTTATAAAGGCAGGTCGTTACATCAGGCGACATGGAGGTCACGCGTTGGTGGGCGGAGGTGCGGCTCGTCCTGTGCTTTGCGATGGCGTGGTCTGATCGAAGTGGCAAAGCCTGTGGGAGGCGACGGTAGTGTAGTAGGCGGCGGCTGTTAGGGTTAGTGTTGTAGCTGTTTGATCGCGTACGTGCAAGTGAGGAAGGTTAAGTTATTTACCAAATTGCCCTTCTATTTTATTTTATTTAAATTTAAATTCAAATTTCAAACTTCTAACTAGCATAACTTTTGCATACGAACTCGGATTTGGATGCGGTTTTTTCCATTCGGATCATATTGAAATTCCGAACAACATGGAACAAGTTTTGTTGAATTTGGAAACTGCTGGAATTTTGGGCTTTTATTGGATTTTTTTGATTAGCTATAAATCAATGGTGATTGATTTAACCCACTCACACAATACTAAACCTTCTTATGTTAGTTGAATTAAATTTATGATGTGATAATAATTTTATTGATTGTTGTTTTATAGTTTAAATTGTCATTTTAATAAAAATTGAATTCTATTGAATTAAATTGACATTTAGATTAACATGGAATTGAATTGCTAATTAAACACATGATATTGATAACTAGTTAAATTGTTGTGATTTATTGGCTGATTTGGATGTTGACTATAATGAATGTCTATTTGTTGAGATTTTGGATGATTAGATGTTAATTTATATTTTTATCACCCTGTATATTAATTGCAAGCATATAAACTGTTATTAGAATTATTTCGAATAAATTAAGAAATAGGTTCAAATGATATATACCTATGACACTTTGATTTGGATTGAAATGATATATATCCATCCCTATAATTAAAATTGATATAAATGATCACTTGGCCATAGGGTAGAAAATTATATGCGGAGACTAGATTGGTTAAATTAAATGATTTCAAAATATTGATTTTTGGATGTTGATTAAAAAACACTGTTTTAAAGGAAATAAATTGTGAATTTATACGTATTAAATTATTTCCTAATTCAAGATTTGAAATGTTGAAATTGAAATTGGGTAAAAGAATTGTTTTAAGAATTAAATTGGAAATGTAAAGTTATAATTAATATACGACTTTAATTTTGGAAATTTAATTATTTTAAGATTTGGACCTTAAAATTGAAAAATGAGGTTTAATTTGATTTAAGTGATTTAAATTTGAAATTGGACATGAAATTGATATAAATTGAAATGGGGTAAAATAAGAATCGAATTGAAATTTAAATCATTGGATTGAATTGTTGAATCGAATTTGAAGTTAAAAATAAATGTTTTTGAAAATTGAAGTTATTTCGAATTGAAACTGAAATCAAGTTGATTTGACATTAAATCTAAATTGAGTCGATTGAATTGAAAGATTGGAAATTGAATTTTTTGATTTGAAATTAGACATGGGCCCAGATTCGTTGAAAGGGAAAGAAACAGTTTGATTTGATATTATTTCCAAAATAAATTATTTTAATATAAACGGTTTAAAATCTATTTTTATTCAAATTATTTTGATTTTCTAAACTATTTTACTATATAAACCATTTTCAATACTCAAACCATTATATTAAACTATTTTAACCCTTTAAACTATTAAACTATTTTAAACTATTTTAAGCTATTTAACTATCTAAAACTATTCAAACTATTTTCTTAAATTTCAAACTATGCAAAGTTGGGATGTTTATATTTAAATCGTCGATTTAAATGCGATTGAGGTTAAATGAAGTTATAACCTAAGTTGAAATTTGAAATGAAATTTCAAGTAGAAATGACATATTTTGAGTAAATATGATGATTTTGAAATGAAGGATATTTTGAAGTGAATATGATATTTTGATATTAAATATGAATTGGTTTTAAAATGTAAAAGAACCAACCGGTGTGAAAATTGACATTTGGTTGTTAAAGAGACCGGGGCCTCTTATTGTCATACTCTCTGTCAATACTGGAACCACTTTAACAACTGTATACGCGGTGGATGGTATCCAAAATGTAGAGATTAAATTGGAGGCGTTTGATGGATTTGAAGAAAGAGAATGATGATGGATGACCATGGCACTTGTGCCAATTTGAAATGACTAAAACAGGAGCTGTACTTGACCACTGAGGCTTGCTACCTCTAGCGGACACACCTCTACGTATTACTATATTGATGTTGGCTTGATCGGTGCACCTTGATTTGATTTGATTTTGGGGGTGTTGGACGCGGTGGGTCATTAGGGGTTACCTCCAGTCAGGAAACGCAAAATGGTAGTATCCTACCTTTGGCACCGCCTCACGTGCCTTGTAATACTCTTTATCCTTATTCTTGCCCACTACGATTTTATTTTAGTATGGTACCTATAGGGGACTCACTGGCTACCGACGTTACCGGTTGTGTTACAGGACCTGCATAGACTACCTGCTTAAAAATGTGTTAAGGGTGATCAATGTAAAGCCTTAATGCTATTTTAATACTTTACATTACTGATAGACACTACCTATATAACGTATTTTACTACATATAGATAGTTTAACAGATCCTTAGGAGATGGAAAATCCCGTAACATCTCTTAAGTTACTACACACACGTTATACACTGTATAGGAGATGTAAAATCCCGTAAACATCTCTGAAGCTATTACACTCATATTTACTTGTTGTTGATTTGACTTACATAGGAACTTTTAGTTCCGACTTGAGTGTTTTGTCTTTTCATTACGCTCGGGTCAGCCTGAGCATTTCAGTGTTTGAAGACATTATTTCTGGAGGACAAAGATGGAGTTTGGTATATTATATTATTAGTATTATTCTGCTGCATCATTATTGGTATGTCATTGTTTGTACTCTAATTGTTGTAAAAATTTGTGTAATCAAATGTATATTATAAAACAGCTTTATGAACTATTTATTTGATTATTATATTTTGTCATTCCACTGCAAGATTCTATGTTTTGTTTTTCCTCTTTTCTTTTATTTTCCTCTTATTTTTCTTATTAAACCCCATTGAAAATCTACCCTTTTAAACTGTTTGAGTTAGACATGTGTGGTTTATTGTCGATTTAAACCGTCCAAAAAGGTGGGTCGTCACATGTACTGTGGCGGGCGATACCCCAGTAGCCCAGTCTTTAGTTGGAATCCATTCTTCAATATGTGCCTTATGTGTTCAATTGTAGAGCCTAGTATGTTGGAATGTGAGATGCAAGCATTTCAGCAATTTTATCTATTTACTTTAAACCTATACACTATGATAATCTCACTGGATTTTGATATAAAATGTTTTGGTTATCGTAAGGTAAAAACCCATCTGTTTTTATGTATTGTGTGGTCTTACGAGATACCCTTTGTTTGAAAGGTTTTCAAATGTAGAAATAAGTTTGGTTATTACTTGTTATCGAGTTTTACTCAAGTTGGTTTACCAGACTGAATCGGGCGTTATTCCATGTAATGCTCGGTTCAGACCGTGCATGTTTGCCAGGTTAGCTTTAGATGCTTTGGATCTATGGAGTCGAGTTAGAGGCTCAGGACGTACTCTCGTATTTTGGATATCTTCCGTTGTGTATGTGTTATGTGTAGTTTGTCTGCTGTTATAAGGATAGGTGTTATAACTGTCCAACTCTGATATATATATGTATAAAAAAAGAGGGTCTCATATTTTGTAAAGACTTGATTATATTATATATTATTCCTTTGTGTTGTGAGATTCCGTGTTTGTTTCAACTTCTTCTATCTTCTATCTCCTTTCTTTCCCCTAATAATCTGTCTTTCCAGCACTTAGTTGTTCGACATGTTAATATCGTTGATGTATTAGTGTCGACTTTTGGGTTTCGAAAAGATGGATCGTTACAATGTGGTACCAGAGCTGAAGGTTAAGACGAATTATTCTGCTGCATCATTATTGGTATGTCGTTTTTTGTACTCTGATTGTTGTAAAAAATTGTGTAATCAAATGTATATTATAAAACAGCTTCATGAACTATTTATTTGATTATTATAGTTTGTCATTCCGTTGCGAGATTCTGTGTTTTGTTTTTCCTCTTTTCTCTTATTTTCCTCTTATTTTTCTTATTAAACCGCATTGACAATATACCCTTTTGAACGGTTTGAGTTAGACATATGTGGTTTATTGTCGATTTAAACTTTCCAAAAAGGTGGGTCGTCACAGTTGGTATCAGAGCTTTGGTTTAGAGATACCTTAGCATGTTGGGGTTAACTCATTAGAGATAGGGTTAATAATACCCTAGAATGAGTCTGAGTGTATATATACGAGAGAGCGTATTGTTAGTGTTATATATAAAAATTTGTATTGTGTTAATTTGTTCTATTGAGTATTTATGAATTCTGGTCGGTATATAAGATGCTATGACATCGATAGGGGTTTCTAAACACTTGAACCGGGTAGACGGACACAATATTGCGTTTGAAATAGGTAGATGAAATAATTTTACCTAGTAATTATATTATATATATATATAAAAATATATGTGTATATAATTTTTCATAAATTCATTTGTTATTTTGTTGTGTTAGATGTTAGGAAATGATAATGTTTGGTTATTATCATTTATTATTTGGTTAGTCAAGGTTCTTACGACTATTGACTATTGTATGTTATAAGGTAATGTAACTTTATAAATATGGTTTATAAAATATGATTTATAAATAAAATAAATTTAATCGGAATTTGAGAACTTAAGTTCCAAAGTTTTGAAATTGATTTTCAAAGATTTTGGAATTTAATATTAGTATTATTAGGAGGTATTTTCGGATAGAAATGTTTTCAATGGGATTTGAAAGAAATGTTTTTAAAAGAATTTTTGAAAGGAAACAAATTTTGTACTCGCCTCTTCTGTCGCTGGAAAATAATTTCGGTGATGATCGCGACATCATCGACTTTCATTTTCGAGTTTCAAAGTGGGAAGACCACTGTAGTAGCCTTGCTACACATTTGTTTTGATAAACAAATTTTAATTTTATTTTCCTCAATATGATTTAATATACAAATATATACGTATATATTATTTCAAAGTGATTAGAAATGAACCCGGTATTAGTTCTTAAGTTCCTGTTAATTAATGATTTTCAGTTATAGAAATAAATTACAATTCTAATAGTTAGAAACTTCTAAAATGAGAAATAAGAATTTAGAAGCTAAGTGTTTAATAAACTGTAAAGAAATTGGAGATTTGTCACTTGTAAATTAAAAGATAATGAAAATTAAGAAGATGTAAACTATTGAACATTTTTGTTAACTAAAATGAATAAGATAAACTTGTATAACACTCAATTACATTCTAAAAACATATATAAAACTTACTAGAAATATTTAAAAAGTTGAAATGTTAATATGAATATGTAATAGAATATTATACAAGTAAAAGCTTAATAACAAAAATGCTTCAAAATGAACATATGTTTATAAATGAAAAATTAAGATATACAAGAAATATTATGAACTTAAGTTAATGGTTTGAAATGCTAATAATTAAATTGAATAGTAAAAAAAGAATACTATTTAAGTAAATGGTTATAAACTTAATAAAATGTTGAATGATTCATAAATGGGTTTAATATTAAAAGAAATACTATTGTAAAAAAATGTGAATTAAAAGGAAAAAAAACTTAAATGTTGATTCATTAGTGAATATTAATATTAAATTGAAATCAAGTTATATATAATTATAAATGTGAATTAAACTGCAAGGAAACTTATGTAATACCTTAAGAATTTATTCATTTAATGATTTCAAATATTGAATGAGAAATAAATTATGTAAGTAATGAATGTAAAAATTGATAAAAGATGACCTTGTAGAAATAAATGAATTAAAATAAATGAAAAGTAAATGATGTATTAAAGAAGCCAATAGAATAAAATATGTAATTTGTGCGTAGATCATTTTATTCGCATAACAGTTTTGATTTTGATTTCAATACATGATTTATGGAGATTCACACCAGTCCGAATTAGGATTTTTCACTCGATTCTTGACGGCGAACATTTGATACAAAATTTTGATATGATATTGAAGTTTTCTATCACATTTATAGCTATGTATGGAGAATGGAGTTTTCTAATCAAGAAATCGGATCATAGTCCGCACTAGAGTGGTTGGGTTAACAATACTAGTTCGATAGTGAAATGTGTGTATTCAAGCAAACGATTAGAATTGATATTGTGAACAAATGATATATGTACATCGTACAAAGTTAATAATATTTAAATTCTAAGTTGTTTGGCTTATGGGATGTTTGGGAAATGATACTTCGACCTGTTTGAGGTTGTATGAATAATCTATTGAGTAATTATTTAAGGCTGTTGAGTGTAAGATACACTTGTTAGTTTATTTATCACCCTTGTACGATGAAAAGTTTCTGAGCCTAGACAAACCATTAGTAGTGGTTGTTATGGATGTGTGATGGATTCTGTGGTTGCATATAATGGTCGTATTGCTTTTGTTTGCATATGATTGCTATTTATGTTGTGTTGCTTGTGCTATTAATTGAAACAACTAATATATTTATCTTTTTACATAGTTTAACACTCTTTTGGATTATGTAAGTGTAATACAGGTTTATGGAAGCAATAACTGTTGCTTTTGGTTTCATGAATAAAGTTGTTTGCCCGACAAATAGATATGTGTTCGGGTTACGGTTTTTGAAAATTTATTTTATTGTTTTTCCCATGGTTTAGGATATTTTATTATTAAAATATGATATATATATATATATTGTAATTATTGATATTATTATTTTTCCAGACCTATCCGCGCAAAGGAGACTGTCGAAATTTTTCGTAAATTTAGGACTTAGAAAGAAGATGAGTTATTTTCAAACATTTTATTATACTTAAATATGTAAGTTAACTATTTATAACTTGTCTATTTTGAATAAAATATACCAAATTTATTGATTCCTTCTTGTTCCTTTTCGGGGACGAAAAGTTTTGAGTGGGGGAGATTGTAACAATCCATATTTTTTATAATTAAAAATATTCAATTTAATAAGATTTTCGGAATTTAATATTGGAAGAAATTAAAATTTATGATTTATAAATGAAAAATAATTATTAGGATATAATTTAATAATGTTGATTGGATGTAATTGACAACTGTTTAATGTAATTTCAATCAATTGTAATGGTAAAGTTTAATTTGGAATGTAATTGTAGATCTTAATTTGGGAATAATTGTAAGTCAATAAGGAATGAATTAAATGTTGTTTTAATGGTGAAATTATATGTTATTAATTGAAATTGGTTTTAACATAGAATGTGAAATCAATCATTTGTACGTAAATTTATAATCCTTGTTTGTAAACAATTAGTTAATAAATGTGAATTATTAATGTATAACAATTGATTTACTATCATCTCAGTAATTAAATCAGTTGAAATTAATTTGGAAATCAATGAAATTTAATGTAATTAAATATTGCAGTTAATATGGTAAAAGACGTTAACTATAGAATATGAATGTAATAATTTAAAACTAATGTTAATTATATTCATAAGGTAATAGTTGATTTAATATAAGGATGTAAATCAAACTAAAAGAATATGTTGGAATTTAAATTATAATAAACTGGGGTTTTATAACAGTTGTAATTGAACGCTGAAATTAATGTAATATTTAAATTTGGAAATTAACATGGAATATTTAGTTTTAAAAGATTATAAATTTCTATGTAATCAAGAATGATGAAAATTGTTAACTTTTAATTTTGAATTTAAAAGTGATTAAATTGATTTTTACATTAATAATTTAATTAATTAACGCGTAAAATTATCCTTTTGGGCAGTGTGTCGGATTTCGATGAAACTAGTTTCATTGGATCCGTAATAGTGAATTATTATTAGATTTAAAGTTTCGTAGCGATAGGACTTATCGTTTGATCGTGCGAGCTCGAAACGCGTCGAAATCAATTAATGGAATTTAAATGAATATAATCTGATTTTAAAAGCTAACTTCTATATACAATGGAATTAACGTTGAAATTAGTTCCATTGAGTTTAAAAGTATTGAAAACCTATGTTTTGATATATAGGATGACCTACTTTTGTTTCGGGAACGAAACGGGCTTTTCGGGTCTTTGTTAGTGCTTCGACCCAATTCGATCTATTCCATCCATTCTTATCCATCTCTGTCTATATATAGGCTATTATAAACACTAACAGTCTTTTATTTTGTTGTCTGTACGTACAAATTTCTACCTCATTTGTTCCTTCCCAATGGCAGACATCTCAAACCCTAAATTACAGTTCCAAATCAAACTCCAAAATCCAAACTCCTCAAACCCTATCATATAATATATCATCGCGAAGCTCTCTACGAACGTAATCTGCAGTTCATTTTTGCAATTGAGTTTCGGTTTGGCCAGAATTTGGCGAAGAAGTTTCAGCCGTTCATATTTGTAACGACCCACCTTTTTGGACGATTTAAATCGACAATAAACCACATATGTCGGACTCAAACCATTCAAAAGGGAGGATTGTTATGGGATAAATAAGAAAATGAAGAGAAGAAAGAAAAACAAAACACAAAATCTCACAACGGAATGAAAAAAATATAATAATCAAATAAATAGGTTAAATTCTCATTTCAAAATCATCATATTACTCAAAATATGTCAATTCACTAGAAATATCAATTCAAATCCCAACTTAGGTTATAACACCATTTAACCATATTCGCTTTCAAATCCAGGACTTAAATATAAACACTTCAACCTTACATAGTCTGAAATTTAGAAAATAGTTTAGATAGTCATTGTGATGACCCGCCCTTTCGACCCTCGAAAATCGACATAAATACGCTCATTGTATAACATGCCGAACGATCGAGTGCCGAAAAGGTAGATTTTTGAGGAGAAAGAAAGTAGGTAGAAGAAAGAAGAAACCAAACAAAACAAAATCTCACAGTGGACTGAATAACATATAATATAAATAGTTCTTTACACAGATCAAAACTGTAATATACATATCTCACATAAGAGTACACGAATCAATAATGACCGGCCTGGGCAGTTATAACAACCTACCCTCACAATTGCTGGTAATTTCAACAAAACACTAAAGCGGAATAAAATAACTACGAGAATACGTCTCGGTCTCCAGCTCGTCTCCTGAGCTCCATAGCATCCTACCCTGAATCTGTAATACTCGGTCTGACCCGAGCATTTTAATAAAATAACACTCGAGTCAGTTTGGAAAACCAGCGTGAGAAAACACACTCAATTTGAATTATTAAAGTTTTCAAAATCCTTCGAAAATCAAAGGTATCTCGTAAGACCACACCACACATAAACATGACGGTTTTTTACCTTACGATAACCAAAACATTTCATATCAAAATCATCTAATATTATAATATTGTCTATGTACAAATTCTTATTCAAATAGCTGAAATGCTTGCATCTCACGTTTCAGCATAATTGTGTACAATCAAAACCATACGGCGCTTATTGGAGAATGGATTCCATACGAATGACTAGGTACTGGGTATCACCTGTCACAGTACATGTCTAGAAACAATGTACAGAGGACCATGACGGGATCCCCTGCCACACAAGATCGAACTATCCCTAACCTGGATAGACCGAATATGCTATCACCCTGGGTGTTCCCACCCTTTCCAAGCTCCATTCAAGAATCGTAGTAATAATATCTGAGGGTATCTAGAAAGGTGCTAAACATACCCTAATTGGGTGCTACCCACTTAACCTTCCTACATCTCCCCTGCTTTTTAGTAATTCTCGGTTGATGAGGCTAGAAGCTACGATTACCTTTTAAAGGAATTTTTCACTTAGAATGCTCATTATCCTCTAATGACAATGTACTCATAGCATTCATCCATACAAGTCCGTTCTGGGTCCGAACAAAACCGAAGGCACTATTCCTACTACATCCATTTTGGAATCACCCTTAGGATTAGTAGTGATTAGCCCTTGCACATCACAGCTCCATCCTCGACTCCATGCTCTTGTTTTCCTTTCGAAAATGTACTTGTTGGATCGAAGTGATTTTCGGATAACTTATCCGACCCCGATCTCTTCGAAACAATGTTCGATATTTTCGGTAAACTCAACCTCGGTTCTTTAGGAAATAAAAGGACGAAATAAGATCGGAGATCACCTCCTAACCATTAGTGGACGGATTTCCTTATAAACGTCCTAACAGAACGAAACGAGTTTATACGTACAGTATATCACCTCGAACGGTAATTGTACCATATAATTCCCGTATTCCTCCTAGATATTTCCAAAGTTATATTTTGGGTCTAGATTTGATAGTCGGTTATTTAACTATCAAATAAACAATCATTCAACCAAATATTCCATTTTCCATTAAAAAACCCTAAGTCATGTTTAATTTAAATTTTAAATAAATTAAATCTCTTTATCCAAAATATGTGTACTTATCTTATCGAATTCAATAAATTCACAAACTATCCTTCAAAAATATTTGAAAACCCTTTTTAAAAATAATGTGGAAAGTATGACTTTGGTATCAACCATGGATTCACAACTCAATGGTTACGTCTCTATCCCAGAGAAATCCAAGACTTAACTGCAGGCACTCACTGCCTCCGATTACGCCATGTGGGTATACCATTACTTCCTAAAAACTTTATATAATAATTATCTCAAAATAATGTTTATAAGTTTCTAAAATAAATTTCCAAGTTTAATCTAGGCAAATATACTTCAACAAAAATTATTATACAAAGCCATATTAATATTTAATAATTTATCTTTTAAAACAACAATGTTGACTAATTCTTAAATAATAATAATAAATCTTTAACAATCATTATAAGGTAACTAATTAATATGTTTTAAACAATTAAAATAATTAAATAGTTAGTTTCCAGAATATTTTTAACACTTTTAAAGTTACCTAGTTAATAATTAAAAATCCTCTTTTTAAACAATATCTCTATTCTAATTTCATTTTGTAAATTTGGAAATCTTACTTGAGCTCCAGTATAACCAATTTTATACTTATTTCCAAATTCACTTCTATCCTTCCAATCTATTAAAAATCTCAATTTTTAAACCCTCTTTATTTAAACAAGTACCACTTAAGAATTTATTATTTTAAAATCCTTTTATATACTTTATTCCAAAATCCATGTTCACAATATTCCGAAATAGTTAAATACGATTTCAAAACCTTTTATTTTATCCAATGATTTATCCCAAAACTCTATATAAATATTTTACTTCAAAATCCCTATTTACAATTCTTTACCAATTCAAAACCATATTTTATTGGTATTTAAAAATACCAAAATCTAGGCTAAAACTGCCATAGCATCCAATCAATTTAAATCACATAATAATCTATCACAGATTTATTTCAACAAAACATATATCACTATATATGAATTTAAATTCCATATTTTCGAGGAATCCAGTTGGATCCCTCCAACCTGTTTCCCTGCATCCACAGATGTTAATACAACATAAAAATACCAATTCTGCTTCGAGGCGGAATATCACAGTATATAGGGTCATCCGCTATTATGCGGGGTGCATAGGGTCTCATCCGCTATATATATATATATATGCGGGAATATCAATCACCCCAATATATATATACTACTATATATAATATCACATTCAATTGATAAAAATGTATTGATTCAACCAATCAATCATTAATTAATTTTAACTACTTAAAAATTAATACCAGCAGTCCAAAATTGAGTGATCTTAACTCACCTTGAGTTTTAATTTCGCCAAACGCTCCAATTTTAAATTAAATCGAACACATTCGATTTAACCTAAAATTTTAACTCGCTCCAAACATTCCCATATCTGTTCCAGAGTGTTGTGCTCATCGCCACGATTCTGTCGCCACTTGTTTCGTCCGATTTCGACCTCGTATGACAAAGATACGAGTTTTTTAAAGATTTTAATATAATTATATAAATAAATTTACAATATTTATTTTATTAAAATACCCAGATCTAATCAGGCTATACATTTTGAATGAGCAAATCTGGCTGCTCCTTTTTGTTTCGCTCTCCTTCACGTTCGTTTGCCCCAGGTTGAACGAAACCCACTTTTGCCGCCTCCTTATACCCAATTACCGCGACCCACACGCAGCCCTAGGGAATGATCGGGGGCCACCATCCTCTTCATCGTCATGAACGCCATCCACGCTAGGAAGCTTGGCGAGCTCGGTCGTTCACATCACCCAAAAATTGAACTCGAACTCCTCGCCTTTACCCACGATTTTCCACTTCCTCGAGCCACCGTAGCCAAGATCCACCGTTCATCTCGTAGACCTCCACAAGCCCTTCGACTTCCTAGTTCAGAGATTTCACTAAAAGCTGATGGATGGATCGGAAATTGAGGAAGAACGAGGTGAACTATCGGCAATTGAAATTATCGTGACGGCCGAAAGAAATGCCACTAGGGTTTACTGTTAATGGATATATATATATATACGTGTACAAACATATTATATTAATATTATTTTCACAATTTACGTGATTTTCCAGACGAACTCCAAATGCGTTTATAATGTCTTATCCCTATTCCGAACACAATGGAACATGTTTCAAGGCCTAATTCAATCGTATATGGAAGATAGCGTTTTGAATCGAATTAAAATATTAAATTTTCGATATTTAATTCAACGCGTTTCTATCCCGTACGACCAAACGGTAACTCCAAACGCTACAAAATTTGAAATCCAATAATAATACACTATTACGGATCCAATGGAACTAGTTTTGTTGAATTCCGAGACTGTGCCTCGAAAGGCTATTTTAATGCGTCGATTAAATCGAGCAATTTCCCAAATCGACGGAATTGCTTGAAATTTCAATTTTAAAAACATACTAACTCCTTTATAATTCAAATAGAATTTATATTCATATAAGAAATCATTCCGATTTATATTAAATCAAAATTTCATTATTTACACTATTACTATATATTAAATTTCACTATTAAATTAGTATATAAAATTCCAAATTCTAACTTATCGATTTTTAATCCGATTTCAAAAGTCCACTATCATCACTCTAATTCGAATAGAGTTTAAATCAACTTAAGAATCATTTCCCTTTTTTTTAAACTCCGAATTCGCATATTTTTCCCAATTTCAAATATTAATTTAATATTTACCAAATATGTTTTTAACCACTATATTTGAAATTATAATCCATTTCACTAATTCTTCCATATTCAAAATCAACAGATATTTCCAATTCAACATTTAAAAATAAATTAAATGCTCACATTTAATGACCAAAATTTCCGAGTCGTTACATTCCTCCCCTCTTATAAGAATTTCGTCCTTGAAATTGCTAAGGTAGGAAAAATACTCCTAAACCCATTTACCTTTAAAACCCCCTTAGTTAAAATCCTACATTCACTTCTCTAAACCCTTTAGTTTAATCCAAACAATTTTCTTCCATTTCTAACTCAAAAACCTTGATTTCTAATACAGTTCAAAAATCAACTTTTCTAGCTAACAAAAGTTTTCCAAAAAATTTCAAAATTTTTTTGACAGAGTCTCCTTTGTACGGAGTGCCTTTTACAATATGACAAGAGAGATAAAATATATACATCGAACCACACGGTCGAAAAACACATATATATCAATATATTATCCTTTCTTTATTTTATTACGTAGGCGTACCTCATGTTAGCGTTATTAAGCGAGCGGCTTATTTTATATGCATTTACGCAACCCAAAATCTATCCAACAGCTCCATGTACCTGTACTTACTCAAAATAAGCACATATGTTTTCATAAACATGAAATTTTATAACATCTCATTCCTTTAACTAGTTAAACATATAACTTCATAACCCAAACATGCCAATCATATATTACAAGCAATTATAAGGTTCCAACACTAATTTAATTTTCTTCCATGAATCCATATATCATTCCATATATATATATCATTTCATTCAATTCGAAATGATTTACAACCAAATTTATTGTATTCAATTCATATTTACAACAACCAAACTCATATTCATTCCAAATTGATTTATATGTGTTTTACTTGCATAAATTCACTTTTATTCAATTTCAAATTGATTCAGAATCAATTTATTCGCATTCCATTTATATTCACTCCCATTATATGCAAATCCATCTTATTAAACTTCAATTTAATCCTTTCTAAATTGACTCTAAATAAATCTTTTCTATCTTCCATTTGATTCCCGTTCAAGTTATTTACCAAGCTTTGTTCACTTCATGTTGTATTAAACAACATTCCAATCCATGTTAATTATTGATGAATCCATTTCATAAATAATCACTTAAGTTAAGTTTTCATGGCAATCAAATTCTAATTCCTTTTAAATTGATTCTCATTCAATTTATTCGCTTCCATTTACTTAGTATATCCAATTTATATTATACCACTTGGGGACCATTCCATATAAATCGATTTTCGAACAATTCATTATATTATAACATGGTTCCTGCACTTGCATTCCTATTAACTTTACTTCTAACTTATATTACATCCTTTCCATTCACTTCGTTTAATTTACATAGATTTATTCACTTCATTTTATAGTGAACGACATTTCATTCCGTGCTAGTTTATTTATAAACCATTTCACAAAATTATTTCTACGGTTTATT
Organism: Allium fistulosum; assembly: GCA_030737815.1. Lineage (NCBI taxonomy): Eukaryota > Viridiplantae > Streptophyta > Magnoliopsida > Asparagales > Amaryllidaceae > Allium > Allium fistulosum. The sequence continues at coordinate 872,931,540 of CM060907.1, read as the reverse complement.
ATAAACATTCCATAACGCTACTTAAGTTATATTCAGCTTTAAAACATAAGTTAATACCCAACCTTATCCAATCCATATTCCAAATCATATTCAATTCATTTACCCTTAAATTGAGTTTATTTCTTATTATCAATTGCTTAACTTTTTAACTTGGTTGTACTTTTCCACTTCCTCAGTTTAATAAGTTACACTAACTTATTTTATTTACAATTCCCTGAATTTTCCACTTAAGTTTTCTCACATTCAATATTTATAACATATAGTTGTATAAACACTTCACAATTCATATTTACCTTCGATTTACTCCATTCTAATTCACTCTCCATTTAAAAATTCATTTTTTTTTTATGAATTTCCATTCTTTTACCCAAATATCAAACCATTTTCATTTAGGTTTACTATTTTATTTCTCAATTCATAAGTTCAAAAACTTATTTACTTAAAATTTTATATTGCTTGCTTGAGTCTATTCACAACTTATAATCATAACTTTAGATTACATATATCACTTTATAGCTTAAGTATATCCATTTCATTTAATAATCATAACTTATAATTACATAATCATTCTACATTTCAAAATTGATATTCAATTCAAATCAATCCTATACAATTTTATTTAACTGATCTTAAGTTAAATTCCAACCTATTTTATTCACTTTAATTTACTCAAGTTAAATTTTAATTCCAGGATTAAAATTCACACTTTCCTTTCTTATCTATATCAGCTCCAAATTATAAGTTCAACAACTGATTTTCTCTGACTTTACAAATCTTTTAAATGGAAATCCCAGAATTTAACCACTCGGTTTTATTTCAAATCATTTTGAAATCATAAATATACGTATATTCCCTTGGTATATCAAATCATACCTTCGAAATCTCAAAACTGCTTGGTTTTTTCCAAACAGTTCCCCTTTGGAATTTTTAAAACGAACTTGTTTATCAAACAAGTCCAAAGCGAATAATCATAGCCAATCCCAACGGTAGCAATCCATCACTTAGAAACTCGAAAATGAATACTGATGATGCGGCCGTCATCACCCGAATTATTTTCCAGTGATTAAGGTGAGTTCGGTGCTTCCTTACTTCCAAAATTCATTTAAAAACAATTTCTATTCAGAAATACCTCCAAATAATACCCCATTATTCCCTTCAACCACTTTGGAAAACATTTCCAAAATTTCTAAGATTTAAAAATCCCAAACCCCTAGTTCAAACCCAATTTAAAACATTTTCCAAAATTTCCAAAATTTAAATTCTGGTTTGAATCCAATTTTAGTTATGACTCCTTTGTATAAATCATTCTTATACAATTTCTATTTGGTTATATAAACCATTTCAAATTTTATAATCTTACTTGATTATAATATTAACAACCAAACATTCCAAATATATACACCATAATAATTTCAGAAAATTATTTCCTTTATAACAAAATATAGTTTGGGTAAAATTATTTCATTTACCCACTTCAAAACAATACTGTAACGACCCGTATTTTTACGGATCGAAACATCGTAAAACAGTTGACATTTGGTCGCATTTTTGATAAGTCGTTCAGAGTTTAAGTCTTAGGTCATATGGTGGTTAGGTCGTAGTAGACGACCTAAGAAGTGGAGCGACTTAAGAGGTTGGAACGACCTAAGCAGATAGGTCGTATGATAGATAAGTCGTATGTTGAGGCTTAGGTCGTGAAGGAGGATAGGTCGTAGATGACTTAAGGGAATAGGCGACTTATAGAAACCGGCGACCTAAGGATGTTGGGGATAGGTCGTATAGGAGTTGGGTCGTGTGATAGCTTAGGTCGTAGGGTAAGTTAGGTCGAGTGAACGACCTAAGAGATAGGAGCGACCTATGGAATTAGACGACCTAGGGATTTTCGACCTAAGAGTTAGCGACCTAGGGGTTAGTAACCTTCAGTATTTAGCGACCTAGTGCATAGTTAGGTCGGTAGACGACCTAAGGAATTAGGTCGTATCCTGGCTAAGAGTTAGGTCGCGTGTGTGTGTTAAGTCGTTAGGTCGTAACCCAGTTATGTCGCGTGGGTATTAAGTAGTTAGGTCGCGCATTGTTTTAAGTCGTTGGATCTGTTAGGTCGTAGGTCGCGAATGCGCGTAGGTCGTTGGATTGTTAGGTCGCATGGAAGCGCATCTGTTAGGTCGCAGGTGTGTTAGGTCGTAGATCGCGTGGAAGCGCATGTGTTAAGTCGCGAGCGACCTAGGAGTTAAGTTGTTAAGTCGTATCTCGTTGAGTCCTGGTTCGCGCGCGCGTGTGCTATGGCTTAAGTCGTAGGTCGAAGGAACTGTTAAGTCGTAAGTCGAAGGGTTTGTTAGGTCGAGGGTTCTTTAGGTCGTGGACGACCTAAAAGTGGACGACCTAAGGATATTTAAACCTATAAATAGGAGGGTTTTTCTCACTTTTTGGGATCCGGATTTCGAAGCGACGAAGTGCTGCCATTTTGAGAGCTCGACTTCTACACTTCTTCACTTCTTTTCTCCACTCTAATCTAGTGATTCCATCCATCCAAGTTAAAGATCAAATTTTATAATCTTACTTGATTATAATATTAACAACCAAACATTCCAAATATATACACCATAATAATTTCAGAAAATTATTTCCTTTATAACAAAATATAGTTTGGGTAAAATTATTTCATTTACCCACTTCAAAACAATACTATGTCGGTTTACCTTGTTTAAGAGTTTAGAAACCCCTATCGATAAGGTGGTACTTCCCGTACAGACCAGAATTCATAAACACTCAACCGATAAGTCAACACAATATAAAAACATTTTATATTCACTAACAAATACGCGCTCATATCTATTAATACACTTAAATCATTCTAGAGTGCTACTGACTCCCTCTCTAATAAGTAATCCTGTAACAACCCGGTATTTCGTACCGATTAATTATCGTCTTTAGACGATTGCTTTTCCTAGCAAATCGCTGTTTGGAATTTTAATTTAACCAGTTGAAATTCTTTTAAAAATTTGTTAAAAGGGTTGTGGGCTTTGAAAATCGTCTTGATCCATATTCTTCTTGGTGCCGTATTTATAAAAGATAACCCGTCCCCTTTTTACTTTCATTCCTTTCGATTGTAAACCCTAAATCATACGAGCGAAAGAAAAGGAAATGGCGGCACGAATTCGTTCTCGCTCGATCGCTCTTGAGGACCACGGCTTCGACTCTTCCTCAATTCGAACGTCTGCTTCAATTCGTCGAAGGGATCTCGTGCTTGGCTTCGTTCGATTTAGTGATGTCACCACTTCCACTTCGAGCTGTTCGATCGCAACAGATGGCTTAGTTCGCGGCTTCTCCCCTTTGATCGAGTTCGACTCGTCTTCTCGACCAGAAAAAGGTGAGTGAGTAACTCTCATTCACATCTAATTTAATCTAGTTATGTGTAAATCTTGTTGTTTGTTTTCTCGGCTATCACTGCTGTGAACTCGAGTGATTTCTTATCACTCACATTTAGTTCAATTTTAATGCTTTCCGCTTTCTTCGATTGGTATAATTTGTTGATAGTCACGGCTTTGATATTGTCGTGATACTCACTGTTTCATGTTATCACTTCTTGGTCTCTGCCTTCACCTGTGTTCATTTCAGTTGAACTGCAATTCATAGTAAGTTGGGCATGTTGTATCTTGTGCTCATCTCTGACTTCATGTATGAACTGTTGCATTTTTGTTGTTGATGCGTTGACCTTGCATTTGAATCTTTGATCTTGAGTCACTGATTTTCACAATGTATTTTAATCTGATCCCTTTGTCACTTTGATGCATTCATTCCAGTATGCATTGATGCTAGTTTGTTTGTTGACTATGGGCTTGATGAGTTTGTTTGTGATGTTGTCACTGTTTTGTACTGGTCTTGTTGAACTTGATTGCTTCTGCTTTGTTGTTGTTGCACATTCACCTGCTAGTCGAGCTTGCAGGTTGCCTTCATAGTTTAATCACTGAGTTCTTCCCTGTTGATCTGTAGCTTCACTTGAGTTGTTGGACTGCTGCACTCATGTTGTAAGTAATTTGTGCATTTAGTTTGAGTCACTTGAACCTGTAGCCTTCACTGTTGTGCTTCACTGCTTCCCTCTGTTCGTCACTTGAACTTGTTCAGTTGTGTCTGCACTTGTATCTCTTGTGCACTTCGACTCTCTTGTGCCTTTTTTTAACTAGTGCACTTGACCATGTGCCTGTAGTCTTGGTTTTACAGCTTGACCATTTTGTACTTCTCTAATTTTCGTTGCCTGCACTTATATGCTTCATCATTATTTGCCATATTGGCTTCACTGCATCTCCATGTGCCTGTGGTACTCGCAGCGTAGTTGTTGCAGGGTTATCATATTCACTGATGGCATTTGGATTGTATTTGATTTGTCACTGTTGCCTTGAATTGTTGCCATGAGGTTCACGTGCATTTTCTATTTAAGTTGCAAGCTCCAGTTCCATGTAGTTGTTATTGAGGCATGTGCAGTTTCATTTAGGCCTCTCTGTCTTTGACGTTGAGGCCATTCATACATGTTGAGTCATGTCTGCCCATTCTTGTTACTGTCTTTAGCTGTTCATGTTCCTATGCTTGTTGAAGCTTATGGTGTGGCTTCACTCGTATCTCTTGTGATATCTTTTGAGTCTGTTTACTTTCTGACCAATCTGGGTTAGATATTTTGATTTTTCGACGTATTAATTACTGTTAATACTCGGAGTTGTGGTGACTTTATATTTTGTTGTGGCGAGGCAGTGCACGTGTGCGTGCACTGCAGCCATACTGAATTGACAGATTTTAATCGATATTTCTTTTGTTCTTGATTCATCGACCTGTTGCGTAATTCGTAGGCTGTATTGGCGAGGCAGTACACGTTAGCGTGTACTGCAGCCAATTAGCATTGATGTTTTTAAATTGACATTTCAATTGTTTAAACTGCTTTGGATTTCTGTTTTGTGGATTAACACTGTTTAGTGTTATATCTGCCATTATCTGGTTCTCTTATCGAGAAGTTGGGTATACGAGATTTCTATGACTTTCGTCTATTTGATATTTGATTATTATTGCTTCTGTGCATTAATAACTGAGTTTGAATTAGACTGACCCGTGTATTATTTTCTTTTGAATTTAATACTCGGGTCAGACCGAGTATTTACAGGTTGTAGATTTTTAGCTTTGGGTTGCTGCTAGAGCTATGAAGACTTTTTATATCATTTGAAGTGGTCTTCGTCGTGTTGTAGTAGTCAGTGTGTCTGTTTTAAGATGATAATGTATTCATGTATATTAGTCGATAATGTACGTGTATATATAACTTCTTGAGTCGACAGTAGTAGTTGTATCATTTGTATTGTGTCAAATGTATTGTAACTGATATCAGTTATTGTATATATGAGACTTTTCATTCCATCTGTATTCCGCATTTATGTTATCTGTGTTATGTTATATCTATTGTCCTAAACTATTATAGCCACTGTGTAGTAGCTTTGAGTTTGTATCGGTATGTCGGATTTCCTCCTGAAATAGAAATGCATGTTATACTATCTGACATATCGGTGCTCGCACAAAGCAATTATACGGATGGTCGCTCCTCAACAGCCTTATTCTCCGTGCTAGTTGACAGCACTACATCGTAGTGTTCTTGGCTAGCGTGGGTATAGAGGTGGGGCGTCACAGCTTGGTATTAGAGCCTGGGGTTTAGGACAATTATAAAACATAACTTAGATGGAGCATGTGTTACAACTATTTGTCGATGTTTATCTCTCATCTTTACATATGATTATTTTTGACTGTTAGGTATGAATTCCTAACGCTTATTCTTGTGTTTTCGGCTTTGAATTGATTTAGCCGATGTTGATTTTGTTTTAATTTGGCAAATTAAAGCCATTTTGACTTTTGGACTTTGTTCCACTTTTGTTCTATGCTATGAGTGTCATTGTGTACCTGTTACACTGTGATGAAAAAATAGCTGGACCAGTTGCAAATTGAGTAATTTTGATTTCTCATTCACATCTAGTTTGAATCTCAGCGATTTTGAACTTGATATTTTGTGTTTTCCTCATCTTGAATTCCATTCGACTTCGGTCACTTTGTTTTTGAGAAATTGCTAATTTCTTGATTTTTAAGACTCTGATTTTGTTTGCCGTTGGTTTCTTTGATAATGATGATTGAATCATTTTGTACTCGACTGCGGCTATTAATTGTTGACTTCGACATTGACTTGATTCTTACTTTTGTTGAAGTCATTTATGCATTTCTGCTCGTTTTGCTTTGTTTTTCCAGTTGATAATCGATTCTTCTTTTTTAATTAGTTGTTATCACCTTTGTCGATTTTGATAACTTCTATTTCTGGAATTTTTGGGTATTCCTACTTTGATGAATTTGGAATCGAATTCTTTGGATTTTATTCACGTCTTCGAATGTGAAATTTTAGTGAACTGACTTGGTTTCCTAATTAAATCGATTCTTGATCATTTCCCCGATTTGTTGCTATCATTTATTAGCAACTTTGATGACATTTTCTTCGGGATTTTTGTGAACATACTTTCTGATGGATTCAGTATCGATTTCTTTGGATTCCATTCACATCTTCGTATGTGAATTCTTATGATTGATTGTTTCTACAATCATTTTTGTGATTTGTCACTTTAAAAATATAAAGGTTTTCTATACTAGTAGTAAATATTAAAATCTTTTTTCCAAACGATTTCAAAACTATTTTACTACTAAGCTCTTTTTCTTAAACCGTCTTCCAATCTATTAGTGTATACAAGCCTTTATTTCACTCGTATGAGAAATTGAATTAAACGGCCTAGTAAAACAAGTGGTATGAAACGCTTGCGTTTACTTCGTCGGTTAACTCCTGGACTTGTTCGATTGAACCTTTTGTGACAATTTTCTAATGTAGATTTACAGTTTGTTCGTAAATATTTAAGTTAAGCAAGTGGTTATGGGACATGAAGCTAAACTTTTATATTTACTAGCTTAGTGTAATTGACACTTCTCGTTGATCATGACGATCATTTTATGATTTAGACTAGCAATTGTGCGATGTCTCTTTGTTTGCAAGGTTAGACTAGACCGCAGTGGTGTGATTCCGACTCACACATATCTCTTTGTTCGCAAGGTTAGTCTAGACCGCAGTGGTGTGATTCCGACTCACACATATCTCTTTGTTCGCAAGGTTAGTCTAGACCGCAGTAGTGTGATTCCGACTCACACATATCTCTTTGTTTGCAAGGTTAGACTAGACCGCAGTGGTGTGATTCTGACTCACACATATCTCTTTGTTCGCAAGGTTAGTCTAGACCGCAGTAGTGTGATTCCGACTCACACATGTCTCTTTGTTTGCAAGGTTAGACTAGACCGCAGTGGTGTGATTCCGACTCACACATATCTCTTTGTTCGCAAGGTTAGTCTAGACCGTAGTAGTGTGATTCCGACTCACACATATCTCTTTGTTTGCAAGGTTAGACTAGACACCACTTGTGTGATTCCATTCACACATACCTTTTTGCTTTTTGGTTAGTCTAGACCTTAATTTGTGTGATTCCACTCACACATATCTTTTTGTTTGCGAGGTTAGACTAGACACCACTTGTGTGATTCCATTCACACATACCTTTTTGCTTTTTGGTTAGTCTGGACCTTAATTTGTGTGATTCCACTCACACATATCTTTTTCTCTGCGAGGTTAGCCTAGACCTCAATCTGTGTGATTCCGACTCACACGTGTGGGATAGCGACCCACGGTCTTCGGACCATTCCTGTGTGAAACTTTAATGGATGGCTTCCATGAGATAGCGTCTCATCTTGTGATACCGGTGTTTTGGAGTTTTCATGCTCCCATTTTGTGATAGGCATTTCCCTTTTCCTTTTTATGATTTAGACTAGCAAATGTGCGATGTCTCTTTCTCTACGAGGTTAGCCTAGACCTCAATCTGTGTGATTCCGACTCACACGTGTGGGATAGCGACCCACGGTCTTCGGACCATTCCTGTGTGAAACTTTAATGGTTAGCCACCATGAGATAGCGTCTCATCTTGTGATACCGGTGTTTTGGAGTTTCCATACTCCCATTTTGTGATAGGCTTTCCCCCCCTTCTTGTGATTTCTGGATTTCTTGTGATGATTTCTGGAATTTTGTGCTTCACCAATTTTCGTGATTTCTATTGATATGTTTATCAATTTTTGTGCATTGGTGAATTCATGTGTTATTGACTTGTTATGAATACAAGTTTAGGGTATGATATCCCTTTCTATCTTTGAGAAGATTCTTGTGACATTTTCTTATGAATGAAAATTCATTTGGTATTATATTTCGATGCCAGTTATTTTGATGAGATTTTGACGTGTTAACTTCAGTAACCGTCAATTTTGAAATGGATTTACAAGCGGTTCTCCCGCGATACCGATATTGCTAATTTAATCACGTGTTTTCAAAATTCTTTATTTTTAAAAGTTGTTTCAAAAATATAAATTAAAATTGTTTTCAAAAATTTTTACAGTTTACATTTTCAAAAGAACGAGGAAGCGAATTAAACGTTTCAGAAAAATCAAGGACTATGACCCCTTTCTTTTACTGATTCGCTTAATTCCGGACTTGTCCGTTTGAGAATGTGAAATGTTATTTTTAAAAACACACAATCCTGCACTTTCAAGGAAACGATAAAGAGATTTAAACGATTTAGCAAAATTACGGAGTATGAAACCATACTTTTACTACTTCGGTTAATTCCGGACTCGTTAATTGAATATTTATGACTTCTGATTATCGTTTTTGATAATCAGATGTTTGTGTTTCTGATTATCGTTTTTGATAATCAGATATTTGTGAAATTTGATTATCGTTTGAGATAATTAAATATTTTTCGATTTGATTAATCGAATATTTGTGTTTCTGATTATCGTTTTTGATAATCAGATATTTGTGAGATTTGATTATCATTTGTGATAATTAAATATTTGTGTTTCTGATTATCGTTTGAGATAATTAGATATTTGATTTGTCTTCTGATTATCGTTTTTGATAATCAGATATTTGTGAAATTTGATTATCGTTTGAGATAATTAAATATTTTTCGATTTGATTAATCGAATGTTTGTGCTTCTGATTATCGTTTTTGATAATCAGATATTTGTGAAATTTGATTATCATTTTTGATAGTTAAACCTATTTGCGATTTGAAAATTCGATTATCGTTTTTGATGATTGAATATTGCGATTTTGAGATTTGAGCTTCGTCTTTTTCTCTGGCGATTCAGGTGAGTAATTTGATTTACTCACATTCAATTCATGCAGTACGTGAATTCTGCTCTGTTTTCCTTTTCTTTCAATTGCTGGAACTCGATTGTTCTTGCTTTTGTTAGTCGATGATGATGTCTGGGGTTGTTCATATAGTCATCTGATTTTGATTCCTTGATCCCCACGATTTTGATTCTTTTGATTTGAATCAGTCGAACCTTTTGATTTTAAATCTAATACCTCCCTGCTGACATTTGCTTTGCTTATGCATTCGATATTGTCATGCTCTTTTGGTTGTTACCTTTTGTCCATTTATTCCTTATGATTGCGAGGACGCAATTTCTTTAAGGAGGGAAGTCTGTAACAACCCGGTATTTCGTACCGATTAATTATCGTCTTTAGACGATTGCTTTTCCTAGCAAATCGCTGTTTGGAATTTTAATTTAACCAGTTGAAATTCTTTTAAAAATTTGTTAAAAGGGTTGTGGGCTTTGAAAATCGTCTTGATCCATATTCTTCTTGGTGCCGTATTTATAAAAGATAACCCGTCCCCTTTTTACTTTCATTCCTTTCGATTGTACACCCTAAATCATACGAGCGAAAGAAAAGGAAATGGCGGCACGAATTCGTTCTCGCTCGATCGCTCTTGAGGACCACGGCTTCGACTCTTCCTCAATTCGAACGTCTAATTCAATTCGTCGAAGGGATCTCGTGCTTGGCTTCGTTCGATTTAGTGATGTCACCACTTCCACTTCGAGCTGTTCGATCGCAACAGATGGCTTAGTTCGCGGCTTCTCCCCTTTGATCGAGTTCGACTCGTCTTCTCGACCAGAAAAAGGTGAGTGAGTAACTCTCATTCACATCTAATTTAATCTAGTTATGTGTAAATCTTGTTGTTTGTTTTCTCGGCTATCACTGCTGTGAACTCGAGTGATTTCTTATCACTCACATTTAGTTCAATTTTAATGCTTTCCGCTTTCTTCGATTGGTATAATTTGTTGATAGTCACGGCTTTGATATTGTCGTGATACTCACTGTTTCATGTTATCACTTCTTGGTATCTGCCTTCACCTGTGTTCATTTCAGTTGAACTGCAATTCATATTAAGTTGGGCATGTTGTATCTTGTGCTCATCTCTGACTTCATGTATGAACTGTTGCATTTTTGTTGTTGATGCGTTGACCTTGCATTTGAATCTTTGATCTTGAGTCACTGATTTTCACAATGTATTTTAATCTGATCCCTTTGTCACTTTGATGCATTCATTCCAGTATGCATTGATGCTAGTTTGTTTGTTGACTATGGGCTTGATGAGTTTGTTTGTGATGTTGTCACTGTTTTGTACTGGTCTTGTTGAACTTGATTGCTTCTGCTTTGTTGTTGTTGCACATTCACCTGCTAGTCGAGCTTGCAGGTTGCCTTCATAGTTTAATCACTGAGTTCTTCCCTGTTGATCTGTAGCTTCACTTGAGTTGTTGGACTGCTGCACTCATGTTGTAAGTAATTTGTGCATTTAGTTTGAGTCACTTGAACCTGTAGCCTTCACTGTTGTGCTTCACTGCTTCCCTCTGTTCGTCACTTGAACTTGTTCAGTTGTGTCTGCACTTGTATCTCTTATGCACTTCGACTCTCTTGTGCCTTTTTTTTAACTAGTGCACTTGACCATGTGCCTGTAGTCTTTGTTTTACAGCTTGACCATTTTGTACTTCTCTAATTTTCGTTGCCTGCACTTATATGCTTCATCATTATTTGCCATATTGGCTTCACTGCATCTCCATGTGCCTGTGGTACTCGCAGCGTAGTTGTTGCAGGGTTATCATATTCACTGATGGCATTTGGATTGTATTTGAGTTGTCACTGTTGCCTTGAATTGTTGCCATGAGGTTCACGTGCATTTTCTATTTAAGTTGCAAGCTCCAGTTCCATGTAGTTGTTATTGAGGCATGTGCAGTTTCATTTAGGCCTCTCTGTCTTTGACGTTGAGGCCATTCATACATGTTGAGTCATGTCTGCCCATTCTTGTTACTGTCTTTAGCTGTTCATGTTCCTATGCTTGTTGAAGCTTATGTTGTGGCTTCACTCGTATCTCTTGTGATATCTTTTGAGTCTGTTTACTTTCTGACCAATCTGGGTTAGATATTTTGATTTTTCGACGTATTAATTACTGTTAATACTCGGAGTTGTGGTGACTTTATATTCTGTTGTGGCGAGGCAGTGCACGCGTGCGTGCACTGCAGCCACACTGAATTGACAGATTTTAATCGATATTTCTTTTGTTCTTGATTCATCGACCTGTTGCGTAATTCGTAGGCTGTATTGGTGAGGCAGTACACGTTAGCGTGTATTGCAGCCAATTAGCATTGATGTTTTTAAATTGACATTTCAATTGTTTAAACTGCTTTGGATTTTTGTTTTGTGGATTAACACTGTTTAGTGTTATATCTGCCGTTATCCGGTTCTCTTATCGAGAAGTTGGGTATACGAGATTTCTATGACTTTCGTCTATTTGATATTTGATTATTATTGCTTCTATGCATTAATAACTGAGTTTGAATTAGACTGACCCGTGTATTATTTTCTTTTGAATTTAATACTCGGGTCAGACCGAGTATTTACAGGTTGTAGATTTTTAGCTTTGGGTTGTTGCTAGAGCTATGAAGACTTTTTATATCATTTGAAGTGGTCTTCGTCGTGTTGTAGTAGTCAGTGTGTCTGTTTTAAGATGATAATGTATTCATGTATATTAGTCGATAATGTACGTGTATATATAACTTCTTGAGTCGACAGTAGTAGTTGTATCATTTGTATTGTGTCAAATGTATTGTAACTGATATCAGTTATTGTATATATGAGACTTTTCGTTCCATCTGTATTCCGCATTTATGTTATCTGTGTTATTTTATATCTATTGTCCTAAACTATTATAGCCACTGTGTAGTAGCTTTGAGTTTGTATCGGTATGTCGGATTTCCTCCTGAAATAGAAATGCATGTTATACTATCTGACATATCGGTGCTCGCACAAAGCAATTACACGGATGGTCGCTCCTCAACAGCCTTATTCTCCGTGCTAGTTGACAGCACTACATCGTAGTGTTCTTGGCTAGCGTGGGTATAGAGGTGGGGCGTCACAAATCCCCACCAAAGCCTAGGTATATCGCCAACCTAAGCTCTGATACCAACTGTTACGACCCGCCCTTTCGACCCTTGAAAATCGACATAAATACGCTCATTGTATAACATGCCGAATGATCGAGTGCCGAAAAGACGGATTGTTGAGGAGAAAGAAAGTAGGTAGAAGAAAGAAGAAACCAAACAAAACAGAATCTCATAGCGGACTGAATAACATATAATATAAATGGTTCTTTACACAAATCAAAACTGTAATATACATATCTCACATCAGAGTACACAAATCAATAATTACCAGCCTGGGCAGTTATAACAACCTGCCCTCACAATTGCTGGTAATTTCAACAAAACACTATAGTGGAATAAAACAAGTACGAGAATACGTCTCGATCTCCAGCTCGTCTCCTGAGCTCCATAGCATCCTACCCTGAACTTATAATACTCGGTCTGACTCGAGCATTATAATAAAATAACACCTGAGTCGGTCTGGAAAACCAGCGTGAAAAAACACACTCAATTTGAATTATTAAAGTTTTCAAAATCCTTTGAAAATCAAAGGTATCTCGTAAGACCACGCCACACATAAACATGACGGGTTTTTACCTTACGATAACCAAAGCATTTCATATCAAAATCATCTGATATTATAATAGTGTCTAAGTACAAATACTTATTCAAATAGTTGAAATGCTTGAATCTCACGTTTCAGCATAGTTGAGCACAATCAAAACCGCACGGCGCTTATTGGAGAATGGATTCAATATGAATGAGTAGGTACTGGGGTATCACCTGTCACAGTACATGTCTAGAAACAATATACTGAGGACCACGCCGGGATCCCCTACCACACAAGAGTGGACTATCCCTAAACTGGATAGACCGAATATGCTATCAGCCCGGGTGTTCCCACCCTTTTCGAGCTCCTTCCATGAATCGTAGTAATAATATCCAAGGGTATCTAGAAAGGAGATAAACATACCTTAATTGGGTGCTACCCACTTAGCCTTGCTGCATCTCCCCTGCTTTTCAGTCATTCCCGGTTGATGAGGCTAGAAGCTACGATTACCTTTTAAAGGAATTTTTCACTTAGAATGCTCATTGTTCTCCAATGACAATGTAATGATAGCATTCATCCATACAAGTCCGTTCTGGGTCCGAATGAAACCGAAGGCACTATTCCTACTACATCCATTTTAGAATCATCCTCAGAATTAGTAGCGATTAGCCCTTGCACTTCACAGCTCCATCTTCGACTCCATGCTCTTGTTTTCCTTTCGAAAAAGTGCTCATTGCATCGAAGTGATTTTCGGATAACTTATCCGACCCTGGTCTCTTCGAAACAACGTTCGATATTTATGGTAAACTCAACCACGGTTCTTTAGGAAATAAACAGATGAAATAAGATCGGAGATCAAACCGTTAGTGGACGGATTTCCTTCTAAACATCCTAGAAGAACGAAACGAGTTTATACGTACAGTATAGCACCTCGAACGGTAACTGTACCATATAATTCCCGTATTCCTCCTAGATATTTCCATAGTTATATTTTGGGTCTAGATTTGATAGTCGGTTATTTAACTATCAAATAAATAATCATTCAACCTAATATTCCATTTTCCACTGAAAAACCCCTAGTCTTATTTAATTTAAATTTTAAATAAATTAAATCTCTTTATCCAAAATATGTGTACTTATCTTATCGAATCCAATAAATTCACAAACTATCCTTCAAAAATATTTGAAAAACCTTTTTGAAAATAATGTGGAAAGTACCACTTCAGTATCAACCATGGATTCAAAGCTCAATAGTTACGTCTCTATCCTAGAGAAATACAGGACTTAACTGCAAGCACTCACTGCTTCCGATTACGCCATGTGGGTATACCATTACTTCCCAAAAACTTTATTTAATAATTATCTCAAAATAATGTTTAGAAGTTTATAAAATAAATTTCCAAGTTTAATCTAGGCAAATATACTTCAATAAAAGTTATTATACAAAGCCATATTAATATTTAATAATTTATCTTTTAAAACAACAATGCTAACTAATTCTTAAATAATAATAATAATAAATCTTTAACAATCATTATAAGGTAACTAATTAATAATTAATATGTTTTAAACAATCTAAAATAATTAAATAACTAGTTTCCAAAATATTTTAACGCTTTTAAAGTTACCTAGTTAATAATTAAAAATCCTCTTTTTAAACAATTTCTCTATTCTAATTTCATTTTGTAAATTTGGAAATCTTACTTAAGCTCTAGTATAACCAATTTTATCCTTATTTCCAAATTCACTTCTATCCTTCCAATTTATTAAAAATCTCAATTTTTAAACCCTTTTTATTTAAATAAGTACCACTTAAGAATTTATTATTTTAAAATCCTTTTTTATACATTATTCCAAATTCCATGTTCACGATATTTCGAAATAGTTAAATACGATTTCAAAACCTTTTATTTTATCCAATTGATTTATCCTAAAACTCTATATAAATATTTTACTTCAAAATCCCTATTTACAATTCTTTACCAATTCAAAACCATATTTTGTTGGTATTTAAAAATACCAAAATCTAGGCTAAAACTGCCATAGCATCCAATGAATTTAAATCACACAATAATCTATCACAGATTTATTTCAACAAAACATATATCACTATATATGAATTTAAATTCAACATTTTTGAGGAATCCAGTAGGATCCCTCCAACCTGTTTCCCTGCCTCTAGAGATGATAATGCAACATAAAAATACCAATTCTGCTTCGAGGCTGAATATCGTGGTATATAGAGTCATCCGCTATTATGCGGGGCGCATAGGGTCTCATCCGCTATATATATATATAGGAATATCAATCACTCCAATATATATATATATATATATATATATATATATGTATACTACTATATATAATATCACATTCAATTGATAAAAATGTATCGATTCAACAACTCAATCATTATTAATTTTAACTACTTAAAAATTAATACCAACAGTCCAAAATTGAGTGAGATTAACTCACCTTGAGTTTTAATTTCGCCAAACGCTCCAATTTTAAATTAAATCGAACACGTTCGATTTAACCTAAAAATTTAACTCGCTCCAAACATTCCCATATCTGTTCCAAAGTGTAGTGCTCATCGCCACGATTCTGTTGCCACTTGTTTCATCCGATTCCGACCTCGTATGACAAAGATACGAGTTTTTTAAAGATTTTAATATAATTATATAAATAAATTTACAATATTTATTTTATTAAAATACCCAGATCTAATCAGGCCGTACATTTTGAATGAGCAAATCTGGCCGCTCCTTTTTATTTCCCTCTCCTTCTTCACGTTCGTTTACCCAGGTTGAATGAAACCCACTTTTGCCGCCTCCTTATACCCAATTACCGCGCCCCACACGCAGCCCTAGGGAATGATCGGGGCCACCATCCCCTTCGTCGTCATGAACGCCATCCACGCCAGGAAGCTCGGCAAGCTCGGTCGCTCACATCACCTAAAAATTGAACTCGAACTCCTCGCCCTTACCCATGATTTTCCACTTCCTCGAGCCACCATAGCCAAGATCCACCGTTCATCTCGTAGACCTCCACAAGCCCTTCGACTTCCTAGTTGAGAGATTTCACTAAAAGCTGATGGATGGATCGGAAATTGAGGAAGAACGAGGTGAACTATCGGCCATTGAAATTATCGTGACGGCCGAAAGAAATGTCCCTAGGGTTTACTATTGATGGATATATACAGATATATATATATATATATCTTATATATAAAGCAAATACTTGAGGAGATGAAGCCTTTTTCGAATTGACAAAAGTACCCTTATCGTATAATAAGTTGTTGAGAATACGAAGGACCAAACCGTCAATTTTCTTGCCCACAACTTTGTCTGTTCCTTCCCCCACGTTTTATTCCACTACGCATAAACTAACATGAATCCTCTTCTCCGATCTCTTCTTCCTAATACGATGGGTATTTCTCTCAATCGGTCTATTTTAAATGCCCAATACAATACGAATTTCGTAGGATATGCAAAATTGATCTGGCTATGGAGACTGATTCCCTTCATATTCCTAGATCTAAGCTGAGAATAAAACGGACAGGAATAGCTCATCACAAGAGGTAAATCTAATAAATTATCTTATGTTAAATCTGAATTTGCATATTATTTTAGTTCATGCTTAGCTCATGCTTGATTCTTTTTTAGGTTCATGAAATGATTTAATTGGTTTTCTTCAAAGCAGTTTCAGATAAAAATATCCTGGACATTGAATGTAAAGTCAATACGGTAAGAAGAAACTCTTATCGCTGTTAATTCTCATTATTACAAATCGAGTACGATTTCTATGTAATCAATTCACGAATAAATCCTTTGTCAGCTTCAAATCGTGTACTGATATGATCCCTTCCCATTGGGATAAGCTCCACCGAATACTATTTTTTGGCCTATTTAAGTTTGAGTTTCCTTTATAATTTCAACAATTAATTTGTGGTTTCAGATCAATTTGTTGTCTTATTTTGCTTCAACATAGCATCTGGAAGTATGGTCAAATATTATTACACTTCTAATTTTATTTACTATTAATTTGAATGGTTTTGTTATACATAAGTCAGACGGTAGGTGGAAATTCTCATCATGCGAATGCAGTCTTTATAATTTTTTAGACTATTGTAAGGATGTTATTTCATTGATTTATTATTTCGTGCTTAGCTTTAGTAAATTTCTGTTTGGTCAGCACCAGTTTATGATTACATTTGATAATCGCATTATTCTGTAGGGAACTCTAATACAAGTGAAAACGATTGTATAGTGTGCGCGCTCCCACTTATCTTATAAATAATTTCTATATATGACCTGAAATTTTGAATTGAAGATAGTAATTAAGATTTATCATGGTTGGTTTACGTATTATAAGGTGCATATTGGATGGACGACGGTAGGTTAGTGAATTTATAGCTCATTTGCAATAACCACTGTCACATGCTACATGATTTGAATTTTTATCAGGCAATCTTCCCCATCTGTATGGTTCACTTAATATTAGCATTGATTCTTACTCTGATCTTTTTGCTGTTCTACAATACCATCGTTGAGCTAATAATATTACGATTAATTTAAAAACATAACTTAAAAATCATATTTGTTTTGCTTTGTTCGGGTGGGGTACGAAGATGCTCCATCCTACGGAAATCATAATCATTTTAAGTGATATCATGCAAAAGTTTCTGAGCAATACTTCACTGAATTTTTTAAGCAATGCCTAATGCTTTTAGAGAGACAACGAGACGATTACACGTTTAGAACAACAAGGTTCTACAGTTTACATGAGAAAGTTCTGATCACTGGCATAGCATATCTAATGATGCACAAACAATGTCCGCTTGCCTGAAATTGTAAGTATGTAGGAAGATTAGATCATAACACATCCAATATATGATTGTTTCTTTTTTTTAATACAAAACAAAAAAAATTTACGTAACTTCTCAAATTTTTTCTACATTTTGGTAGCATGAGTGGATACAATGTATATACACTTTTTTCTTTGTAGGAATTGAATGGTTTTCGTTGATTGTGATATTATATGAACACTGAATAGTTATTTGATGATCGAAACTTGGTAGATTCAATTTGAAATGGAATTCAAACTATAAGATATTAAGATTTTTGATAACAATGGAACCATTTTGAATATATTTACTTCACCGTCAATTTGAATAGGCAAAAAGTTCTGAATAACCAATCCTTGAATGTTTTAACATTATATTGGAAACAAGTAAACAGTTGTTGATTGCAATGGGTAATATAGGCATTTGAAGGGCTAGATGCGAGTAAAAGAAGACAGAAGCAAGGCTAGATGAAATAATTGCAGTGAAGAAGCTGATAGCAGATGCCTGTTCAACCACAAATAAGGTGGTGAAGGTTGGGACTTTCACAGAAACGCAAGCGCACATAGAAAATCCTGAATTGCTAGGAGGCAAAAGGCAGTAGAGGTTCATTATGGCTGGTACACACCTACTGTCGGGTAGTTTTATTTACCGTATGTTTATTATGAATCTGGTTACCTTTGATGTATATGAACCAAAGCATTCTTCTTCCCTTTTGTTTCTTTGGCTTTGTCACGGTTGCGTATTTTGTATTTTTTTTGGAAGTATATTTGTATGAATAAAAAGGATACGTGTTATGTCATATGTATTACATGTCCATGCCAGATGCCATGATGGTGTCGGACTGAGCCAATTGAATGTTTGCAATCGATTTAAAACTAAGCTAAAATGCTTAGTTTAAAAAACTAAGGTATTGCTTGGTTTAAACGAATTTTGAGTTTTATGTTTTCAAACATGTATGTCAAATATGAAAAGTGAAATGATGATGGAGGTGATGAAAGGAAAATGAAGGGACGACGGAGTGGATGGAAGGACGACGGATGAATGAATTGTTTCTCATGCTTCTATTATTTTTCAAAACACGAAAAAAAAAAAATTGTTTTCTAATGTTTCCCTTAATTTCCAATATTAATACTATATGAAAAATACACTTCATTATTGATCACAAACATCAGCATCGACTGTCATCAGCTCATTATAGATGACATTACCTGAACTAAACATATCCATACAACCAAAACGCATATTTGCAGATTCATTTAACAGTATAATGAACCTTTATTACAAAAATCCTTTCCCTATTTTTATTTCCTAATATATGCTACATTATTAAATTTAATATGTTTTAACCATTAGAATATAATATATTACATGAAAAAAAATTCATTATATAATGAATACTTAGCTGCTTTTTAAAGCCAATGTCCAATGTAATACACACACATTCTCTTCAAAGTCATGTTGTAAGATCCAAAAAATCTTTAAACAGTGTTTTTTAGTATTAGTTACTCTTATGCACGCGCATCGCACGTGCCAAAGTACTCGTATATATATATATATATATATATATATATATATATATATATGTGAGTGTGTGTGTACAAACATATTATATTAATATTATTTCACAATTTACGTGATTTTCCGGACGAACTCCAAATGAAATGTGCCGTCAGGTGTTTATAATGTTTTACCCCTATTCCGAACACAATGGAACATGTTTCAAGGCCTAATTCGATCGTATGTGGAAGATAACTTTTCGAATCGAATTAAAATATTAAATTTTCGATATTTAATTCAACGCGTTTCTATCCTGTACGACCAAACGGTAACTCCAAACGCTACGAAATTTGAAATTCGATAATAATACACTATTACAGATCCAATGGAACTAGTTTCGTTGAATTACGAGACTGTTCCTCGAAAGGCTATTTTAACGCGTCGATTAAATCGAGCGATTTCCAAAATCGATGGAATTGCTTGACATTTCAATTTTAAAAATTATTAACTCCTTTATAATTCAAATAGAATTTATATCCATATAAGAAATCATTCCGATTTATGTTAAATCAAAATTCCATTATTTATACTATTACCATATATTAAATTTCACTATTAAATTAATATATAAAATTCCAAATTCTAACTTATCGACTTCTAATCCCATTTCAAATGTCCACTATCATCACTCTAATTCGAATAGAGTTTAAATCAACTTAAGAATCATTTCCCTTTTTCTTAAACTCCAAATTCACATATTTTTTCCAATTTCAAATATTAATTTACTATTTACCAAATCTGTTTTTAACTACTATATTCGAAATTATAATCCATTTCACTAATTCTACCATATTCAAAATCAACAGATATTTCCAATTCAACATTTAAAAAAAATTAAACACTCACATTTAACGACCAAAATTTCTAGGTCGTTACAGTCATAAATAGCTTAAATAGTTTAAAATAATTAAAATACTTGAAAAAAGTTTAAATCGTTTAAAATTGTTTAAAATAGATTGAAATAGTTTTAAATAGTTTGAATAGTTTAAATATTTTAAAATAGTTTAAATATTTTAAAATAGTTTAAATACTTTAAAATAGTTAAAAATAGATTAAATTAGTTCAAATATAGATTAAAATAGTTAAATAGTTTAAAACAGATTAAGATAGTTAAAAAACAGATTAAAATACTTAAATAGTTTAAAATAGGTAAAATAGTTTAAAAATAGATGTAATACAGTTTTAATAGTTTAATATAAAATAGTTTGATTATCGGAAATGGTTTATATTGTGAATAGTTTGAAAATCTAAATAAATCTGAATTTAAATTAATATATTCTTAAACAGTACACATTAAAATATTTAATTTGAAATTAATATCAAACTAAACTATTACTTTCATTTCAACACATCTGGACCATGTCCAGCTTTCAAATCAACAAACTCTATTTTGTCTTTCAATTCAGATTCTCATTTAAAACCATTTAATCAATATCGATTTCAAATCCATATTCGAACTATAAATTTGAACTATTTCAAATTTAGTAGATTTCAAAGTTTAAATATTCAAATATTTCAATAACTCAATTTCGATAAATTTCGTTTATACTTCAAATCCAACTTTAAAATTCTAATTTAATTTCTTTAAACAATTCATTTAAAAAAATTCCAACTTCATTATTTAAAGCTTGGAGTTTAAAAAATAATT
Source organism: Allium fistulosum (assembly GCA_030737815.1). Classification (NCBI taxonomy): domain Eukaryota; kingdom Viridiplantae; phylum Streptophyta; class Magnoliopsida; order Asparagales; family Amaryllidaceae; genus Allium; species Allium fistulosum. The sequence continues at coordinate 872,910,573 of CM060907.1, read as the reverse complement.
CAGTTTATATAAATCAAAATTTTATTTTGTTTCAAAATATCATTTAACTAGATTCAAAATTTAAGGTTTTAAAATCATTTAATTTAACCAATCCGGTGTCTGTATATAATTTTTTACCCTATGTTCAAGTGATATGGATATATATCATTTCAACCCGCAATAAATTTAAAATTTACGGGTATATATCATTTCAACCCGCAATCCCGAATTTAACTTCAAATTCATGAAATCGCTCGATCTATCATTTCAACCCTTAATGATTTCTCCCTAATTTATCAGATCATTTGGGTGTGTACCATTTCAACCATAGGGATTTTTCTAACTATAAACTAAAAGAACTTGCAGTGTGATAACAACATATATAAAATAACATAACATCCAGTCATCCAATATCAACAATTAAACATCCATCACAATCATCATTCAAATCCACTAATAAATAACATCAATTAACTGATTATCATTCACAGGTATTTAATTGACAATTAAAATTCAATATTAAATTAAATGGCGATTAATTCAATAAAAGTCAGATTTAACTGTAATGATAATTTAAATATGCCAAAGAACACCCAATCAATTTCTAATCACATCATAAATTTAGTTTAACTAACATAAGATAACTTGTAGTCGTGAGTGGGTTAAAACACTCACCTTTGACTTTTCGTCGATATAAAATCCAAATAAATGCCCAAATTTGAACAGTCTCAAAATCCATACAAACTTGTTCCATAATGTCTGGAATTTCGATACGATCGCAACAAAGAAAACCGCACATGAATCCGAGCTCGTATGCAAAAGATATGATAATTAGAACGATTTGAAATTCAAATTATAAAACAAATAAAATAATAATATATATGCCACGTCAACTTCTTCATTCGTGAAACCCTAACGTTGCCTCAGCAACCACGTACGTGAGACACAACTAGCCGTCACCTATTCCTCTTGTCGTCGCGTCGCCCTTGCTCGACCATCTCAAGATCTAAAGCCATCACCAGATTGTGCACCTCCGGTCGCCTACACCCCAGCCACGTGCGACCCTTCGGTGGTCAAATTCTTGCTCCACCGTCGATGGCTTCATCCTCGAATTCTAGCGAAACCAAGCATCCTTAGAACAAATGAACACCAGTTCTACAACCTGCTCGACTCCCTCTTCCAAACCCCGCTTCCCGATCGTCAAACGGTCGACGATCCACCATTGGATCGAAAACCCTAGAAATGGACGTTTGAGGTTCTTCGTCAATTTATGGTCGAGTGATGCATCAAAATGAAAAACAAATTACTGCAGTAGGTTTTGCTCATCGAGAGCTTTCCAACGATAAATAATTCAATATAGTTTGAGGATTTAAAATTTTTGAAATTGAATTAGGGTTTTGGAATTGAAAATAGGTTTCTGCCATTGGAGAGAGGAGAGAGGAATAAACAGACAGATTTGTACGTATAGAAATGAGAAATAGAAAGGCTGCTAGGGTTAGAAAATCTATTTATATTGACAAGGCCCGATAAGAAAGAATGAACATATCGAATTGGGTAGAAACGACAATAACGACCCGAAAAGCTCGTTCCACTTCCGAAACGAAATTGGGTCATTCCATATATCAAAATAGATGTTTTTGATATTATTAAATCCAATGGAATATGTTCCAAGTCCTAATTCCAATATATGAAGAAGTTAGCTTTTAAAATCAGCTTATTTTAAATTGATTTCATTAATTGATTTCTACGCGTTTTGAGCACGCACGATCAAACGACAAGTCCAATCGCTACGAAACTTGAAATCCAACAATAATTCACCGTTATAGATCTGATGAAACTGGTTCATCGAAATCCGAGACAGTGGCCAAAATGGCTATTTTCACGTTAACTAAATAAATTATTATTAGATTAATTTAATCACTTTTCACATTCAAATCTTTATAACTAACAAATTTTATCATTTTTGATTACCTAAAAATTAATAATCTTTTAAAATAAATTTCCATGCCAATCCAATGTTAAATATTACACAAATTACAGTGTTCGGTTTCAACTGTAATAAAATCCAAATAGTTATATTCTAATTTCAAATAAATTCTTTTATTTTAATTTTTATCTTATTATTCACTCAATTATCATCTTACAGATATAATTAACTTTGGTTTACCATTTATTACATCAATATTCTATAGTTATCATCTTAATTCACATTAACTGCAATGTTTAATTAGATTAATTTCAATTGATTTACAATTTATTATCAATGAATTAGATAATGAAATGATACTTAAACAATTGTTACAACTTACAATTTCAAACACATTTCTATGTTTATTATTTACAAACCAAGCTAATAAATTCACATCCTGATTGATCATTCTATATTAACCAATTTCAAATAATTACATACAATTTTACCGTTTAATACAACATTTGGTTTATTTTCTTATTTACGCTTTATAACCAAATTTAAGTTTTACACTTATATCAATTAATTGAAATTACATTAAAATAGTTATCAATTACCTTAGATTAACATTATTAAATTTCATTCTAATTATATTTTCTCATTAATAAATCATAAATTTTATTTTCTTCCAATATTAAATTTCAACATCTTATTAAATTCAATATTTTAATCATCGGAAAAATACGGGTCGTTACACTCTCCCCCACTAAAAACTTTTCGTCCTCGAAAAGGGAAAAGAAGGGATTAAGGAATTGATATATTTTATTCGAAGTATTCAATTTATAAATAATTAATTTAAATAATTAAGTATTTTAAATAAAATATATCAATTTATAAACAATTAAACCCTTCATATTCAAGTTAATAAAAGTTTGAAAATATCTTTACTTTCACAAAAAATTTCTAAGTCAAAAATTCACGAAAATTTCGACAGATTCTCCTTTGTACGGAGAGGTCCGGGAAAATAATAATATCAATAATATCAATATACATATCATATTTCAAAATAAAATATCCCAAACCATGGGAAAAACAATAAAATATCACTATAAAACCGTAATCCGAAAACGTACTTATTTGTCGGGCAAACAACGCTTCTATAACCTGTATTTCACTTATGTAATCCAAAGAAGTTAATAATTCTGTAAAAAGAGAAATATTTAAGTTGTTACAATTAATAATAAAACAAACCAACAAAACATAACAATAGTCACTTGCAAACAAAACCATACAATCATCACATGCAATCAAAGTAATCAACCATCCATCCGTAGCAACCAAAACTGATGATTGTTTGGGTTCAAAAACTTTTCATTGTACAAGGTGATAAATAATGTAACGACCCTAGATTTTAATTTATTTAAATTGAGAATTAAATAAATTTTTGAATAAAAATTGTAAAATTGATTATAAATGGAAGCGTGTTTCCCCGATTCAACTCGAAAAATATATAAAGTCATTAGGATTTGAAAATTTGTGTATATGTGAATATATATGTATTTGAGCATATATGAAGAAATTTGAGATTTATAAATAATGTAAAAACAATTTGTATTAAATTTAGAAATAAATAATGGAGTTAGGAATTGAAATAAAACATAGAAGATAAATTATAAAATATAAAAATATGAAGTTAAGTAACATAGTTATAAAATTATGTAAAATATAAGTAGAAGTATTAACTAAAATCTAACCATATAGAACTCATGCATATTTCAAAATATAAAACAAAAGAAAGAAACAAAATAAAATATATTTGTACATAAGTTAAAAACTATAACCAATAACTAAACAAAATTTTATAACATTGACTAAAAATAACAATACAACAACCACTCAGCTCAATACACTCATGTATATACAAATAAGTAAATGAACATAGGCATAAGCAGTAGAAATCTGCACCCAGATAAATAAATCAAATGAAATGATTCATGTTCATAGAAATGGAAACCTAAGCATACAAAAGAAATGAATCTGCATAGTCAAATAAAAAAAAGTGAAATATCTAGACTAAGGAAAGTATGGAGACATAGGGTACTTAGTAATCAATGACAATATCTCTAGTACACAACCTTTTTATCTCATCAGCCATCAAAACATTTATAAATGCAGCCTGTAAAGCACCATGCCTCTAAAGCAACTTCAGCCGTGCTTGTTGTACAAAGCAACATGACTGAAGATAAGAAGATAGCAAAAATATACTTAACTAAGTATAGGATTTAAAGTGAAAGCAAGAGATATAAAGTACTCATACATTTAATGCCTAGCAACCAAGATGTTCTCATCAGTAGACAAAGCAAGAAAATATCACTGCTAAAGTTTGTACCAAATAAATTATCACCTGTACAATATTTTTTACTTGTAAACTCAATTGTATATCAGCTTCCTCTTTTTATTTCGTCCATCTTCAAAGCTGAGTAAAAATCTGAAGCAATAACATCTAAAATATAAAACAACAATATAAATCAACTCAAACAAGAAGATGGAAGAAGAAAGAGTTCCAGCTAACACATCAAAGCCTGGTTCAAAAACAAAGCTCTGCTCTCCCTTCTAAAAACATCTGTGAGCAAACTTTAAATTTTAAACCAGTTCTTTTGAATCTTATGCCTGTGATGATAGTGTTGATGGATGTATCTGCTGGTTTATATGTATATCATGTATATATGTATGTTTTTGATCTGTGCATGTCTAATATCAGGCATATTGCCTCTGCTTGGAAAACAGGTTTTTGAAACCTGTTTGAAAATCCAAATCCTTCTCCTCTGAATTTTTGTTAAATTTTAGAATATAAACAAAAGTTGTTGTTAGATTATGAACTAAGTTTATAAAAATTTATTTAAGAAGAAACAACTTATTATTGTCTCTGGAAAATTTTGCTTACAGGCAAGCAAGAAAAATGGTGATAAATTTAATTGTTATAAAGTACTCATTTAAGTTCATAATCTAAATCTTCAATGGAAAATAAAATTTTTAAAGTAAGAATGGTAATCTTTTGTTTTATATTTTACGAGAAGTTCGTATTTGAACAAGATTGGTATTTTTTCCATTTTCTGACAATCGAACCAATTTTAAATGTTGGAATTTTGTTGGAAGCAAATATGAACATCGATGATTTCGAGAAAAATACGAGATGATTTTATCTTTCATTGTGGTTGGTGATCGAAGTCGATCTAGGGTTTAAGCCCTGTATGTTGTTTGTTGAAGTCGCGAGGCATTTTCATCGTCGACATGATGTTCTGGGCGATCGCGATGGGGGGAGGTGGATCGTCGAAGTATGGCGAGGCTTCGGCCAGGTTCGCGTCGTTTCTGGGGTCGTGGTTGGCGAATGCGAGGCATTTACAAGTGATGGTTTTCTTGTCGAGTTCGTTCCAGGATTTGGAATGAAGTGTTCGTTTTCGATTTGCGTTTGTATTCTTCGATCTGGGTTCGATATCGTGTTCGCATGGGGTTGTGTGACCGGAGTGGATAGTCGCGACGATCTGAATTGGCCGTAGGCGGTGGGACATGTGCACGGGGTTGGGTGTGTGCACTGGGGGAAGTTTTGTTTGGAGAAGACGATGGGAAACTCGAAGGGAAACTCGCGTGTGTTTCGGGGGCAACTCGAAGATGTTGGAGTTGGGTTTACTTCGGGGATGACACGGGAGTTTCTGCGTTTGGACTCGGGTTTGGTTGGGTGTAGCTCGCGAGTGGACTATACTGTTAACAGTTTTGAATTTAAAACTAAACTAAGTTTTTTAAAGGAAATTTATAAAACGTGAAAGCTCGGGGAAACCCAGATTTGGCTCGGGGAAGATATGAGTTGGTCTCGGGTTTTTGAAATGATAAATTTTATCAATAAATTTGATTAATTAATTAAATGATAATGAATTATGAAACTATTGAGTATAATTACTTAATGACAATGATTGTGAAATGTAGTTAATTATTTATTAATAAATTAAAGGATTTATTAATAATGACAATTAATTAAGATTTATTTAATAATTAAAGATTAATGGATTCATTGATTTAAAATGATTAGTTAATAATTACAGGTTAACTAATAAAATTTTGAAAAGAAGATTTTCAAATAATTTGAAAATTAAATTATGATAATTAACCCGGGTTTATAGTTGATACATCTGATTTAAATGAACCAGTTGATTAATAAATTCACTTGTGAATGTTTGGATTCTATTGGATGACTTGATTGTTGACATCCCTGACATATGATGCTTTGTGATATACCCTGATTTGTGTTGTGATCTGTAATTTATTTATCTGGGATGAATGTAATTGATTATTTGCGATATATATATATCTGTTTCTGTGATATATTACTATGTGAATATGAAAACCCTTGACCCGTAAACGACATTTGAATTTCGATGCGACAGGGAGTCGGATTCCAGTTGGTTATCCGAAAACCCACATCGAATTGTAATGATGAACCCTGTGACTGATAAATTTACTTTATCTATAAATCTGTGAATGAAGATAAGCGTTATGGGTTATACCGCTTATCGATATATCTGTGATGATTGATGTTGTGCACTATTGTGTGAAACCCCTAGACTACACCATACACACACAAATATGGATTTCACGTGGAAATCGGTTAAGTCACAGATGATGTAAATTTGATGTTTTTGAAATTGAAATTTTAATTTCAATCGATTTGGAAATTGGAAATTTGGGTTTAAAGTGAAAAGCTTTTGAAATGGGATTTCAAAGATAAAAGTTATTTCGAATAACTTGATTAAGTTTTGAAATTTAAATAATTTGATTTAAATTTGAATTCAAGTTTTAAATTGAATTCTATGATTTGAAACTAAGGATTAAAGATGTTGTACAAGTTATATATGGGTTAAACCATTTTAAAGGTATTGATTTGGGAATTTTGAATTTTAATTCAAGGGTTTTAACTCGTGTAAATATAACTGGATTTTTCTGAAAACGAAAACTATTTGTTTTCAAATAGTAAAAGCTTTCACAAAAGTAATGAACTTCCAATTTGTGTTGAAAGAATTTCAAGTTTGAAATGGAATTGAAATGTTTTGAAAACTATGAAATGAGTCTTTGATTTCAAAGACCGGATGGGTTAATCCAACTTAAAATAGAATTGTTTTGAAAGGCTATGAATGAATCTTTGGAAACGAACTTTAAAAGCTATAAGTTAAATCTTGATTTAAGGATTTAACGAGTTAATCCAATTGAAATGGAAATCGATTTGGAAATCTAGGAATAGATCTTTGTGAACGGGGTGAACTTTGTGAATTGAATCTTTTTGTTTAAAAGATTAAAAGTGTGGAAATTGTTTAAACCATTGAAGGTTTTTGAAATGGATCTTTTTGTTTAAAAGATTGGAAATGGTAATTTGTTTTAACCATTCGAATGAAATTTTTTGAGCTTTAAGCTGTGATTTAACTGAGACCCCAGTATCCATATGATTTTTTAATTGCGCTCGTTATTCGGTTTAGCCGGGAGAGGACCTTTGTGTCGTATAACCCATTCCGAATAATGATACGACGTATATGGATGGCAATTGAAGACCGGTGGTGAAGGCCGGATACTTTCGAAAACGAAAGGATTACCATCGATTGTCTCTGCATCGGCTGATCCCCGGTATAGAGATTTTTATCACCTTTAGTGATGGGAAGTCCGGACGTGATTAGAAATTATCCGGATTTGCAAGGGCTTCTTTGGAAGTGCCTTCGGTTCCGTTCGATCCCGGAAAGGACTTGTATGGATGTGTGTCTGACATTATACTTTGAGATGTAAAGCTGGTTTCTATCAAATACATTTCTGTTGGTGGCGGAGAATTTATTCTCTTAGCTTAACACCCTTCTCTGAGACGTACGAGCTCAGAGGTTATGTAGTTGATGGTTACTAGTGATACATTCCCAATTTGGTAATGTGGCATACGAAGTGCTGATGATGCGTTGCTTTGTGAAAGAGCGTGGCTTTGTGAAAACCGTGGCTTTGTGAAAAAGTGTGGCTTTGTGGAAAAGCGTTGCTTTGTGGATGAGACTTCGTCGAGCCTCACAACCCGGTAATGGTCGAAACAGGAATGTTGCGGCAAAGGTTTGTAGGGGTAGCGCCCCTAGGGTATGTCATTTCCTTCTGGATAAAAGGTGATATCATGGTATGGAGCACAGATATTTTACCTATGTTGATGCTGCACAGTTATTATACTTTGTGGTTGTTGCTGTATGATAGAGAGCTCTCGGATAAAGGTCGGTGACGATCGGGGGATGACATGACTCGTGTGTTAGTTACCTAGTTACAGCTCGGTTAGAGCGTGAGGTAGCGTCGGCCTTTTGTTTGCAGAGATCCGATTAGGATCCGGGGCGTCTTTCCAGAGGCGTTTCTATTTCGGTAAGGAAGTTCCTTAGCCTGATCATTTGTTGGAAATCCAAAGAAACAATACGAACCTTGTACGATTTTAGTTGTATTACCTGCTATGGAATGTGGCGGTAACCTGCTATTGAACGTAGTAGCTATAGCAGGCATACAACAAAGGTTGTATGCTGGCTAAGATTAATATTATATTTTCGAAATGGTTATCGACACTATGCACTAATGATAATAATATCGAATGATTTTGCATAGTAAGCATGTTTGACTATCATAAGGAGAAATCTCCTCCAATTCTGCGATTGCATTGTGTGTGTGGCGGGAGGCCTTATGGTAGTTTCATTTTCAAAAAGCATTGCGGGTTTCAATGTTTAAAAGCCTTTTGTGTTTGTTTAAAGATAAACTGTTTTTTTTGTTTGCTCACACCAGTCCCATGACTGATCCGGAGTTTATTGTTCCCTTCCTAAACTCTGGGTGCCCACTATTTTCCACACGGGCAGTCTAGAGTTGGGTTTTCTCAGATATTCAGGTTGAGTAGATTATCTGGAGCTGGTTCAGTTCTTGGAGTTCATGGACTGACGTTGCTTATCTTGGAGCATTCTATTGGAGACATTCTATCCGCTGCTGGTGTTATCTATTTTCTTTCCGCTGCTATTTCTTGTATCATATCTCTGATGTATATAGATATTCATTGTATCATCATTGTATCTGGATATTGTATCAAATGTTGTATATCTATATTCTTTTTCTTTTCCGCTGTGTTGTTTACTTAATGTTGTTATAAGCTCCGACGACTCGGATTTGAACGGTCGAATCTACGGCATTCGAGTACGATGTAAAGTATGGATGTCGATTTTCGAACGCGAAAAATTCGTTTCGTTACATTTGGTATCAGAGCTGAAGGTTGAACTTTAGCTCAGGAGTATAACACATTAAGTAGCTCATTAGAGATAGAGTGAAGTAAACTCTAGAATGAGTAATCTCTAAGATATCCGTCCGTATGCCTCAGTAAATTCTCTTACTATCCACTGATAGTGAGTATGAGTGCGAGAAGAGGATGAGATAGGGGACAGGGGAATACGACTGTAAATGGTCGATACTCCGTAACAACAAGGAAACAATCTTTTCTCTATCAATCTCTTTCGTTCGTCATCTCTTCTCAATTCTTCGATAGTTTCTGGTAGATCCAGGAAGAAGAAATTCGATGTGTTAATATGGGACATAAACTCCAACAGAGCCAAAATTGTTTGTATGGATGTATTGTTTGCTTTGATTACTATCGTTGATAGGTATCCTTTAGTTTTAAACTAAAAGTTTTGAAATTGTATCCATACATCTGTCTATTCTTTGGGTTCCGATATGTTCTACGAATGGTTAGTTATCCCTTTGAACTGACCGATGCCCCTGCATATTTCGTAGATCTGGATAACCCGAGTATCTTGTGAGTGTTAAATAGATTCGTTCTTGTATCTTGTGTTTGAGGAATTATAGGAGATCGAATCTGTCTTTCTCTGTGTTGTTTTCGTACCTGTGAATTTCGAGGACGAAATTCTTTTAAGGGGGGAAGTTTGTAACGACCCTAGATTTTAATTTATTTAAATTGATAATTAAATAAATTTTTGAATAAAAATTGTAAAATTGATTATAAATGGAAGCGAGTTTCCCCGATTCAACTCGAAAAATATATAAAGTCATTAGGATTTGAAAATTTGTATATATGTGAATATATATATGTATTTGAGCATATATGAAGAAATTTGAGATTTATAAATAATGTAAAAACAATTTGTATTAAATTTAGAAATAAATAATGGAGTTAGGAATTGAAATAAAACATAGAAGATAAATTATAAAATATAAAAATATGAAGTTAAGTAACATAGTTATAAAATTATGTAAAATATAAGTAGAAGTATTAACTAAAATCTAACCATATAGAACTCATGCATATTTCAAAATATAAAACAAAAGAAAGAAACAAAATAAAATATATTTGTACATAAGTTAAAAACTATAACCAATAACTAAACAAAATTTTATAACATTGACTAAAAATAACAATACAACAACCACTCAGCTCAATACACTCATGTATATACAAATAAGTAAATGAACATAGGCATAAGCAGTAGAAATCTGCACCCAAATAAATAAATCAAATGAAATGATTCATGTTCATAGAAATGGAAACCTAAGCATACAAAAGAAATGAATCTGCATAGTCAAATAAAAAAAGTGAAATATCTAGACTAAGGAAAGTATGGAGACATAGGGTACTTAGTAATCAATGACAATATCTCTAGTACACAACCTTTTTATCTCATCAGCCATCAAAACATTTATAAATGCAGCCTGTAAAGCACCATGCCTCTAAAGCAACTTCAGCCGTGCTTGTTGTACAAAGCAATATGACTGAAGATAAGAAGATAGCAAAAATATACTTAACTTAGTATAGGATTTAAAGTGAAAGCAAGAGACATAAAGTACTCATACATTTAATGCCTAGCACCCAAGATGTTCTCATCAGTAGACAAAGCAAGAAAATATCACTGCTAAAGTTTGTACCAAATAAATTATCACCTGTACAATATTTTTTACTTGTAAACTCAATTGTATATCAGCTTCCTCATTTTATTTCGTCCATCTTCAAAGCTGAGTAAAAATCTGAAGCAATAACATCTAAAATATAAAACAACAATACAAATCAACTCAAACAAGAAGATGGAAGAAGAAAGAGTTCCAGCTAACACATCAAAGCCTGGTTCAAAAACAAAACTATGTTCTCCCTTCTAAAAACATCTATGAGCAAACTTTAAATTTTAAACCAGTTCTTTTGAATCTTATGCATGTGATGATAGTGTTGATGGATGTATCTGCTGGTTTATATGTATATCATGTATATATGTATGTTTTTGATCTGTGCATGTCTAATATCAGGCATATTGCCTCTGCTTGGAAAACAGGTTTTTGAAACCTGTTTGAAAATCCAAATCCTTCTCCTCTGAATTTTTGTTAAATTTTAGAATATAAATAAAAGTTGTTGTTAGATTATGAACTAAGTTTATAAAAATTTATTTAAGAAGAAACAACTTATTATTGTCTCTGGAAAATTTTGCTTACAGGTAAGCAAGAAAAATGGTGATAAATTTAATTGTTATAAAGTACTCATTTAAGTTCATAATCTAAATCTTCAATGGAAAATAAAAATTTTAAAGTAAGAATGGTAATCTTTTGTTTTATATTTTACGAGAAGTTCGTATTTGAATAAGATTGGTATTTTTTCCATTTTCTAACAATCGAACCAATTTTAAATGTTGGAATTTTGTTGGAAGCAAATATGAACATCGATGATTTCGAGAAAAATACGAGATGATTTTATCTTTCATCGTGGTTGGTGATCGAAGTCGATCTAGGGTTTAAGCCCTATATGTTGTTTGTTGAAGTCGCGAGGCATTTTCATCGTCGACATGATGTTCTGGGCGATCGCGATGGGGGGAGGTGGATCGTCGAAGTATGGCGAGGCTTCGGCCAGGTTCGCGTCGTTTCTGGGGTCGTGGTTGGCGAATGCGAAGCATTTACAGGTGATGGTTTTCTTGTCGAGTTCGTTCTAGGATTTGGAACGCAGTGTTCGTTTTCGATTTGCGTTTGTATTCTTCGATCTGGGTTCGATATCGTGTTCGCATGGGGTTGTGTGACCGGAGTGGATAGTCGCGACGATCTGAATTGGCCGTAGGCGGTGGGACATGTGCACGGGGTTGGGTGTGTGCACTGGGGGAAGTTTTGTTTGGAGAAGACGATGGGAAACTCGAAGGGAAACTCGCGTGTGTTTCGGGGGCAACTCGAAGATGTTGGAGTTGGGTTTACTTCGGGGATGACACGGGAGTTTCTGCGTTTGGACTCGGGTTTGGTTGGGTGTAGCTCGCGAGTGGACTATACTGTTAACAGATTTGAATTTAAAACTAAACTAAGTTTTTTAAAGGAAATTTATAAAACGTGAAAGCTCGGGGAAACCCAGATTTGGCTCGGGGAAGATATGAGTTGGTCTCGGGTTTTTGAAATGATAAATTTTATCAATAAATTTGATTAATTAATTAAATGATAATGAATTATGAAACTATTGAGTATAATTACTTAATGACAATGATTGTGAAATGTAGTTAATTATTTATTAATAAATTAAAGGATTTATTAATAATGACAATTAATTAATATTTATTTAATAATTAAAGATTAATGGATTCATTGATTTAAAATGATTAGTTAATAATTACAGGTTAACTAATAAAATTTTGAAAAGAAGATTTTCAAATAATTTGAAAATTAAATTATGATAATTAACCCGGGTTTATAGTTGATACATCTGATTTAAATGAACCAGTTGATTAATAAATTCACTTGTGAATGTTTGGATTCTATTGGATGACTTGATTGTTGACATCCCTGACATATGATGCTTTGTGATATACCCTGATTTGTGTTGTGATCTGTAATTTATTTATCTGGGATGAATGTAATTGATTATTTGCGATATATATATATATATCTGTTTCTGTGATATATTACTATGTGAATATGAAAACCCTTGACCGTAAACGACATTTGAATTTCGATGCGACAGGGAGTCGGATTCCAGTTGGTTATCCGAAAGCCACATCGAATTGTAATGATGAACCCTGTGACTGATAAATTTACTTTATCTATAAATCTGTGAATGAAGATAAGCGTTATGGGTTATACCGCTTATCGATATATCTGTGATGATTGATGTTGTGCACTATTGTGTGAAACCCCTAGACTACACCATACACACACAAATATGGATTTCACGTGGAAATCGGTTAAGTCACAGATGATGTAAATTTGATGTTTTTGAAATTGAAATTTTAATTTCAATCGATTTGGAAATTGGAAATTTGGGTTTAAAGTGAAAAGCTTTTGAAATGGGATTTCAAAGATAAAAGTTATTTCGAATAACTTGATTAAGTTTTGAAATTTAAATAATTTGATTTAAATTTGAATTCAAGTTTTAAATTGAATTCTATGATTTGAAACTAAGGATTAAAGATGTTGTACAAGTTATATATGGGTTAAACCATTTTAAAGGTATTGATTTGGGAATTTTGAATTTTAATTCAAGGGTTTTAACTCGTGTAAATATAACTGGATTTTTCTGAAAACGAAAACTATTTGTTTTCAAATAGTAAAAGCTTTCACAAAAGTAATGAACTTCCAATTTGTGTTGAAAGAATTTCAAGTTTGAAATGGAATTGAAATGTTTTGAAAACTATGAAATGAGTCTTTGATTTCAAAGACCGGATGGGTTAATCCAACTTGAAATAGAATTGTTTTGAAAGGCTATGAATGAATCTTTGGAAACGAACTTTAAAAGCTATAAGTTAAATCTTGATTTAAGGATTTAACGAGTTAATCCAATTGAAATGGAAATCGATTTGGAAATCTATGAATAGATCTTTGTGAACGGGGTGGACTTTGTGAATTGAATCTTTTTGTTTAAAAGATTAAATGTGTGGAAATTGTTTAAACCATTGAAGGTTTTTGAAATGGATCTTTTTGTTTAAAAGATTGGAAATGGTAATTTGTTTTAACCATTCGAATGAAAAATTTTGAGCTTTAAGCTGTGATTTAACTGAGACCCCAGTATCCATATGATTTTTTAATTGCGCTCGTTATTCGGTTTAGTCGGGAGAGGACCTTTGTGTCGTATAACCCATTCCGAATAATGATACGATGTATATGGATGGCAATTGAAGACCGGTGGTGAAGGCCGGATACTTTCGAAAACGAAAGGATTACCATCGATTGTCTCTGCATCGGCTGATCCCCGGTATAGAGATTTTTATCACCTTTAGTGATGGGAAGTCCGGACGTGATTAGAAATTATCCGGATTTGCACATGCTTCTTTGGAAGTGCCTTCGGTTCCGTTCGATCCCGGAACGGACTTGTATGGATGTGTGTCTGACATTACACTTTGAGATGTAAAGCTGGTTTCTATCAAATACATTTCTGTTGGTGGCGGAGAATTTATTCTCTTAGCTTAACACCCTTCTCTGAGACGTACGATCTCAGAGGTTATGTAGTTGATGGTTACTAGTGATACATTCCCAATTTGGTAATGTGGCATACAAAGTGCTGATGATGCGTTGCTTTGTGAAAAAGCGTGGCTTTGTGAAAAGCGTGGCTTTGTGAAAAGCGTGGCTTTGTGAAAAGCGTGGCTTTGTGAAAAGCGTGGCTTTGTGAAAAAGCGTGGCTTTGTGGAAAAGCGTTGCTTTGTGGACGAGACTTCGTCGAGCCTCACAACTCGGTAATGGTCGAAACAGGAATGTTGCGGCAAAGGTTTGTAGGGGTAGCGCCCCTAGGGTATGTCATTTCCTTCTGGATAAAAGGTGATATCATGGTATGGAGCCCAGATATTTTACCTATGTTGATGTTGCACAGTTATTATACTCTGTGGTTGTTGCTGTATGATAGAGAGCTCTCGGATAAAGGTCGGTGACGATCGGGGGATGACATGACTCGTGTGTTAGTTACCTAGTTACAGCTCGGTTAGAGCGTGAGGTAGCGTCGGCCTTTTGTTTGCAGAGATCCGGTTAGGATCCGTGGCGTCTTTCCAGAGGCGTTTCTATTTCGGTAAGGAAGTTCCTTAGCCTGATCATTTGTTGGAAATCCAAAGAAACAATACGAACCTTGTATGATTTTAGTTGTATTACTTGCTATGGAATGTGGCGGTAACTTGCTATTGAACGTAGTAGCTATAGCAGGCATACAACAAAGGTTGTATGCTGGCTAAGATTAATATTATATTTTCGAAATGGTTTTCGACACTATGCACTAATGATAATAATATCGAATGATTTTGCGTCGTAAGCATGTTTGACTATCATAAGGAGAAATCTCCTCCAATTCTGCGATTGCATTGTGTGTGTGGCGGGAGGCCTTATGGTAGTTTCATTTTCAAAAAGCATTGCGGGTTTCAATGTTTAAAAGCCTTTTGTGTTTGTTTAAAGATAAACTGTTTTTTTGTTTGCTCACACCATTACCATGACTGATCCGGAGTTTATTGTTCCCTTCCTAAACTCTGGGTGCCCACTATTTTCCACACGGGCAGTCTAGAGTTGGGTTTTCTCAGATATTCAGGTTGAGTAGATTATCTGGAGCTGGTTCTGTTCTTGGAGTTCATGGACTGACGTTGCTCATCTTGGAGCATTCTATTGGAGACATTCTATCCGTTGCTGGTGTTATCTATTTTCTTTCCGCTACTATTTCTTGTATCATATCTCTGATGTATATAGATATTCATTGTATCATCATTATATCTGGATATTGTATCAAATGTTGTATATCTATATTCTTTTTCTTTTCCGCTGTGTTGTTTACTTAATGTTGTTATAAGCTCCGACGACTCGGATTTGAACGGTCGAATCTACGGCATTCGAGTACGATGTAAAGTATGGATGTCGATTTTCGAACGCGAAAAATTCGTTTCGTTACAAATAAACTATCAAGTGCACCTATGCTCAACAACCTTAGATAATTACTTAATAGATTATTTATACATCCTTAAACAGTTAGAAGTATCCTTCCCCAAACATCCATAAGCCAAAACATCCAAGAATTTCAAGTATTATTATTTAAGTTCATTCTTATTAATTTCCTTTCATATCATTTACTGTTCATCTATTTTCATTTATTCATACGATGTTTATTCTATTAATTTAACTTCATTAGTTACAAAATTCATTTCCCATTCATTCATACAATGCAATTTTCTTATAAATTTACATTTACTTACATAAGTTATTTCCATTCAATTAATTAGATCATCTATAATCAGTTCTTAAAATATTATGTAAGTCTCTTTGCAAATTTAGTTCACCATTATTATTTACTTTGATTTCCTTCTAATATCAATATTCATTTGTGAATAAATTCATATATAGCATTATTGAATATTAAATCATTTCAAAATTCCTGAAGTTATAATCATTTACTAAATATAGTATTCACTTTTATTGTTTACTTAATTATAAATAGCTTCAAACATTAACTCAAGTTTATAATTATTTGCTTACACTATTCAATGTTCTACTAAATTTAATTACTAGTATATTAAATTATTAACATAAGTTTATAACATTTTTGTAACATCAAATTCTTTTTTATAGAAATAATTCAATTTGAACACTTTCATTACTTAAGTTTTACTTGTATAATATTCTATTACATATTCTTATTAACATTTCAACTTTTAAACATTTTGGTAAGTTATCTATATTGTTTTAAGAATGCAATTGAATGTTACACAAGTTTATCTTATTCATTTAGTTAACAAAATGTTCAATATTTCATATCTTCTAATTTACAAGTTACAAATTTCTAATTTCTTGTATATTTCATTAATCACTTAGCATCTAATTTCTTATTTTTCATTTTAGAAGCTTCAAATATTAAAATGGTTTAGATTTCATTTCATTAGAATAATTGAAAATTTCTAATTTACAGAACTTAAGAACTAAATACCGGGTTTCCTTTCAAATCATTTATAATACACACACACACACACACTCATAACTTATATATATCAAATCATATTTAGAAATTAAAAATAAGATTTGTTTATCAAAAAAATGTGCAGTAAAACTACTACAGCAGTCTTCCCACTTTGAAACTCGAAAATGACCGTCGATGATGTGTACACTCATCGCCAAAATTATTTTCTAGCGATAAAAGAGGGGATGTGACGACCCGGGATTTTGGCAATAATTATTTTAATAAGCATCTAATCTGATTAATTAAAATACAACTTAGCATTTTAAAAACAAATAAGACTTTTGGCCATTTACCATTTATATATATATATACTTGTGTATTTGTGAAGAAAACTATGATTTGAAAATTCAAAATAAAGTCTCTCAAAAAAATATTTAAAATAAAATCTATCTTACTCACACTGAATATAAGTATATATATATATATATACAAGGATATAAATTATGTATTGATAACTTAAACTCAAAATATATGTGTATAAGGATAGAAAAATATATATAAGTGGTTATTATGTGTATGCAACATAAGTAAAAACCTATAACAATAACTATAATAACTTTATAATATGCACATAGGGTATAAAGCAAAACCAGGCAAAGAATAGTATGTAAACATGGAAGGAGACACTTGCATTTAATGCTATCAATTCAAGCACAAAAAAGTCATTTCGCAACCTTTATACATCACTTCCTTTTTATATTTGGTCATAGAAAAAGAAATAAAAAAAAAAGTATGTACCAGCAAATACATATCACCTGTAAAACCTTTCTCTATATATTGTCCCATTTTCGTTCAATCAAGGATACCAGAGAATAAGTAAGAATTAACATCTTACAAGCTTAAATAACATCTCAACTAAACAAACAAGAAGATAAAAAAAGGGGATCAGGCTAACAGCTTTTCAAAAACAGAAGTGTGTTCTCTGTTCAAACTTTTTACTTGTGAGTACAACCTGGTTTCCTCTGTTTATTTTTGAAATTCCTGTGAGTAACATTTTCTTCTAAAAGCTTAAGTACAAAATCTGGTTGCATGTAATTTCTGAGATGAAGTATGAATTGTGTGTGAATATATATGAAATACCTGTGTATACACAAATGTATAGATGGATGCTTTGCTGTTGTATCTATTTGCTACCTGTTCTTAGTTTTAGAAGCTAAAATTATGATCAAAATTCATTTCCTCTCGAGCTAATCATTATTAGGACTTAGGTTATAAACAAAAGTTGTTTGTCTCATCTTAGATTATAGCTTAAAATTTTATTCAAGTTAAAATAAATTGAAAATTCCTCTGGGAATCAAAGGACAGTGAAAATGTAAGTCATTGCTAAAAATTCAAGCATCTAAATTTAATAATTCAGGTATATGATATGAATCCCTGAACTATATCATGATTTTTGGAGGTGAAATCATAATTATTTAGGAAAGGATCGAACGAGCAGTTCGTGTTGAACTGAAATTGTTGTTTTGGGTGGTTTCTGATGATCGGGATGATCTGGAAGGTCGCGGTCATCAGTGGAGGAAGTGGGATGATCAGAGAGTTTGGGAAAAATATCAGGACGACGATTAAGGCAAGGTGGCGATGGTGGTTGATCGATGAAGTCAGTTGACCTGGTTTTAGCATGGTCGGGTTTTTGGGGTTGGCACGATCCCTCTGGTGGATCGAGTTTCACGATACTATGGGGAATGGAAGCTTGGGGGTTGTCGAAGACGCGGCTGAAGCCGCTGGCACTCCGGTGGTCGGAGGAGCGAGAATGAGGTGTTTTCAGGTTTCGATTGTTGTTCCAATTTTGCGCCAGGTTGCTCGATTTTGTTTCCGAGTGTGAATCGAAGTGGTGATGGTCGGAATCTTGAGGGAGGTTGGTCGCTGTAACGACCCAGAATTTTGAACGAATTAAATTGAAAATATTTAATTTATTTTAAATATTTGAACGATAATTTAATTTGAATCCCGAATAAAACTTTGAAATTTGCGGTTAAATTACAGAATTTAATCGATTGAATGCTGAATAAAAATTTGGATTCTTCAATTTAAAGCTGAAGAAAAATATTTCAAACGCTTGTAAAATATATATTGATAATTCTGAAGATAACAGGAGCTTCAGAATTGAATTTTAAGACTGTTTGATCAGTTTTGAAATTTATATCGTTTAACCGATATTTAAAAATAGTCATTTTTCAAACAGTCTCGGAATTCGACGAAACCAGTTTCGTTGGGTCCGTAATGTTGAATTATTGTCAGATTTAAAGTTTCGTATCTGTCAGAATTGTTATGTGACCATACGATAGTTAAACGCGTTGGAATTTAAATGGAATTCAATTTAAATTTAAATTTAAATTTGTAAATATCACACGTTTCTTCCCTTACCTCACGCCTTAAATCATGCCTTTGTCTCCGCCTAAAATCACGATAGAATCACGAACAGAAAAGAAAAAAATTCGTGCGAACCATCTTCTATCTGTACGCAATCAATTAAACTAAGTTCCCTCATTCGTTCAAATTTAAAAAAATTCTCGTTCAAAGGAAATTAATGGCCGTAGCCTTTCTTCCCTGGAAAGAAAGAAAGAGGGACTTCAAAAATTAGATTCGAGCTCAAATCGAATCGCGATCGAAAGGAAATCGCGTTCGAATTCGAGAGTGGGAGTAGGCGTTCAAGGCAGTCGCGTGGTCTCTGGGATTGAAGTCGAGCTGGTCTTTGATGGAGTCGCGATTTTGGGCGAGCGATTCGCTAAGCTGGAGGGGTTCGCGGAGATGAGTATCGCGGTGACCTGGAGACGTTCGCGGTGAAGCTCGCGACTAGGTCACGGTGGCACGTGGGGTCGAGCTAGGGCAGCAGTTGTGTCAGGGGGGGAAACTCGCGAAGCTCGCGTTCGATCGAAGGCTGAAGGCGTTCTCGGTGGAACGGTGATGTCTGGCAGGGGATTTCACGCGCGTGGCAAGGGGGGAGGCAGCAGCGAAGCAGTGTTTTTCGAGAGAGGGCTGGGATCGTGGTCGCGACGTGGGGTTACGGTGAGGTGTCAGGCGAACGACAAAGTCGCAGTGTGAGGCGATGGATCGTCGTGGTTCGTCGATGGCATCTTCAATTCAAAAAAATTCTGCTGTGAGGTATAATTTTTTATTTATTTATTAATTTCAAATTATTTTAGTTACCAAAGATTAATTAAAAAGGGAATATAATTTTAAATTTGTTGGTTAAGTTGCTGTAAACAATAGTTTACGATAATTAATTTATTTTATCTATTTTAGGTACTAAAAAAAAATTTAAATTTGTAGTTAATTAAACCATTAAAGGAAGTTTGGTTTTAAATTAAATTTTTAGTTAAATAAATTTATTAAACGATATTAATTTAAAGTAAAATTGTAGTTGAATAAAATTTATAAAGAAATTGGTTTAAAAGAAATCATCCGATAAAATAAAATTTTTGGTTTAAATAAATTTACCAAATGAAAATTTGAATTGTTCGATTTAATTCAAATATTGATAAATTGTATAATTATTTATACAAGGTTAAAAATCAAGATAATCGAGAAAACAAGTCGAGATGGAAATGGATTGCAAAATAAAAGCTAAGGTGAGATTTTCTCACTCGAAGGAAGATTGTGTTTTACAGTTATTGATTGATGATATGATTGCTATGTTGATGTGATATTAGATATGATAGGATATATCTATATATATAGCAATATATACATATTGGCATATGTATATATTGGATTGATGATTTTCCCGCCTCGTATAGCGGATGAGACCCTATTGCGCCGTTAGTAAGCGGATTTATAAAAACCTATATACCGCGATAATTCCGTACTGGAGCGGAATTGGTATTGTGCTAACATCTTTGGATGCAGGGAAACAGGTTGGAGGGATCCAACTGGACCCCTCACATTGATTGAATTTATTTCTATTGTGATATGAATCTGTGAATGATTATAGTGAGGCTATTAATCATATTGATATCTGGAAATTGTTGAAAGCTAAAAATTTAGCTGAATGGATGTTTGATATCATTGGATTCCAAAAATAAACGAAATTGAATTTTTGAATCAAAGTAGAAATTTCTAAGTGAATCAATTTTAGAAATTGAATAAATTTTGAAGAAAGAAAATTTTAAAGTATAAAAAGTTAATTTTTATAATCTTATCGAATTAATTCCAGAATCAAGTGAAAATGTTAAATAAATGGATTTCGTAAAATAGTGATTATAAATTGAAGAATTTAATTTAAGAATTTGGATTTTTAAATAGACTGAAAGAAACAATTGAAATATATTTTCTTTAAAAGGAATTTATTTAAAAGGAGATAAGTTGGAAATCCAATTAGAAATTTAATTGGTAAGTTGAACGATTTGGGAAATCAATGTAAAATGATTTCAATTTAAAGAATCCATTTAAAAACAGGATGTTGAGTAATTTGAGAAAAATAAGGAATTTATTTAGTAGTGATAAATAAAATTAGAAATCAATCTGTAATTGATTTAGTATTTGGAGAAGAACTTTGAGAAATCAGTATGGAATCTTTTATTTAAAGTTGAAAATAAATTTAGAAATCAATATTGAAATTGATTTGGTATTGAAGTTTTAATAAATGGAATTGGAATTTATAAAAGTTGGTTATAAATCCGAAATCACTTATTTTGATAAGTAGAATATAGAAGTTGATAAAAAGAAGATTTATAAGTCGAAGTTGTTATTAAAATAGAAATAGAATTTATAACCGTGTTTATAAATTCGAAAGCAATGGAATTTGATGAATTGAATATAGAAGATTATCAGAGTAGATATATTCGCGATTTTGGATAGCAAATTTCTATTGAAATGAAAATGTGTAGAAATGATTGGAATTGGGTTAAATGAAGTATATTCACGATTTTGGACAGTGAATATATTTTTAAGTAAAAATGGTTATGTTTGGGAAAGCGATATTATAAATGAAGTTAATTGTTTTAAAAGATGTTTTAAAACGTGTTAAATATCGAAATCATAGATTTCAACATTTATTGTTGAAATAGACGTTTTCAAGAAATATAAGGAAATGATGGAATATAACACTGTTGTTATAGTAAATGATTTTCGAAAAGAAAATGTTTTATGTAGTATTGGGATTTTTATATATCTACCTTAAAATTTCGAATCCCTATACTAGTGATTTCGAGTCGTCGTAACGATGTTTTACGTAACATTCGTTTTGACTCAAATAAATGTTAGAATAAATGATTTCCTTAAAGAATGAATGTATACTTAATTTGATTTAAGTATATCGAATATTTTCCAAGTGTTGAAAATAAATGATTGTGAAATACTTATTATTTAATAAGTATGGAAATGCTTTTCCAATATGAAATGAACTATTTTGAGATTTTATCTTTTAAAGATAAATTGAAATGGGGAAGTTGATTTGAAATTGTTTTCAAATGATTGAAGTGTGGAAATAATATATCTAGTAAGAGATATTTTGGAAGATAAAATAATTTGGAAAATTATTTGGAATCTGATGATGTTGCGCATCTTTATTGATAGTTAAATAACCGACTATCAATAATTACCTTTAGATAGGTATTTGTTGTAAATTGGATGAATTTGAATGCCACACTTATTTTTAAATAAGCGCTCACTATTCGGGTTAGCCGGGAAAGGACCATGGGGTCGTATAACCCATTCCGAATATGTGATACGTCGTTATGAATTGCATTTGAAGACCGGTGTTGAAGACCGGATATTTTTGAAAACGGAAGGATTACCGTCGAGTTACTCTACATCGGCTGATCTCCGATTTAGAGGTTTTTATCACCCTTAGTGACGGGAAGTCCGGACGTGATTAGAAAATTATCCGGAAATGCAAGGGCTTCGTGAGAAGTGCCTTCGGTTCTGTTCGATCCCGGAACAGACTTGTATGGATTGTGTGTCTGACGTTACAATTTGAGATATTAAGCTGATTTCTTTCAAATACATTTTCTGTTGGTGGCGGAGAATTTATTCTCTTAGCTTAACACCCTTCTCTGAGACGTACGAGCTCAGAGGTTATGTAGTTGAAATTTATCAGCGATATATCCCAATTTGGTAACGTGGCATACTGAGTGTTGCTGTGAAATGATCAGTGTTTGATCATTTGTGATATGATCATTTGTTTGATCTTATATCTTTGTGATCATAGGTTGATCATTTTGTTTGACCCGAAGCAGGGCTTTTTGAGAAAGCGTAGCTTTGTGGACGAGACTTCATCGAGCCTCACACCCCGGAAATGGTCGAAACAGGAAGAATGCGGCAAGGTTCTAGGGAGTAGCGCCCCTTAGTGTATGTCATTCCTTCTGGATAAAGGTGGTATCATGGTATGGAGCCCAGATACTTAACCTCTGTGGTTACTGCATTATTATTATCTATGTGGTTTGTTGCGAATCGGGGATCCTCGGGAAGATCGGTGACGATCGGGGGATGGCATACGCGTGTCAGTAGTTACCTATTTTTGCAGAGGTAACCCGGCCTTGTGTTGGCAGAGATCTAACCGTAACGTTAGGTTCTCGGGTCGTCTATTCCAGGGACGTACCCATCGTGGATAGGAAGTTCCTTAGCCTGACCATTTGTTGGAAATCCAAAGAAACAATACGTGACTTGTACGGTTTTAGTTGTTTTACCTGCTATGGAATGTAGCGGTAACCTACTATTGAACATAGTAGCTATAGTAGGCATACGATACTGGTCGTATGTTGGCTAAGATTAATATTATACTTTCGAAATGATTTCTACACTATGCACTAATAATAATATCAAAAATGATTTGATTTTACGTAGTAAGCATCTTTGACTATCATAAGAAGAAATCTCCTCCAATTCTGCGTTTGCATTGTGTGTGTGGTGGGAGGTCTTATGGTAGTTTCATTTTCCAAAAACATTGCGAATTGACATTAAAAGTTTTCCTGTTGTTTATTTTAAAGATAACTGTTTTACGATCTCACACCAGTCACCATGACTGACTCGGAGTTTATTGTTCCCTTCTAAACTCTGGGTGCCCACCAATTTCCACACGGGCAGTCTAGAGTTAGATTATCAGGATATTCTGGATATTCTGGAGCTTTGGAGATAAGCTGGATGACGAGACGTAGTATTTGTATCTGATAGTATTTATTCCGCTGTGTATTCTGTATGAGGACAAGTATAAAACTGTCCATGGTTGTACTGAGTTGTATATTGACTCTGATGATTGATGTATGTATAAACTGATATAGCTCTTTGTTTTAAAAGACTAGTGTTTATTTATTATATATTGTTCCGCTGCGATGTGTAAGATTCTGATATTGTTTTCTGTTTCTGATGTTGTGTTTTTTTTCTTCTGTTCTTTTTCTTCTATCTTTTCTACTCTCTTCTTCTTCTTCTACCTTTTTCTTCTTCTTAAACCATCATAGTTCGTATTCCCGTTCATTTTGAGTTAATCAATGGAGATTAGTGGTTAATCAAGATGTACGGATTTGCGGGCCTTGACAGTCGCCGACTTGTGAGGATCATCGCTGATGGTCGGAAGCGATGGCATCGCTAGTACATGTGCACGGTGCACATTTTGATCTCTGATGGAGTTTTGGGTTGAAGCAGGGGAGTGGAACCGAGTTTTCTCGAGTGAGTTTCAGTGACAGCTCGAAGATGTGGGATGTTTGCTCGAAGACTTTTAGGTGTGGCCCAGGTCAAACTGTTGGTTACAGTTTTTTTTAGCTTGTTAGTGTTTTAAATTTGAAATGAATCTGGAATTTAAGGCAAGCTCTTAAATAAAGTTTTAAAACCCAGTTAAAGTATGGATTCAAATTAACTTTTGTATCCTAGTTTTAAAAATAAATAAAGTTGGAAATTTAAATTGTTTAAACAAGTTAAATGTTAAGGTGTATTTTTTTCCAATGAAACGTTTAAAACTTTAATTTCATAAAATTCTTTATAAAAGTTTCTTTAACATTTGTTTTAAAAAGGTTTATAAAATTGATTTAAAATTTGGTTAAGTTTAAATTTGTTAATCATTATAAACCTTAAATTTGAAATGAAATTTGATAATAGATTTTAAAATGAAATGTTTAGATGCATATGTTAATGAAATTAAGTCATTAATAAAAGAATGATTTATCTTAAAAATAATTTAGGTTTAATGATTAATGTTGATTAAGTTAATTAATTAATGGTTTAGTATTGATCAATTAGTAATTGTGGACTGTTAGTTAGTAAATTAAGGGTTAATTAGTTAGTAATTAAGGAATAAAGGAATGATTAATTTGTAATTAAGAAATCATTAATTGGATAAGATTTGATTATTAATTTATGATTAATAATAATTAATTTAAGTTTAAGTTTAATTACTTAAAAGGAGTAATTAAAGAATTGTTAATAGTTAATGAAGATCATTAACTTGGGATTATTAAATAATTAATTAATGTGGTTAATTTTAATAATTAATTAGATTAATTAATTAAAGATAATCATTTGTGGAAATTGTTTAAGTATAATTACTTAATGTATAATTACTTAGTGAAGTAATTAGTGATGATAATTACAGGTGTAATTAATTGTAGATTGAAAATAGTTTTGGGTTGGAATGGTTAAGAATAATTGATCTATGTGGTCAATTAAAGTTAGATTAATTAATGTAATTAAAATTAATCAAGGAGGATTAATTAAGATAAATGATTATTGGATGATAAATTAATTGATTTGTAAATAATTAATAAGCAGGATTTAAAGGAAATTAAAGTAATTAATTTAATTAAATTGAGGTTAGTTAAATTAATTAAAGATGGTATGGTTGATTAATCTTGCTTATGGATGATTGAATGATATTGTGTGCCTTATATTAGATGATATCTATGAAGTGACGTGTGATGCTATGTGATAAAATATGATGGGAACAACAGTGACATCCTGTATTTAAAGTTGAATTGTTTATTTATTTTAATAACTTGGTTAAGATGACATGGGATTCGAAGGGACCGGAGTCGGGTATTTGAAAATACCCGAAACCATTTCGATTAGAAATTTGCAATAATTCTTTATATAGGAAATCAATAGACTGAAATGGAATATTATGGACCTTTGAACCCAGTTAGAATACTTGGAATTTGAGTTGTAAAATAAGCATTGAGTATAACAAGTAATAAATTCGTAGTAAGGTACAAGTTGCCCGGGTTTCCTTTTTATGGTTTGAATTTAGAATTTCTAATTTTAAGGGTTTACTCACGCTGGTTTCCAGCCTGACCCGGGAGTTATTTGATGTAATACTTGGGTCAGACCGAGTATTGCAGATTTTCAGGTAAGGACGTTTTGGAGCTCAGGAGACGAGTTGGGTTTCTGTTTCTTCTTCTGTCTCTTTTTCTTATTAACCCTAGCATTCTGGGATTTCCGGCACTCGATTGTTCGGCACTCTATACAGTGGACGTATTAGTGTCGATTTTCAAGTCGAAAAT
Organism: Allium fistulosum; assembly: GCA_030737815.1. Lineage (NCBI taxonomy): Eukaryota > Viridiplantae > Streptophyta > Magnoliopsida > Asparagales > Amaryllidaceae > Allium > Allium fistulosum. The sequence goes on along the minus strand of CM060907.1, from coordinate 872,884,292 downwards.
TTTCGGGTCGTTACAGTTGTTATCAGAGCTGAAAGGATAAGCGAGAACCTTGGCTCTGGTGGGTTTACTCATCAAGGATAGGGTCAATGGTAACCTAGGATGAGTTGAGCATATATATATATATATTTATATGAGAGCGTACTTGTCATTTTCTTATATAAAGATTTTTAAAATGGTTTTAATGAAAGATTTTTATAAAAGCTTATATTATATATATAGCAATAATTGGTTATAAAATAAGAAATTAAGGAATATATATATATATATACACACACACACACACACATATCCAAATAAGGATTGGATAAAATGAACTATATAAATAAGATGAATTAGAATTGGGTTCAAACTAGAAATAGAATGGTTATTGAGTTTAAATAGGATGATTGTTTTCCAATAAGCAAATAAATTTTTTAAGGAAGTAACCATTAGATGTGAATAACTTGTAAATTAGAAAGGATGTAAATTGTAAAGTTTTGAAATTGTTTCAAATGTTAATAGAAATAATAAAGAGTATTATTCAGAATATTTTGAATGTGATCTTAATTTAAAATAAGAGTTGTTTGAAAGCATTAAAGAAAACAATTTTGAACTAAAACCAAAGGTGATTTAAAATTTAAGGATAACTTAGTGTGTAAAGGAAATAATATGTATATATGAGGAGTATTCATAATATCAAAGATGGTTTGAAATAAACTCTAAATGTTGAGTTTTAAATTTGGAATGAGATGTGATACCCAAGGTGATAAGTTTTTGAACTTATAAGATTATTAATGTGAAGTTTAAAATTTGAAATGGGAATCCAAATTGGGTAAGGTTGGCTGGTTTAAATAAATTGAATTTAACTTTGGGAAAGTTAAATAATTTAACAAGCAACCTGAATTGGAAATTTCAAGATGAAATTGGAATCTAACTTGGGAAGTTTAATGGTTAATTTGAATTGGGATTTTGTGTGATCTCAAAATGGGTTTGAGATCTGGAATTTGAAAATGGATGGATGTTTTAGAATAAATTGGATGATGTCATCCTATTGTTATTAATAATCTTTAAATTGTGAATTGGATTTGTTTAAATGAATGAGGAATGAAGTGGGGTAATATATCCATTATTGAGATGAAAGGGAAATTAAACTTTAATTTGAAATTAAGGATATGGAATTACTGTGAACTGAAAATTTGAATAATTGAATTTGTAAATTAAAATTTGTTTAAGAACTGGTTTCAGAACTAGAAGAAAAAAAAGGGTAATAAATTGAATATTTAAGATAAAATTATTTTGAACTCTTATTTGAACTTTGAAATAAGTTAAGTAAAGATAACATAAAATGGAATTTTGAGAATTGGACTCAAAATTAAATTGTTTAAAGATTGCGATTATTGATTTAAAAATAAAGGTTAATTTGATTTAAGGGGTTAAATCAACATTTGAAAATTTAACTCGAATTTATATAATTCGAGATGGTTTAAAGTTGAGATTCAGATTTCATTAGTTCAAATTGAATTTAGTTTGAATCAACTAGAATTGAAGATGGATAAGTATAAAATTCAAATGGAAAATTTGAATTGGATTAATTTGAAATAAAATTGAAGATTGAATGAGTTCAAATTCAAATAGGAATTGGGATTAATTCATATAGAAATTGAAATGATTTGAAATTGAAGTGGATTCAATTTGAAATTAGTCTAAATTAATTTGAATAATTTGAAATTGTAATTGAAGTGAATATGTTTAAAATCAAATGGAATTTGATCTAAATTTGGAAAGAAATTGAGGTTAATTCAACTTGAATTGGGGATAAATCAAGTTCAAGGGAAATTGAAGTTATTCAAATTAGAAGTGAGTCAATTTAAATGGAAGTGGAAATTTAAATTGAATTGATGGGGAATTGAACAGTTTGACTCTGGACTATTTTCAAAATAAATTGTTTTAATATAAATACATTTTTCCAAATTATTTACTATACAACTTTTCTTTTTAAACCTAAAACTATCTTAAGCTTGTTTTACAATTACTTTTGGAACTATTTAACAATTTTACAACTGATTTATAAACTAATTACTGTTTTTCAATTTTTTATAAATAATTACTATTTTTCAACTATTTACAATTTCTTAACTATTTTACAGCTTTTGACAGTTAATAATTATTTTTCGACTACTTATTTATTTTAAAAAATTTCAAGCTATTTTCTAAATATAAACTGGTCGGAGTTCAAACTGTTATTGATTAAATACCCAACTAAGATAAGAATTGAGGTGATAATCCAAATGGGGATTAAGGTAAATGTGAATAAGTGAATAAAATCAAGGTAAGGATGAAAGGAAATTGATTTAACTGATAATCAATGAAAATAAATACGTAGGATGTACGTATATTATTCTATACGCATAGTGATTTGATCCAGATTCGAGCACAGAATTTTGAGATAGTATTATCGATCCGATTTGGGATTTTTCACTCGATTTTCGACGGCAAACCCTGGTATGGATTTTTAATTAGTTCTGGGTATTCTCTATCATAGTTGTGACTATGCAAGGAGAATGACAGTTTCTGATCAAGAAACTATATCTGAGTCCGCACTAGGAAGTCGGGTGGACAATACTAGTTCGGAAGTGAAATTGTGTGATCGAGTGAGCGATCAGATTGATATAGCGTACGGATGATATGTGTACATCGTACGGGTTTGAATGAAATTGATATTGAAAATTTATGGATAAGAACTTTAAAATGGTCTTTGAAACAAAGAGTATATTTTGTGAAATATATGATGAGGTAAAATGGAAATTGGAAATTTCTATGATTAAAAATTCACTTTATGAAGAAAAGTAATGTGGTTAATAACTTTATAAAAGAGTAATCAAATTTGAATATTTGATTTGGAATAAAAAAAAGTTATATATCTTTGTTATATAAGGTAAACTCCCCTTGTTGAATCTATTGCCAGGAGAAAAAGGGGTTTGAAAGTAATTGAAGTATAAAAGTGAATTTATACAAGTATGAAGCGATTCAAAAATTTCCTAAGGTTATTACATATATATATATATGTATGTATATATAAAGGATTTTGTGAAAATGGTTTTGAGGAAAAGTTTTGGGAACCTATGGATTTCTAAAAAGGCTTTTGATTTTTAAGGAAAATCAAATTTGGAACTTGGATAGCCTAGTTTGTGAATTACCGATTTTGGGATAATCGATTTTGAGAAAGGAGATTTATATGAGATTCATACTTGGTGTATGATTTGGAAAAACTATATATATATAGTATAAAGTGTTTTGAAAGTGGCTCTGGGGAAAAAGGCGCTCCCTTGAATGAACTTCTCAGGAGTGCCACAAGGTGGTACTGCCTTGAGCCCTAAGGGGGTTTTCTAAAGTTGATCCTGTGAGGAGTCCCGACAAACTAGTACCTAAGGATTGTTGGGTAGCGAAAGTCGAGGGCGCTTATGCCTATAGGGGCATTTGGGTTATGTTGTGACGACAGTGTAACTCGATGTCGCTGCGATCTACTGTGTGGACCATAGCGAAAATCGTGTGGAGGATGAGTGCCAATAGTCTACACTTGATTTTGCCGAGATGGCAACGTAACATCGGTAGACTGCGATCTATGGTCAAGTGTAGAAGTTTCATTCTTTTGGCAGCGAAATTCGAGGGCGCTGATGCCTACGGTTATATGGGTTTTTGCTTTGATAGCAACGTAAAGCCCGGGTATAACTGTGATCTGTAGCGGGTTCCATGGTGTAATCGAGGGGCGTGGAGGCCTACGGTTATCTATGGATTTTGCCGGGATGGCAACATAACCATCGGGTTAACTGCGACCATGGATGGGTGTGATGATTTCCAGAGCATTCTCACCAAAGATATTTCCTCTATTTTCAAAAACTGTTTTCTATATTTTCAATAAAATTATTTTTCAAGTATTTTCACTGGGTGTTGAAAACGGGTTTACCAAGTATTTATAGATTTTCAGTCCTACGCCTGATCAACGTATGACCGGATTTCTGTAAGAACAAGGATGGACTTGTCGAAACATCGAGTTATAAAAGTATTTTTATAAAAACTATTTTAGTAATATTATATAGATTTTTAAAGTATTTTAAAAATGATCAAAGAAAATTTATCTGATTTTAAGCATTTTAATAATTCTGGCTCCGTTCCTTTTCGAGGATGAAAAGTTCAAAGGGGGGAGGAATGTGACGACCCGGGATTTTGGCAATAATTATTTTAATAAGCATCTAATCTGATTAATTAAAATACAACCTAGCATTTTAAAAACAAATAAGACTTTTGGCCATTTACCATTTATTTATATATATACGTGTGTATTTGTGAAGAAAACTATGATTTGAAAATTCAAAATAAAGTCTCTCAAAAAATATTTAAAATAAAATCTATCTTATTCACACTGAATATAAGTATAGATATATATATATATATATACAAGGATATAAATTAAGTATTGATAACTTAAACTCAATATATATGTGTATAAGGATAGAAAAATATATATAAGTGGTTATTGTGTGTATGCAACATAAGTAAAAACCTATAACAATAACTATAATAACTTTATAATATGCACATATGGTATAAAGCAAAACCAGGCAAAGAATAGTATGTAAACATGGAAGGAGAAACTTGCATTTAATGCAATCAATTCAAGCACAAAAAAAGTCATTTTGCAACCTTTATACATCACTTCCTTTTCATATCTGGTCATAGAAAAAGAAATTAAAAACAAATGTGTGTACCAGCAAATACATATCACTTGTAAAACCTTTCTCTATATATTGTCCCATTTTCGGTCAATCAAGGATACTAGAGAATAAGTAAGCATTAACATCTTACAAGCTTAAATAACATCTCAACTAAACAAACAAGAAGATAAAAAAAAGGGATCAGGCTAACAGCTTTTCAAAAACAGAAGTGTGTTCTCTGTTCAAACTTTTTACTTGTGAGTATTCCAACCTGGTTGCCTTTGTTTATTTTTGAAATGCCTGTGAGTAACATTTTCTTCTAAAAGCTTAAGTACAAAATATGGTTGCATGTAATTTCTGAGATGAAGTATGAATTGTGTGTGAATATATATGAAATACCTGTGTATACACGAATGTATAGATGGATGCTTTGCTGTTGTATCTATTTGCTGCATGTTCTTAGTTTTAGAAGCTAAAATTATGATCAAAATTCATTTCCTCTCGAGCTAATCATTATTAGGACTTAGGTTACAAACAAAAGTTGTTTGTCTCATCTTAGATTATAGCTTAAAATTTTATTCAAGTTAAAATAAATTGAAAATGCCTCTGAGAACCAAAGGACAGTGAAAATGTAAGTCATTGCTAAAAATTCAAGCATCTAAATTTAATAATTCGGGTATATGATCTGAATCCCTAAACTAAATCATGATTTTTGGAGGTGAAATCACAATTTTTAGAGGAGGATCGAACGAGCAGTTCGTGTTGAACTGAAATTGTTGTTTTGGGTGGTTTCTGATGATCGAGATGATCTGGGAGGTCGCGGTCAGCAGTGGAGGAAGTGGGATGATCAGAGAGTTTGGGGAAAATATCAGGACTGCGATCAAGGCAAGGTGGCGATGTGGTCTATCGATGAAGTCAGTTGACCTGGTTTTGGCATGGTCGGATTTTTGGGGTTGGCACGATCCCTCTGGTGGATCGAGTTTCACGATACTCTGGGGAATGGAAGCTTGGGGGTAGTCGAAGACGCGCCTGAAGCCGTTGGCACTCCGGTGGTCGGAGGAGTGAGAATGAGGTGTTTCCAGGTTTCGATTGTTGTTCCTATTTTGCGCCAGGTTGCTCGATTTTGTTTTCGAGTGGGAATCGAAGTGGTGATGGTCCGAATCTTGAGGGAGGTTGGTCGCCGACTTGTGAGGATCATCGCTGATGGTCGGAAGCGACGACATCGCTAGTACATGTGCACGGTGCAAATTTTGATCTCTGATGGAGTTTTGGGTTGAAGCAGGGGAATGGACCCAAGTTTTCTCGAGTGAGTTTCAGTGACAGCTCGAAGATGTGGGATGTTTGCTCGAAGACTTTTAGGTGTGGCTTGGGTCAAACTGTTGGTTACAGTTTTTTTTAGCCTGTTATTGTTTTAAATTCGAAATGAATCTGGAATTTAAGGCAAGCTCTTAAATAAAGTTTTAAAACCCAGTTAAAGTATGGATTCAAATTAACTTTTGTATCCTAGTTTTAAAAATAAATAAAGTTGGAAATTTAAATTGTTTAAACAAGTTAAATGTTAAGGTGTATTTTTTTTCCAATGAAACGTTTAAAGCTTTAATTTCACAAAATTCTTTATAAAAGTTTCTTTAACATTTGTCTTAAAAAGGTTTATAAAATTGATTTAAAATTTGGTTAAGTTTAAATTTGTTAATCATTCTAAACCTTAAATTTGAAATGAAATTTGATAATAGATTTTAAAATGAAATGTTTAGATGCATATGTTAATGAAATTAAGTCATTAATAAAAGAATGATTTATCTTAAAAATAATTTAGGTTTAATGATTAATGTTGATTAAGTTAATTAATTAATGGTTTAGTATTGATCAATTAGTAATTATGGACTTTTAGTTAGTAAATTAAGCGTTAATTAGTTAAGTAATTAAGGAATAAAGGAATAATTAATTTGTAATTAAGAAATCATTAATTGGATAAGATTTGATTATTAATTAATGATTAATAATAATTAATTTAAGTTTAAGTTTAATTACTTAAGAGGAGTAATTAAAGAATTGTTAATAGTTAATGAAGATCATTAACTTGGGATTATTAAATAATTAATTAATGTAGTTAATTTTAATAATTAATTAGATTAATTAATTAAAGATAATCATTTGTGCAAATTGTTTAAGTATAATTACTTAATGTATAATTACTTAGTGAAGTAATTAGTGATGATAATTACAAGTGTAATTAATTGTAGATTGAAAATAGTTTTGGGTTGGAATGGTTAAGAATAATTAATCTATGTGGTCAATTAAAGTTAGATTAATTAATGTAATTAAAATTAATCAAGGAGGATTAATTAAGATAAATGATTATTGGATGATAAATTAATTGATTTGTAAATAATTAATAAGCAGGATTTAAAGGAAATTAAAGTAATTAATTTAATTAAATTGAGGTTAGTTAAATTAATTAAAGATGGTATGGTTGATTAATCTTGCTTATGGATGATTGAATGATATTGTGTGCCTTATATTAGATGATATCTATGAAGTGACGTGTGATGCTATGTGATAAAATATGATGGGAACAACAGTGACATCCTGTATTTAAAGTTGAATTGTTTATTTATTTTAATAACTTGGTTAAGATGACATGGGATTCGAAGGGACCGGAGTCGGGTATTTGAAAATACCCGAAACCATTTCGATTAGAAATTTGCAATAATTCTTTATATAGGAAATCAATAGACTGAAATGGAATATTATGGACCTTTGAACCCAGTTAGAATACTTGGAATTTGAGTTGTAAAATAAGCATTGAGTATAACAAGTAATAAATTCGTAGTAAGGTACAAGTTGCCCGGGTTTCCTTTTTATGGTTTGAATTTAGAATTTCTAATTTTAAGGGTTTACTCACGCTGGTTTCCAGCCTGACCCGGGAGTTATTTGATGTAATACTTGGGTCAGACCGAGTATTGCAGATTTTCAGGTAAGGACGTTTTGGAGCTCAGGAGACGAGTTGGGTGGCAGGAACATACAGAGTGTTTCCGCTGTGACATATTTCTGTTTATCTGAGATATGTTGATTTGTATATGTCCAGTGATTGTGTATGTGTGAACTCTGATGTATTAAAATATAATTGACAGATACAGTATTCTTTGTAAACTGGTATTATTTGATATAATATTTTGATCTGCTGCGAATGTGAGAATCTGTGTTGTGTTTATGTTTCTTCTTCTGTCTCTTTTTCTTATTAACCCTAACAGTCTGGGATTTCTAGCACTCGATTGTTCGGCACTCTATACAGTGGACATATTAGTGTCGATTTTCGGGGTCGAAAATTTTCGGGCCATTACAGTTGGTATCAGAGCTGAAAGGTTAAGCGAGAACCTTGGCTCTGGTGGGTTTACTCATCAAGGATAGGGTCAGCGGTACCCTAGGATGAGTTGAGCATATATATATATATATATATATATATATAAATATATATATATATATATATATGAGAGCGTATTTGTCATTTTCTTATATAAAGATTTTAAAAATGGTTTTAATGAAAGATTTTTATAAAAGCTTATATTATATATATATAGCAATAATTGGTTATAAAATAAGAAATTAAGGAATATATATATATATACACACATATCCAAATAAGGATTGGATAAAATGAACTATATAAATAAGATGAATTAGAATTGGGTTCAAACTAGAAATAGAATGGTTATTGAGTTTAAATAGGATGACTGTTTTCCAATAAGCAAATAAATGATTTAAGGAAGTAACAATTAGATGTAAATAACTTGTAAATTAGAAAGGATGTAAATTGAAAAGTTTTGAAATTGTTTCAAATGTTAATAGAAATAATAAAGAGTATTACTCAGAATATTTTGAATGTGATCTTAATTTAAAATAAGAGTTGTTTGAAAGCATTAAAGAAAACTGTTTTGAACTAAAACCAAAGGTGATTTAAAATTTAAGGATAACTTAGTGTGTAAAGGAAATAATATGTATATATGAGGAGTATTCATAATATCAAAGATGGTTTGAAATAAACTCTAAATGTTGAGTTTTAAATTTGGAATGAGATGTGATACCCAAGGTGATAAGTTTTTGAACTTATAAGATTATTAATGTGAAGTTTAAATTTTGAAATGGGAATCCAAATTGGGTAAGGTTGGCTGGTTTAAGTAAATTGAATTTAACTTTGGGAAAGTTAAATAATTTAACAAGCAACCTGAATTGGAAATTTCGAGATGAAATTGGAATCTAACTTGGGAAGTTTAATGGTTAATTTGAATTGGGAGTTTGTGTGATCTCAAAATGGGTTTGAGATCTGGAAATTGAAAATGGATGGATGTTTTAGAATAATTATTGGATGATGTCATCCTATTGTTATTAATAATCTTTAAATTGTGAATTGGATTTGTTTAAATGAATGAGGAATGAAGTGGGGTAATATATCCATTATTGAGATGAAAGGGTAATTAAACTTTAATTTGAAATTAAGGATATGGAATTACTTTGAACTGAAAATTTGAATAATTGAATTTGTAAATTAAAATTTGTTTAAGAATTGGTTTCAGAACTGGAAGATAAAAAAATGGGTAATAAATTGAATTTTTAAGATAAAATTATTTTGAACTCTTATTTGAACTTTGAAATAAGTTAAGTAAAGATAATATAAAATGGAATTTTGAGAATTGGACTCAGAATTAAATTGTTTAAAGATTGGGATTATTGATTTAAAAATAAAGGTTAATTTGATTTAAGGGGTTAAATCAACATTTGAAAATTTAACTCGAATTTATATAATTCGAGATGGTTTAAAGTTGAGATTCAGATTTCATTAGTTCAAATTGAATTTAGTTTGAATTAACTAGAATTGAAGATGGATAAGTATAAAATTCAAATGGAAAATTTGAATTGGATTAATTTGAAATAAAATTGAAGATTGAATGAGTTCAAATTCAAATGGGAATTGGGATTAATTCATATAGAAATTGAAATGATTTGAAATTGAAGTGGATTCAATTTGAAATTAGTCTCAATTAATTTGAATAATTTGAAATTGTAATTGAAGTGAATATGTTTAAAATCAAATGGAATTTGGTCTGAATTTGGAAAGAAATTGAGCTTAATTCAACTTGAATTGGGGATAAATCAAGTTCAAGGGAAATTGAAGCTATTCAAATTAGAAGTGAGTCAATTTAAATGGAAGTGGAAATTTAAATTGAATTGATGGGGAATTAAACAGTTTGACTCTGGACTATTTTCAAAATAAATTGTTTTAATATAAATCTATTTTTCCAAACTATTTACTATACAACTTTTCTTTTTAAACCTAAAACTATCTTAAGCTTGTTTTACAATTACTTTTGGAACTATTTAACAATTTTACAACTGATTTATAAACTAATTACTGTTTTTCAATTATTTTATAAATAATTACTATTTTTCAACTATTTAAAATTTCTTAACTATTTTACAGCTTTTTACAGTTAGTAATTATTTTTCTACTACTTATTTATTTTAAAAAATTTCAAGCTATTTTCTAAATATAAACTGGTCGGAGTTCAAACTGTTATTGATTAAATACCCAATTGAGATAAGAATTGAGGTGATAATCCAAATGGGGATTAAGGTAACTGTGAATAAGTGAATAAAATCAAGGTAAGGATGAAAGGAAATTGATTTAACTGATAATGAATGAAAATAAATACGTAGGATGTACGTATATTATTCTATACGCATAGTGATTTGATCCAGATTCGAGCACAGAATTTCGAGATAGTATTATCGATCCGATTTAGGATTTTTCACTTGATTTTCGAAGGCGAACCTGGATATGGATTTTTGATTAGTTCTGGGTATTCTCTATCATAGTTGTGACTATGCAAGGAGAATGACGGTTTCTGATCAAGAAACTAGATCTGAGTCCGCACTAGGAAGTCGGGTGGACAATACTAGTTCGGAAGTGAAATTGTGTGATCGAGTGAGCGATTAGATTGATATAGCGTACGGATGATATGTGTACATCGTACGGGTTTGAATGAAATTGATATTGAAAATTTATGGATAAGAACTGTAAAATGGTCTTTGAAACGAAGAGTATATTTTGTGAAATATATGATGAGGTAAAATGGAAATTGGAAATTTCTATGATTAAAAATTCACTTTGTGAAGAAAAGTAATGTGGTTAATAACTTTATAAAAGAGTAATCAAATTTGAATATTTGTGTCAAGACCCAAAAGTCGACCTTCGAAAATCGGCACCCGTACTTCACTTGTACTCAAAATGCCGTAGATTCAAATGCCGAATCTGGTTCTTGGGAGCTTATAACAACATTAAGTAAATAACACAGCGGAAGAAAAAAAATAATACATTGATATACAATATCTGATACAATGATGATACAATGAATATCAATATACATCAGAGATATGATACAACAAATAGCAGCGGAAAAGAAAATGATAGATAACTAATATCAGCAGCGGAACAAATAACTCTAAGATAGTCTTCAAGAGAGAACTCCAGCAGTAGCTCGAACTCCCAATAACGATACACCAAGAATAAGCAAGTGCAGTCCGATCCAAAGACTGAACTAGCTCCAGATAAATCTACTAATCTGACTATCTGAAAAACCAAACTCTAGACTGCTCGTGTAGGAAAAATTTTGAGCATCCAGAGTTTAGGAAAGAAACAATAAACTCCGGATCAGTCATGGGACTGGTGTGAGCAACAAAAACAGTTTATCTTTAAAACAAACAACAAAAGAATTTTAAAGTAAATTCGCAATGCTTTTGGAAAATGAAACTACCATAAGACCTCCCACCACACACACAATGCAAACGCAGAATTGGAGGAGATTTCTTCTTATGATAGTCAAAGATGCTTACTACGCAAAAATCAAATCATTTTGATATTATTATTAGTGCATAGTGCAGAAAACATTTCGAAAGTAGAATATAAATCTTAGCCAACATACGACCAGTATCGTATGCCTACTATAGCTACCATCTAAACAGTGGTGACCACCGTACGTAAATGGCAGGTTCTACAACTAATACCGTACAAAGTTCGTATTGGAGTTTGGATTTCCAACAAATGGTCAGGCCAAGGAACTTCCCATTGCCACATGGAAACGCCTCTGGAATGACGTCCCGAGAACCTAATCGGATCTCTGCAAACACAAGGCCGGGTTACCTCTGCAAAAATAGGTAACTACTGACACGCGTATGCCATCCCCCGATCGTAACCGATCTTCCCGAGGATCCTCGATTTCCAACAACCACATCAGAATAATAATGCAGCAACCACATAGGTTAAGTATCTGGGCTCCATACCATGATACCACCTCTATCCAGAAAGAAATGACATACACTAAGGGGCGCTACTCCCTAGAACCTTGCTGCATCTTTCCTGTTTTGACCATTTCCGGGGTGTGAGGCTCGACGAAGTCTCGTCCACAAAGCTACGCTTTGTTCACAAAGCCATGCTTCGGGTCAAACAAATGATCAACCTATGATCACAAAGATATAAGATCAAACAAATGATCATATCGTAAATGATCAAACACTGATCATTTCACAGCAACACTCAGCATGCCACATTACCAAATTGGGATATATCGCTGATAAATTTCAACTACATAACCTCTGAGCTCGTACGTCTCAGAGAAGGGTGTTAAGCTAAGAGAATGAATTCTCCGCCACCAAACAGAAATGTATTTGAAAGAAATCGGCTTTATATCTCAAAGTGTAATGTCAGACATGTATCCATACAAGTCTGTTCCGGGTTCGAACAGAACCGAAGGCACTTCTTACGAAGCCCTTGCAATTCCGGGTATTCCCAATCCCGTCCGGACTTCCCATCACAAAGGGTGATAAAATCTCTATATCGGGGCCAGTCGATGCAGAGACATTCGACGAGTTGTCCTTTCGTTTTTGAAAATATCCGGTCTTCAACACCGGTCTTCAAATGCTATCCATATACAACGTATCATTATTCGGAATGGGTTATATGACACAAACGTCTTTTCCCGGCTAACCCGAATAACGAGCGAAATCTTTAAAACATATGGATATTGGGATTTCAATTAAATCACAGCTTAAAGCCCAAAACTTTTCATTCGAATGGTTAAACAAATTACCATTTTCAAATCTTTAAACAAAAAGATTTATTTCCCAAAGTTAACCCCATTCACAAAGATACATTCATAGATTTCAAAACAATTTCCAATTTAATTGGATTAACTCGTTAAATCTTTAAATCAAAGATTCAACTTATAGCTTTCAAAACAATTTCATTTCGAATGGTTTAAACAAATCACCATTTTTAAATCTGTTATAAATAAACATATTCAATTCATAGCTTTCAAAACATTTCATTCATAGCTTTTCAAAACATTTCAATTTCATTTTAAATTTGAAACATTTCAACACAAATTGGAAGTTCACTTCTTATATGAAAGCTGTTATTATTTGAAAACAAATAGTTTTTGTTTCAGAAAAATTCCATTTTATTTTGAACGAGTTTAAAGCCTTTGAATTTTATTCACATTCCAAATCAATACTTTTCAAATAGTTTAACCCTTATATAACGGGTATAACATCTTTAATCCCTAGTTTCAAATCATAGAATTCAATTCAAATATTGAATTTAAGTTTAAATCAAATTATTTAAACTTCAAAACTTTATCAAGTTATTAAAAATAAATTTCATCTTTGAAATTCCATTTCAAAAGCTTTTCACATTAAACCCAAATTTCTAATTTCAAAATCAATTGAAATTAAAATTTCAATTTCAAAAACATCAAATTTAAATTATTTGTGACTTAACCGATTTCCACGTGAAATCCATATTTGTGTGTGTATAAGTGTGGTCCAGGGGTTTTACACACAATAGTGCAACATCAATCATCAGAGATATATTGATAAGCGGTAAAATCGATAACGCTTATCTTCATTCACATATTCATAGATAAAATAAATTTATCAGTCACAAAGATTCACAATTATAATTCGATGTGGATTTCGGATAACCAACTGGAATTCGACTCCCTGTCGCATCGAAATTCAAATGCCATTTTACGGGTCAAGGTTTGCATATTCATATAACAATATATACATCATAGATAAGTAAATCACAGATCACAACATAAATCAGGATGTATCACAAAGCATCACAAAGCAGATAGGACAATCAATTCAAGGCATCTCATATAATATCATCATTCATAAGTGAAGTCAAGTATTCAATAGTTATTTATAAGCAGAATCAATTAATCGTTTAATCCTGATTAATTCAATTTATTTCCAAGTAAATAAATTACTTATGAATTAATTATCAAATTCCGATTAATTTATTACAAATCATTTGATATAAATGAATTTATCAATCATCTTAATTAATTAAATTATTCTTGATTTATCATATCAATTAAATCAACCTTTTAAATCAGTTACATAATTAATTAACTTTAAATAAATCAAAATATCTAACATTAATTTCAATTAGTGATTAATCCTTATTAATTCAATTTCTTAATCACTTTCATTTATTTATTAACCTTTAATAAATAAATTCTTCTCAAATTATTTACTTTAATTAATGATTTAAACCTTTAATTTAAATTAATTCATTCTTAAGTATAAATTAGTTAATTAAATCTTAATCAACATTTGAAAACCTTCTTTATAATTTGGAAATCAATTTGTTATGGTTATAAAAGTTTAATGTAAATTAACTTAAATTCTTAAATTAAATTATTTAAAGTATTAATTAGATTAGTAAGTATCCACTTAGTTTATTTAAAATAAACTTTTAAATTCAATATAGTTGACATTAATTTTTTTTCTAAAATCTGTTGACAGTAAAAGTTCAATTTCATTTTGGCCCAAACCCATATTCAAAGTAACCTGAGCTATCCTCCTTTCTTCTCCCAGTCTTTCACTCCAGTCACACGCGCGTTCTTCTCGTCATTTCCCCGAGCAAATCTTCCTCCTTCCACACGTATACCCCTGCTTCTTCATGATTTTCCCGAGCCCAACTCAAATAAACTTCGAGTCAAATATCAAGCTGCTCGAGTATAACCCACGCATCCCTTATCTTCCCCAATTTCACAATCATCTGGACACCACCATAGCCGTGCATGGTGCACGTGCACCATTCGTCGAAGCTCCTCCGATCTTCGATGAACCCTCCGGCCCATCATGCTTCGATGGAGCAACCCAACTCAATCGCCACGTCGTCAGTACACAGTCCCGATCGAAATCGAGAATCCCCTGTCGAACCTGGAACCACCCAATGCAAGAAAATTCCTCGCCGACGCCATCCTAGATCACCGGAGGTCGTGAAATTCCTACCACGTCATCGTCGATGACCCACGAACAATCTCCCCTTGGTCCGATCGCTTCCAGCCCCCTCTCGACGTCGAAATCGACCAATTTGCAACTCCGACCAAAATGGGTTGTTAACCCTACTTCAACCAATTCCGATCATCACAGTCAATAGAAAAATCAACCAATATTTTTCTCGTGATCCTCCATACCCCAGCCTCCTTCATCATCAAACGCGACATCTCATTTGTCGTCGATCAACGGCAAACCACAAAAATGCACTTTCCGTTCAATTTGAAATATCTCAGTGTATATAGACTTAAAAATCTCAAATTGGTTATCAAAATTCATAATATTCAAGTGTGAATCCAAACATATAACTGCAATTTAAAATCTTGATACTTGGATTTTTGATAAAAATTTGTTTATCACTGTAATTTTCAAATTTTAAATATTCATTCCATAAAAACATTTGAAACTATTCTTAAAATTTGTATTACTCTGTCATGATAATTTTTCATTTAGAGATCCGTGCTTAATTCTTTTTACAATTTTGAGATATGATGATTTTTTTTCGTTCTTTGTCAACATGTTATTGAAACAGAGATATGTTGTTTTCTTTTCTCTGTCTCCCTTTTTCATATACAAGCATGCTCAGATACACACATACATATATTCATACATGCAGAACAACATCCACTATTTTACCTTAAAGATCAATCACAAGATCAAGGCATAAGTATAGATTCAGGTCAAGTTTGCTCACCTTGATTTCTGGAAATGGACAGAGACAGTGAGGCCTGGTTGTTGAAGTTTGAGTTGCCTCAAGTTAAAACAGTTTGATTTCATCCTATTTGTTGATGATGATCTGCTTTAAGTTCGAAGCAGCCTTTGAATTCTTGCTAGAATCTTTTCTGGTTTGATTTGTTATAAGATTGAAGTTTTTGTTTGTTTAAGTTTTAGTTGATATTCACTTCAGATGCTACTCGAAACTGAGATGAAGTGAATATAACAAAGAAGTGTGCAGGGTTATTATTTATTTGTACAAATTCTTTTGCAGTGATATTTTATTCTTGGTGGCTGAAGAGAACATTTTGGGTGCTAGCATTAATTAACATGTACAAATTCATTTTTTTTTCTTTGGTTTGTTAAACAAGATCTCGGCTGGTAAGTATTATATTGTGTACTTAGGATCTTGCTTTTATTTGTTTTGTACTTTGTTTATTTGCATACTTTTTTACTTGCATTCATCTTTCTTTACCTGTTTTCCAGTTCACACTTACCTCATTTGTTTTGTTGACTTCGGCTGAGAAGATTTGTTGTGGAGGCTAAAGATATTATTCTATTTTTGTTTGTTGACTAACAATGCTTGTTTTAATTATTTTATTTTCACTAATATTATTTAACTTCAAATTACCATCATTTTTAATATTAAATTATTATTATCAATCATTTATTTATAATTTAAACTCAAGTCAAATATATCAATATATTTATTATTTTCAAATTCACTCATATTTGAATCGGGGAAACTCGCTCCAATCTTCTAATTAAATTAAATTTACAAATTTTTATCCAAAAATTTATTTAATTACTCAATTTAATTCAAAAATCCATTTAATTATTAATTTAAATTTCGGGGTCGTTACAAACTTCCCCCCTTAAAAGAATTTCGTCCTCGAAATTCGCAGGCACGAAACAAAGACAGAGATAGACAGATTCGATCTCCTATAATTCTTCAAACACAAGATATGAATTCCAAACTCAAGTCGGAATATCTCAGAATACATACCAATTCGTCCATCTTCGGACTTTAGTATTCACAAGAAATTACAATAGAATTTCAAATTTGGTTTTAAACAAAATCGTTTTATCGATTCAACTCAAATTCAGCCCTATATTCTATTAATCAGTTTAACTCAATTTAAAATTTCCAATTTCAAATTCATTAAGGTTTAAATCAAAAAGCTAATAAGAAACCGATGAAGATACGAAGTAAAAATCTTTTACAACGATTCGCAGAACCATCATCGCACTGAAACTTCTTCTTGTAGCTGATACGAAGAAATCAAAAGAATTTGGAAACGAATCAAAGAAGATTGATAAGAAGGTTGTTTCCACGGTTGCAGGGTATTGACCATTTATAGTCGTATTCCCTTGTCCCCTATCTCGTTCTCTTCTTGCACTCATACTCACTATCAGTGGATAGTAAGAGAATTTACTGAGACGTTTAAACGGATATCTTAAGGATGTACTCATTCTAGAGTTTACTTCACTCTATCTCTAATGAGCTACT
Organism: Allium fistulosum; assembly: GCA_030737815.1. NCBI lineage: Eukaryota > Viridiplantae > Streptophyta > Magnoliopsida > Asparagales > Amaryllidaceae > Allium > Allium fistulosum. The sequence goes on along the minus strand of CM060907.1, from coordinate 872,866,973 downwards.
TAACGTGTTATACTCCTGAGCTAAAGTTCAACCTTAGCTCTGATACCACTTGTCAAGACCCAAAAGTCGACCTTCGAAAATCGGCACCCGTACTTCACTTGTACTCAAAATGCCGTAGATTCAAATGCCGAATCTGGTTCTTGGGAGCTTATAACAACATTAAGTAAATAACTCAGCGGAAGAAAAAAAATAATACATTGATATACAATATCTGATACAATGATGATACAATGAATATCAATATACATCAGAGATATGATACAACAAATAGCAGCGGAAAAGAAAATGATAGATAACTAATATCAGCAGCGGAACAAATAACTCTAAGATAGTCTTCAAGAGAGAACTCCAGCAGTAGCTCGAACTCCCAATAACGATACACCAAGAATAAGCAAGTGCAGTCCGATCCAAAGACTGAACTAGCTCCAGATAAATCTACTAATCTGACTATCTGAAAAACCAAACTCTAGACTGCTCGTGTAGGAAAAATTTTGAGCATCCAGAGTTTAGGAAAGAAACAATAAACTCCGGATCAGTCATGGGACTGGTGTGAGCAACAAAAACAGTTTATCTTTAAAACAAACAACAAAAGAATTTTAAAGTAAATTCGCAATGCTTTTGGAAAATGAAACTACCATAAGACCTCCCACCACACACACAATGCAAACGCAGAATTGGAGGAGATTTCTTCTTATGATAGTCAAAGATGCTTACTACGCAAAAATCAAATCATTTTGATATTATTATTAGTGCATAGTGCAGAAAACATTTCGAAAGTAGAATATAAATCTTAGCCAACATACGACCAGTATCGTATGCCTACTATAGCTACCATCTAAACAGTGGTGACCACCGTACGTAAATGGCAGGTTCTACAACTAATACCGTACAAAGTTCGTATTGGAGTTTGGATTTCCAACAAATGGTCAGGCCAAGGAACTTCCCATTGCCACATGGAAACGCCTCTGGAATGACGTCCCGAGAACCTAACCGGATCTCTGCCAACACAAGGCCGGGTTACCTCTGCAAAAATAGGTAACTACTGACACGCGTATGCCATCCCCCGATCGTAACCGATCTTCCCGAGGATCCTCGATTTCCAACAACCACATCAGAATAATAATGCAGTAACCACATAGGTTAAGTATCTGGGCTCCATACCATGATACCACCTCTATCCAGAAAGAAATGACATACACTAAGGGGCGCTACTCCCTAGAACCTTGCTGCATCTTTCCTGTTTTGACCATTTCCGGGGTGTGAGGCTCGACGAAGTCTCGTCCACAAAGCTACGCTTTGTTCACAAAGCCATGCTTCGGGTCAAACAAATGATCAACCTATGATCACAAAGATATAAGATCAAACAAATGATCATATCGTAAATGATCAAACACTGATCATTTCACAGCAACACTCAGCATGCCACATTACCAAATTGGGATATATCGCTGATAAATTTCAACTACATAACCTCTGAGCTCGTACGTCTCAGAGAAGGGTGTTAAGCTAAGAGAATGAATTCTCCGCCACCAAACAGAAATGTATTTGAAAGAAATCGGCTTTATATCTCAAAGTGTAATGTCAAACATGTATCCATACAAGTCTGTTCCGAGTTCGAACAGAACCGAAGGCACTTCTTACGAAGCCCTTGCAATTCCGGGTATTCCCAATCCCGTCCGGACTTCCCATCACAAAGGGTGATAAAATCTCTATATCGGGGCCAGTCGATGCAGAGACATTCGACGAGTTGTCCTTTCGTTTTTGAAAATATCCGGTCTTCAACACCGGTCTTCAAATGCTATCCATATACGATGTATCATTATTCGGAATGGGTTATATGACACAAACGTCTTTTCCCGGCTAACCCGAATAACGAGCGAAATCTTTAAAACATATGGATATTGGGATTTCAATTAAATCACAGCTTAAAGCCCAAAACTTTTCATTCGAATGGTTAAACAAATTACCATTTTCAAATCTTTAAACAAAAAGATTTATTTCCCAAAGTTAACCCCATTCACAAAGATACATTCATAGATTTCAAAACAATTTCCAATTTAATTGGATTAACTCGTTAAATCTTTAAATTAAAGATTCAACTTATAGCTTTCAAAACAATTTCATTTCGAATGGTTTAAACAAATCACCATTTTTAAATCTGTTATAAATAAACATATTCAATTCATAGCTTTCAAAACATTTCATTCATAGCTTTTCAAAACATTTCAATTTCATTTTAAATTTGAAACATTTCAACACAAATTGGAAGTTCACTTCTTATATGAAAGCTGTTATTATTTGAAAACAAATAGTTTTTGTTTCAGAAAAATTCCATTTTATTTTGAACGAGTTTAAAGCCTTTGAATTTTATTCACATTCCAAATCAATACTTTTCAAATAGTTTAACCCTTATATAACGGGTATAACATCTTTAATCCCTAGTTTCAAATCATAGAATTCAATTCAAATATTGAATTTAAGTTTAAATCAAATTATTTTAACTTCAAAACTTTATCAAGTTATTAAAAATAAATTTCATCTTTGAAATTCCATTTCAAAAGCTTTTCACATTAAACCCAAATTTCTAATTTCAAAATCAATTGAAATTAAAATTTCAATTTCAAAAACATCAAATTTAAATTATTTGTGACTTAACCGATTTCCACGTGAAATCCATATTTGTGTGTGTATAAGTGTGGTCCAGGGGTTTTACACACAATAGTGCAACATCAATCATCACAGATATATTGATAAGCGGTAAAATCGATAACGCTTATCTTCATTCACATATTCATAGATAAAATAAATTTATCAGTCACAAAGATTCACAATTATAATTCGATGTGGGTTTCGGATAACCAACTGGAATTCGACTCCCTGTCGCATCGAAATTCAAATGCCATTTTACGGGTCAAGGTTTGCATATTCATATAACAATATATACATCATAGATAAGTAAATCACAGATCACAACATAAATCAGGATGTATCACAAAGCATCACAAAGCAGATAGGACAATCAATTCAAGGCATCTCATATAATATCATCATTCATAAGTGAAGTCAAGTATTCAATAGTTATTTATAAGCAGAATCAATTAATCGTTTAATCCTGATTAATTCAATTTATTTCCAAGTAAATAAATTACTTATGAATTAATTATCAAATTCCGATTAATTTATTACAAATCATTTGATATAAATGAATTTATCAATCATCTTAATTAATTAAATTATTCTTGATTTATCATATCAATTAAATCAACCTTTTAAATCAGTTACATAATTAATTAACTTTAAATAAATCAAAATATCTAACATTAATTTCAATTAGTGATTAATCCTTATTAATTCAATTTCTTAATCACTTTCATTTATTTATTAACCTTTAATAAATAAATTCTTCTCAAATTATTTACTTTAATTAATGATTTAAACCTTTAATTTAAATTAATTCATTCTTAAGTATAAATTAGTTAATTAAATCTTAATCAACATTTGAAAACCTTCTTTATAATTTGGAAATCAATTTGTTATGGTTATAAAAGTTTAATGTAAATTAACTTAAATTCTTAAATTAAATTATTTAAAGTATTAATTAGATTAGTAAGTATCCACTTAGTTTATTTAAAATAAACTTTTAAATTCAATATAGTTGACATTAATTATTTTTCTAAAATCTGTTGACAGTAAAAGTTCAATTTCATTTTGGCCCAAACCCATATTCAAAGTAACCTGAGTTATCCTCCTTTCTTCTCCCAGTCTTTCACTCCAGTCACACGCGCGTTCTTCTCGTCATTTCCCCGAGCAAATCTTCCTCCTTCCACACGTATACCCCTGCTTCTTCATGATTTTCCCGAGCCCAACTCAAATAAACTTCGAGTCAAATATCAAGCTGCTCGAGTACAACCCACGCATCCCTTATCTTCCCCAATTTCACAATCATCTGGACACCACCATAGCCGTGCACGGTGCACGTGCACCATTCGTCGAAGATCCTCCGATCTTCGATGAACCCTCCGGCCCATCATGCTTCGATGGAGCAACCCAACTCAATCGCCACGTCGTCAGTACACAGTCCCGATCGAAATCGAGAATCCCCTGTCGAACCTGGAACCACCCAATGCAAGAAAATTCCTCGCCGACGCCATCCTAGATCACCGGAGGTCGTGAAATTCCTACCACGTCATCGTCGATGACCCACAAACAATCTCCCCTTGGTCCGATCGCTTCCAGCCCCCTCTCGACGTCGAAATCGACCAATTTGCAACTCCGACCAAAATGGGTTGTTAACCCTACTTCAACCAATTCCGATCATCTCAGTCAATAGAAAAATCAACCAATATTTTTCTCGTGATCCTCCATACCCCAGCCTCCTTCATCATCAAACGCGACATATCATTTGTCGTCGATCAACGGCAAACCACAAAAATGCACTTTCCGTTCAATTTGAAATATCTCAGTGTATATAGACTTAAAAATCTCAAATTGGTTATCAAAATTCATAATATTCAAGTGTGAATCCAAACATATAACTGCAATTTAAAATCTTGATACTTGGATTTTTGATAAAAATTTGTTTATCACTGTAATTTTCAAATTTTAAATATTCATTCCATAAAAACATTTGAAACTATTCTTAAAATTTGTATTACTCTGTCATGATAATTTTTCATTTAGAGATCCGTGCTTAATTCTTTTTACAATTTTGAGATATGATGATTTTTTTTCGTTCTTTGTCAACATGTTATTGAAACAGAGATATGTTGTTTTCTTTTCTCTGTCTCCCTTTTTCATATACAAGCATGCTCAGATACACACATACATATATTTATACATGCAGAACAACATCCACTATTTTACCTTAAAGATCAATCACAAGATCAAGGCATAAGTATAGATTCAGGTCAAGTTTGCTCACCTTGATTTCTGGAAATGGACAGAGACAGTGAGGCCTGGTTGTTGAAGTTTGAGTTGCCTCAAGTTAAAACAGTTTGATTTCATCCTATTTGTTGATGATGATCTGCTTTAAGTTCGAAGCAGCCTTTGAATTCTTGCTAGAATCTTTTCTGGTTTGATTTGTTATAAGATTGAAGTTTTTGTTTGTTTAAGTTTTAGTTGATATTCACTTCAGATGCTACTCGAAACTGAGATGAAGTGAATATAACAAAGAAGTGTGCAGGGTTATTATTTATTTGTACAAATTCTTTTGCAGTGATATTTTCTTCTTGGTGGCTGAAGAGAACATTTTGGGTGGTAGCATTAATTAACATGTACAAATTCATTTTTTTTTCTTTGGTTTGTTAAACAAGATCTCGGCTGGTAAGTATTATATTGTGTACTTAGGATCTTGCTTTTATTTGTTTTGTACTTTGTTTATTTGCATACTTTTTTACTTGCATGCATCTTTCTTTACCTGTTTTCCAGTTCACACTTACCTCATTTGTTTTGTTGACTTCGGCTGAGAAGATTTGTTGTGGAGGCTAAAGATATTATTCTATTTTTGTTTGTTGACTAACAATGCTTGTTTTAATTATTTTATTTTCATTAATATTATTTAACTTCAAATTACCATCATTTTTAATATTAAATTATTATTATCAATCATTTATTTATAATTTAAACTCAAGTCAAATATATCAATATATTTATTATTTTCAAATTCACTCATATTTGAATCGGGGAAACTCGCTCCAATCTTCTAATTAAATTAAATTTACAAATTTTTATCCAAAAATTTATTTAATTACTCAATTTAATTCAAAAATCCATTTAATTATTAATTTAAATTTCGGGGTCGTTACAATTTTATTTAGAATAAAAAAAAGTTATATATCTTTGTTATATAAGGTAAACTCCCCTTGTTGAATCTATTGCCAGGAGAAAAAGGGTTTTGAAAGTATTTGAAGTATAAAAGTGAATTTATACAAGTATGAAGTGATTCAAAAATTTCCCAAGGTTATTATATATATATATATATGTATATATAAAGGATTTTGTGAAAATGGTTTTGAGGAAAAGTTTTGGGAACCTATGGATTTCTAAAAAGACTTTTGATTTTTGAGGAAAATCAAATTCGGAACTTAGAAAGCCTAGTTTGTGAATTCCTGATTTTGGGATAATCGATTTTGAGAAAGGAGATTTATATGAGATTCATACTTGGTGTATGATTTGGAAATACTATATATATATATATAGTATAAAGTGTTTTGAAAGTGGCTTTGGGGAAAAAGGCGCTCCCTTGAATGAACTTCTCAGGAGTGCCACAAGGTGGTACTGCCTTGAGCCCTAAGGGGGGGTTCTAAAGTTGATCTTGTGAGGAGTCCGGACAAACTAGTTCCTAAGGATTGTTGGGTAGCGAAATTCGAGGGCGCTGATGCCTATAGGGGCATTTGGGTTATGCTGTGACGATAGTGTAACTCGATGTCGCTGTGATCTACTGTGTGGACCATAGCGAAAATCGTGTGGAGGATGAGTGCTAAAAGTCTACACTTGATTTTGACGGGATGGCAATGTAGCATCGGTAGACTGCAATCTATGGTCAAGTGTAGAAGTTTCATTCTTTTGGCAGCGAAATTCGAGGGTGCTGATGCCTACGGTTATATGGATTTTTGCTGTGATAGCAACGTAAAGCCCGGGTATAACTGTGACCTGTAGCGGGTTCCATGGTGTAATCGAGGGGCGCGGAGGCCTACAGTTATCTATGGATTTTGCCGGGATGGCAACGTAACCATCGGGTTAACTGGGACCATGGATGGGGGTGATGATTTACAGAGCATTCTCACCAAAGATATTTCCTCTATTTTCAAAAACTGTTTTCTATATTTTCAATAAAATTATTTTTCAAGTATTTTCACTGGGTGTTGAAAACAGGTTTACCAAGTATTTATAGATTTTCAGTCCTACACCTGATCAACGTATGACCGAATTTCTGTAAGAACAAGGATGGACTTGTCGAAACATCGAGTTATAAAAGTATTTTTATAAAAACTATTTTAGTAATATTATATAGATTTTTAAAGTATTTTAAAAATGATCAAAGAAAATTTATCTGATTTTAAGCATTTTAATCATTCTGGCTCCGTTCCTTTTCGAGGACGAAAAGTTCAAAGGGGGGAGGAATGTGACGACCCGAGATTTTGGGAATAATTATTGTAATAAGCATCTAATCTGATTAATTAAAATACAACTTAGCATTTTAAAAAGAAATAAGACGTTTGGCCATTACCATTTATTTATATATATACGTGTGTATTTGTGAAGAAAACTATGATTTGAAAATTCAAAATAAAGTCTCTTAAAAAATATTTAAAATAAAATCTATCTAATTCACACTGAATATAAGTATATATATATATATACAAGGATATAAATTAAGTATTGATAACTTAAACTCAAAATATATGTGTATAAGGATAGAAAAATATATATATATATAAGTGGTTATTATGTGTATGCAACATAAGTAAAAACCTATAACAATAACTATAATTACTTTATAATATGCACATATGGTAAAAAGCAAAACCAGGCAAAGAATAGTATGTAAACAAGGAAGGAGACACTTGCATTCAATGCTATCAATTCAAGCACAAAAAAGTCATTTTGCAACCATTATACATCACTTCCTTTTCATATCTGGTCATAGAAAAAGAAATTAAAAAAATGTGTGTACCAGCAAATACATATCACCTGTAAAACCTTTCTCTATATATTGTCCCATTTTCGTTCAATCAAGGATACCATAGAATAAGTAAGCATTAACATCTTACAAGCTTAAATAACATCTCAACTAAATAAACAAGAAGATTAAAAAAAAGGGATCAAGCTAACAGCTTTTCAAAAACAGAAGTGTGTTCTCTGTTCAAACTTTTTACTTGTGAGTATTCCAACCTGGTTTCCTTTGTTTATTTTTGAAATGCCTGTGAGTAACATTTTCTTCTAAAAGCTTAAGTACAAAATCCGGTTGCATGTAATTTCTGAGATGAAGTATGAATTGTGTGTGAATATATATGAAATACCTGTGTATACACGAATGTATAGATGGATGCTTTGTTGTTGTATCTATTTGCTGCCCGTTCTTAGTTTTAGAAGCTAAAATTATGATCAAAATTCATTTCCTCTCGAGCTAATCATTATTAGGACTTAGGTTATAAACAAAAGTTGTTTGTCTCATATTAGATTATAGCTTAAAATTTTATTCAAGTTAAAATAAATTGAAAATGCCTCTGGGAACCAAAGGATAGTGAAAATGTAAGTCATTGCTAAAAATTCAAGCATCTAAATTTAATAATTCAGGTATATGATTTGAATCCCTAAACTAAATCATGATTTTTGGAGGTGAAATAACAATTTTTAGAAGAGGATCGAACGAGTAGTTCGTGTTGAACTGAAATTGTTGTTTTGGGTGGTTTCTGATGATCGAGATTATCTGGGAGGTCGCGATCATCAGTGGAGGAAGTGGGATGATCAGAGAGTTTGGGGAAAATATCAGGACGACGATCAAGGCAAGGTGGCGACGGTGGTTGATCGATGAAGTCAGTTGACCTGGTTTTGGCATGGTCGGGTTTTTGGGGTTGGCACGATCCCTTTGGTGGATCGAGTTTCACGATACTCTGGGGAATGGAAGCTTGGGGGTTGTCGAAGACGCGGCTGAAGCCGCTGGCACTCCGGTGGTCGGAGGAGCGAGAATGAGGTGTTTCCAGGTTTCGATTGTTGTTCCAATTTTGCGCCAGGTTGCTCGATTTTGTTTTCGAGTGGGAATCGAAGTGGTGATGGTCGGAATCGTGAGGGAGGTTGGTCGCCGACTTGTGAGGATCATCGCTGATGGTTGGAAGTGACGACATCGCTAGTACATGTGCACGGCGCACATTTTGATATCTGATGGAGTTTTGGGTTGAAGCAGGGGAGTGGACCCGAGTTTTCTCGAGTGAGTTTCAGTGACAGCTCGAAGATGTGGGATGTTTGCTCGAAGACTTTTAGGTGTGGCCCGGGTCAAACTGTTGGTTACAGTTTTTTTTAGCCTGTTATTGTTTTAAATTCGAAATGAATCTGGAATTTAAGGCAAGCTCTTAAATAAAGTTTTAAAACCCAGTTAAAGTATGGATTCAAATTAAATTTTGTATCCTAGTTTTAAAAATAAATAAATTTGGAAATTTAAATTGTTTAAACAAGTTAAATGTTAAGGTGTATTTTTTTCCAATGAAACGTTTAAAACTTTAATTTCATATATTCTTTATAAAAGTTTCTTTAACATTTGTCTTAAAAAGGTTTATAAAATTGATTTAAAATTTGGTTAAGTTTAAATTTGTTAATCATTCTAAACCTTAAATTTGAAATGAAATTTGATAATAGATTTTAAAATGAAATGTTCAGATGCATATGTTAATGAAATTAAGTCATTAATAAAAGAATGATTTATCTTAAAAATAATTTAGGTTTAATGATTAATGTTGATTAAGTTAATTAATTAATGGTTTAGTATTGATCAATTAGTAATTGTGGACTGTTAGTTAGTAAATTAAGGGTTAATTAGTTAAGTAATTAAGGAATAAAGGAATAATTAATTTGTAATTAAGAAATCATTAATTGGATAAGATTTGATTATTAATTAATGATTAATAATAATTAATTTAAGTTTAAGTTTAATTACTTAAGAGGAGTAATTAAAGAATTGTTAATAGTTAATGAAGATCATTTGTAACGACCCAGAATTTCGAACGAATTAAATTGAAAATATTTAATTAATTTTAAATATTTGAATGACGATTTAATTTGAATCCCCGATTGAAGTTTGAAATTGGTGGTTAAATTATAAAATTTAATCTAGTGAATGCTGAATAAAAAAATTTTGTATCTTCGACTTTAAGCCGAAGAAAAATATTTCGAAAGCTTTTAAAGTTTATATTGATAATACTGAAGATGATAGAAGCTTCAGAATTCAATTTCGAACTGTTTTGTTCAGTTTTGAAAATAATCACTCGAACCGATATTTATAAAATAGTCAATTTTCAAACAGTCTCGGAATTCGACGAAACCAGTTCCATTGGGTCCGGAATGTTGTATTATTATCGGATTTCAATTTTCGTAATTTTCTGAGTTGATATGTGAGCACACGGAAATAAAACGCGTTAAAATAAAATGAGAGTCGATTTAAATTTAAATTTAAAATCATGTCAACATCATCCCTTTCTCTTCCTTTTTCCACGCCTTTTGTTCAGCCGAGAATCACGAAATTTAATCGTGTACACCATGCCTCCTCTGATTTTTAAACATCCCTCTCCCACTCAGAAATCAACTCGAGAAAATTAAGTGGCCGAACTATTTCTCGTCCCTTTTCTATTCAAAGTCGAGCCTTCTTCCTCAATCTAAAATCACATATCCACCCACCCCTCATTCTCAGTTTGAAAATCATGAATCCCCTATCACCCAGTTCAATCGACAAAGAAATGGAAACGAAAGCAAGGGTTCGTTCGCAGGTTGTTTTCACGCGAGCGCGGGATGTAGTGGCATGGGCGAAGCTCGATGTCGAGGCGAGTGGATTCGCGATCGAATCACGTCATAGCTAGGTCGGCGAAGGGAATGGCGCGGCTCGAGATTGCTACGGAGGGTCGCGATTAAAGTCGTGTGGAAGGCGAGAGGAGGTGGAGTCACGTTCGAATAGACGAGTGAAGCACGATCGATTAGGGGCGACTCGGTCATTCTGGAATCGCGTGGAAGTGGAGCTGGGGGCACGCGAAGCAATGATGGCATGGTCGCGAGCACGGGGCCGATGGTGGTTCGAGGTAGCGATGGTCTCGTCACGATCGACTGGATGAGTTCAAATCTGAGCATCACGAGACTTGGGGCCGAACGATGGTCAGGGGTTGCGTTTGATTTTCAGTAAGGTAATAACTTTAATTTTATTTTAAATCTACATATGCTGTATAAGTTAACAGAACAAAGAAATTAACGTTTTAAGTATATTTGGAAAACGAGAAAATGAATATAGGAATTTATATAAATGTTTACTATAAAAATCTTCATGCAGTGACTAAAGAAATATAACATATGCAGGTTTATATATTTACAGAAAATATATATAACGTAGTATTATTTTAAGTTATGAAATATCTGTTTTAATTTAAAAGTAATAGATAGGTATATTAACAGGAAAAGTAGAAATTTTAAAAGTTAAGGTTTCTGGAAAATACATATATAGAATTAAAATGTTGAAGAGTTTATATTAAAAATAATGGTTTGGTAATGAATTTGTTTTCTTAACTTATTTACTTAGTTTAACCACTGAAAATAATTTATTAAGGGAAATTTAGTTCTAATTTAAAATTTGTTTAGATAAATTATTAAAAGAAAATTGGTTTAAAATAAAATCTTTGGATAACTAAAATTACCAAATGAAAATTAATTATTCGATTTTATTTTCGAATATTGATAAACTGTGAATATTTATACAAGGTATAAATCGAGATAATTGGGTCGAGATTGGAAATGGACTACAAATAAAGGCTAAGGTGAGATTATTTTCTCACTCAAAATTGATTGCAGTTATTTATTGACTGATTGATTGATATTGGATGTGATAGTAGATATGATAGGATATATCTATATATATAGCAGTATATACATATTGGCATATGTATATATTGGATTGATGATTTCCCGCCTCGTATAGCGGATGAGACCCTATTGCGCCGTTAGTAAGCGGATTTATAAAAAACCTATATACCGCGATAATTCCGTACTGGAGCGGAATTGGTATTGTGCTAACGTCTTTGGATGCAGGGAAACAGGTTGGAGGGATCCAACTGGACCCCTCACATTGATTGATTTTATTTCTACTGTAATGTGATAATCTGTGAATGATTATTGATGTATTGAATTGATGTCTGGAAATTGTTTTGAAAGCTAAAATTTAGCTGAATGGATGTTTAATATCATTGGATTCCAGAAATAAACGAAATTGAATTTTTGGTAATTCAAGCAGAAAATTTTAAGTGAATTGATTTTTTAGAAATTGAATAAAATTTGAAGAAAAGAATTTAAAGGTATAAAAGTTGATTTTTATAGTATTATCGAATTTATTCTAGAATAAAGTGAAAATGTTAAATAAATGGATTTCGTAAAATAGTGATTTTAAATTGAAGAATTTAATTTAAAATTTGGATTTTTAAAATAGATTGGAAGAAACGATTGAAATTTATTTCCTTAAAAAGAAATTTATTTAAAAGAAGATAAGTTGGAAATCCGATTAGAAATTTACTTGGTAAATTGAAACGATTTGGGAAGTAAATGTAAAATGACTTCAATTTAAAGAATCCATTTAAAAACAGGATATTGAAAAAATTTTGAAGGAAAATAAGAATTTATTTTAGTAGGGATAAATAAAATTAGAAATCAATCTGTAATTGATTTAATATTTGGAAATGAATTTTTGAGAAATCAGTATGGAAATTTTATTTCAAAAGTTGAAAATAAATTTAGAAATCAATATTGAAATCGATTTGGTATTGAAGTTTTTATAAATAGAATTAAAAATTATAAAAGTCGTTTATAAACCCAAAGTCACTTATTTTGATAAGTTAAATGTAGAAGTTGATAAAAGAAGGTTTATAAGTCAAAGTTGTTATTAATAAGAGAAATAGAATTTATAAACGTGTTTATAAATTCGAAATAGATTGAATGTGATAAATTAAAAATAGAAGGTTATTAAAGAAGTTATATTCACGATTTTGGGACAGTGAATATATTGTTAAGTAAAATGGATTTATTTTTGAAGAAGTGATATAAAAATGAAGTTAAACATTTTAAAGATGTTTTAAAATGTATTATGAATCGAAAGCATAGATTTCAACAGTTCTTGTTGAAATAGACGTTTTCGAGAAATTTAAGGAAATGGTGGACTATAACATTGTTGTTATAGTAAATGATTTCCGGAAGGAAATGTTTGATATAGTATTGGGATTTATACATCCATCTTAATTCTGAATCCCTATACTAGTGATTTTGAGTCGTCGTAACGATGTTTTACGTAACATTCGTTTTGACTCAAATAAAGGTGTTAAAAGAATATTTTCCTTAAAGAATGAAATTATACTTAATTTGATTTAAGTATATCGGATATTTTCCAAGTGTTGAAAATAAATGATTTGTGAAATACTTATTATTTAAATAAGTATGAAATTTCTTTTCCAAAATGAAATGAACGTTTTGAGAATTTATCTTTGTAAAGATAAATTGAAATTGAATATTGAAATCGATTTGAAAATCGTATATCTGTAGATATTTGAAAAATATAGATTCGCTATGGAATTTATAAAAGGGAGACTGTTTAAAAATAAATATCAATTGATTTTTGAAGTGTGGAAAATTTTATATCTAGAAAAGATATTTTGGGAGATGAAATAATTTGGAAAATTATTTGGAATCTGATGATGTTGCGCATCTTTATTGATAGTTAAATAACCGACTATCAATAATTACCTTTAGATAGGTATTTGTTGTGAATTGGATGAATTTGAATGCCACACTTATTTTTAAATAAACGCTCACTATTCGGGTTAGCCGGGAAAGGACCATGGGGTCGTATAACCCATTCCGAATATGTGATACGTCGTTATGAATCGCATTTGAAGACCGGTGTTGAAGACCGGATATTTTTGAAAACGGAAGGATTACCGTCGAGTTACTCTACATCGACTGATCTTCGATTTAGAGGTTTTATCACCCTTAGTGACGGGAAGTCCTGACGTGATTGAAAATTTATCCGGAAATGCAAGGGCTTCGTGAGAAGTGCCTTCGGTTCTGTTCGATCCCGGAACAGACTTATATGGATTGTGTGTCTGACGTTACACTTTGAGATATAAAGCTGATTTCTTTCAAATACATTTCTGTTGGTGGCGGAGAATTTATTCTCTTAGCTTAACACCCTTCTCTGAGACGTACGAGCTCAGAGGTTATGTAGTTGAAATTTATCAGCGATATATCCCAATTTGGTAACGTGGCATACTGAGTGTTGCTGTGAAATGATCAGTGTTTGATCATTTGCGATATGATCATTTGTTTGATCTTATATCTTTGTGATCATAGGTTGATCATTTTGGTTGACCCGAAGCAGGGCTTTTTGAGAAAGCGTAGCTTTGTGGACGAGACTTCATCGAGCCTCACACCCCGGAAATGGTCGAAACAGGACGAATGCAGCAAGGTTCTAGGGAGTAGCGCCCCTTAGTGTATGTCATTCCTTCTGGATAAATGTGGTATCATGGTATGGAGCCCAGATACTTAACCTCTGTGGTTACTGCATTATTTTTTTCTATGTGGTTTGTTGCGAATCGGGGATCCTCGGGAAGATCGGTGACGATCGGGGGATGGCATACGCGTGTCAGTAGTTACCTATTTTTGCAGAGGTAACCCGGCCTTGTGTTGGCAGAGATCCGGTTAGGTTCTCGGGTCGTCTATTCCAGGGACGTACCCATCGTGGATAGGAAGTTCCTTAGCCTGACCATTTGTTGGAAATCCAAAGAAACAATACGCGACTTGTACGGTATTAGTTGTAGAACATGCCATCTAATATGGTAGCTATAGCAAGCATACTATAATGGTACCTATGCTGGCTAAGATTTATATTCTACTTTCGAAATGTTTTCTACACTATGCACTAATAATAATAAAAAAAAAGAATTTGATTTTTGCGTAGTAAGCATCTTTGACTATCATAAGAAGAAATCTCCTCCAAGTCTGCGTTTGCATTGTGTGTGTGGCGGGAGGTCTTATGGTAGTTTCATTTTCCAAAAGCATTTCGAATTGACTTTAAAGTTATCCTGTTGTTTATTTTAAAGATAAAATAACTGTTTTACGATCTCACACCAGTCACCATGACTGACTCGGAGTTTATTGTTTCCCTTCTAAACTCTGGGTGCCCACAAATTTCCACACGGGCAGCCTAGAGTTATATTATCAGGATATTCTGGATATTCTGGAGCTTGGAGATAAGCTGGAGTTCGAGACGTAGTATTTGTATCTGATATTATTTTATTCCGCTGTGTATTCTGTATGAGGACGAGTTTATATAATTGTCCATTGTTGTATTGAGTCGTATATCGACTCTGATTGATGTATGTATAAAATAATATAGTTCTTTGATTTAAAGATTATTCATTTATCTATTATATATTGTTCCGCTGCGATATGTGAGATTCTGATATTGTCTCTGTTCTGTATCTGTTGTTGTTTTGTTGTTCTTCTTCTCTTTTTCTTCTATCTTCTCTTCCTCCTCTTCTTTTAAATATTAAAGTTTCGCGTTTTCGCCATCCGATTGTTCGGCAATTGCTACAGTGGACGTAGCAGGGTCGGGTTTTCGGAAGACGGATTTGCGGGTCTTTACAGTTGGTATCAGAGCATATGGTTAAGCGACAACCCTGCTCTGTTGGGTGTTACTCATTAGAGATAGAGTCAGCAGTACTCTAGAATGAGTTGAGTGTAATAATAGATATGAGTGCGTATTTGTTAGTTAATATAAAATTGTTTGTATTGTGATGATTGGTTTATTGAGTGGTATATGAACCTTCGTCGGCACAGTCTTGCAAAACTGTATCGAAGGGGTTTCTAAACACTCGAATAGAACAGTTCGGCACAGTATTGTTTTAAAATGAGGTAAATGAAATAATTTTACCCAAAACTATTTTTGTATAGAAAAGAAATGTTTTTTTATAAAGTACTATAGTATATGGTTGCATGGATGTTAGGAAAGTGATAATGTTGAAATGTTATCATTAAGTTTGAAATTGAATAAGAAATTGAAATCATAACTCCAAAGTTAAGAAATAAAATTCACATATAAATGAAATTTAAAGAATATAAATTATAAATGTGAATTGTAATTTAAAACGGAATTCCAGAGAAGTTTTTGGAAATGTTTTGAAAAGAATTTGAAAATTTTGGAAATTTGGAAAGTTTAAATCATTTTTGATTTGAAAATGAATTTCAAAGGGTTTGAAAAGTATTTTGGAGAGTTGAAAGCTCTAAACTCTTTTCGGTCGCTGGAAAATAACTTCGGTAATGACTGTAGCATTATCAATGTTCATTTTCGGGTTTCCAAAAGAGGAATTGCTGCCAAATTGTTTTAAATAGAAATTGTTTGGAAAATTTGGGTTTTGTTTTGAAAATTCAAAGGATAATTTGAATTGTTTTCAAATGGTTTTGAAAAAGTGGAAACGACTCTGGAACCCTATTTAAAAATACTTACGAAATATTAATAAGTTGATAGACTTATAAAATATTTGAAATTTGATAGAAATGAGAATTCAAATTGAAAATGAAAGAATTTGTGAATGAATAAATAAATTTGCAATTGTAAGTACAAGGAAATGAAATTGAATGTTAAAATTCATTTTGGATTTGTAAGTAAAATAGAACTGGAATTGGATTTGATTTGTGAAGTATTAAACTAAAATTAGTAAGTGAAACTAATTGAATATTGACCAAATTAATAAGATTTGGAACGAATTAAATTCAAATGAAATTGAAATGTAAGATTGAAAGAAATTTGATATATAACTTCAATAGTGAAGTAAAGAATATATAAGAAGTATATATTGAAAATGTCGTAACAGGATTGGCAAATTTGTTTGAATGTTGTAACTAGATATAATGGCTAGTAGGATATACAGGTATAAAGGGATTGGAAAATTTATTTCACAGATAATTTGAATTGCTCGAAAAAGGTACGTATTTGAGTTTTAATATGAGTTTTTGATGATTTCTCTCTAGCCGCTTGGCTTTTTCTTTTTCTTTTTGAAATCTGAGAGTCCGTAGGGACGTTTTGTAGTCGTGCCGTATTAGCCGCGCAAAGGAGACGCTGGCGAAATTTTTCGAAAATTCCGAGTGTTAGAAAATTTTTGAGAAAATTTGAAAGTTTAAAATTTGAATTTAAACTCGAATTTGAATTTTGAAGAAAACAATGTTGTTTGAAACCTATAATTGAAGTTGGAAAATTAGTTGAATGATAACGAATCTTTAGTAGAAGATTTGTTTTGAAAATTGATAAAACTATTTGAATTGCGGAAGATAGTAGACGAGTTAAGGACCTTTTTCCCTAACTTGTAATTTCGAGGACGAAATTCTTTTAAGGAGGGAAGTCTGTAACGACCCAGAATTTCGAACGAATTAAATTGAAAATATTTAATTAATTTTAAATATTTGAACGACGATTTAATTTGAATCCCCGATTGAAGTTTGAAATTGGTGGTTAAATTATAAAATTTAATCTAGTGAATGCTGAATAAAAAAATTTTGTATCTTCGACTTTAAGCCGAAGAAAAATATTTCGAAAGCTTTTAAAGTTTATATTGATAATACTGAAGATGATAGAAGCTTCAGAATTCAATTTCGAACTGTTTTGTTCAGTTTTGAAAATAATCACTCGAACCGATATTTATAAAATAGTCAATTTTCAAACAGTCTCGGAATTCGACGAAACCAGTTCCATTGGGTCCGGAATGTTGTATTATTACCGGATTTCAATTTTCGTAATTTTCTGAGTTGATATGTGAGCACACGGAAATAAAACGCGTTAAAATAAAATGAGAGTCGATTTAAATTTAAATTTAAAATCATGTCAACATCATCCCTTTCTCTTCCTTTTTCCACGCCTTTTGTTCAGCCGAGAATCACGAAATTTAATCGTGTACACCATGCCTCCTCTGATTTTTAAACATCCCTCTCCCACTCAGAAATCAACTCGAGAAAATTAAATGGCCGAACTATTTCTCGTCCCTTTTCTATTCAAAGTCGAGCCTTCTTCCTCAATCTAAAATCACATATCCACCCACCCCTCATTCTCAGTTCGAAAATCATGAATCCCCTATCACCCAGTTCAATCGACAAAGAAATGGAAACGAAAGCAAGGGTTCGTTCGCAGGTTGTTTTCACGCGAGCGCGGGATGTAGTGGCATGGGCGAAGCTCGATGTCGAGGCGAGTGGATTCGCGATCGAATCACGTCATAGCTAGGTCGGCGAAGGGCATGGCGCGGCTCGAGATTGTTACGGAGGGTCGCGATTAAAGTCGTGTGGAAGGCGAGAGGAGGTGGAGTCGCGTTCGAATAGACGAGTGAAGCACGATCGATTAGGGGCGACTCGGTCATTCTGGAATCGTGTGGAAGTGGAGCTGGGGGCACGCGAAGCAATGATGGCATGGTCGCGAGCACGGGGCCGATGGTGGTTCGAGGTAGCGATGGTCTCGTCACGATCGACTGGAGGAGTTCAAATCTGAGCATCACGAGACTTGGGACCGAACGATGGTCAGGGGTTGCGTTTGATTTTCAGTAAGGTAATAACTTTAATTTTATTTTAAATCTACATATGCTGTATAAGTTAACGGAACAAAGAAATTAACGTTTTAAGTATATTTGGAAAACGAGAAAATGAATATAGGAATTTATATAAATGTTTACTATAAAAATCTTCATGCAGTGACTAAAGAAATATAACATATGCAGGTTTATATATTTACAGAAAATATATATAACGTAGTATTATTTTAAGTTATGAAATATCTGTTTTAATTTAAAAGTAATAGATAGGTATATTAACAGGAAAAGTAGAAATTTTAAAAGTTAAGGTTTCTGGAAAATACATATATAGAATTAAAATGTTGAAGAGTTTATATTAAAAATAATGGTTTGGTAATGAATTTGTTTTCTTAACTTATTTACTTAGTTTAACCACTGAAAATAATTTATTAAGGGAAATTTAGTTCTAATTTAAAATTTGTTTAGATAAATTATTAAAAGAAAATTGGTTTAAAATAAAATCTTTGGATAACTAAAATTACCAAATGAAAATTAATTATTCGATTTTATTTTCGAATATTGATAAACTGTGAATATTTATACAAGGTATAAATCGAGATAATTGGGTCGAGATTGGAAATGGACTACAAATAAAGGCTAAGGTGAGATTATTTTCTCACTCAAAATTGATTGCAGTTATTTATTGACTGATTGATTGATATTGGATGTGATAGTAGATATGATAGGATATATCTATATATATAGCAGTATATACATATTGGCATATGTATATATTGGATTGATGATTTCCCGCCTCGTATAGCGGATGAGACCCTATTGCGCCGTTAGTAAGCGGATTTATAAAAAACCTATATACCGCGATAATTCCGTACTGGAGCGGAATTGGTATTGTGCTAACGTCTTTGGATGCAGGGAAACAGGTTGGAGGGATCCAACTGGACCCCTCACATTGATTGATTTTATTTCTACTGTAATGTGATAATCTGTGAATGATTATTGATGTATTGAATTGATGTCTGGAAATTGTTTTGAAAGCTAAAATTTAGCTGAATGGATGTTTAATATCATTGGATTCCAGAAATAAACGAAATTGAATTTTTGGTAATTCAAGCAGAAAATTTTAAGTGAATTGATTTTTTAGAAATTGAATAAAATTTGAAGAAAAGAATTTAAAGGTATAAAAGTTGATTTTTATAGTATTATCGAATTTATTCTAGAATAAAGTGAAAATGTTAAATAAATGGATTTCGTAAAATAGTGATTTTAAATTGAAGAATTTAATTTAAAATTTGGATTTTTAAAATAGATTGAAAGAAACGATTGAAATTTATTTCCTTAAAACGAAATTTATTTAAAAGAAGATAAGTTGGAAATCCGATTAGAAATTTACTTGGTAAATTGAAACGATTTGGGAAGTAAATGTAAAATGACTTCAATTTAAAGAATCCATTTAAAAACAGGATATTGAAAAAATTTTGAAGGAAAATAAGAATTTATTTTAGTAGGGATAAATAAAATTAGAAATCAATCTGTAATTGATTTAATATTTGGAAATGAATTTTTGAGAAATCAGTATGGAAATTTTATTTCAAAAGTTGAAAATAAATTTAGAAATCAATATTGAAATCGATTTGGTATTGAAGTTTTTATAAATAGAATTAAAAATTATAAAAGTCGTTTATAAACCCAAAGTCACTTATTTTGATAAGTTAAATGTAGAAGTTGATAAAAGAAGGTTTATAAGTCAAAGTTGTTATTAATAAGAGAAATAGAATTTATAAACGTGTTTATAAATTCGAAATAGATTGAATGTGATAAATTAAAAATAGAAGGTTATTAAAGAAGTTATATTCACGATTTTGGGACAGTGAATATATTGTTAAGTAAAATGGATTTATTTTTGAAGAAGTGATATAAAAATGAAGTTAAACATTTTAAAGATGTTTTAAAATGTATTATGAATCGAAAGCATAGATTTCAACAGTTCTTGTTGAAATAGACGTTTTCGAGAAATTTAAGGAAATGGTGGACTATAACATTGTTGTTATAGTAAATGATTTCCGGAAGGAAATGTTTGATATAGTATTGGGATTTATACATCCATCTTAATTCTGAATCCCTATACTAGTGATTTTGAGTCGTCGTAACGATGTTTTACGTAACATTCGTTTTGACTCAAATAAAGGTGTTAAAAGAATATTTTCCTTAAAGAATGAAATTATACTTAATTTGATTTAAGTATATCGGATATTTTCCAAGTGTTGAAAATAAATGATTTGTGAAATACTTATTATTTAAATAAGTATGAAATTTCTTTTCCAAAATGAAATGAACGTTTTGAGAATTTATCTTTGTAAAGATAAATTGAAATTGAATATTGAAATCGATTTGAAAATCGTATATCTGTAGATATTTGAAAAATATAGATTCGCTATGGAATTTATAAAAGGGAGACTGTTTAAAAATAAATATCAATTGATTTTTGAAGTGTGGAAAATTTTATATCTAGAAAAGATATTTTGGGAGATGAAATAATTTGGAAAATTATTTGGAATCTGATGATGTTGCGCATCGTTATGGATAGTTAAATAACCGACTATCAATAATTACCTTTAGATAGGTATTTGTTGTGAATTGGATGAATTTGAATGCCACACTTATTTTTAAATAAACGCTCACTATTCGGGTTAGCCGGGAAAGGACCATGGGGTCGTATAACCCATTCCGAATATGTGATACGTCGTTATGAATCGCATTTGAAGACCGGTGTTGAAGACCGGATATTTTTGAAAACGGAAGGATTACCGTCGAGTTACTCTACATCGACTGATCTTCGATTTAGAGGTTTTATCACCCTTAGTGACGGGAAGTCCTGACGTGATTGAAAATTTATCCGGAAATGCAAGGGCTTCGTGAGAAGTGCCTTCGGTTCTGTTCGATCCCGGAACAGACTTATATGGATTGTGTGTCTGACGTTACACTTTGAGATATAAAGCTGATTTCTTTCAAATACATTTCTGTTGGTGGCGGAGAATTTATTCTCTTAGCTTAACACCCTTCTCTGAGACGTACGAGCTCAGAGGTTATGTAGTTGAAATTTATCAGCGATATATCCCAATTTGGTAACGTGGCATACTGAGTGTTGCTGTGAAATGATCAGTGTTTGATCATTTGCGATATGATCATTTGTTTGATCTTATATCTTTGTGATCATAGGTTGATCATTTTGGTTGACCCGAAGCAGGGCTTTTTGAGAAAGCGTAGCTTTGTGGACGAGACTTCATCGAGCCTCACACCCCGGAAATGGTCGAAACAGGACGAATGCAGCAAGGTTCTAGGGAGTAGCGCCCCTTAGTGTATGTCATTCCTTCTGGATAAAGGTGGTATCATGGTATGGAGCCCAGATACTTAACCTCTGTGGTTACTGCATTATTTTTTTCTATGTGGTTTGTTGCGAATCGGGGATCCTCGGGAAGATCGGTGACGATCGGGGGATGGCATACGCGTGTCAGTAGTTACCTATTTTTGCAGAGGTAACCCGGCCTTGTGTTGGCAGAGATCCGGTTAGGTTCTCGGGTCGTCTATTCCAGGGACGTACCCATCGTGGATAGGAAGTTCCTTAGCCTGACCATTTGTTGGAAATCCAAAGAAACAATACGCGACTTGTACGGTATTAGTTGTAGAACCTGCCATCTAATATGGTAGCTATAGCAAGCATACTATAATGGTACCTATGCTGGCTAAGATTTATATTCTACTTTCGAAATGTTTTCTACACTATGCACTAATAATAATATAAAAAAAGAATTTGATTTTTGCGTAGTAAGCATCTTTGACTATCATAAGAAGAAATCTCCTCCAAGTCTGCGTTTGCATTGTGTGTGTGGCGGGAGGTCTTATGGTAGTTTCATTTTCCAAAAGCATTTCGAATTGACTTTAAAGTTATCCTGTTGTTTATTTTAAAGATAAAATAACTGTTTTACGATCTCACACCAGTCACCATGACTGACTCGGAGTTTATTGTTTCCCTTCTAAACTCTGGGTGCCCACAAATTTCCACACGGGCAGCCTAGAGTTATATTATCAGGATATTCTGGATATTCTGGAGCTTGGAGATAAGCTGGAGTTCGAGACGTAGTATTTGTATCTGATATTATTTTATTCCGCTGTGTATTCTGTATGAGGACGAGTTTATATAATTGTCCATTGTTGTATTGAGTCGTATATCGACTCTGATTGATGTATGTATAAAATAATATAGTTCTTTGATTTAAAGATTATTCATTTATCTATTATATATTGTTCCGCTGCGATATGTGAGATTCTGATATTGTCTCTGTTCTGTATCTGTTGTTGTTTTGTTGTTCTTCTTCTCTTTTTCTTCTATCTTCTCTTCCTCCTCTTCTTTTAAATATTAAAGTTTCGCGTTTTCGCCATCCGATTGTTCGGCAATTGCTACAGTGGACGTAGCAGGGTCGGGTTTTCGGAAGACGGATTTGCGGGTCTTTACATCATTAACTCGGGATTATTAAATAATTAATTAATGTGGTTAATTTTAATAATTAATTAGATTAATTAATTAAAGATAATCATTTGTGGAAATTTTTTAAGTATAATTACTTAATGTATAATTAATTAGTGAAGTAATTAGTGATGATAATTACAGGTGTAATTAATTGTAGATTGAAAATAGTTTTAGGTTGGAATGGTTAAGAATAATTGATCTACGTGGTCAATTAAAGTTAGATTAATTAATGTAATTAAAATTAATCAAGGAGGATTAATTAAGATAAATGATTATTGGATGATAAATTAATTGATTTGTAAATAATTAATAAGCAGGATTTAAAGGTAATTAAAGTAATTAATTTAATTAAATTGAGGTTAGTTAAATTAATTAAAGATGGTATGGTTGATTAATCCTACTTATGGATGATTGAATGATATTGTGTGCCTTATATTAGATGATATCTATGAAGTGACGTGTGATGCTATATGATAAAATATGATGGGAACAACAGTGACATCCTGTATTTAAAGTTGAATTGTTTATTTATTTTAATAACTTGGTTAAGATGACATGGGATTCGAAGGGACCGGAGTCGGGTATTTGAAAATACCCGAAACCATTTCGATTAGAAATTTGCAATAATTCTGTATATGGGAAATCAATAGACTGAAATGGAATATTATGGACCTTTGAACCCAGTTAGAATACTTGGAATTTGAGTTGTAAAATAAGCATTGAGTATAACAAGTAATAAACTCGTAGTAAAGTACAAGTTACCTGGGTTTCCTTTTATGGTTTGAATTTAGAATTTCTAATTTTAAGGGTTTACTCACGCTGGTTTCCAGCCTGACCCGGGTGTTACTTGATGTAATACTCGGGTCAGACCGAGTATTGCAGATTTTCAGGTAAGGACGTTTTGGAGCTCAGGAGACGAGCTGGGTGGCAGGAATGTATGGAGTGTTTCCGCTGTGACATATTTCTGTTTATCTGAGATATGTTGATTTGTATATGTCCAGTGATTGTGTATGTGTGAACTCTGATGTATTAAAATATAATTGACAGATGCAGTATTCTTTGTAAACTGGTATTATTTGATATTATATTTTGATATGCTGCGAATGTGAGAATCTGTGTTGTGTTTCTGTTTCTTCTTCTGTCTCTTTTTCTTATTAACCCTAAAAGTCTGGGATTTCCGGCACTCGATTGTTCGGCACTCTATACAGTGGACGTATTAGTGTCGATTTTCGGGGTCAAAAAATTTCGGGCCGTTACAGGGGAGTACAACTTATTTCCTTAAATTCTTTTAAAAACACTTCTTTTAAATAGCATTTCAAATATTGATATCCGAAAATACTTCCAAATACTACTAATATTATATTTCAAAACCTTTTGAAAGTCAAATTCAAAACCTCGGAACTTAAGTTCTCAAATTCCAATTTATATTTACTTTACTTATAAGTCTTATGTTACAATCAATATTTATAAAATTTCTCTACTTAACAAACAACATATCACATCCAACCATATCATTTATAAAATTTATTCTTTTATATACAAAATATAATACTAGGTAAAATTATTTCATTTACCTATATTTCAAAACCAATATTGTGTCGGTCTGCCCTATTAAGTGTTTAGAAATCCCTATCGATGCCATAGCGTCCTATGTACCGACTAGAATTTATAAATACTAAACAGAACAAATTAACACAATATAAAAACATTTTTATAACACTAATAAGTACGCTCTCTCATATATATACTCAGACTCGTTCTAGGGTATTACTACCCTATCTCCAACGAGTCAAACCCCACAAAGCTAAGGTTATCGCTAAACCAAGGCTCTGATACCAAATGTAACGACCCACCTTTTTGTAT
Organism: Allium fistulosum; assembly: GCA_030737815.1. Classification (NCBI taxonomy): domain Eukaryota; kingdom Viridiplantae; phylum Streptophyta; class Magnoliopsida; order Asparagales; family Amaryllidaceae; genus Allium; species Allium fistulosum. Next base: position 872,842,280 of record CM060907.1, on the reverse strand, counting down.
GGTTTAAATCGACAATAAACCACACATGTCGGACCCAAACCATTCAAAAGGGAGGATGTTATGGGGTAAATAAGAAAATGAAGAGAAGAGAAAGAAAAACAAAACACATAATCTCATAGTGGAATGTCAAAATATAATAATCAAATAAACAGTTCATGAAGCTGTTTTACAAATAATATTTGATTAAACTTTTACAATACAGATCAGAGTTATACATACAGCAGGAATAAATGAATAATGCAGTGGAACAACATGAAATAACATAGTATACAAATCTCCGTCTTCATCCTCTAGAAAAAAGTCTTCAATACACTGAAAAGCTCAGACTGACCCGAGCGAATTGAAAAGACAAAACACTCGAGTCAGAAATAAAAGATCTTATGTAAGTTAAATCAACAGTAAATAAATATGAGTATAACGGCTTTAGAGATGTTTACCGGGTTTGACATCTCCTATCCAATGTCAACGTGAGTGCAATAACTTAAGAGATGTTCGGGATTTCCATCTCCTAAGGATCCGTTAAACTATCTACATACATAGTACAATACGCTATTATAATAGTGTCTATAGTAAAGTAAAGTATTAAAATAGCACTAAGGCGTTACCCATATCACCCTTAACACATTTTATATAAATGTCATAGTATATAAAGTACTGTAAACTCCACCATAAATTGGTGGGCTATCGGGGAGCACTCCATAGGTATGACACAAACAAAACTCGTAATGGGCGCGATAAGGAAAGTGACAGGGCACGCGAGGCAATGTCAGGCTAGGATTCTACCGTTTGCAGAACTGGGCTGGTGGTAACGCATAGCGGCTACTACCGCCCACCTCGGAACACAATCCCATAATCAAATCGAGGGATGGCCACCAAATCAATCACAAAGCAACAAACATGGTATCAAAGAAGCATGTCCGATTGGAGGTGCAACCTCACTTGGCCCAGGTATAGCTCTTGTTTTGGTCACATCAAACAGACTTGAGGGAGTCAGGGCTACGTTGATACCTCATACAGAATCATTCGCCAAGTCATCCTACTTCATTTTGGAATCTCCACCACGTACACAGTTGTTAAAGTGGTTTTCGGTATTGGCAGAGAGTATGACAATATCTGATCCCGATCTCTTTAACAACCAAACGCTTATTTCACACCGGAAGGTTCTTTTACTTTTCCAAAACCAATTCATAATTTATATCAAAATATCATATTTAATTCAAACCTTATCACTTTCGAAATCATATTCCCTAAATAGGTTAAATCCTTATTTCAGAATCATCATATTACTCAAAATATGTCAATTCACTAGAAATATCATTTCAAATCCCAACTTAAGTTATAACATCATTTAACCATATTCGCTTTCAAATCCAGGACTTAAATATAAACACTTCAACATTACACAGTCTGAAATATAGAAAATAGTTTAGATAGACATAAATAGCTTAAATAGTTTAAAATAATTAAAATACTTTAAAATAGTTTAAATGGTTTTAAATAGTTTAAAATAGATTAAAATAGTTTTGAATATTTAAAATAGTTTAAATATTTTAAAATAGTTTAAATAGTTTAAAATAGTTAAAAATACATTAAATTAGTTCAAATATAGATTAAAATAGTTAAATAGTTTAAAACGGATTAAGATAGTTTAAAAGAGATTAAAATACTTAAATAGTTTAAAATAGGTTAAATAATTAAAAATAGATTTAATACAGTTTTAATAGTTTAATATAAAATAGTTTTATTATCGGAAATGGTTTATATAGTGAATAGTTTGTTAATCCAAATAAATTTGAATTTAAATTAATATATTCTTAAACAGTTTACATTAAAATAATTAATTTAAAATTAATATCAAACTAAACTATTTCTTCCATTTCAACACATCTGGATCATGTCCAGCTTTCAAATCAACAAAATCAATTTTGTTTTTCAATTCAAATTCTCATTTAAAACCATTTAATCAATATCGATTTCAAATCCATATTCGAACTATAAATTGGAATTACTTCAAATTTAGTAGATTTCAAAGTTTAAATATTCAAATATTTCAATATACCAATTGTAATAAATTTCATTTATATTTCAAATCCAACTTTAAAATTCCAATTTAATTTCTTTAAACAATTCATTTAAACCAATTCCAACTTCAACATTTAAAGCTTAGATTTTCGAAAATAATTCAGTTTATATAAATCAAATTTTTTTTGTTTCAAAATATCATTTAACTGGATTCAAAATTTAAGGTTTTAAAATCATTTAATTTAACCAATCCGGTGTCCCTATATAATTTTCTACCCTATGGTCAAGTGATACGGATATATATCATTTCAACCCGCAATAAATTTAAAATTTACGGGAATATATCATTTCAACCCGCAATCCCGAATTTAACTTCAAATCCATGAAATCGCTCGAGTCTATCATTTCAACCCATATCGATTTCTCCCTAATCTATCAGATCATTCGGGTATGTATCATTTCAACCCATAGGAATTTTCTAACTATAAACTAAAAGAACTTGCAGTGTGATATCAACATATATAAAATAACAACATCTAATCATCTAATATCAACAATTAAACATCCATCACAATCATCATTCAAATCCACAAATAAATAACATCAATTAACTTATTATCATTCATAGGTATTTAATTGACAATTAAAATTCAATATTAAATTAAATGGCGATTAATTCAATAAAAGTCAGATTTAGCTGGAATGACAATTTAAATATACCAAACAGCACCCATTCAATTTCTAATCACATCATAAATTTAATTTAACTAACATAAGATAACTTAATAGTCGTGAGTTGTTTAAAACACTAATCTTTGATTTTTCGTCGATTTAAAATCCAAATAAAGGCCCAAATTAGAACAGTCTCAGAATTCATCCAAACTAGTTCCATAATGTCCGGAATTTTGATATGATCGCAACGAAGAAAACCACGTATGAATTCGAGCTTGTATGCAAATGATATGATAATTAGAACGATTTGAAATTCAAATTATAAAACAAATAAAATAATAATATATATGCCACGTCAACTTCTTCGTTCGCGAAACCCTAACGTTGCCTCAACAACCACGTACACGAGACACAACTAGTCGCCACCTATTCCCCTTGTCATCGCGTCGCCCTTGCTCGACCATCTCAGATCTGAAGCCACCACCAGACTGTGCACCTCCAGCCGCCTACACCCCAGCCACGTGCGATCCTTCGGTGGTCAAATTCTTACTCCACCGCCGATGTCTTCATCCTTGAATTCTGGTGAAACCAAGCATCCTTAGCACAAACGAACACCAGGTCTACAACCTGCTCGACTCCCTCTTCCAAACCCCGCTTCCCGATTGTCAAACGGTCGACGATCCACCATTGGATCGAAAACGCTAGAAATGGACGGCTGAGGTTCTTCGTCAATTTCTGGTCGAATGATGCATCCAAATGAAAAACGAAACATCCAAATTTCTAGTCAAATTCTTGCTCCACCGCCGATGGCTTCATCCTCGAATCCTGACAAAACCAAACATCTTTAGCACAAACGGACACCAGGTCTACAACCTGCTCGACTCCCTCTTCAAAATGCCGCTTCCCGATCGTCAAACGGTCGACGATCCACCGTTGGATCGAAAACACTAGAAATGGACGGCTGAGGTTCTTCGTCAATTTCTAGTCGAACAATGCATCCAAATGAAAAATGAATTACTGCAGTAGGTTGCGCTCGTCGAGAGCATTCCAACGATATTAATTCGATATAGTTTGAGGAGTTTAAATTTTTGAAATTGAATTAGGGTTTTGGAATTGAAAATAGGTTTCTGCCATTGGAGAGAGGGGATAGAAATAAACAGACAGATTTGTGCATACAAAAATGAGAGATAGAAAGGTTGCTAGGGTTAGAAAATCTATTTATATAGACAAGGCCCGATAAGAAAGAATGAAAATATCGAATTGGTTCGAAACGACAATAACGACCCGAAAAGCTCGTTCCGCTTCCGAAACGAAATTAGGTCATCTCATATATCAAAATAGATGTTTTCGATAATTTTAAATCTAATGGAACATGTTTCAAGTCCTAATTCCATTGTATGAAGAAGTTGGCTTTTAAAATCAGCTTATTTTAAATTGATTTCTACGCGTTTCGAGCCCGCATGATCAAACGACAAGTCTGATCGCTACGAAACTTGAACTCCTACAAAAATTCACTGTTACGGATCCGATGAAACCGGTTTCGTCAAAATCCGAGACAGTGGCCAAAATTGTCATTTTCACGTTAATTAAATAAATTATTATTAGACTAATTTAATCGCTTTTCACATTAAAATCTTTATAACTAACAAATTTTATCATTTTTGATTACCTAGAAATTAATAATATTTTAAAATAAATTTCCATGTCAATCAAATGTTAAATATTACACAAATTACAGTGTTCACTTTCAACTATAATAAAATCCAATTAGTTATATTCTAATTTCAAATAAATTCTTTATTTTAATTTATATCTGATTATTTACTCAACTATCATCTTACGGATATAATTAACATTGGTTTACCATTTATTACATCAATAATCTACAGTTATCATCTTAATTCATATTAACTGCAATGTTTAATTAGATTAATTTCAATTGATTTATAATTTATAATCAACGAATTAGATAATTAAATGATACTTAAACATTTGTAACAACTTACAATTTCAAACACATTTCTATGTTTATTATTTACAAACCAAGCTAATAAATTCACATCCTGATTAGTCATTCTATATTAACCAATTTCAATTAATTACATATAATTTTGCCGTTTAATACAACATTTGGTTTATTTCCTTATTTACGCTTTATAACCAAATTTAAGTTTTACACTTATATCAATTAATTGAAATTACATTACAATAGTTATCAATTACCTTTGATTAACATTATTAAATTTCATTCTAATTATATTTTCTTATTAATAAATCATAAATTTTATTTTCTTCCAATATTAAATTTCAACATCTTATTAAATTCAAAATTTTAATCATCGGAAAAATACGGGTCGTTACAATATTAGGGTTTGCAAATCAACGGTGGATCGTCGACCAATCGACGATCGGGAAGTTGCTGCTGGTAGAGGAGACGAAGTAGAGTTCATCCATGCGGTTGGTTCATCTCAGAAGCAAAGGAATTTGCTAGAAATTGGCCGTGAATGTCGCGGTGGCCGTGGCTATCTCAGGCGATGTGGAGGTCGCTCGTTGGTGGGCGGAGGTGCGGCTCGTCTTGTGCTTTGCGCTGGCGTGGTCCAATCAAAGTGGCAATGCCTGTGGGAGGCGGCGGTAGTGTAGTAGGCGGCGGTTGTTAGGGTTAGTGTTGTAGCTGTTCAATCGCGTACGTGCAAGTGAGGAAAGTTAAGTTATTTACCAAATTGCCTGTAAAGACCCGCAAATCCGTCTTCCGAAAACCCGACACTGCTACGTCCACTGTAGCAACTGTCGAACGATCGGGTGGCGGAAACGCGAACTTTAATGTTTAAAAGAAGAGATAGAAGAAAAAGAGAAGAAAAAGAAAAGAAAGAAGAATAACAGAACAACAACAGAGAACAGAAACAGAACAATATCAGAATCTTACACATCGCAGCGGAACAATATACAATAAATAAACACTAGTCTTTTAAAACAAAGAGCTATATCAGTTTATACATACATCAATCATCAGAGTCATATACAACAATGGACAGTTATATAAACTTGTCCTCATATAGAATACACAGCGGAATAAATACTATCAGATACAAATACTACGTCTCGTCCTCCAGCTTATCTCCAAAGCTCCAGAATATCCAGAATATCCTGATAACATAACTCTAGGCTGCCCGTGTGGAAAATTTGTGGGCACCCAGAGTTTAGAAGGGAACAATAAACTCCGTGTCAGTCATGGTGACTGGTGTGAGATCGTAAAACAGTTATTCTTTAAAATAAACAATAGGATAATTTTAAAGTAAATTTCGCAATGCTTTTGGAAAATGAAACTACCATAAGACCTCCCGCCACACACACAATGCAAACGCAGACTTGGAGGAGATTTCTTCTTATGATAGTCAAAGATGCTTACTACGCAAAAATCAAATTCTTTTTGATATTATTATTAGTGCATAGTGTAGAAATCATTTCGAAAGTATAATATTAATCTTAGCCAACATAGGCATTCCGCACTTATGCCTACTATAGCTACCATCCAAACAGTGGTGACCACCATAAGTGAATGATAGGTTCTACAACTAAAACCGTACAAGATCGTATTGTTTCTTTGGATTTCCAACAAATGGTCAGGCTAAGGAACTTCCTATCCACGATGGGTACGTCCCTGGAATAGACGACCCGAGAACCTAACGTTACGGTTAGATCTCTGCCAACACAAGGTCGGGTTACCTCTGCAAAAATAGGTAACTACTGACACGCGTATGCCATCCCCCGATCGTCACCGATCTTCCCGAGGATCCCCGATTCGCAACAAACCACATAGAAAAAATAATGCAGTAACCACAGAGGTTAAGTATCTGGGCTCCATACCATGATACCACCTTTATCCAGAAGGAATGACATACACTAAGGGGCGCTACTCCCTAGAACCTTGCTGCATTCGTCCTGTTTCGACCATTTCCGGGGTGTGAGGCTCGATGAAGTCTCGTCCACAAAGCTACGCTTTCTACAAAAAGCCCTGCTTCGGGTCAAACAAAATGATCAACCTATGATCACAAAGATATAAGATCAAACAAATGATCATATCACAAATGATCAAACACTGATCATTTCACAGCAACACTCAGTATGTCACGTTACCAAATTGGGATATATCGCTGATAAATTTCAACTACATAACCTCTGAGCTCGTACGTCTCAGAGAAGGGTGTTAAGCTAAGAGAATAAATTCTCCGCCACCAACAGAAATGTATTTGAAAGAAATCAACTCAATATCTCAAATTGTAACGTCAGACACACAATCCATACAAGTCTGTTCCGGGATCGAACAGAACCGAAGGCACTTCTCACGAAGCCCTTGCATATCCGGATAATTTTCAATCACGTCAGGACTTCCCGTCACTAAGGGTGATAAAACCTCTAAATCGAAGATCAGTCGATGTAGAGTAACTCGACGGTAATCCTTCCGTTTTCAAAAATATCCGGTCTTCAACACCGGTCTTCAAATTCGATTTAAAACGACGTATCACATATTCGGAATGGGTTATACGACCCCATGGTCCTTTCCCGGTTAACCCGAATAGTGAGCGATTATTCAAAAATAAGTGTGGCATTCAAATTCATCCAATTCACAACAAATACCTACTCAAGGTAATTATTGATAGTCGGTTATTTAACTATCAATAAAGATGCGCAACATCATCAGATTCCAAATAATTTTCCAAATTATTTCATCTTCAAAAATATCTTCACTAGATATAAAAATTTCCACACTTCAAAAATAAACCAACGTTTATTTTCTTTAAAATGAATTTCCATTTCTTTTATAAATTCCAAAGTGAATTTATATTTCAAAAATATCTACTGATATACGATTTTCAAATCGTTTTCAATATTCAATTTCAATTTATCTTTTCAAAGATAATTTCTCAAAACAGTTCATTTCATATTGGAAAAGTATTTCCATACTTATTAAATAATAAGTAATTCACAAATCTATTTATTTTCAACATTTGAAAATATTCAATATACTTAAATCAAATTAAGTATATATTTCATTCTTTTAAGGAAAATATTCTTTTAACACCTTTATTTGAGTCAAAACGAATGTTACGTAAAACATCGTTACGACGACTCAAAAATCACTAGTATAGGGATTCGGATTTTAAGATAGGTATATAAATCCCAATACTACATCAAACCATTTCCTTTCGGAAATCATTTACTATAACAACAGTGTTATAGTCCACCATTTCCTTAAATTTCTCGAAAACGTCTATTTCAACAATAAATGTTGAAATCTATGCTTTCGATTCATAACACATTTTAAAACACCTTTAAAATGTTTAACTTCATTTTTAAAATATTACTTCTTCAAAAATGAATCCATTTTACTTAACAATATATTCACTGTCCAAAATCGTGAATATAATTTACTTAACCCCATTTCAATCATTTCTACACATGTTCATTTCAATAAAAATTCGCTATCCAAAATTGCGAATATATTTTCTTTGATAATCTCCTATATTTAATTTATCAAATTCAATTGATCTCGAGTTTATAAAACAACGTTTTATAAATTCTCTTCCTATCTTTATTTTATAACCACTTTGATTTATAAATCTTCTTTATAAATCAATTCGATAGATATTCCATTTAAAGGCAAAATCCAATTTCCAAGTAACCTTCTTATAATCTTTTATTCTACAATTCCATTCATTTATAACTTCATACTTTATAAATCTATAAAACTTCAATTTTTATAAATCCATAAACTTCAAATCTTCACAATTTATAATCCTATAAATTTCCTATCTTTACAACTTATAATTTTATAAGTTTCACATCTTTACAAATTTAACACTTATAAAACTCGTTTAAAATTCCAATAATTTTAATTGATAAATATCAATTTTTGTACATCTTTTATACCCATCGTTTCTTAATAATTCGAAAATCCACATTTAAGCTATTTTATAAATTACTTAACTGTTTATTTCAAAAAAAATCATCTCTGGGTTATATTTCACCCAAAATCTTAACTTTTATAACTTTAATAATTTTAACGTTTGTAAATTTATTCGAAAATTTAATAACGTATACTTACAAAAAATCACTTTTAAAAATCTCTTTTAAAGTTAAAATCATTATTTTAAAACTTCAAAAATTGAATCCAATGATGCAACGCATCAATTAGTCAATCACAACATCAACATCATATATCAATATATGATAACAGAATATACATCAATCTTGTAAATAAATAACTACGGGTGAGGAATCCAGTTGGATCCCTCCAACCTGTTTCCCTGCATCCAAAGACGTTAGCACAATACCAATTCCGCTCCAGTACGGAATTATCGCGGTATATGGGTTTTTATAAATCCGCTTACTAACGGCGCAATAGGGTCTCATCCGCTATACGAGGCGGGAAATCATCAATCCAATATATACATATGCCAATATGTATATATTGCTATATATATAGATATATCCTATCATATCTAATAGCACATTCAAACAGAAATCAAACAGTCAATAACTGCAATCAATTTATAAATCTGAGTGAGGAGATCTCACCTTAGCTTTAATTTGCCATCCATTTTCCATTTCAGTTTTGTTTTCTCGATTTTTAACCTGGTATAAATAATTTGTACCATTCATTAATATTCAATATAAATCGAATAATCAACTTTTCGTTATGATAGTTTTAATTAACCATTTTCTCCTTCTAAAATTTTATTTAACTACAAATTTAAAGTTGAGACTAAATTTTCTTTTTTAAAAAAAAATATATATACTTTCTAGTCACCAAAATAATTATATAGGTTAACTAAATAATTTAGCCATTAAAATTTATTGTTTTTCAAACTTACTGTACATACAAATTTATATTTTCCTTGTACAATATTAGATGCCTTTATTAATATTTGAATTTAAATCGAACTATCAATTTTTCCGTTATGATAGTTTTAATTAAAAACTTCTTCTTTATTTAAATTCATCTAACTTCAATTTAAAATTTTAAAATTAACAATAAACATTTTTTCTTTTTCTGGAGATAATTTATTTTTACAAAATTTTAAATTTATAAATTTTGCAAAACTACACACTTATATTTTCACTGTAAAAAATTAACTTTAACTCCGAAACTAAATTATACCTCATTGATACGACACGCTCGAACCAGCCTGGCCTTCACTGTCTCGAGCTCGAACACTGCGACATCACCAACCCTAGCCTCGAATTCGTTCGACGATCATTGTCGTACGTCGATCGCCCCACGCGATCCATCGCGAACGCCTCCTACCACTATCGAATCCAAACAGAGCCCCAGCCCTTGCGCCTCGACATCATCATCCACACACGTTCGCGACACTGCTGCCCATCTCCCCCTTCGACTTCAGCCTCACGCGAACCCTAGAAATCTCGAGCCTTCATCTGCCTCGCGCGCGACGTCGCCGTGGCCTCGAGAACCACCCCCAAATCCATCATCGCCCTAACAGATACGCCTCCCCACCAACTCCGATGCTCAGCCCTAATCGACCCCGCGCCCTGGCCTCCGCGAGTCACTCGCGATGCTCGACAACGAGCCCTAATACGCGCGCCCTAGGTTTCGGCCATGATTTGAACGAGAGGGGGGGGGTTTTAATTTTTTCTTGGCCATTACTTGATTTTTTTGAACGAGGGAATTGATTTTGAAAAAGAAAAGGAAAGGGTACGCGAGTTGTAGCTGAGGGAATGGCGTGCTTCAGCGTGAACAACGGGCGTGATTCTCTGCGTGTCTTAAGGGAAGGAGAGTGTTGATGTTGACAAATTTAAAGTTTAAATTTAAATTGAAACCGATATAAATTTCAATGCGTTTACACGCCATATGTTCACACCACAACTCTGAAAAATACGAAATTTGAAATCCGGCAATAATACAATATTCCGGACCCGATGGAACTCGTTTTGTCGAATTCCGAGACTGTGCCTCAGAACGCTATTTTTAAATGTTGATTCGAACAATATAATTCCAAAACTGAACAAAACAGTTTACAATTCAATTCTGAAAGTTTCTATCATCTTCAGTATTATCAATACGAATTTTAAAAGCTTCCGAAATATTTTTCTTCGACTTAAAATCGTAGATTCAAATTTTTATTCAGCATTCAATCGATTAAATTTTAAAGTTTAATCGCAAATTTCAAAGTTATATCGGGGATTCAAATTAAATTATCGTTCAAATATTTAAAATTAATTAAATATTCTCAATTTAATTCGTTCGAAATTCTGGGTCGTTACAAACTTCCCCCCTTAAAAGAATTTCGTCCTCGAAATTACAAGTCAGGAAGAAATGTCCTTAACTCGTCTATTATTTTTCACAATCCAATAGTTTTATCGATTTTCCAAAACAAATCTTCCTACTAAAGATTCGTTATCATTCAACTAAATTTCAACTTCAACTGTAAGTTCAAACAACACTGTTTAACTTCAAAATTCAAATTTAAATTCAAATTCAAATTTAAACTTTCAAAAATTTCTCAAAAATTTTCTAACACTCGGAATTTTCGAAAAATTTCGCCAGCGTCTCCTTTGCGCGGCTAATACGGCACGACTACAAAACATCCCTACGGACTCTCAGATTTCAAAAAGAAAAAGAAAAGGCCAAGCGGCTAGAGAGAAATCATCAAAAACTCATATTATAATTCAAATACGTACCTTTTTGTCGAGCAATTCATATTATCTGTGAAATCAAATTCAATTCCTTTATACCTGTATATCCTACTAGCCATTATATCTAGTTACATATATTCAAATTATTTTGCAAATTTAATTACAAAATTTTCAATATAACTGCTTATATCATCATTACTTCACTATTGAAGTTATACCTATTCAATTTTGTTCAATCTTTACATTTCAAACTTCATTTGAATTTACTTTACCATTTCAATTCAATTCAATTTGGATTCTATTTATCTCCTGAATATTGAATTTTATCGATTAGTTTCAATTACTAATTCATTTCTAATTCTAATCCACTTACAAATTCAAATCTGTTTTCAACATTCAGTTTCAATTCCAGTTTTATCTTCATTCAATTAGCTTCACTTACTAATTTTAGTTTAATACTTCACAATCCAATTCAAATTCAGTCTTACATTCTTACAAATTCAAAATGAATCTTAACATTTCAATTTTATTCTCTTGCACTTACAATTGCAATTTAATTTGTTTGTTCTCACATTCTTTCATTTTCAATTCGAATCCCAATTTTATTCTTTTGTTCAATTATCAACTTAGAATAATTTAAATATCAAGTTTCACTTAAAGAATTTCACTCTTCATTTAATTGATTCACTTATACTTACTTTGATTTAACTTCATTCCTTAAGTTAAATTTATTCGATCAGAATTCAAATTGTATAAGTTATCAACTTAGTTATATTTCATAGTATTCCAGAGTCTTAGCAACATTTCAAAATCATTTTGAAAACAATTCGAATTATCTTTTGAATTTTCTAAAACAAAAATCCAAATTCTCAAGAAAACTTCGATTTAAACAATTTGGCAGCAATTCCTCCTTTGGAAACCCGAAAATGAACACCGGTGATGCCATGGTCATCATCGGAATTATTTTCCAGCGACCGAAAAGAGTTTAGAGCTTTTATCTCTCTAAAATACTTTTCAAAACCTTCGAAATCCATTTTCAAATCAAAAAGATTTAACTTTCCAAATCACCAAAATTTTCAAATTCTTTTCAAACATTTCCAAAAACCTCTCTGGAATTTCGTTTTAAATTACAAATCACATTTATAATTTGTATTCTCGAATTTCATTTGTATGTGAATTTATTTCTTAACTTTGGAGTTACGATTTGAATTTCTTATTCAATTTCAGTGATGATAATTCACTATTATTACTTCCTAACATCCATGCAACCATATACTATAGTAGTTCATAGAAAATATTTCTCTTCTATACAAAATAGTTTGGGTAAAATTATTTCATTTACCCCATTTTAAAATCAATACTGTGTCGGTTTATCTAGTTTAAGAGTTTAGAAACCCCTATCGATTACAGTTAGCTAGACTGCACCGACCAGAATCTATAAACAATCAACCGATAAGTCAACACAATATAAAACAATTTCATATTCAAATAACAAATACGCGCTCATATCTATTATTACACTCAACTCATTCTAGAGTACTACTGACTCTATCTCTAATGAGTAACACCCAACAGAGCAGGGTTGTCGCTTAACCATATGCTCTGATACCAAATGTAAAGACCCGCAAATCCGTCTTCCGAAAACCCGACACTGCTACGTCCACTGTAGCAACTGTCGAACGATCGGGTGGCGGAAACGTGAACTTTAATGTTTAAAAGAAGAGATAGAAGAAAAAGAGAAGAAAAAGAAAAGAAAGAAGAATAACAGAACAACAACAGAGAACAGAAACAGAACAATATCAGAATCTTACACATCGCAGCGGAACAATATACAATAAATAAACACTAGTCTTTTAAAACAAAGAGCTATATCAGTTTATACATACATCAATCATCAGAGTCATATACAACAATGGACAGTTATATAAACTTGTCCTCATATAGAATACACAGCGGAATAAATACTATCAGATACAAATACTACGTCTCGTCCTCCAGCTTATCTCCAAAGCTCCAGAATATCCAGAATATCCTGATAACATAACTCTAGGCTGCCCGTGTGGAAAATTTGTGGGCACCCAGAGTTTAGAAGGGAACAATAAACTCCGAGTCAGTCATGGTGACTGGTGTGAGATCGTAAAACAGTTATTCTTTAAAATAAACAATAGGATAATTTTAAAGTAAATTTCGCAATGCTTTTGGAAAATGAAACTACCATAAGACCTCCCGCCACACACACAATGCAAACGCAGACTTGGAGGAGATTTCTTCTTATGATAGTCAAAGATGCTTACTACGCAAAAATCAAATTCTTTTTGATATTATTATTAGTGCATAGTGTAGAAATCATTTCGAAAGTATAATATTAATCTTAGCCAACATAGGCATTCCGCACTTATGCCTACTATAGCTACCATCCAAACAGTGGTGACCACCATAAGTGAATGATAGGTTCTACAACTAAAACCGTACAAGATCGTATTGTTTCTTTGGATTTCCAACAAATGGTCAGGCTAAGGAACTTCCTATCCACGATGGGTACGTCCCTGGAATAGACGACCCGAGAACCTAACGTTACGGTTAGATCTCTGCCAACACAAGGCCGGGTTACCTCTGCAAAAATAGGTAACTACTGACACGCGTATGCCATCCCCCGATCGTCACCGATCTTCCCGAGGATCCCCGATTCGCAACAAACCACATAGAAAAAATAATGCAGTAACCACAGAGGTTAAGTATCTGGGCTCCATACCATGATACCACCTTTATCCAGAAGGAATGACATACACTAAGGGGCGCTACTCCCTAGAACCTTGCTGCATTCGTCCTGTTTCGACCATTTCCGGGGTGTGAGGCTCGATGAAGTCTCGTCCACAAAGCTACGCTTTCTACAAAAAGCCCTGCTTCGGGTCAAACAAAATGATCAACCTATGATCACAAAGATATAAGATCAAACAAATGATCATATCACAAATGATCAAACACTGATCATTTCACAGCAACACTCAGTATGTCACGTTACCAAATTGGGATATATCGCTGATAAATTTCAACTACATAACCTCTGAGCTCGTACGTCTCAGAGAAGGGTGTTAAGCTAAGAGAATAAATTCTCCGCCACCAACAGAAATGTATTTGAAAGAAATCAACTCAATATCTCAAATTGTAACGTCAGACACACAATCCATACAAGTCTGTTCCGGGATCGAACAGAACCGAAGGCACTTCTCACGAAGCCCTTGCATATCCGGATAATTTTCAATCACGTCAGGACTTCCCGTCACTAAGGGTGATAAAACCTCTAAATCGAAGATCAGTCGATGTAGAGTAACTCGACGGTAATCCTTCCGTTTTCAAAAATATCCGGTCTTCAACACCGGTCTTCAAATTCGATTTAAAACGACGTATCACATATTCGGAATGGGTTATACGACCCCATGGTCCTTTCCCGGTTAACCCGAATAGTGAGCGATTATTCAAAAATAAGTGTGGCATTCAAATTCATCCAATTCACAACAAATACCTACTCAAGGTAATTATTGATAGTCGGTTATTTAACTATCAATAAAGATGCGCAACATCATCAGATTCCAAATAATTTTCCAAATTATTTCATCTTCAAAAATATCTTCACTAGATATAAAAATTTCCACACTTCAAAAATAAACCAACGTTTATTTTCTTTAAAATGAATTTCCATTTCTTTTATAAATTCCAAAGTGAATTTATATTTCAAAAATATCTACTGATATACGATTTTCAAATCGTTTTCAATATTCAATTTCAATTTATCTTTTCAAAGATAATTTCTCAAAACAGTTCATTTCATATTGGAAAAGTATTTCCATACTTATTAAATAATAAGTAATTCACAAATCTATTTATTTTCAACATTTGAAAATATTCAATATACTTAAATCAAATTAAGTATATATTTCATTCTTTTAAGGAAAATATTCTTTTAACACCTTTATTTGAGTCAAAACGAATGTTACGTAAAACATCGTTACGACGACTCAAAAATCACTAGTATAGGGATTCGGATTTTAAGATAGGTATATAAATCCCAATACTACATCAAACCATTTCCTTTCGGAAATCATTTACTATAACAACAGTGTTATAGTCCACCATTTCCTTAAATTTCTCGAAAACGTCTATTTCAACAATAAATGTTGAAATCTATGCTTTCGATTCATAACACATTTTAAAACACCTTTAAAATGTTTAACTTCATTTTTAAAATATTACTTCTTCAAAAATGAATCCATTTTACTTAACAATATATTCACTGTCCAAAATCGTGAATATAATTTACTTAACCCCATTTCAATCATTTCTACACATGTTCATTTCAATAAAAATTCGCTATCCAAAATTGCGAATATATTTTCTTTGATAATCTCCTATATTTAATTTATCAAATTCAATTGATCTCGAGTTTATAAAACAACGTTTTATAAATTCTCTTCCTATCTTTATTTTATAACCACTTTGATTTATAAATCTTCTTTATAAATCAATTCGATAGATATTCCATTTAAAGGCAAAATCCAATTTCCAAGTAACCTTCTTATAATCTTTTATTCTACAATTCCATTCATTTATAACTTCATACTTTATAAATCTATAAAACTTCAATTTTTATAAATCCATAAACTTCAAATCTTCACAATTTATAATCCTATAAATTTCCTATCTTTACAACTTATAATTTTATAAGTTTCACATCTTTACAAATTTAACACTTATAAAACTCGTTTAAAATTCCAATAATTTTAATTGATAAATATCAATTTTTGTACATCTTTTATACCCATCGTTTCTTAATAATTCGAAAATCCACATTTAAGCTATTTTATAAATTACTTAACTGTTTATTTCAAAAAAAATCATCTCTGGGTTATATTTCACCCAAAATCTTAACTTTTATAACTTTAATAATTTTAACGTTTGTAAATTTATTCGAAAATTTAATAACGTATACTTACAAAAAATCACTTTTAAAAATCTCTTTTAAAGTTAAAATCATTATTTTAAAACTTCAAAAATTGAATCCAATGATGCAACGCATCAATTAGTCAATCACAACATCAACATCATATATCAATATATGATAACAGAATATACATCAATCTTGTAAATAAATAACTACGGGTGAGGAATCCAGTTGGATCCCTCCAACCTGTTTCCCTGCATCCAAAGACGTTAGCACAATACCAATTCCGCTCCAGTACGGAATTATCGCGGTATATGGGTTTTTATAAATCCGCTTACTAACGGCGCAATAGGGTCTCATCCGCTATACGAGGCGGGAAATCATCAATCCAATATATACATATGCCAATAGGTATATATTGCTATATATATAGATATATCCTATCATATCTAATAGCACATTCAAACAGAAATCAAACAGTCAATAACTGCAATCAATTTATAAATCTGAGTGAGGAGATCTCACCTTAGCTTTAATTTGCCATCCATTTTCCATTTCAGTTTTGTTTTCTCGATTTTTAACCTGGTATAAATAATTTGTACCATTCATTAATATTCAATATAAATCGAATAATCAACTTTTCGTTATGATAGTTTTAATTAACCATTTTCTCCTTCTAAAATTTTATTTAACTACAAATTTAAAGTTGAGACTAAATTTTCTTTTTTAAAAAAAAATATATATACTTTCTAGTCACCAAAATAATTATATAGGTTAACTAAATAATTTAGCCATTAAAATTTATTGTTTTTCAAACTTACTGTACATACAAATTTATATTTTCCTTGTACAATATTAGATGCCTTTATTAATATTTGAATTTAAATCGAACTATCAATTTTTCCGTTATGATAGTTTTAATTAAAAACTTCTTCTTTATTTAAATTCATCTAACTTCAATTTAAAATTTTAAAATTAACAATAAACATTTTTTCTTTTTCTGGAGATAATTTATTTTTACAAAATTTTAAATTTATAAATTTTGCAAAACTACACACTTATATTTTCACTGTAAAAAATTAACTTTAACTCCGAAACTAAATTATACCTCATTGATACGACACGCTCGAACCAGCCTGGCCTTCACTGTCTCGAGCTCGAACACTGCGACATCACCAACCCTAGCCTCGAATTCGTTCGACGATCATTGTCGTACGTCGATCGCCCCACGCGATCCATCGCGAACGCCTCCTACCACTATCGAATCCAAACAGAGCCCCAGCCCTTGCGCCTCGACATCATCATCCACACACGTTCGCGACACTGCTGCCCATCTCCCCCTTCGACTTCAGCCTCACGCGAACCCTAGAAATCTCGAGCCTTCATCTGCCTCGCGCGCGACGTCGCCGTGGCCTCGAGAACCACCCCCAAATCCATCATCGCCCTAACAGATACGCCTCCCCACCAACTCCGATGCTCAGCCCTAATCGACCCCGCGCCCTGGCCTCCGCGAGTCACTCGCGATGCTCGACAACGAGCCCTAATACGCGCGCCCTAGGTTTCGGCCATGATTTGAACGAGAGGGGGGGTTTTAATTTTTTCTTGGCCATTACTTGATTTTTTTGAACGAGGGAATTGATTTTGAAAAAGAAAAGGAAAGGGTACGCGAGTTGTAGCTGAGGGAATGGCGTGCTTCAGCGTGAACAACGGGCGTGATTCTCTGCGTGTCTTAAGGGAAGGAGAGTGTTGATGTTGACAAATTTAAAGTTTAAATTTAAATTGAAACCGATATAAATTTCAATGCGTTTACACGCCATATGTTCACACCACAACTCTGAAAAATACGAAATTTGAAATCCGGCAATAATACAATATTCCGGACCCGATGGAACTCGTTTTGTCGAATTCCGAGACTGTGCCTCAGAACGCTATTTTTAAATGTTGATTCGAACAATATAATTCCAAAACTGAACAAAACAGTTTACAATTCAATTCTGAAAGTTTCTATCATCTTCAGTATTATCAATACGAATTTTAAAAGCTTCCGAAATATTTTTCTTCGACTTAAAATCGTAGATTCAAATTTTTATTCAGCATTCAATCGATTAAATTTTAAAGTTTAATCGCAAATTTCAAAGTTATATCGGGGATTCAAATTAAATTATCGTTCAAATATTTAAAATTAATTAAATATTCTCAATTTAATTCGTTCGAAATTCTGGGTCGTTACATTGCCCTTCTATTTTATTTTATTTAAATTTAAATTCAAATTGTCAAACTTCTAACCAGCATAACTTTTGCATACGAACTCGGATTTGGAATCAGTTTTTTCCATTGCGATCGTATCGAAATTCCGAACAACATGGAACAGGTTTAGTTGAATTTGTAGACTATTGGAATTTTGGGCTTTTATTGGATTTTTAATTGGCTATAAATCAAAGGTGAGTGATTTAACGCACTCACACAACACTAAACCTTTTTATGTTAGTTGAATTAAATTTATGATGTGGTAAGAATTTTATTGATTATTGTCCGATAGTTTAAATTGTCATTTTAACTGAAATTGAATTTTATTGAATTAAGTTGACATTTAGATTAATATAGAATTGAATTGCTAATTAAACACCTGATATTGATAACTAGTTAAATTGTTGTGATTTATTGGCTGATTTGGATGTTGATTGTGATGAATGTTTATTTGTTGACATTTTGGATGATTCGATGTTTATTTGTTTTTTTTATCACCCTTTATATTAATTGCAAGCATATAAATTGTTATTTGAATTATTTTGAATAAATTAGGCTGAAATGATATATACCTATGACACTTTGATTTGGATTGAAATGATTTATATCCATCCCTATAATTAAAATTGACATAAATGATCACTTGGCCATAGGGTAGAAAATTATATACGGATACCGAATTGTTTAAATTAAATGATTTCAAAATATTGATTTTTGGATGTTGATTAAATAACACTATTTTAAAGGAAATAAATTGTGAATTTATATGAATTAAATTATTTTCTAATTCAAGCTTTGAAATGTTGAAATTGAAATTGGGTAAAAGAATTGTTTTAAGAATTGAATTGAAAATGTAAAGTTATAATTAATATATGACTTTAATTTTGGAAATTTAATTATTTTAAGATTTGGACCTTAAAATTGAACAATAAGGTTTAATTTGATTTATGTGATTTAAATCAGTAATTTGAAATTGGACATGAAATTGATATAAATTGAAATGGGGTAAAATAAGAATCGAATTGAAATTTAAATCATTGGATTGAATTGTTGAATCGAATTTGAAGTTAAAAATGAATGTTTTCGGAAATTGAAGTTATTTCGAATTGAAACTGAAATCAAGTTAATTTGACATTAAATCTACATTGACTCAATTGGATTGAAAAAGTGGAAACTAAATTTGTGGATTTGAAATTGGACATTAGCCCAGATTCGTTGAAATGGAAAGAAACAGTTTGATTTGATACTATTTCCAAAATAAATTATTTTAATATAAATGGTTTAAAATCTATTTTTATTCAAATTATTTTGATTTTCTAACCTATTTTACTATATAAACCATTTTCAATACTCAAACCATTTATATTAAACTATTTTAACCCTTTAAACTATTAAACTATTTTAAGCTATTTAACTATTTAAAACTATTCAAACTATTTCCTTAAATTTCAAATTGTGCGAAGTTGGGATGTTTATATTTTAATCGTTGATTTAAATGCGATTGAGGTTAAATGAAGTTATAACCTATGTTGGAATTTGAAATGATATTTCAAGTAGAAATGATATATTTTGAGTAAATATGATGATTTTGAAATGAAGGATATTTTGAAGTGAATATGATATTTTGATATTAAATATGAATTGGTTTTAAAATGTAAAATAACCAACCGGTGTGAAAATTGACATTTGGTTGTTAAAGAGACCGGGGTCTCTTATTGCCATAATCTCTGTCAATACTGGAACCACTTTAACAACTGTATACGCGATGGATGATATCCAAAATGTAGAGGTTGAATTGGAGGCGTTTGCTGGATTTGAAGAAAGAGAACGATGATGGATGACCCCGGCACTTGTGCCAATTTGAAATGACTAAAAAAGGAGTCGTACCTGACTACTGAGGCTTGCTACCTCTAGCGGACACACCTCTTCGTATTACTATATTGATGTTAGCTTGATCGGTGCACCTTGATTTGATTTTGGGGGCGTTGGACGCGGTGGGCCGTTAGGGGTTACCACCAGTCAGGAAATGCAAAACGGTAGTGTCCTACCTTGGGCATCGCCTCACGTGCCTTGTCATACTCTTTATCCTTATTCGCGCCCACTACGATTTTGTTTTAGTATGTTACCTATAGGGGACTCACTGGCTACCGACGTTACTGGTTGTGTTACAGGACCTTCATAGACTACCTGCTTAAAAATGTATTAAGGGTGATCAATGTAAAGCCTTAACGCTATTTAAATACTTTACATTACTGATAGACACTACATATATAGCGTATTTTACTACATATAGATAGTTTAACGGATCCTTAGGAGATGAAAAATCCTGTAACATCTCTTAAGTGATTACACGCACGTTATACACTGGATAGGAGATGTAAAATCCCGCAAACATCTCTGAAGCTATTACACTCATATTTACTTGTTGTTGATTTGACTTACATAGGAACTTTTATTTCTAACTCGAGTGTTTTGTCTTTTCATTACGCTCGGGTTAGCCTGAGTATTTCAGTGTTTGAAGACGTTATTTTTGGAGGACGAATACAGAGTTTGGTATATTATATTATTAGTATTATTATGCTGCATCATTATTGGTATGTCGTTGTTTGTACTCTGATTGTTGTAAAAAATTATGTAATCAAATGTATATTATAAAACAGCTTCATGAACTGTTTATTTGATTATTATATTTTGTCATTCCACTGCGAGATTCTATGTTTTGTTTTTTTCTCTTAGTTTTCTTATTAAACCCCATTGACAATCTACCCTTTTAAACGGTTTGAGTTAGACATGTGTGGTTTATTGTCGATTTAAACCGTCCAAAAAGGTGGGTCGTCGCATGTACTGTGGCGGGCGATACCCTAGTAGCCCAGTCTTTAGTTGGAATCCATTCTCCAATACGTGCCTTATGTGTTCGATTGTAGAGCCTAGTATGTTGGAATGTGAGATGCAAGCATTTCAGCTATTTTATCTATTTACTTTAAACCTAGACACTATGATAATATCATTGGATTTTGATATAAGATGTTTTAGTTATAGTAAGGTAAAAACCCATCCGTTTTTATGTGTGGTGTGGTCTTACGAGATACCCTTTGTTTGAAAGGTTTTAAAATGTAGAAATCAGTTTGGTTATTACTTGTTATCGAGTTTTACTCACACTGGTTTACCAGACTGAATCGGGCGTTATTCCATGTAATGCTCGGTTCAGACCGAGCATGTTTGCCAGGTTAGCTTTAGATGCTTTGGATCTATGGAGTTGAGTTAGAGGCCCAGGATGTACTCTCGTATTTTGGATATCTTCCATTGTGTATGTGTTATGTGTAGTTTGTCTGCTGTTGTAAGGACAGGTGTTATAAATGTCCAACTCTGATATGTATATGTATAAAAAAAAGAGGGTCTCATATTTTGTAAAGACTTGATTATATTTTATATTATTCCTTTGTGTTGTGAGATTCCGTGTTTGTTTCAACTTCTTCTATCTTCTATCTCCTTTCTTTCCCCTAATAATCTGTCTTTCCAGCACTTAGTTGTTCGGCATGTTAATACCGTGGATGTATTAGTGTCGACTTCTGGGGTTCGGAAAAATGGATCATTACAATGTGGTACCAGAGCTGAAGGTTAAGCGAGAACCTTGGCTTTGGTGGGATTTGACTCATCAAAGATAGGGCAAGTGAGACCCTTGGATGAGTTAGAGCCTAGTATGTTGGAATGTGAGATGCAAGCATTTCATCTATTTTATCTATTTACTTTAAACCTAGACACTATGATAATATCACTGGATTTTGATATAAAATGTTTTGGTTACTGTAAGGTAAAAACCCATCCATTTTTATGCGCGGTATGGTCTTAGGAGATACCCTTTGTTTGAAAGGTTTTCAAATGTAGAAATCAGTTTGGTTGTTACTTTTTATTGAGTTTTAATCATGCTGGTTTACCAGACTGACCCAGGCGTTATTCCATGTAATGCTCGGGTCAGACCGAGCATGTTTTCTAGGTTAGCTTTAGATGCTTTGGAGCTATGGAGTCGAGTTGGAGGCC
Source organism: Allium fistulosum (assembly GCA_030737815.1). Taxonomy (NCBI): domain Eukaryota; kingdom Viridiplantae; phylum Streptophyta; class Magnoliopsida; order Asparagales; family Amaryllidaceae; genus Allium; species Allium fistulosum. The sequence continues at coordinate 872,819,707 of CM060907.1, read as the reverse complement.
TAGGACGTACTCTCATATTTTGGGTATCTTCCATTGTGTATGTGTTATGTGTAGTTTGTCTGCTGTTGTAAGGACAGATGTTATAACTGTCCAACTCTATTATGTATATGTATAAAAAAAAAAGGGTCTCGGATTTTGTAAAGACTTGATTATATTATATATTATTCCGTTGCATTGTGAGATTCCGTGTTTGTTCCTAGTTCTTCTATCTCCTTTCTTTCCCTTAACAATCTGTCTTACCGACACTTAGTTGTTCGGCATGTTAATACCGTTGATGTATTGATGTCGACTTCTAGGGTTCAGAAAGATGGGTCCTTACACATTTGATTTATGATTTCTTATGAAATGATTTGATAATAAAGGTCTGAAGTAAAAAAAACTCAAAAAAAATCTATTTAAGTAAAATTTAAATAATTTAATTTGAAGAAAACAAATGTGTTATGATTTTATTAAATGTTCTTTATAATTAACAGAGAATTTTACAGTTTTCAAATCATACTAGTAGTGTAGAGAATAAGATTTAAGATCAACTGTTTTGATTTAAAAAGAAATTGAATTGAAAGGTTATGATATTTTCAATCGAAATTTTATTAGAGCTAGAGAATAATTACTCAGTCTATGGAGTTCGAATTGATTAAGGGAACTAGCTTGAATAGTTTACGCCAATGTGCTTGGAACTAGCTAGAAACGTTATGGATTTAAGACATAGGGATTTGTACTAAAAATTTATAAGGACATCAATTATGAATTTTTGAAAATTTTGAAACAATAATGAAGAATCTAGTTGGAATCATGAATTTACTATTATAAAGTATGGTGGAATTCAAATAAATAGTAATATGATTTTTGTAAGACTGCCTAACTTTTGAGCAAATAATAATATAACTGTTATTTAGAGTTTAGGAAAAGAATTATTTCAGTAATAAAAATAAGATGTATTTTGAAAATAATAATAACAACAAAAACAATAATAACAAAGATATGTTTCCCATAAATAGTTTCGAGTTAAATTATTTTTGAAATATATAATAATAGAAAATATTTTGGGATTAAATGGAGAAAGTTGTTATTGAATAAAGTGGCCGTGGAAAAAAATAATGACTTAAATAAATATTACTATTTTGATATGAAGCGATAATAATGTTATTGTTTTAAAGGAAATTTGAAGAAACTTATTATTCTTAGATTAAGAAATGATGTTTAAAACATTTAAGGTAATATGTGAAAAAAGATTTCTAAAGTATATTATCGATCTGGAAAAAAATGGTTTTGATTTGAATGAAGATTTTAAGTATAAAACTTGAATTTTATTCAAGTCATTTGTGTTTGAAAAAAGAAGAGGATATTCATACTTAAATTTCTTTGAAAAAGAATTACATGTAATTTCATAACTATGAAAAAAGATTTTTGAACTATTTTTAAATTTGAAGAATTTGAATTTGAGTTTGTAATAGCAATACTATGTATATTGAAAGTAAGTGATAATCCAACTTGAAATATTTATAAATTTAATATATTGATGGAAATATGTCGGTAGTGCAATCTATTTAAATCAAAGCAATACTTGGATATTATATGATTAGAGACATCGCAGTGATATGCTAAGGGATGGAAACCACATACGATACTCATGCATAGAGGGTTCCCAAGCTAGGTAGATGAAGGACTTGGTATTGAGATATGTTATGTGGGAAAGCCAGCGCCATAAGTTGTTGGGCCTTTCCCGATCTCATAGAAAGTGAGGAAGTCAGCATGTTGAGTGGGCTTCTTGAAAAAGTTGGTGGCAGTACACACGTTTTATCATTATCACGTCTGCGAAAGTACGTTGATGATTGAGCGGTTATTGAAGGACCTAGTTAGCTTATGAGGTGAAGGTAGGGACAGAGTTTAAAATACTCCATATCTGGATCCTTAGGACTTTATATGACAAAAACTGTAGCAATGAAGTTCGTCCAAGTACAGCAAGGAAAAGTTTTGGATAGGAGTGTGATTGAGCTCGAGGAGACAATCAGAGTTTCCCATCACGAGCTCTCTTCTAATAATTTACACTTTTGGTTAGTTTGTAGGTTAGTGTACCCGTTATGTAATTTTTAAACAGACTTAAAGGGTAAACTGAGTCATAGAAGATATGTTAAGATCTTGTATAATGGAATTTGAAAACACATGGGAAACTCACATACCATTAATAGCATTTGCATATAACAATAGTTGTCATGCGAGTATTGGTATGGCCCCATATAAAGCTCTATATGGAAAACATTATCGTGCACCAGTATGTTAGGCAGAAGTTGGAGAGCATGAACTTCTCAACCTAGATTCAGTAAAAGAAACAATGGAAAGAATTTCAATCATAAGGGAATGATTACAAGCTACACAATGTAGAAAAGGAGTTATGCTAATCATAGAAGAAAGAATTTAGAATTCGAAGTTGGGAATCAAATTCTTCAAAAGGTTTCAAGAGTCGAGGGGTGACGTCATTTGGAAAGAAAAAGGAAAAGTTATCACCTAGATTTATTGGACCATTTTATATTACCGAGAGAGTTGGTATGGTTGCATATCAACTTGATTTACCTGAGCAATTATCATATATTCATAATGTTTTTCATATATAAATATTGCAGAAGTATATTCCTGATCCATCTCATGTGACTGATTTAAGTGGAACTGAAATTAAAAATGGTACAAAGTACATTGAGAGACCGGTTTGAATTCTTGATAGAAAGTTAAGAAGTAACGGATAAAGCGAATTCCCTTATTAAAAGTACGGTGGAATCATCATAATGAAAACGAAGCATCTTCTGGGGTTGAGTCAGAAATCCGTAGAGATTACCAAGAATTGTTTGATACTTAGATTTCGATGGAGAAATCATTTTCTAAGGGGGCAGAATGTAACGATCTGACCTGAATGTCAAGTGTGAGAAGTCTATGGAAATTTTTATAATGATAATACTAAAGTTATATCGAAGTATATCGGTGTGCGAAGAAACAAATTTGTTTATTGTTTATACTAACAAGTATAATGTGTTGATCCATTATCGAGCGTCTAATGAAATCTTAAGTGTGTTTATATATTCATACATTATATACTTTTATATAAAAAATCAATGGTGTATAAATATTTATAAACATATAGATTAGGTGTAACCTTGCAATATCACCTTGAAGTATGTGGAGACATTAAGTATGATATTTAAAGGAGTAGTGACACATACTCTATTTAGGTATAAGCTTGTAGTATCATCTTGTTTATTAAGATGACAACCAAGGGGGCATGTGTCATTGCACCAAAGTTTGCATGGGAAAGAATGGACAAGTGTCCCAAATTAAAAATACTAAATTAGCCTTGAAGAAAGGCTATAAATAGGATGATAATTTCATTTGGTTTTCATACTTCCATAAATCAAAATGCTAAAGGTAAAAAAACAAGGAAGATCTTAAAAAAAGCCAAGAAGCTGAACTATAGGCTGAAACTATAATTGCTAAGGTGGGGAAAACTATTTAAGTATATTTTCATGTTATTCCATGATGTGATAATAAAATTGTTTAGTATGGATATTGGTAGCTCAGAATTGTGAACACCTCTAAGTAATTTAGCCATAACTTTTGTAAATCTAAACGGATATTAGATTTCTCTAATGTTATGAAAATCCAACTCAGTGATCTACAACCTTTATAATTTTCAATTTTCCAAATTTGAAAGTTTTCGTAACTGAAATCGAGCAGCAAAGACGGTCATGTTCTCAGGCCGAAATGAATATGATGACCATCCAAAATCACTTTGTTGTAAATTGACCATAACTTTTGACTCCCTGAACAGATTTTATTGAAAATTTTCTTATTGGAAAGATATTTTAAATATCAACAATTTTTGTGTTATATACTTTTTAAATTTCGAATGTTTACTGCCCCAAAAACCTTTCACAAAGTGATCTGTGTTTGGACATAATTTATAATTCAAATTCGATACCTTTTGACTCATATATTATTTTTGAGAACTATCAAATAATTTGGAAAGATAATAATGTACACTAAAATTTTCATACTTAATACCTCCTAAATAATTTCTAAATTGAAAGTTTAGGTTTTTCAAAGAAAAGAGTTACCTAGATTGGAAGATGATTACAAAATATAGAAGTATTTTGAGAGAACACTTTTCTTATACTTATGAAAGAGTTTTTATGGATCATTTCATCAATGATGGTTACCTTCAAATGTGCAGTATAAGACAATAGATCTTAGGTAGTGCACTATTATTCTATAGTACATATTGGTACTACAACAAGTAGAGTACGCCTTTACATGGTGTTTGGATGCGGTCATGATAGGATCTAAACCAAACCGAGTATGAGGTTTAGATCCATGTAAAGTAGACTAAGTGTCGATGTGGTATAAGACAATAGATCTTAGGTTGTGCGTTATTACTCTATGGTAAATTTTGGTACTGCAACAAGTAGAGTACGTCCTTACTTGGTGTTCAAAGGCCGACCGTAATAGGATAAAATATATGAGGATCTGATCCAAATCGAGTGTACGGTTTGATGCATGTAAATTAGGATACGTGAATCTAATCCAAACTGAGTGTGCGATTTTGATTCATGTGAAGTAGACCGAGTGTCTACATGGAATGGGACGAATATGATCTTGATTTTGATAAAAAGAACTACATTAGACTTGATCTTGTAATGGGTACATAGGCAATCACATTGGTACCATGACACGGTCCACTTTCCATTTCTGTTTTTTTGTATATGTATATTTCTCGATATAATTAGTTTGTAGGACAAGTAATAAGCAGGAAATACCTTTGTGTGTATTCCTTATGATGTTATATTGCAAGATGATTAGAGTACGTCTATTTAATTAACTATACACCACTTTGATATTTACTTATTTTATTTACTATATCGATCCTATCACATCTCAGTCGATTACTTTATAAGTAATGCTTTATCTTGTTAATATATTATGTGATCATTGGGTAGTAAGTTGATGGTTTTGATCGACACTCTTGGTTTTTGGCGCTTCAAATGGGGGTCGAAAGTCGGGTTCGTCACGGTTGGTATCAGAGCTTAGTTTAGATGCCTAAGTTAAAATTCACCTAGAAGTATTTACATTACCTAGAATAATTTAATAAACCTACCCATAATTTGATAATTAAGATGGATAGGATAGGGCATTATACTTGCGATCGGGGTTATGGGTTACATGTATTTGTATGACTCATTTGAAGCTTATGCTTTTTATTCCTATATTGAAAATTTGTATATATATACATATACATATATATATGTATATTTACATAACACCCCATATATTTTGAATTGTAGAGGTAGTTGTTGGTTTATCCCCTATTGAAGTAAACAAATACGAGTTAAATAAGTATTGATATTTAAATAGTTTGGGGTGGGAGATAAAATGTTTATTGCAATTTACTTCATAAAGAATTGTATAAAGAGAGTTTATATGCATAGTAGAAGTAGAATAAATTATGGGACTGGAGGTGAATAAGAAGGAGAGAAGTTCCTTAAGTCCATAGAATATAGTGTGACCAAGGTGCCTATTTTTTAGACTAAAGGACTTGTACAAGTTATGATTTACCCCAATTAAAGTAATTAAATTAATAAATGTTTTCCTTAAAAGGTTAGAGATAATAGTGTTTGAGAGTTTATGGATAATGTAGAAGTTGAAGTTTGTTTGTAATATTGAAATATAACCCCTTTAAGCCAAATTTAACATAAGAAAATTTAACGAGAGGTAATTTTCTAAAAATATTTTGAAGGTTTTATGTTTGTAAAAATTTAGTATAAAGCATACTGTTTGCACTTATACTTTGTGATACCATTGGTTTTTGACAAAGAAACTTTTGTAAGTAAAAAAATTATTTAAAATGTACACTTTCTTTACACTTCTCTGAAATTCCTAATTATAAAGTTTAGAATGGTGGGATTTACAAATTTATTTTTCTATGTCAAATTTAAACAATTTTAGATGGAATAGGAAGTGGAAATATATATATATATATATATATATATATGGAGTTAAAATCATTGTTTTAAACTTGTGGAATTCTTCGACTATAAAATGAATGTATTTTTAGAATGGAATTCGAAGGGCCTGCGATATAAACTTTTGAAACATGCATTAATAAGTTATTTATAAAAATGATTGAATTTCAAAAAAAATATTTTTATGTGTATACATGATCTGTTAATAAAAGGTGTTGAAAATTAACTAATTATAAAATAAATGAATTTAAGAATATAATTTTTGTATAGACATTAGTTATTGTTTAAGAACGATTGAAATTGACTAGTTATTAAACAAAATTGATTTGTACTTACATATACATGATAAAATGGTTTGAAGTATATGAAATGATGGAAAAAAAAATTAAGTATAAGTATCATAGAAAATAACTGAAGCTATTTCAAATGAAATTATATTCTGAGAAATTAAGATTAAATTGGTAAAACTATAAAGGATTGAATTATTGGAGGTGAAACAGATTTAAAAATGGATATTTTAAGAAATTTTGAAAATAAATTTGCTTTGGAAATTAAGATTATATTATTTGTTATACAGGGAAGATTAGGAATTTATATGAAGTGATTTAATTTGAGGTACATTTGATTTATGATTTCTTATGAAATGATTTGATAATAAAGGTCTAAATTAAAAAAAAATAGGAAAAAATCTATTTAAGTAAAAATTTCGAATTTGATTTGAAAAAAATTGTGTTATGATTTTATTAAATATTCGTTAAAATCAACAGAGAATTTTACGATTTTCAAATCATACTAGTAGTGTGAAGAATAAGATTTAAGATCAACGGTTTTAGTTTAAAAAAATGAATTAAAAAGTTATGATATTTTCAATTGAAATTTTATTAGAGCTAGAGAATAATTACACAACCCATAGAGTTTGAATTGACTAAGGCAAACTAGCTTGGATAGTTTACGTCAATGTGCTTAGAACTAGCTAGTAATGAATGTCATGGATTTAAGATGTAACGACCCGGATTCCGGACTTGTCAAAATCGCCGAAAACCCGTCCGATTTAAACTACAAATGAAATACCGATTTAATACCTAATATCATTTGATAAATATTTAACACTGGTAAATGTGTAAGATACAAATTCAGTTTATACAACTTATCAGAGGAATTTATTAATTCTACAAGGTGTGTTTAATACATACCAAATACCAATGTCTACAAATCTACTGTTGCACACTCTGAGAAGAGAGACAACAATATCCTTACCTACGAACTCAATAAACATGTCAATGCAGAATAAAATGATAAGCGGGAAAGATACATGAACATCAGACAAATAACAATCCATAACAGATAAACAGGAAAGGGTTATATTATTTTTGGGGCTGCATCACTACCACTTGTGACTGCCTACGTATCCCTATCCAATTGGGCAACCAGTTAGATGCATGATTAAGCCAACATAGTTCTTCTACCATAAATAGGACTCATGGAGCCTACGTTGCAACAAACAAATATGCAATTCTCTAATTACATACTTAGGCTTAATCTTCATGTTTAGATTCTTCAAATCTAATTTACTTTATTTTATTCAAAAGCTCTTTGAAAAGAAAAGTACCCCATAAGACCATGTTGCACATAAAGACGGACGGGTTTTTACCTTATGATAACTTAAAACACTTTATATGTAAAATCATTTAATATTATTTTTAATGACATTCTTTAAAAATATTTGCAAATAGTCTTATAAATCTTAGCTGAAATGCTTGCATCTCACATTTCAGTATTTGCACAACTAAGTCCGTATGGCATTTATTGGACATTGGATTTCCAACTGAATGGTGAGGTAAGGGACTACCTCCTGTACAGTTCATTTCTACAAAATACACCCGAGTCCCTATGTTGGTCCTTATGCGAATTAAGAATGGCTTTTCCGAAAATATAATATACGAATGGCACCAAGTATTACATCACTTGGCCATTACCGACTTATCTGGGATCCCGAGCATACACCACATAATTTAAACCCGACATTACATTATAGCTGGTAGAAATTTTTTATATCTAGAAAGGTGATTTCATACCCCGATGGTAGCGAGCCGCTTAGCCTCAAAAAGATCCCTTGTTTTACTATTCCCGGGTGTGAGGCTTTAAGGTAACGATTACCTTTCATATAGCAGATATTCCACTAGGAATGTCACTTTGCCATTCCCCAATCACACAACTAATTTCTGCAAATGTATAACTCCTAAGCTCGTACGTCTCATGAAAGGGTGCTAAGCTAAGAGAAATTGCCTTCTGTGCTGCGAAATAGATGATACGTTCACAGAGATCAATCAATATGATATAGAAATGCAACGTCAGACATTCGTCAATACAAGTTGTCAAGGAATAGGACAAACTGAAGGAACTCCCCTACAACATCCCGTCGGGCATTACACCTAGGATTAGTAGCGAGTTAGTCCTTGCATACGAAGATTTCAAAACAAAGGGACCACTATTATTTATTTATTTTGGAGGGCTATTCAAAAATTATCAACAAGCAGTCCTTACGTTATGAAGATCCTCACGTTCAAAATCAAGGTCTTCGATATATATTTTCTTCACTTTCGAAACGTAAATTGGTCGAAGTGGTTTTCGGATAGGAATTACCCAAATCCGATCTCGGTTCCTTCAAACCAATTATTGATAAAAAGATGTTTTATAAGTAGGCAGTTGTTATCCCGCCTTTTGGTCAAGGCCGGGATATCAACAAATAGGTTAAAAAGGATGGAAACCAGTATTAGAGATCGATTGGAAACAAGGCTATGATCGATATCGTCAAAATTTGACCGAGCTCAAATCAAGGCGGGATCGATTGGGGATGATTAACAGGGATAGGAAAGGCTACATTTCAAATTTCAAGTCAATCGAAGTTCATATGCTCAAGATATGATCGATGCAAATCAGACAATTCGTATCCATCAGATCACCTTCTTCGTATCGGTTTCTTTCGAATCGATCAAGGAAAACTAGCACAGTTCGTATCCATCGAGCATGCCCCACTTCATATTGGTCCAAGCTCATCCCATTTCGCATCCCTCATCACCAGCTAATTCGCATCCATGGGAAATTGTCACTTCGTATCGATCATTCCATGCACTTTGTATCGATCCCCCAATTAACGAATTTCGTATCGATAATCCATTGATCGATACGAAGAACACATAATGGATCGATACGAACGTCATTCCTTTTCGATCGATACGAAGAGGCTGTTGAATCATTGATAGAAAATAAGCAAGCAAGGATCGATACGAACAGGACAGTAGGTGCGTGTTGATCGATACGAAGGGGGATTGATGGATGGATGGATACGAAAAGGCCATCGAACCATCGATGCGAAATATGCATTTCAGATCGATATGAAGGGAACGTGTTGGAGTAAAGAAGCAGTCAACTTGACATCAAAAATGGATCTACCCTGGATTTCCAAGCCACGTCATCGGTGCAAATGGGATGGAGACGAATTCATGGATACGAACGCTTCGGCCTTCGTACTAACGACAACTTGGATCGGTCATAACTCTCAATCTACAAGTCTGAATGCCACCAAATTTTCACAGGAGTTTGCGTACAACTTAAAGAATGTTCATGATCGATCTCGACTCAATTGGACAAGATCTTGATCGATACGAAATTCGTTCGTATCGATCACGGATCGAGTCGAAATCACATAGGATCGATCACGTGGGCCCGTGCACGTGCAAGAAGAAGTCTCCCGAGATCTAAGCGAGATATTTGCAGCCTACGCTTATAAATAGCCGCTCAGAACCTACAGAAAAGGGTTATTTTGGCTCTTTGACGTCCAGACTCTATCGGATTCCTCATTGTTCTCGAATTTCACTGTTGTACTCGAAATTTGCTGTCGTAATTAGTTGTAACTCCTTGTAGTCAGCAAGCAAACATCAATAAAATCATCAACATCAAAGTAGATGTAGGCCGGATTGCTGAACCACTATAAACTCTGTGTTTTTTAATGCTTTCCTTTTAATTTTCTGAGTGTTCTTCATTTTTAATTCTCTACATACTTGTTATCTGTAATATGTGATTGTGAACTGGTGCTTTCATCGACAATTGGGTGTTTGTGACCAATTTTGGCGCAAACAGCGGTTATCATTTGATTTGTTCAATTCTTTTTATCGAAAAATATCTTCGAGAGATATACATATCTTTAAAACATTCTTTTTGGTACATACGGAATCATTAAACCTCTCTTTATTAAATTCTTTAGTTTAATTAAACCCTTTTTAAACTTGGAATAATTCCATAACATTTTACTTAGGGAATTTCCAAATCATTTATTTAAATTTTAACAAAAATTTCTAATTTTCAAAATGAAACTTTTCAATAAGTTAAAAACATGTTATCTATGATGGTAAATCCAAATTGTTTTAAATTTGGAAAATTTAATCTTTTATACTTAACTTGTTTTTGACATTTCGACCTTATCTATTCCTCGCCTAGGGGAGGCATGGTGAACCAGGACACTGGTTGCTCCCGAATATCTCCTTGGATTAAGCACCTCATCCATATCTCATGAATAGAAAAATCAAGTGTACTTGTCAGTTTATTAGAGCCAAGATTAAAACATTTGCTTATAATAGCTTTTCTTTAATTCATTTATTTAAATTCTTTTAAATAAATTATAAAATCTTCAAAATCATCTTTAAAACACTTAATTATTTATTTAAAAATATTTATAAAAAAATTGGGAAAGAATTGTTAAGTTTAAAACCATATTTTAATTGTTATTGAAAACTGCTGCAAATAGTGTGCGAATAGTGTTCTTAAAGTTATATTGATCAAAACGAATTTTTTATTATTTAAAATTTTATTTATATAACTCAAATCTCTTTCAAAACATTTTAAAAGATTTATAAAGATTTTTCCAAATTATTATGGAATTTAAAAATACTAATTTAAATCATTTTTAACTTCGGTCGTTCTGCAAAACCGCGATATTTTTGAAAACTTGTTTTACATATATTTCAAAATCAACTTATTGAAATCTCGATTTTTTTTGAAAACTATGGATATAATAGTTCGGAAAATTCTTGTCACAAAGAATTCTGAGCTATGTTCCACTTTATATACTCATTTAAATTTTACGGCGCGAAATCGTGAACTACTGTCATACGACGCACCTATTTTTGACTTGTTTTTCATTTCTTATTTAAACTTCACCAAATCTGTTTCTAGTGTTCATAAAACATTATTAAATCATTTTAAACCATTTCAAGAGGTTTAACTTTTTATATACCATTTCATTAATAAAAGGAAAGTGATTTCCTTTTTGATTTTCGACGTGTATTAACGTGACTTGTTAATGAAATCAAACAATGATATTAAACTACCAAAAATAATTAACAATCATCACAACCAAGCGTAGCAAACAATATTATATCATCCAATATATATATATATATATAATAGTATAAATGGAGTTATCTCGCCCATTTCCAAGTCTAATTCTTTCTACCAATATTCAAACGAATCAACAGTACACTAAATCACCCCTAAAACAACTCCACCACCCTCCTCTCATCCATCCTTCCTCCACTACCATAGCTCACGGTAAAAGTATCTAGGGTCAAAGAGCTCGACCATTGGAAAAAGAAGAGGTCTTTAGTTCACAATATTTGGACCCCAAAATGAGTCATCTTCTCTCGGCTTTTTGACTATGTTGCACTCAAAGTTTGGAAATGTTGTCAACTGTAAAGTTGTTACAAATTCTTTTCTATGCTATTTAAAAAATGGGCTACTTAATTTCGAGTGGTTTTGAAGGAGATATGGACAAAAGAAGAAGAGGTATTCTCGGATTCACAAAAATCAAACCCGAGAATGCACTAGAGAGAAGTGAGTTTTAGACATAGCTAAGATCAAAATGGGAAGAAGTGGTGAGCAATAAAGTTGTAGCCACTGAAATTTTACATGGTTTGAAAAAAGAATTTCACCATTTAGTTCCAGTTTGGAGAAGTTATAGAAGATGGAAAATGAGCTAAGGAGGTAGGTATTTATAGGCAAGTTCATCAAAATATCTACAAACATCATAATGAACTATCACCTCACCATCACCTCCACCACCTACTATGTAACACCCCTAATTTTAAATAGCATTATTCAAGAGATTTAATTAGACAAATTAAATAGAATAATGTAGAGACTAGAATGATAAGGGAATTGAAATTTGAAAACTAATTAAGGTCATGCCTTAACTAAATGAATCTATAAGAATGGTTTATAACTTAAATATTTAAGAGACTAAGGTAAGGGCGATATGGGAATGGCCGAACCCCAGAATCCATAAAACCCCTTACAACATTCTCATTCTCATTTACATTCTTACAAAAAAACATAAACAAAAGGAAAACTAAGGCCGGCTATAACGCTAGATGAAAAGGGGCTCAAAAATCAATTAGAGACTAAGATTCAAGCTAGGAAGATTAAAGTGAAGAACAAATCTCAAGTTCCTTATCCAAACAAGGTGAATAATGATCTAAACCATCTCATATAAGTCATGTTGAATGTTTTAATTCGGGTTTGAGGTTTAAAACCGTTTGGTTGGATGAAGGATGATATGTTTTGATTTAAATACCATGTTATAATTTAAGCAAAGATTTTATGGAAAAATATAGTTTGGTTTTAAGGCTAAAATCATGTAAAATGATTTCCAAATACCATGATTTTTGAATATGTTATGTAAAATATTATTTTGGAGATGGGTTTAAATTTTCAAAATATTATAGGCTATGGATAATTTATTATGAATTTTTGAGGGAAAGAAATGGATATTTCGGGTTTTTATTTAATTTAAAGAATTAATTAATTATTTTTAAGAAGAAAATTATATATGACAAAGGTATTATCATTTTGGAATTTATGTGAATTCTTAAGGTTTTTCTCAAGAGGTTTGGGTGAGTTTTGGATTTAATTAGAAAGATTAGTATTTAATGATTATTTAAATACAAGGGATTAGTTAATAAATTTCAACTAAATATTGGGGCATTGGGAATTACATGTGGCAGCAAATTCTGAAAAGAATTTTATAAAGGTTTTGTTATCCAATGGTAAATTGACAAAATAAAGGGGTTAGGTAAAAAGAAATTACTTTAAAAAGCATAATAATCAGTTTTATAGCGAATTACAACTTCGCCACCTACTATGCTTGCTTTCACCACCATACTCTCATTTATAACCTTTCACGCCTATTCAAAACCAATGCACGTGGTATCAAGCGTTAGGTACATAGTTTATTGGATAAAGGCGGGAGGAAGGAATGGTGTCGAAGGCATGCTTGCGAAAGGGTCAAAGGCATTTTTACTTGCTTTCGAAACCATTAGTCCGCCCTTGTTCTAAAAGTAACCTTTCGAAAAGGTTGCCGCTTTTGAATCCCTTCGATACCCATGCTACCGTACCTATACTTCTACCTTAGTTAGAAGCTGCTTTTTATAACCCTTAGGCCAATGAGTGCGAAAGGTAGGTTTCGAACCGATGCCCCTCCGCTACCATTAAAGCCGCCTTCCCAATGTTTTCGAATAGCTTTCGAAAGTGTTCCCTTTTATACTTTGAAATTTGTTTTGTATTCAGTCAATGGGTTCGAAAGTGATACTTTTAGTTGGTTTCTAAGTTATGCTTCCATAAATTTTCACTTGAACTCCAATACTTTCGAAAGGTATGTTTTCGAGTGTTTCGAAAGGTATGTTTTTAAGTGTTTCGAAACGTATGTTTTTAAGTTTTCGAAAGGTATGCTGGATGGTTTCGAAAGAGAATGTCTAAGGTTTTAAGTAATGATATAAAGGACATAGTTGAAAGCCTTAGTTTTCGAATTAAAGAACTCTAACTCATTTTTAAAAGTAAACACGTGGCAATATAAAAGAGTTTCGAAATGGCATTTAACCATGAAATTTTTGAGGAAGCTTTCCTTGCTAAAAATAATGGGTTAAGGGTATTAACTATATTTCATTTGAAAATGATTACAAGGAACTAAACCATGGATGTTTATGTTGTTGTGTTATTTGATCAGTTATCATGTATGCTTATGTAATCATATTCACTTCATTATTAACCCAAAACTACATTTTGGGATGTTAAGGGCAGAATAATAGGCTAGGTTGACCCAGTAGTGAATATACGATGAATTAACTCATGTGTGAGTATAATTGCATCCAGGAGGTCAGATAGACCGGAATATAGGATGCCCAGGACTGATCAAAAGATTATTGATTTAGACAGGTTCTTAGTAAGCCCATAAAAACTATGTTATGGAAATTATTATTGGCAGGGGCCAATAGGTTCTTAGAGATCCTAAGAAAACTATGTTCGGAACAGGTTGTTGATAGAGATCAATAGGTTTATAGTCAACCCATGAAAAATATGACATGCGAGATGTTATTGGAGAATCCAATAGGTTCATAGTGACCCTATTAATACTATAATTGGATGATGTTACTGGTAGACATCAATATCTTTTTAGTAATCCAATGAAAACTATGAAACCAGACATATAGTCCGTAAGCTTGGAACAGGTTATTAGTTAGCCTATGAAAACTGATAGGTTAATAGTGATCCTAGAAACTATAACATGAGACAGATAGTCAGGTGAATGGGGATGGGAAATCTAGAGCATATTGCATGTTTCCATACCATCATAATACATTTTATTATGTTATGTCTTAACCATTGTGGATGTAGGTGCACAGTATATGGTTATTATAAATTGAGTTAAGATACTAGTGAGGGAAAAACGCATTCCACTAAGCGACGTGGTCTTACTTGATATCTATATGGTCCAAGATGGCTGGTTATTATTCACACCAGACTTTTTGTCTGACTCAAAGTTTATGTTTTTCCCTTTCACTCTCGGGTGCTCAATTGATTTTGAGTAGTTTGAGAGTTAAGGTTTTTCGGGTTCTCCTTTGGACGAATAAGCTTCCGAAGGCATGCAGGAGGCAAGCTAGTTATTTAGGAGATTATATCTATTGTCCGCTATGTTATTTGGATGTAAGTGCGAATTTGTTTAATTGCCTATAATTAGACTCTGATCAACCAAAGGGGCATCTTCATATGTTGCTCTTGGCGTATTTTGTAACAAATTGTAATTTCTTTGAACGTGGTTTACGTATGGGATTATGTAATGAATCTGAAATGCTATTTGTAATGAAATGAGAAATTTGTTTTAAAATTGATTTTAAAATTATTTATATTCATGTGTTTCTGGTATATCAATGTATCTAACATTACCGCATTTGGTCACCGAGAATTTATAACTATGGATAACTACAGCATCTGTAGCAGTTAGTTTTGGACCTCCAAATGGAGGATGTTACAAGTTGGTATCAGAGCATAGGTTTATGTAAGTTTAAAAGAAATTTGAACCTAAAAGATTTTCAAAACATAACCCAATGAATCGAAGAATGAGACCAGGGTTTGGGTTAACGCTATAGTAACGTACTTGTGTCTTGTTATATATATATATAAGTACACGTATTCCCCTCTCTCTTAGACCGTCCTTTTGTATCTTACTAAGGCGCGTATGCAGATATACGAGAAAGGGAGATATGGTGGTAGGAAACGAAAGAGGAAATCTAGGTGGAGGAAGCACCAGTACTAATGGAAATGCTCGACCAAATACCAGGAGGAATCCGGGTCGACGGGCAAATGCTAATCCAAATGCAAATGCCAACGTAGGTGCTAGAACCCCACCCGTAGAAATGGGGAAGATGTTTTAGTTCTTCGTCAATCTGATGCAAGCTGGAGCAGCCACAGGAGTAGTTAGGGGAAATGTTGTGAATGCTGGGGGAGCAAATCCTATGGCCCCAATTAGCAATAACTATGCCAAGCTGAGCAGGGATTACACCAGCCTTGGTGGAAAGCCGTTTTTGGGAATAGAGGATACTGTTGAAGTAGAAAACTGGTTATTGCACTTTGAAAGGATTTTCACTGACTTAGGATTAAATGACGAGCAGAAGAGGAGACTTGCTTCTAAAAAGTTGCATGGAGTAGCACTTTATTGGTGGAATGGTATTACCGTGGGAGTGCCTGAGGAAGAATTAACTTGGGCTGAGTTTCGAAGGAGATTCGAAGAGAGGTTTCTATCCAAAGTGGCCAAGTCGGCATTTATGAGGAAGTTTATGGATATAGAGCAGGGGGATGTCGGTAATTGAATATGCCACGAAATTTGATGAGTTATCCAAATACGTATATGCCATGATTGAAATCGTCATCAAGAGAAACGAAAAGTTTATTCGAGGACTAAAGCCAAAGATTGCCAGGGAAATCATGCCACACTTTCGGGACCCAAGCAATGTTGTAGTGGAGATGGCCATCATGAACGAAGAGATGCTCCCTACTTTTAGTAAGGGGAAGTCAGTTGAGGTTCAAGATCCCTAGGGATAGAAGAGAAAGTTCTTTAAACGGAATCGAGCTCAGAAAGGAGGAGCATCCAAGAAAGGGAAGGTCGATTTAGTTTGCTACAAGGGCAATAAGAAAGGACATTTTTCTCATGAATGTTGAACTGGAAAAGGGAAGAAGGTTGCAAATAAGAAAGGAGTGAAGTGCTTCAACTGTGACCAGATCGGGCATTACAAGAATTAGTGTCCAGAACCGGTTAGAGCAGACAAGGGAAAAGTTTTTTCCTTGGAACCACTTTCTTCCACACCAACAACAGCTGAGAAGGGGAAATCCATGATGGAAGGTATGTTTTGATTCATAGTATACCAGTTAGGGTACTATTTGATACCGGTGCATCACATTCATTTATATATTAGTGTTTAGTAGATAAATTATGTTTAGAACCATCATACCTACTTACTTCCTTAAGGTTTGCGAATCCAATAGGAGGGTATGCAACTCTGGGAATGAGATGTGATCAGTTAAAACTTGACTTGTTAGGTCATAAGTTTGCACGTAGTCTGTATGTTTTTGACTTTCGGGGTTTCGGGATCATATTGGGTATCGATTAGTTAGATAGGTATGACATAAGAATATTTTGCCGAGATAGGGAAATATCGTTGAGACACCCCCATAGCCGTAACCGAATTATATACTCAATGGAGAAGTTAGACTTAAGTGCTTGTGCTTTGCTGAATGCAATGGAAGCGGAAAAAGAATTAGATCGGGTGTTGGTAGCAAAAGAGTTTGCAGATGTTTGAGCCAGTGTCAAGGCTACTGCCAAAACAAGCTATCAAGTTTCGGATAGATCTTGTGCCAGGAAAAGAACCGGTAAGTAGACCACCCAACTGAAATACACCTACCAAGATGAAGGAGTTGAAGTGAAACTAGTGGATTTAGAAGGAAATAATTTCATTAGACCTAGCAGTTTGCCTTAGGGAGAGGCTACAGTGTTCACGAAGAAACCGAATGGGTTGTCAAGGTTGTGTATTGACTACCGCAAGTAGAATGAAAGGACAATCAAGAATAAGTATCCTTTGTCGAGAATCGATGATTTATTTGATCAGTTGAGTGGAGCCAGAGTATTCTCCCATTGGATTTGACAACAGGGTTCCATCAGCTAAGAGTGGCAGAGGATAGTATTCCGTTAACCACGTTCAGGATCAGATACGGGTCATATGAGTGGTTGGTGATGCCATTCGGGTTAAAGAATGCATCAATTTTCTTCGTGGATTTGATGAGCTGTATTTTACGAGAGCACTTGGATAGGTTTGTATTGTTATTCATAGATGACATCTTAATATACTCTAAGGATGAAAGAGAGCATGGAGTTCATCTTAGAGTGGTGTTTGAGACGTTGAGGCAGCATCAACTGAAAGCAAAGTTTTCATAGTGTCATTTACGAAAGAAAGAAGTTAAGTTTCTTGGTCACGTGGTTTTAGAGAAGAGTTTGTTAGTTGATTCGGATAAGAGCGAAGCTGTTAAAAAATGGAAGAGACCAGGGACGGTGATTGAGATCAGAAGTTTCCTTGGGCTTGCTGGTTACTACCGGAGGTTTATTAAGGATTTCTCGAGGATAGCAGCGCCTTTGACTAGGCTGACCAGGAAGGATGTGAAGTTTGCTTGATCTGGAAAATGTGAGGAAGCATTCCTTAAGTTAAAGCATTTATTGATCATTGCACCTATGTTAGTAGTTCCAAATGGGAATCAAGGATTAGTGGTGTATACCGATGCATGTGGAACCGGATTAAGAGTTGTGTTGATGCAAAAGAGTAAGGTCATTGACTATGCTTCTCGACAGCTTAGACCCCATGAAGTGAGATACCCTACTCATGAAGAGTTGGCAGCGGTAATTATCGCATTGAAAATATGGTGACACTATCTTTTGGGAGAAAGACTCGAGTTATATACCGATCATAAGTCCTTAAGATACCTATTCTCCCAGAAGGATTTAAATATGAGACAGCAGAGGTGGCTGGAGTTTTTAGCAGCTTATGACTTTGGTATAGAGCACACGCCGGGGATAGGTAACAAGGTTGTGGATGCACTTAGCAGGAAACATCAGAATGTGGTGTTAGCCATGTTAGCTGAATGGAAGGATCTTAAGGCATTGACTATGTGCAGTGTGCGGTTAAGACATACTGCTAATTCTAGTCAGAGTACTATCATGTTGTCCTGCTTGGAAGTTCGACCGAGATTGATCGAAAGGATTACATCTAAGCAGAAAGATGACCCAGTGTTAGCTGGGAAAATTAGAAGGCTAGCGGCCAGAATCGAGATTGATGATCTAAAGGATTTTAGTCTTGACCAGAGGGGGTAGTTGAGAAAGAAGGGACGATTGTGTGTCCCGAATGTATAAAACCTAAGGAAGGAGGTCCTTAGAGAATGTCATCGATCAAAATTTACGATTCATCCTAGGGAAACCAAGATGTATCAAGATATGAAGAGGAGTTTCTACTGGGAAGGTATGAAGAGGGTTGTTGGCTTATGCGTAAAGCAGTGTGTGAACTGTCAATAAGTGAAGGCCGAACATCATAAGTCGAGTGGGTTGCTTCAACCATTAGAGATACCAATTTGGAAATGGGATTCGATATCCATGGATTTTATAGACGGGTTGCCAAGGTCGAATCGAGGAAATGAAAGTATATGGGTCATAGTGGATAAGTTGACCAAGAGTGCCCATTTCATTCCAACTAAGTCAACTGGGACAGCACTTGTTTTAGCTAAGTTGTTTATGAAGAACATAGTTAGACTGCATGGAATTCCTAGTAGTATAGTAAGTGATAGAGATTCCTTATTCACTAGAGAGTTCTGGAAGAGTCTACAGGATATTTTAGGTACCAAGCTCGGTATGAGTACCGCTTACCATTCGTAGACAGATGGGTAAACGGAGAGAGTTAACAAAGTCTTAGAGGATTTGTTAAGAACTTGTGTGCTAAATTTTGGTGGGTCAGGGGAAGACAACCTACACTTAGTTAAGTTTTCCTATAATAACAGTTAAACTAGTATAGGAATAGCGCCTTTCGAAGTTTTTATATGGAAGGCCATTCAAGTCACCGGCATGTTGGTTGGAAACTGAAGACAAATTAGTCTTAGGTCCAGATCTGGTAAGAGAGGCAACAAAGAAGATTAAGTTGATTCGAGGAAGGATAAAGGAAGCTCAGTCTAGACAAAAGAGTTACGTAGATAAGAGACGTAAGGATCTAGAATTCTCAGTTGGAGATAGGGTTTTCATCAAAATATCACCGATGAAGGGTGTGGTACGATTCAGAAGTCCAAGAAACTGGCACCGAGATATGTTGGACTATTTCCAGTTATAGAGAGGATCGGTAAGCTCGCATACAGAGTAGAGTTGCCAAGCAGTTTGGTAGGTTTCCATAATGTGTTTCATGTGTCTCATCTTCGTAAGTATGTGCATGATCCAGACACTACTATCCCTCTGACTACATTAGAAGACTTAATATTAGAACCGAATTTAACTTTTATTAGGCAACCAATTCAGGTTTTAGCAAGAGATGAGAAGAGGTTAAGAAACAAAACAATCAAGTTGGTAAAAATTCAATAGAGTGACAACGAGAAGGACTGTACTTAGGAAACATAAGACGGGATTAGAGATACTTATCCTGATCTATTATAAGGGTATGTTCTATATCTGTTATATATATAGACTGTTTGCTGGTCAGGTAGGCTAACATGGTAGTTAGGAGATGTTATAGAAGATTGCTATGTTTAGTATTTAGTCCTTGCTGAATTTTGAGGACGAAATTCTTTAAGGAGGGGAACCTGTAGCACCCCTAATTTCAAATAGCATTGTTCAGGAGATTTAATTAGATAAATTATATAGAATAATGTAGAGACGAGAGTGATAATGGAATTGAGATTTGAAAACTAATAAAGGTCATGCCTTAACTAAATGAATCTATAGGAATGGTTTATAAGTTAACTACTTAAGAGAATAAGGTAAGGGAAATATGGGAATGGTCGATCCCCATAACCCCTAAAACCCCTTACAACATTCTTATTTACATTCTTACAAAAACAAAAACATAAACAAAAGGAAAAACAAGGTCGGCCATAACCCTAGGTGAAGAGGAGCTCAAAAATCAATTAGAGTCTAAGATTCAAGCTAGGAAGGTTAAAGTGAAGAATAAATCTCAGGTTCCTTATCCAAACAAGGTGAACAATAATGATCTAAACCATCTCATATAAGTCATCTTGAATGTTTTAATTTGGGTATGAGGTTTAAAACCATATGATTGGATGAAGGATGATATGTTTTTATTTAAATTCCATGTTATAATTTAAGCAAGGATTTTGTGGAATAATATAGTTCGGTTTTAAGGCTAAAATCATGCAAAATGATTTCCAAATGCCATGATTTTTGAATATGTTATGTAAAACATTAATTTGGAGATGGGTTTGAATTTTCATAATATTCCAAGCTATGGATAATTTAGTGAATTTTTGAAGGAAAGAAATGGATATTTCAGGATTTTATTTAATTTAAAGAATTAATTAATTATTTTCGGGCAGAAAATTATATATGATAAAAGTATTATCATTTCGGAATTTATGTGAATTCCTGAGATTTTTCTCAAGAGGTTTAGGTGAGTTTTGGATTTAATTAGAAAGATTAGTATTTAATGATTAATTAAATACAAGGGGTTAGTTAATAAATTTTAACTAAATATTGGTGCATTGGGAATTACATGCGGCAGTAAATTCTGAAAAGAATTTTATAAAGGTTTTGTTATCCAATAGTAAATTGACAATATAAAGGGGTTAGGTAAAAAGAAATTACTTTAAAAAGCATAAGAATCAGTTTCATAGCGAATTACAACTTCACCACTTACCATGCTTGCTTGCGCCACCATACTCCCGTTTATAACCTTTTGCACCCATTTTAAACGAATGCACGTGGTATCAAGCGTTTGCTACGTAGTGTATTAGAGAAAGGCGGATGGAAAGAATGGTGTCAAAGGCATGCTTGCGAAAGTGTCGAAGCCGCTGTCACCTGCTTTCGAATCCATTGGCCCGCCCTTGTTCTAAAAGTAAGCTTTCGAAAGGGTTGGCACTTTTGAACCCCTCTGATACCCATGCTGCCGCACCTATACTTCTACCATAGTTAGAAGCCACTTTTATAACCCTTTGGCTAATGAGTGCGGAAGGTAGGTTTCGAACCGATACCCCTCCACTACCATTAAAGCCGCCTTCCCCAATGTTTTCGAAAATGTTCCCTTTTTGAAGTTTGTTTTGCTTTCAATCAATGATTTCGAAAGTGATACTTTTAATTGGTTTCTAAGTTATGCTTCCATAAATTCTCACTTGAACTCTAATGCTTTCGAAAGGTACGTTTTTGAGTGTTTCGAAAGGTATGTTTTTGAGTATTTCGAAAGAAATGTTCCAAGTGTTCGAAAGGTATGCTGGATGGTTTCGAAAGAGAGTGTCTAAGGTTTTAAGTAATGATACAAAGGATATAGTCGAAAGCTTTAGTTTTTGAATTAAAGAACTCTAACTCATTTTTAAAAGTAAACACATGGCAATATAAAAGACTTTCGAAATGGCATTTAGCTTGTAATTTTAAAGGAAGCTTTCCTTGCTAAAACTAATAGGTTAAGGGTATTAACCATATCTCATTTGAAAATGATTACAAGGAATTAAACCATGAATGTTTATGTTGTTGTGTTATTTGATCAGTTATCATGTATGCTTGTGTAATCATATTCATTTCATTATTAACCCATAACTGCATTTTGGGATGTTAAGGGCAGAATAACAGGCTAAGTTGACCCAGTAGTGAATATACAATGAACTAACTCCTGTGTGAGTAGAATTGCATCCAGGAGGTCAGATAGACTAGAATATAGGATGCCTAGGACTGATCAAAATATTATTGCTTTGGACAGATTCTTAGTAAGCCCATAAAAACAATGTTATGGAAATTATTATTGGCACGGACAATAGGTTCTTAGAGATCCTATGAAAACTATGTTTGGAACAGGTTGGTGGTAGAGATCAATAGGTTCATAGTTAGCCCATGAAAACTGTGACATAAGAGATGTTATTGGAGAATCCAATAGGTTCAAGTGGCTCCATGAAAACTATGACTGGATGATGTTATTGGTAGACACCAATTGGTTCTTAGTAATCCTATGAAAACTAGGAATGAAAGTCCGTAAGCTGGAAACAGGTTATTAGTTAGCCCATGAAAAATAATAGGTTAATGGTGATCTTAGAAACTATAACATGAGACAGATAGTCAGGTGAATGGGGATGGGAAATCTTGAGCATATTGCATGTTTGCATATCATCATGATACATTTTATTATGTCTTAACCACTATGGATGCAGGTGCACAGTATATGGTTATTATAAATTGAGTTAAGATACTAGTAAGGGGAAAACCCGTTCTGCTAAGCTACGTGGTTTTACTAGATATCTATATGGTCCGAGATGGTTGGTTATTATTCACACCAGACTTTTTGTTTAACTCGTAGCTCTCGGGTGCTCAATTGATTTTGAGTAGTTTAAGAGTTAAGGTTTTTCGGGTTCTCCTTTAAATGGATAAGCTTCCGAAGACGTGTAGGAGGCAAGCTAGTTATTTAGGGGATTATATCTATTGTTCGCTATGTTATTTGGATGTAAGTGCAAATTTGTTTAATTGCCTATATTTAGATTCTGATCAACCAAGGAGGCATCTTCATATGTTGCTCTTGGTGTATTTTGTACTAAATTGTAATTTCTCTTAACGTGGTTTACGTATGGGATTATGTAGTGAATCTGAAATGCTATTTGTAATGAAATGAGAAGTTTGTTTTAAAATTGATTTTAATTTTTTTTATTCATGTGTTTCTTGTATATCAATGTATCTAACATTACCGTTTTTGGTCACCAAAAATTAATAACTATGGATGACTGCAGCATCCGTAGCAGTTAGTTTTGGGCCTCCATGCGCATGTGACGATGGTTTTACTTAGATGTGTAGTGTTGACTTAAGGCTGCTTAAGTGTTAAGGAGTTATTAAAATATCACTTATATATATTTTTGATTTTGTATATAATTAGTATATATGCCTATATGTGTATATATTTGTGTGTTCATGTGCATGTGTACATGTCCTTTGATGTGTACATGTATATATGCATATGTATGTTACATTTAATCCGCAACGTTGCACAACTTCTACATGTTGAATCATTACGAATCCTGATTTCGATTTCCGGTCACATTTTCATTTCTTAGTTAATATATATATATATAAACAAAGTTTGAAAACTAATTTTTTATTATTATTAATTAATTAAAAAGATCCCATTTGAATTATAAAATCATCTAAATCAATATTGAACAATTGTTTTCAAAAAGCATTTTTATCGATAAATCGATATCGATTTTCTTTATATTTTCAAATCAATTATGTATCTTTATAAAACCATTATAAATGATTCATTGTCACTTTAAACTATTTAAAATGAATCATTATCATTTTAAACTATTATTTGAATAATAATTATTATTTATTATCACTTAAATAAATGGATATAATAATCATTTTTAAAAAGTAAATTTTGTAATGGCGTCCTCTTTCAAGCGACTAGTCTCAGTTATCCCCCTTTCCCTTCCGTCCATCTCCTCCTCTCCTGCCTCGTTCGCCTCTTGCCCTTTTCCTCATCTATAACTGATGGTTAAGAATCGTAACCAAAAGGCTCGCTACGCCGCATCTTTTGTCTCCTCTTCGCAAACTAGATCTAGTCGCAATTTCTCTTTTTCAATGACGCCGCCTTCTCCTTCTGTATCTCCAGTCACCGTTCCAGAGCCGCCTTGTCATCTTCCTATCGCTGATGTCTTAGGCTCGAGCTTCCCTTCGTTGAATCTATCGGCCAAATTAGAGTCTCTATCTGCTGTTCCGCTGTCAGGTATCATGAATGTCTCCCCTTCCTCGCCTATTTTGATTATGGTTAAGTCTGTAGGGAATTGGGTATCGGATGATTGCAGTAATGTTCTTAGGGTTGTTCAATCTGATATGCGAACTAGTGGTATTGCGTTTGTTGATTTTGATGCCCCTTATGTTGTTGTTTTGAAAGATGTGGGAAATTGCATTTTGAATCAAACTGTGTCTTGTGATAATTTAAGGCAGTGTTCTGATCTTTCTGGTGATATAGCTTCTACAATGCCTGAAATTCCTCTGCCAGTTGTATTGAATGGTGAAGTTGTCTCGACTTTGGATGGAAATGTAGTCCATGCAGCGATTGGAATTATTTCTAAGGTGGTTGTCGTGGCCAATTCTGGGCTACGTGTTGGTTCAGCGCTTCCCAAACATTGTGATATTGGTGCTCCTGAATCTCCTGTTGTTATTTCCAATGATTTACCAAGTGTTAGTGTTGAAATAGTTGCAGTTGAAAAGCCTGCCTGGTCTTCCTTGTTTAAATCTCTGCCTCGTAATGTTGGTTCTTTCACACCATGGAAGTTTTGCAATCAAGTTATTGATGGGATTAGTGTGCTCCCTCCAGAAGTGGTTCAGGAGGCCGAGAACTAGTGGTCCGATCACCTTGTTGGTTTTTCTCTAGATTATACATCTACATACTCGGTCGTTCGTGAGCATTATAGGCGCGCATGGAAAATGAAAGGTACTCTAAATGTTCAAGTTACCAACTCCTTTTTCTATTTCAAATTTGGGAATAATGAAGACAAGCTTATTGCTCTTGAGACTAGCCCTCTAATTATTGAGGGGAAACCATTTATTGTAACTCCTTGGAGTGTTAGTATTGACAAAGCTAGAGAGCAGGTTCTCTCTATTCCGGTTTGGGCCACGTTCTCTAATATTCTGTCTGTCCTTCAACCTCTCCTTGTTTTGAATTGGCTTGCGAGCCTTATTGGTGAATTCAAATGCTTCGACGCAAATAATGTCGCTCGTAAGAATTTACTATATGCCAGAGTATTGATTGAAATAACCCCTCTGAATCCGCTTCTGTCGATTTTGAAAGTTAGAATTAAAGATGGTCACGAGATGGAGATCAGAGTCAATTACAACTAGAAACCCGATATATGCACTATATGTCAGTCTTTTGGACATTATGCGGATAAGTGTTCTAGGATTGCTCCTCTTCCTCACCCAAAGTCCCCCTCCCCAGGTCAAAAATGAAATGGGTCCCCAAGGTTAGTTTAAATGTCTCTGATATTGAGATTCTTGTTTCTCCCTCTGTGGATTTGGTTTCTGAAGCTGTAGATAGCGATTCTGTTGATGAGATCATTTACTAGGAACCGGATGAGGGTTCTTGGGTACACACGACCACAGAAATGAGGTATGACCCACGGTTACACTGTTATCACATGTTCCTTGGCAGCTATGACGAGACTAGGAGGCTTATTTATCATGTTGAGGGTGATGGTCTATCTCTTACATCCTCTGGTATTAACGGTGCTTGCAATTGGTGGCAACTCTTAGATCCTTCTTGGGACAGGATTTATCTCTACTCTGCTCTCTTGAGATCTTTTGATCCATTATTGACTACGTACTTTTCTGTTGTCCAGCATGTTATAGGACCTGGTATTGATGCTGATATCAGTAATGACAAGAGGGAATTTTGTCCTTCCATGTAGTCTAGACTCTTTGTCTAGATCATGTTCTTTATTGTTTTTTTGTCTTTATTTAGTGGTCTATCCACTATGAA
Source organism: Allium fistulosum (assembly GCA_030737815.1). Classification (NCBI taxonomy): domain Eukaryota; kingdom Viridiplantae; phylum Streptophyta; class Magnoliopsida; order Asparagales; family Amaryllidaceae; genus Allium; species Allium fistulosum. The sequence continues at coordinate 872,793,609 of CM060907.1, read as the reverse complement.
AACAGTCTTAGTTGTTCTGTGCATGTGCAGAGCACATGTTTTCCTTTTATATATATAGTGGCATGGCCCACTATAAAGTCGGTTAGCTTTGCTAAAAAATATTATTTTCATTATCAACCTTTTATTTGAATAGTTTAAAAATAAATATAATTTATCAAAGTGGTAAATTTGCAGGTAATTACAAACTCCCATCCTTAAAAGTTCGTCCTAAAAATTGCACCAGAACAAAAACCTAAAGGTGTTTGCCCAAAATATTTATTTTTAAACTAGTACCTGTACAATGTATAAAAATCATTCAAATGCCATATATGATTCGATCTACTATTCGAATTTACAACTTTTACTTCCGAATTAGTATCGATCTCCCGATTCTCTAGTGCGGACTCTGATCAGGCTCTTTGATCAGAAAACTTCGTTTCCCTTACATAGCTCTAACTATGATAAAAAACATAAGTATCAAATCATAAACTCTCATCAATGTTTGTCATCAGGAATCGGGTGATAAATCCTTTTTCGGATTGGTGTAAATACCTCAAAGTTCCATACTCGAACCATAGATTAAAATTATTTGACGAAATGATCTACGTACAACACGTACTTATTAACTTCCCAAAATCTTTATGAAAACTTTTCATTTATTAAGTTTCAATTAAAAGTCTACTCCGTTATAAAATCTCCTTTATAGCACTTATCACTTTATTTATAAAAATGTCATTTATAAATATATCCCTTTATTTATAAAACTTTGTTTATAAATTTATCACTTCGAAATGTTTATTTACAAAATATTTCTACCTCTTTTCCAAAAGAAATCGTTTAAATTAAAAAGGTAATTTATCTTCTATTTTCCAATCTTACGATAAACTTCTCTTACAATAATATATTCCTTTTTAACCAACCTTTATATCCAAAATTATCCTTTTAACTTTATAAAATTTTATAGATCGAGTAACTTCAAAATAATACCACGGAACTGGGTACTACCAATAGCATCACATATTCCCATAACAAGAAGGGTAATACTTAAGAGAAGCGTTTGCCATCCGAACACAACTCCTACCCATTTTTAGTTACTTTTGAGCCATTCGAACTAGTTAATCTTTAGATTCTTTTCAAAAATACTGGGATTTAGATTTTCAAAAATTCCTTTATAAAACATGTTTTATAAGTCCAACTTGTTTAATTACTTATAAAAACACATTCATAAATTTATTTATTTTAGCTAAATTCCTTAAACCAATATTATTTATCGAACACCACATAGTCAAATTGTGAAATTAAATTCACGAGGTGTTCGTATTTAATTAGATTGAAGTGAATTAATATTATCTTTAAATATCTTATAGTCCAATTATGAATTAAATCCCAAAGCGGTGAGCTATAATTGCTTTCTACGCAACCCATGCTAAAGGAAATTAATTGCTCATAAACTAGCTGATCAAAAATCAAACAACCAAACAACCAAACAATCAACAAAATCTAAGCACACAAAAAATAATTATATCACACATAACCCCGGTTGGAGGTACGGTGCCTTATCCTATTCATTTTACTTATTAAATTATGGTAGTTTCATTTTAAAATTCCTAGGTTGATTTACTAAGCTAGACAAATTTTACGTAGGCACCTAAGCTATGCTCTAATATCAAATGTGACGAATCAGATTTCTGAACTTGTCAAAATCACTGAAAACCCATCCGATTTAAACTACAAATGAAAACTACCGATTTAATACCAAATATCATTTGATAGATATTTAACACTACTAAATGTATAAGATACAAATTCAGTTTATACAACTTGTCAGAGGAATTTATTAATTCAACAAGATGTGTTTAATACATACTAAATACTAATGTCTACAAATATACCGCTGCGTACGCTGATTAGAGAGACGGAAATATCCTTACCTACGAACTCAATAAACATGTCAATGCGGAATAAAATGATAAGCAGGAGAGATACATGAAAATCAAACAAATAAAAATCAATAACAGATAAACAGGAAAGGGTTATATTATTTTTGCGGCTGCATCACTACCACTTGTGATTGCCTATGTATCTCTATCTAATTGGGCAACCAGTTAGATGCAAGATTAAGCCAACATAGTTCTTCTACCATAAATAGGACTCATGGAGCCTAAGTTGCAACAAACAAATATGCAATTCTCTAATTACATACTTAGGCTTAATCTTCATGTTTAGATTCTTTAAATCTAATTTACTTTATTTTATTCAAAAGCTCTTTGAAAAGAAAAGTACCTCATAATACCACGCCGCACATAAAGACGGACGAGTTTTTACCATATGATAACTTAAAACACTTTATATGTAAAATCATTTGATATTATTTTTAATGACATTCTTTTAAAACATTTGCAAATAGTCTTATAAATCTTAGCTGAAATGCTTGCATCTCACATTTCAGTATTTGCACAACTAAGTCCGTATGGCATTTATTGGACATTGGATTTCCAACTGAATGGTAAGGTAAGGGACTACCTCACGTACAGTGCATTTCTACAAAATGCACCCGAGACCCTATGTTGGTCCTTATGCGAATTAAGACTGGCTTATCTGAAAATGTAATATACGAATGGCACCGAGTATTACATCACTTGGCCATTACCGACTTATCTGGGATCCCGAGCATACACCACATAATTTAAAACCGACATTATAGTTGGCAGAAATTTTTTATATCTAGAAAGGTGATTTCATACCTCGATGGTAGCAAGCCGCTTAGCCTCAAAAGATCCCTTGTTTTACTATTCATGGGTGTGAGGCTTTGAGGTAATGATTAACTTTCATATAGCACATATTCCACTTGGATGTCACTTTGTCATTCCCCAATCACACAACTGATTTCTACAAATCTATAACTCCTAAGCTCGTGCATCTCAGGAAAGGGTGTTAAGCTAAGAGAAATTGCCTTCTGTGCCGCCAAACAGATGATGCGTTCATAGAGATCAATCAATATGATCTAGAAATGCAACGTCATACATTCGTCCATACAAGTTATCCAGGAACAAGACAAACTGAAGGCACTCTCCTACCACATTCTGTCATGCATTACCCCTAGGATTAGCAGTGAGTTAGTCCTTGCATACGAAGATTTCAGAACGAAGGGACCACTGCTATTTATTTATTTCGGAGGGGGAGCATTCCAAAATTATCAACAAGCAGTCCTTCAGTTATGAAGATCCTTGCCTTCAAAATCAAGGTCTTCAATATATATTTTCTTCACTTTCAAAACATAAATTGGTTCAAAGTGGTCTTCGGATAGGAATTACCCAAATCCGATCTTGGTTCCTTCAAACCAATTATCTATAAAAAAGATGTTTCATAAGTAGGTTTTTATCATTTGATTTATTCATTTCTTTTTATCAGAAAATATCTTTGAGATAATTATATATCTTTAAAACATTCTTGTTGGTATATACGGAATCATTAAACCTCTCTTTATTAAATTCTTTGGTTTAATTAAACCCTTTTTAAACTTGGATTAATTCCAATACATTTCACTTAGGAAAATATTTGCAAATCACTTATTTAAATCTTAACAAAGATTTCTTATTTTCAAAACATAACCTTTTATAAGTAGAAAACATGTTATCTAAGATGGTAAATCCAAATAGTTTTAAATTTGGAAAATTTAATCTTTTATACTTAACTCATTTCCGACATTTTGACCTTATATATCCCTCGTCTAGGAGAGGTCAGGTGAGCTAGGGCACTGGTTGCTCTTGAACATCTCCTTGTTTAAAGCACCTCATCCATATCTCATGAATAGAAAAATCAGGTGTGCTCGTCGGTTTATTAGAGCCAAGATTAAAACATTTGCTTATAACAGCTTTCCTTTAATTCATTTATTTAAATTCTTTTAAATAAATTATAAAATCATCAATTCATCTTTAAAACACTTAATTATTTATTTAAAATCATTTATAAAATATTTGAAAAAGAATTGTTAAGTTTAAAACCATATTTTAATTGTTATTGAAAATTGCTACTTATAGCGCTGCGAATAGTATTTCTAAAGTTATATTGATCAAAACGACTTTTATATTATTTGAAAAATTATTTGTATAACTTGGATCTCTTTTAAAATATTTTAAAAGATTTATAAAGATTTTTCCATATTTTTATGGAATTTAAAAATATCAAATTTAAATCATTTTTAACTTTGGTCGTTAAACTGCAAAACCGCGATATTTTTGGAAACTTGTTTTACTTATATTTCAAAATTTACTTACTGAAATCTTGATCCTTTTCTTTTGTTTGAAAACTACTGATATAATAGTTTGGAAAATTCTTATCACAGAGAATTCCAAGCTATATTCCACTTTATACACTAATTTAAATTTTACGGTACGAAATTGCAAACTATCGTTACCCAACGCGCCTAGTATTGACTTGTTTTTCATTTCTTATTCAAACATCATCAAATTTGTTTCTAGTATTTATAAAATATTATTAAATCATTTTAAACCATTTCCAAGAGATTTAACATTTCTTATATACCATTTCATTAATAAATGGAAAGTGATTTCCTTTGTGGTTTTCAACGTGTATTTAACGTGACTTGTTAATGAAATCAAATAATCATATTAAACTAACAAACATGATTAACAATTATCATAACCAAGCATAACAAACAATATTATATTATCTAATATATATATAAGTATATATGGAGTTATCTCACCCATTTCCAAGTCCAATTCTTCCTACAAACATACAAACGAATCGACACTTCACTGAATCACCACTAAAACAACTCCACTACCCTCCTTGCTCTCGGCCATCCTTCCTCCACTACCATATCTCACGGTACTAGGGTATAGGGTCAAAGAGCTCGACCATAGAAAGAAGAGGAGGTCTTTAGTTCACAGTATTTGGACCCAAAAATGAGTAATCTTCTCTCGGATTTTTGACTTTGTCGCACTCAAATTTGGAAAAGTTGTCAACTGTAAAGTTGTTGTAAATTCTTTTCTCTACTATTTAAAGAAAGAATTACTTAATTTTGAGTTGATACTGAAGGAGATATGGTCAAAAGAAGAAGAGGTATTCTCGAATTCAAAAAACTCAAACCCGAGAATGCACTGTTAAGAAGTGGGTTTTCGACATAGCTAAGATCAAGATGTGAAGAAGTGGTAAACAAGAAAGTTGTAGCCACTGGAATTTACGTGGTTTGAAAAAAAGAATTTCTCCATTTATTTCAGATTTGAAGAATTTATGGAAGATGGAAAATGAGCGAAAGGTGGGTATTTATAGGCAAGTTCATCAAAATATCTATAAACATCATCATAAGCTACAACCTCACCATCACCTTCACCACCTACCATCTCCCTCTTACACCATCCTAGGATGGCCAAAAGTCACCTCAAGCATGGGCAAGGCCATGTGGCCCCTTGGATGTGACATTTGATGTGACAAATGCTGATAATTACCTTAGATATTTTAAGTGTTTTCTCTCTCCGCCATCATTACCCCTATATGCCTCCTCCTCCTTCATCATCACCAAGCATGGCTAAGTCTACGCCACCATCACCTAGGCACGGCTAACATGACCCCCTCCCGTGTGCATGTGATGATGGTTGTACCTAGATGTGTAGTGTTGACATAAGGTTGCTTAAGTGTTAAGGAGTTATTAAAATATCTCTTATATATATTTTTGATTTTGTATATAATTAGTATATATGTATATATGTGTGTGTGTATGTGTGTTCATGTGCATGTGTACATATCCATTCGTGTGTACATGTATATGTGCATATGTATGTTACATTTAATCCACAACGTTGCGCTACTTCTATACATTGAATCGTTACGAATCCTGATTTCAATTTCTAGTCACATTTTTATTTCTTAATTAATATATATATATATATATTTGTAAACAAAGTTTGAAAACTAATTTCTTATTATTATTAATTAATTAAAAAGATCCCATTTGAATTATAAAACCATATAAATCAATATTGAATAATTGTTTTCAAAATCGTTTTTATATCGATAAACCGATATCGATTTTCCATATATTTTCAAACCAATTATATATCTTTATAAAACCATTATAAATGATTCATTATCACTTTAAAACTAATTAAAACGAATCATTATCATTTTAAACTATTATTTGAATAATTATTATTATTTATTATCACTTAAATAATAATATTTGTATTATCAACCTTTTATTTGACTATTTTAAAAATAAATATAATTTATCAAAGTGATAAATTTGCTGGTCGTTATAGAATCCCCTCTTGAAAGAATTTCATCCTCGAAATTAAAACAGAACAAAAACCCGAAGGTGTTCGCTCAAAATATTTATTTTTGAACTAATACTCGTACGACGTATATAGATCATTCATATGCCAAGTTTGATTTGATCTGTAGTTCGAACTTACAACTTTTACTTTCAAATTAGTATCGATTCCCTGATTCTCTAGTGCGGACTCTAATCGGGCTCTCTGATCAGAAAACTTTGTTTCCCTTACATAGCTCTCAACTATGATAGAAAACATAAGTACCCAACTATAAACCCTCATAAATGTTCATCGTCAAGAATCAAGTGGTAAATCCTTTTTCGGCTTAGTGTAAACACCTCAAAGTTGCATACTTGAATCTTAGATTTAAACTGTGTGAAGAAATGATCTACGTACAACATACATACGTATTAACTTCCCAAAATCTTTATGAAAACTTTTCATTTATTAAGTTTCACTTAAAAGTCTACTCCGTTATAAAATATCCTTTATAGCACTTATCACTTTATTTATAAAAATGCCATTTATAAATATATCCCTTTATTTATAAAACTTTGTTTATAAATTTATCACTTTGAAATGTTTATTTACAAAATATTTCTATCTCTTTTCCAAAAGAAACCATTTAAATTTAAAATGTAATTTATCTTCTATTTTCCAATTTTACAGTAAAATTCTCTTATTATAATATATTCTTTTTTTAACTAACCTTTATATCTAAAATTTACCCATTAATTAATGATTCAAAATTATCCTTTTAACTTTAGAAAATTTTATAGATCGAGTAACTCCAAAATAATACCAAGGAACTGGGTAATACCAATAGTATCACATATTCTCTTAACAAGAAGGTAATACTTAAGAGAAGCGTTTGTCATCCGAACACCACCCCTACCCATTTTTAGTTACTTTTGAGCCACTCGACCTAGTTGATCTTTAGATTCTTTTCAAAATATCAAGATTTAGATTTTCAAAAATTCCTTTATAAAACACGTTTTATAAATCCAATTTATTTAATTACTTATATAAAACACATTCATAAATTTATTTATTTTAAATGAATTCCTTAAACCAATATTATTTATCGAACACCACATAGTCAAATTATGAAACTAAATTCAGTAGGTGTTCGTACTTAATTAGATTGAAGTGAATTAATATTATTGTTAAATATCTTATAGTCCAATTGTGAATTAAATCCCAAAGCGTTTAGCCTACAATTACTTTCTACCCAACCCATGCTAAAGGAAATTAATTGCTCATACACTGGTCAGGCAAAAATCAAACAACCAAACAAGTCAACAAAAGCTAAGTACACCAAAAATAATTATATCACCCATAACCTTGGTCGAAGGTACGATGCCTTATCCTATTCATTTTATTTATCAAATTAAGATAGTTTCATTTTAAAATTCCTAGGTTGATTTACTAACCTAGAAAAATTTTACATATGCACCTAACCTACGCTCTGATACCAAATATGATGACCCGGATTTCAGGACTTGTCAAAATCGCCGAACACCCGTCTGTTTTAAACTACAAATGAAAACTATTGATTTAATATCTAATACATTTGATAAATATTTAACACTGGTAAATGTATAGGATACAAATTCAGTTTATTCAACTTACCAGAGAAATTTATTAATTCTGCAAGGTGTGCTTAATACATACCAAATACCAATGTCTATAAATCTACCATTGTGCACTCTGTTAAGAAAGGTAGCAATATCCTTACTTACGAGCTGAATAAACATGTCAATGTGGAGTAAAATGATAAGCATGAAAGATACATGAACATCAAACAAATAACAACCATAACAGATAAACATGGAAGAGTTATATTATTTTTGGGGCAGCATCACTACCACTTGTGACTGCCTACGTATCTCTATCTAATTGGTTATCCAATTAGATACAGGATCAAGCCAACGTAGTTCTCCTACCACAAATAGGACTCATGGAGCCTACAATGCAACAAACAAATATGAAATTCTCTAATTACATACTTAGGCTTAACTTCATGTTCAGATTCTTCAAATCTAATTTACTTCATTTTATTCAAAAGCTCTTTGAAAATAAAAGTATCTCATAAGACCACGCTGCACATAAACACGGACGGGTTTTTACCTTATGATAACTTAAAACACTTTACATGTAAAATCATTTAATATTATTTTTAATGAAATTCTTTGAAAATATTTGCAAATAAACTTATAAATCTTAGTTGAAATGCTTGCATCTCACATTTCAGTATTTGCACAACAAAATCTGTACGGCACTTATTAGATATTGGATTTCCAACTAAATAGTGAGGTAGGGGACTACCTCCCATATAGTGCATTTATAGAGGAATGCACTCGCGAGTCCCCTATGTTGGTCCTCATGCGAATTAAGACTGACCTATCTGAAAAGGTAATATACAAATAACATCGAGCATTACATCACCCGGCCGTTACTGACTTATCTGGGATCCCAAGCATACACAACATAATTTAAACCCGATGTTATAGCGGGAAGAATTTTTTATATCTAGAAAGAAGATTTCATACCCTAATTGTAGCGAGCCACTTAGCCTTAAAACATCCCCTGTTTTACTATTCCCGTGTGTGAGGTTTTGAGGTAACGATTACCTTGCATATAGCACATATTCCACTTGGAATGTCACTTTGTCATTCCCCAATCACACAACTGATTTCTACAAACGTATAACTCCTGAGCTCGTATGTCTCATGAAAGGGTGTTAAACTAAGAGAAGTAGCCTTCCGTGCCACCAAACAGATGATACGTTCACAGAGATCAATCAATATGATCTAGAAATGCAACGTCAGACATTCGTCCATACAAGTTGTCTAGGAACAGGACAAACCGAAGGCACTCTCCTACCACATCCTGTCGGGCATTACCCCTAGGATTAGCAGTGAGTTATCCTTGCATATAAAGATTTTAGAACGAGGGACCACTGCTATTTATTTATTTCGAGGGGCCATTCCAAAATTACCAACAAGCAGTCCTTCCGTTATGAAGATCCTCGCCTTAAAAATCAAGGTCTTCAATGTATATTTTCTTCACTTTCGAAACGTAATTGGTTTAAAGTGGTTTTCGGATAGAAATTACCTAAATCTGATCTTGGTTCCTTCAAACCAATTATCGATAAAAAGATGTTTTATTAGTAGGTTGTTATCATTTGATTTATTCATATCTTTTTATCAAAAAATATCTTCAAGAGAAATATATATCTTTAAAACATTCTTGTTGGTATATATGGAATCATTAAACCTCTCTTTATTAAATTCTTTGGTTTAATTAAACCCTTTTCAAATTTGGAATAATTCTAAAACATTTTACTTAGGAAAATATTTTCAAATAATTTATTTCAATCTTAGCAAAGATTTCTTTTTTCAAAACATAACTCTTTAATAAGTAGAAAACATGTTATCTAAGATGGTAAATCCAAATAGTTTTAAATTTGAAAAATCTAATCTTTTATACTTAACTCATTTCAGACATTTCGACCATATATATCCCTCCCCTGGGGGAGGTCAGGTAAGCCAGGGGACTGGTTGCTCCTGAACATCTCCTTGTTCAAAGCACCGAACTTAGATCTCACGAATAGAAAAATCAGGTGTACTCGTCGGTTTATTATAACCAAGAGTAAAACATTCTCTTATAATAGCTTTTCTTTAATTCATTTATTTAAATTCTTTTAAATTAATTATAAAATCTTCAAATCATATTTGAAACACTTAATTATTTATTTAAAATCATTTATAAAATATTTGGGAAAGAATTGTTAAGTTTAAAACCATGTTTTAATTATTATTGAAAACTACTACAATAGTGCTGCAAATAGTGTTTTTAAAGTTATATTGATCAAAACGACTTTTCTATTATTTGAAAATTTATTTATATAACTCAAATCTCTTTTAAAAAAATTTAATAGATTTATAGATTTTTCCATATTTTTATGGAATTTAAAAATATTAAATTTAAATCATTTTTAAATTTAGTCGTTAAACTGCAAAAACGCGATATTTTGAACTTGTTTTGCTTATATTTCAAAATCTACTTATTGAAATCTCAATTTTTTTCTTCTCTTTGAAAACTATGGATATAATAGTTTTGAAAATTCTTATCATAAAGAATTTCGAGCTATATTCCACTTTATATACTCATTTAAATTTTACGGTGCGAAATCGCAAACTACCATTACGCGACGCACCTAGTTTTGACTTGTTTTTCATTTCTTATTCTAACTTCACCAAATTTATTTCTAGTGTTTATAAAATATTATTAAATCATTTTAAACCATTTCCAAGGGGTTTAACATTTCATATATACCATTTCGTTAATAAAAGGAAACTGATTTCCTTTGTGATTATCGACGTGTATTTAAGGTGACTTGTTAATGAAATCAAACAATCATATTAAACTACCAAACATGATTAAAAATCATCACAACCAAGCATAGCAAACAATATTATATCATCCAATATATATATATATATAATAGCATAAATGGAGTTATCTCACCCATTTTCAAGTCATATTCTTCCTACCAACATTCAAACGAATCGATACTTCAATAAATCACCACTAAAACAACTCCACCACCCTCCTTGCTCTCGGTCATCCTTCCTCCACTACCATAGCTCATGGTACAAGGGTCTAGGGTCAAAGAGCTCGACCATTGAAAAAAGAAGAGGTCTTTAGTTCACAATATTTGGACCCAAAATGAGTCATCTTCTCTCGGCTTTTTGACTATGTTGCACTCAAAATTTGGAAAAGTTGTTTCAAATTCTTTTATCTACTATTTAAAAGAAATAATTACTTAATTTCGAGTTGTTTTTGAAGAAGATATGGTCAAAAGAAGAAGAGGTATTCTCAGATTCACAAAAATCAAACTCGAGAATGCACTAGAAAGAAGTGGATTTATGACATAGCAAAGGTCAAAATGGGAAGTTGTACAAAAGAAAGTTGCAGCTACTAGAATTTTACATGATTTGAAAAAAAAGAATTTCTCCATTTGATTATAGGTTTAAGAATTTATGGAAGAAGGAAAATGAGCTAAGGAGGTGGGTATTTATAGGCAAGTGCATCAAAATATCTACAAACATCATCATGAAATATCACCTCATCATCACCTCCACCACCTACCACCTCCCTCCTACACCACCCTAGGATGGCTAGAAGTCACGACAAGCATGGGTACGAACATGTGCCCCCTTGGATGTAACATATGATGTGACAAATGGTGATAATTACCTTAGATATTTTAAGTGTTTTCTCACTCCACCATCATTACCCCTATGCACCACCTCCTTCTTTATCATCACCTAGCACGGCTAAGTCCCCTCCACCATCGCCTAGGCACGGCTGACATGACCCCTTCCCATGTGCATCTGATGATGGTTGTACTTAAATGTATAGTGTTGACTAAAGGTTGCTTAAGTGTTAAGGAGTTATTAAAATATCTCTTATATATATTTTTGATTTTGTATATAATTAGTATAAATGTATATATGTGTTCATGTGCATGTGTACATGTATATGTGCATATGTATATTACATTTAATCCGCAACGTTACACAACTTTTACACATTGTATCATTGCGTATCATGATTTTGATTTCCGATCACATTTTCATTTCTTAGTTAATATATATATATATTTGTAAACAAAGTTTGAAAGCTAATTTCTTATTATTATTAATTTATTAAAAAATCCCAGTTGAATTATAAAACCATATAAATTAATATTGAACAATTGTTTTCAAAAAGCGTTTTTATATCGATAAACCGATATCGATTTTCCTTATATTTTCAAATCAATTATATATCTTTATAAAACCATTATAAATGATTCATTATCACTTTCAAACTAATTAAAATGAATCATTATCATTTTAAACTATTATTTGAATAATAATAATAATAATTATTATTATTAAAACTCAACCTAGAGCCCTAATGAAATCGAAGGGATGAGATTAGCTCCCCCTAGCCTGGTCCAACCACAAACAGGAGGGTTTTCAGCCGGTCCAGCATAGAGATTTGATGCCCCCAACCATGTTATGCAGTTTTATGAGGACCCACCTTTGTGCCTTGAAATGGGAATAGGGCAGACGGGAATCGAACCTATGACCTGCTTACCAGGAAGCGAATATCTAACCACTGCGCCACTACTTGCGGACAATAATAATTATTATTTATTATCACTTAAACAATATTATTTATATTATCAACCTTTTATTTGAATATTTTAAAAATAAATATAATTTACCAAAGTAATAAATTTGTGGGTCGTTACATAAGACATAGGGACTTGTACTGGAAAATTTTAAGGACATCATTTATGAATTTGGAAAATTTTGAAACAATAAGGAAGAATCTATTTGGAATCATGAATTTACTATTATAAAGTATGGTGGAATTTAAATAAACAGTAATATGATTTTTGTTAGACTATCTAAATTTTGAGCAAATAATAATATAACTGTTATTTGGAGTTTATGGACAAAATATTATTGTAGTAATAAAAATAAGAGGTATTTTGAGAACAACAATAATAATAGAGAGAAGTTTCCCATAAATAGTTTTGGGTTAAATTATTTTTGAAATATAGAACAGTTGAAAATATTTTGGGATTTAATGAAGAAAGTTATTATTGAACAAGATGGTTGTGAAAAAAATAATGATTTAAATAAATATTATTCTTTTAATATGAAGCGATAATAATGTTATTGATTTAAAGGAAATTTAAAGAAAATTATTAATCTTGGATTAAGAAATGATGTTTAAAACATTTAAAGTAATATGTAAAAAAAAAGATTTCTGAAGTATTATCGATTTGTAAAAAAATGGTTTTGATTTAAATGAAATTTTTAAGTATAAAACTTGAATTTTATTCAAGTTATCTAGGTTTGAAGAAAGAAGAGGACATTTATACTTAAATTCTTTAAAAAATAATTATATGGAATTTTATAACTAGGAAAAAAAATATTTTTAAACTATTTTTAAATTTGAAGAATTTGAATTTGAGTTTGTAATAGTAATACCGTGTATATTGAAAATAAGGGTGTTATCCCGCCTTTTGGCAAGGCCGTGATACCAAGGACTTGACTAGAGACTGAAGACAGTTCGCCCCGAAAATCGGTTATCTGCAGATTCACGATGGATACAGGCAAACTTGGTCCGAGTCCGGATCGAGCTACAATTAGCATGATATGACAAGCAAAGCTATGAAAGGAAAAATTCCAAATTTCAGGTCAATCGGGGCTCGTATGCTCAAATTATGAATCGATCAAGGTCCATGTGGAACATTTTCATTTCCTATCCATCCATCGGCATCCATCATTTCGTATCCATCGCCATTGATACAAAGTAGACATATCCCCATCACTCGACATCCATCATTCGTATCAATCAGGTTCGAACCTGTATCGATGGAATTCAACACTCCCTGGATCAATCACACTTCATTCGACCCGCAGCTGCATGTTTCGTATCGATCACCTACTTGATGAATACGAAGAGAAGGGTCAGAGATCAATACGAAGGAAGGAATAGAGCATCGATACGAGAAAACAAAGTATAGGATGGATACGAAAGGAGCAGTCAACCCAAAGGAAATGGTATCTAAGCATAAAATATGGATCTCCACGAAGCGTGCGTGCCACGTCATCGACATGAGAAGATCAATACGAAATGTATCGATGCGAAGGCTTCAGCCTCACTAGAAAACTCAATCTTGGATCGATCATATCTCTCAAACCATAATTCCAAATTCCATGAAATTTTCACAGAAGGTTGCATATCGTCTCAGGAACGTCCATGATCGATCGCAGCTCAATTAGAGCCATTCTTGATCAATACGAAACCAACATGGATCGATCAGGATCGATCCCAAACAGTTCCAAATTGATTGTGTGGGCCCACCTACGCATGAGAAAGGGTATTTCGAGATTCAAGGCAGATATTTCTAGCTCTACGCCTATAAATAGCACCTCCACTGCAACTAAAAAAGGACTTTTTTATGTTGCAGCTCGGATTATACTCCATTGTAATTCGAGTGTTAGTCATTGTACTGTTGTAATTCAGTTTATAACCAGTAATAAACGTCAAATCCTTCAAAGTGGACGTAGGCTATAACGCCGAACCACTATAAATTCTTGTTTTCTCCCTGTTATTACTTATTTTCTTGGTGTGATCGTTAGATTAGCCTCATTTTCCATTTTATTTCTTCATTCTAATCTCTTCGATTACATCTGATGAGTGTTGTGCCCATTTTTGGTATAAACGCTTCGGTGCTTTCACTGAGAAAAATCCACTTTTCTATGATTCTGTGGATCCCTTGCCATTGTTGGATTGCTAAAATCTAAGGAGGAGATCCAGATCCATCTTCCAGAGGTTCTTTCTATTCTATTCAGATTATTCCAGATCTAAGAAGAACTAGATTCAACATGGTGCGCACCACCAAAACCGCTTCCAATATTGCTGATTCGAAAGGAAGGGATAGGCAAAATCCCACACAGCTGACCAAAGCATGCCAAACATCAGCTGGAGTTCCAAATCCACTTGGTCCAGTAACTAGAGAGGAATTCCAGACCCTTATGCAGGAGCTCACACAAAGCCATCAAGAGCTCACTCAATAGATCAGTGCCAACACGGAACTTGTGAACCAGTTGAATGAAGAAAGGCGAGGGAGATCTAGAAGTGAGCATGACTCTTATTCCTTGTCTGAAAACTCGGCATCATCTGACTTCAATCACAGATCTACACGCCGCCGATTAGATGGGAATTACGCGGAAGCTTCTGGGCACCCGTACGCTACGAATCTTGGACAGGCCGGGATAGGTCCTTCTATAGGGCATCAAGCTGCACCCTCCTCTCGAGGAGAGACACTTCCTAACAACACTACTCATGACCACGCAGCAGTTGCTGCTATAGCTCTGGATGCCGAGATCCAAAACCAACCAGATCCAGCCCATCGTCACCACATTCATGCTTAGGATCCTCACTTCCTTGAAGCCAAGGAGGCATGGAATGAACCGTAGACAACGACCGGACCGTCCTTGTGACATGGAACCCGACCATTCCTTAGCCCCGAATCCCCAAATGCCTGATATTCCAACCATGATACGCCAGATGATTAGAAAAAGTCAAGGCCTCACAAATGATGACTGGCGAATTTCTAGAAGTCACACCCCATTCACTAATGACATTCTCTATGCGGAGCCACCACCTCGGTTCAGGATGCCGACCTTGCCGATATATGAAGGAAATTCGAATCCCAACCAACATATTCTAAAATATGAATGGCTTATGAATGCCGCCCGAGTTGATGATGCTGTTAAGTGTAGAAGCTTCCCTATCTCCTTAGGAGGTATTGCAACTATGTGGTTCACCCATCTACCACCCAGATCCATCTCATGTTTTGACCAGTTAGCTACTAAGTTTGTTGAGCAGTTCTGTATGCATGCTGCAAGACCAAAGGATGTCAATACCTTATCCAGTGTTACCCAAGCTTCAGGAGAGACTCTAAGGCATTATCTAGAAAGGTTCCACGCTAATTGTATCAAAGTCAGCAATCCCAACGACAACTCTATTCTGATGGCATTGACTAAAGTGATCGATCATGATTTTGAATTTGGTGATTGGTTGGCTGGGAAACCCCCCACTTCGTTGGATCGTTTCTATGCAAAGGCAGCCCAGTTTTTGAAGAGAGAAGATGCTAGACGGTCTAGGAAGCAGGACGTCATGGGGCCCAGTTGTAACGATTGCGATTTTTCGTCGCTCGAAAATCGACATTAATACATCCACTGTATCAACTGCCGAGCAATCGAATGTCGAAAAACCGAATTGTTATGGAGAAAAAGAAGAGGTAGAAGAAGACAGAAGAAAAGGAAAGAAAAGGAAAGAAAAAGAACACAGAAACAATATCAGAATCTCACATTCGCAGCGGAACAACATATAATAGATAAATGAATAATCTTTTAAATCAAAGAACTATATCATTTTATACATTACATCATCATTAGAGTTTACAACAGCAATACAACACTGGACAGTTATATGAACTTGTCCATATACAGAATACACAGCGAAAAAGATAATATCATATACAAGTGATATGTCTCGCCATCCAGCTTGCCACTTGAGCTCCATAGCATTTCCTGAATCCAGAATGACCTGATAACCTAACTCTAGACTGCCCGTGTGGAAATTGGTGGGCACCCAGAGTTTAGGAAGGGAACAATAAACTCCGAGTCAGTCATGGTGACTGGTGTGATAACTAAAACAGTTTATCTTTAGAAACAAACAACAATAGAAATTTAACATTGAAACCCGTAATGCTTTTGGAAAATGAACTACCATAAGACCTCCCACCACACACACAATGCAAACGCAGAATTGGAGGAGATTTCTTCTTATGATAATCAAACATGCTTACTACGCAAAATCATTTGATTTTATTATTATTAGTGCATAGTGAAGAAAACATTTCGAAAGTATAATATTAATCTTAGCTAGCATAGGCATTCCGCACTTATGCCTACTATAGCTACTATGTTCAATAGCAGGTTACCGCCACATTCCATAGCAGGTAATACAACTAAAACCGTACAAGGTTCGTATTGTTTCTTTGGATTTTCCAACAAATGGTCAGGCTAAGGAACTTCCTTTCCTACTGCCGAATGGGATCGCCTCTGGCTGGACGTCCCGAGAGACAAACTGCTCTCTGCCAAATAAGGTCGGGTTACCCCTATAACTAGGTAACTCACGAATATGTCATCACCTGGTCCTTTGGGACCTTTATCCGAGCGCTCGGTAACATCATCACACATAATAAATCAGGTGTGTCCACATGAGTAAGTATCTGGGCTCCATACCATGATACCACCCCTTTCCATAAGGAAATGACATACCCTAAAGGGCGCGACCCTCATAACCTTGCCGCAACATTCCTGTTTCGACCATTTCCGGGTTGTTGAGGCCCTGACGAAGTCTCGTCCACAAAGCTACGCTTTATACAAAAGCTATGCTTTGGGTCAAACAAATGATCAAAGTAATGATCACAAAGATAAATAATCAAACAAATGATCATATCACAAATGATCAAACAATGATCATTTCACAGCAACACTCAGCATGTCACATTACCAAATTGGGAATATATCGCTGATAACCTTCAACTACATAACCTTTGAGATCGTACGTCTCAGAGAAGGGTGTTAAGCTAAGAGAATAAATTCTCCGCCACCAACAGAAATGTATTTGAAAGAAATCAGCTTTACATCTCAAAATGTAATGTCAGACACGTAACCATACAAGTCTGTTCCGGGTTCGAACAGAACCGAAGGCACTTCCAAAGAAGCCCTTGCAATCTGGATATTCACAATCCCAATAAAACATCCCATCACAAAGGAAATCTCAATACCGTAGCTAACGGTGCAGAGACAATCGATAGGTCATCCTATCATTTTCACAAATACCCGGTCTTCACCACCGGTCTTCAATACGATCCATATCGTCGTATCACAATTTCGGAATGGGTTATACGACACAAAGGTCCTTTCCCGGCTAACCCGAATAGTGAGCGCTTATTCAAAAATAAGTGTGGCATTCAAATTCAAGCAAATCTCAACAAATACCCATTCAAGGTAATTATTGATAGTCGGTTATTTAACTATCAATAAAGATGCGCAACATCATCAGATTCCAAATAATTTTCCAAATTTTTTATCTTCCAAAAATATCTTTACAAGATATATAATTTTCCACACTTAACCATTTGAAACAAATTTCAAATATTCACTTTTCAATTTATCTTTAAAAGATAAAATTTCAAACCTTTCATTTCATATTGGAAAAACATTTCCATACCTATTTAATAATAGGTAATTCACAAATCCATTTATTTTCAACATTTGAAAATATTCAATATACTTAAATCCAGTTAAGTATATATTTATTCTTTAAGGAAACATTCTCTTAAACACATTTATTTGAGTCCAAACGAATGTTGCGTAAAACATCGTTATGATGACCCAAAAATCACTAGTATAGGGATTCGAAATTTAGATAGATATATAAATCCTAATACTATATAAAACATTTCCTTTCGGAAATCATTTACTATAACAACAGTGTTATAGTCCACCATTTCCTTATTCCTTGAAACGTCTATTTCAACAATAAATGTTGAAATCTATGTTTTCGATACTTAACACGTTTTAAAACATCTTTTTTAAAACAATTACTTCATTTCGTAATATCACTTCTCCAAAACATATCCATTTTATTTAATAATATATTCACTATCCAAAATCGTGAATATACTTCGTTATCCAAATTCAACTTTTCTACTCATTTTATTTAAAGGATTATCCACTATCCAAAATCGTGAATATACTTCCTTTAATAAGCTATAAAAACATAACTTATCAAAATAAGTCGTTTCTCGGATTTACAAATCTATTTATAAATTCCATTTGTATTTTATAACAACTTTAACTTATAAAAGCACTTTGTTAACCAAATCAATTTATAAGTCAATTATATACCAAAAATCCATATTATAAGTTAAATACTAATAATTCATTTATTTGCAAAAATCATTCTTTTAAAACTTTACAAGTTATAAATCTTATTACTTACAAGATTTTATTTATAACCTTATTTTCAACATTAACAGAACTCCTTTAAGAATTCCATTATTTCGATTTTAACACTTATAAAAACTCATTTTATAATTCCAGTATTCTTAATTTATAAAATATCAATTTTATAAATCTTTTATATAAACCGTTTAAAATTATTCCAAAAATCTCAATTTAAATAAACCAATTCTATAAAACGTATACTTTCAAAAATCACTTTAAAAATCCCTTTAAAATAAAAATCATTATCTTAACTTCAAAAATGGATCCGATGATGCAACATCACCAAATAGTCAATCACAGCATCCAAACATCATATATCATCATATGATAATAGAATATACAACAATATCTGTAAATAAATCACTACGGTGAGGAATCCAGTTGGATCCCTCCAACCTGTTTCCCTGCATCCACAGATGTTAGCACAATACCAATTTCACGTCAATGTGAAATTATCACGGTATATGGGATTCATAAATATTATCCGCTATTATGCAGCGCAATAGGGTCTCATCCGCTATACAATGCGGGAAATCAACTCCAATATATACATATTCCAATATATATATATATTGCTATATACATATATAATACCAATTCCACTTCAATGTGAAATTATCGCGGTATATGTTTTTAATAATTAACATCCGCTTACTAACGGCGTATAATGTCTATTTATCACAATAAATAGCAATCATCATTCAATTCACACAATCAAGCACTATCAACAATTTTAAATCTAACTATTTAAAATTTAAATCGAAACAAAACATTCGATTGAGTGAGGAGTTCTCACCTTGATTTCAATTCCGTTCCAGCTTTTTATTTTGAATAAAATCAAACACGCGTTTAATTTTATCCAAAATTTTCACTGACTCCAATTGACTCCAATCCAGTTCCATAGCGTAGTGCTCGTCAATACGAAGCCAACGCAACTGGTTTCGTAAATTTTCGACCTCGTAGCAAAAAGTTATCGTATTTTAAACATCGTACAAATTTAAATACAAATTAATATTCAATTTCTTTTTATAATTTCAACCTAAATGAATCTGGCCGTTAGATCTCGTTCCCCAGAATCAAGGCCGTGACCTTTCTCTTCCCCCTCACGTTCTCTTCCAGGCAAGCAACACACGTTCGAACCCAACATTGCCAAACTTTGACCGACCAAGACCCCACCTCCGATCCTCGATACTTCGATCCATCACCGCCTACATGCTCGCCAATGACAGCCCCAACCACGGCCACATTCCTGTTGAACTCGGTGGTCCCCACGCGTGCGAAAATGTGCACGAGACGCACACGTACGCGGCCTCCTTTCTTCCTCTCTGGTCGACGAAAACCCATCTTCACCATATAGATTCGAAGTACTCAATGTCTTCTTCAACTTTGTAGTTGAAACATTTTTGTATAGATTGATGGATTAAGAGATTTTAAGGAATGAAATTTGATGATTTCTGGCCATTGATAACAAGGGTGGCGGCCACGAAAATATAAAGCTAGGGCTTGGCTCAAAACACGTATATATATACGTATAACCTAATTATATTAATATTTAATTCTCTTTAAAGCAATTTTTCAAACGATCTCCAAATCACATGTGCCGCCTGGCATTCATAAGGTTTACCCCACGTTACGAACACAATGGAACATGTTTCGGGAGCTAATTCGATCGTATGTGAGAGTTACGGAAATAAATAGTCAAATTTAAATCAAATCGATTTAACCGATTTCGATGCGTTTCGACTTGCCCCGGACAAACGGTACATCCGATTGGCACAAAATTTGAAACAATACAATAATATCACATTATGAATCTGATGAAACTAGTTTCGTCCAAATCTGACACTGTTTGAAAAATGACTATTTTTAACTCGCCAAATTAATATTAAAATAATTTCGATGCGTTTGGAGCTGCCACGGTCAAACGACAACTCCGATTGCTACGAAAATTGAAATCCGATAATAACAAACTATTACGGATCCAATGGAACTAGTTTCGTTCAATTCTGAGACTGTCCCAAAAATGGCTAATTTCACTAGTCGATTTAAATATTAAAATATTTAATTTTCACAAATTTACTTTGAATTCAATTTTAAAAGTTCTATAACATCACTATAACTTAAATATGATTTAATATAACTTTATAAATCATTTTCAATCACATTTAATCCAGATTTCAATTATTTCTGGAATTTCAAATATTAATTTATCGATTTAATTACCCAATCAAATCCAGATATTCGAAAAATTAATTATTCGACTTATTAATTCTACTTGTTAATATTTAAAATCCATTAAATATTCGAATTTTAATTATCAGAAATTCTGGGTCGTTACACCAGTAGTGAAGGTATCCAGAGTAATGTTGCAGTGAAGCAGACAGGGGAGAGTTCCGGTAAAGTACAATTAAATATTCATAATGGGAAAAGTTAGCAGAAGGGTGATGGAGGTCAAGGAAAGAAGAGAGACCCTCATCGTGGAAGACCCGGAGCTCCTATGTTCGATCAATATACTCCTTTGAACATGTCACTAGATAATCTTTATCTTCAAGCCTGTAATATAGGGCACTACAAGAATCCAGCTCCGAAACCATCGTCAGAGAAGCAGATTCAGACTGGAAAGTTCTATAGATTCCATGATTGTTACGGCCATAACACTAATGAATGCCGTCATCTGTGGAATATTATTGAAAAGTTGATTAGAGAAAGAAAGTTAGTGCAGTTTGTCCGGGCTCCGTAGGATAGCAGAGCAGGCCCATCTAATCCCAACCAGGGCCAAGGCCAGGCTAGGCCCGAAGAACCCGCATGTACTAGCGGGAGGCTGGTGATTAATACTGTGGGTGGTGGTCCTCATCCAAAAGATCGAAGATGGAAGGAAATGGAGTCATATGCTAGTTTGATTAGGCATGTGGACTTCGAAAGTTGTAGTAGTACCGACGAAGGGGCCTCGGCAAAGCAACAGAGGACGATGACATCATTTTTAGAAACCGTGATGCCGACAGAGTCGAGGCCCCCACTATTGATCCGTTGGTTATTTCTGCCCAAATAAGTCCTGCTTGGATGAAGAGGATCTTAATTAATAGTGGAAGTTCCATAAATATACTTTTCAAACGTGCTTACGATCAAATGCTGATGGAAGCGAAGGATCTGAAACCGTGCCAGTTGCGTATACATGGTTTCAATGGTAGTGCAACCATTCTGACTAGGATGGTAGAGTTACATGTTGAGTTGGGTGTTGGTGATCGTCGTAGAGTCCGGATGTTACAGTTTGTTGTGTTGGATATTCATTCTCCTTATAATGCTTTCCTGGGCCGACCAGCCCTTGCGGAGTTCAAGGCAGTGACTGCCCCTTGGTGTTTAACCCTGAAGTTCCCCATTGATAATGGAGTCGGGGTGGTACATGGTGATCAGGCAGCTGGACGTGCCTGTTATGTTGTGAAATTGCAGGATGCGCAGCGAAAGAAGAAAGGTAAGGGTGTGGAGGAATCTCTCTGCATCCGCTCTATGGAGGATTGACAACCAACACCTGTGCCAAGTCTCGGGTGCCACGACCAGTTTCCTAAAGACCTTGATCCTAGAGACAACAATGATGGAGGGGAAGTCAGAGAATACCAGGCTTCCCCGGCAGAGTTAACAACTGATGTCCCGATCAACGACGATGTTGATCCTAGAGTGGTAAAGATTGGATCTCAGCTCAGCCTACAGATGGGATAGGAACTGGTTGATTTCCTCCGGGCAAACCTCAATGTGTTTGCCTAGACTCATTCAGACATGTGTGGGATCTCTTCGAATATCGTGAGCCATGCATTAAATATTGACCCGCGGCGCGTCCCGGTGAAACAAAAATGGCACGGTATGGATCCAGAGAGATCTGCCGCCTTGAAGGAAGAAGTGGATAAACTCAAGGCTAATGGGTTTATTTGTGATGCTTTATGCCCAGAGTGGGTATCGAATCCAGTACTTGTTAGAAAGTCGAATGGAAAATGGCGGACATGTGTGGACTATTCAGATCTGAACAAAGCCTGCCACAAAGACAGTTTCCCGCTTCCCAGAATCGATCAACTAGTGGATTCAATAGTCGGACATGAGCTCTTACTTTCATGGACGCATACTCCGGCTATAATCAAATCCCGATGCACCTTCCTGACCAGGAGCACACTAGCTTTATCACTGATCTGGGGCTTTATTGTTACAAGGTGATGTCGTTTGGACTCAAAAACGCTGAAGCAACTTATCAAAGGCTCGTGACCGAATGTTCACAAACCAAATCAGAAAAACCATGGAGGTGTATGTAGACGACATGCTCATGAAGCCGTGACTATCCAGCAACCATATCGATGATTTAGAGATGATGTTCAACATACTCCGACAATATGGAATGAAGCTCAATCCATTGAAGTGTCATTTCGGAGTTGCATCTAGAAAGTTCCTTGGGTTTATTGTCAATGCCAGAGGAATCGAAGGTAATACCGAGAAGATCTTGGCGATTCGGAATCTCGAAACTCCCAGAACTATAAAGTGGGTGCAAAGTCTTAATGGGAAGGTGGCAGCTTTGAGCAGGTTCATTTCCAGATCCACGGACAAGTGTATTCCCTTCTTCGATCTGATCAGAAAAAGGAAACGGAATTTCGAATGGACAAAGGAGTGCGAGGGCGCATTCAGGCCACTAGTACAACATCTAGCAACACATCCCATCTTATCGAAGCCGGTTGATCATGAGAAGTTGTATGTCTATCTGGCAGTTTCGGCAAACGCAATCAGTGCCGCACTAGTTTGAGAAGAGGATCGGATCCAACGACCGATCTATTATGTTAGCAAAAGATTGACGGGAGAAGAAAGAAACTACCTAAGGATAGAGAAGCTGGCTTATTGTCTTGTTGTAGCTTCGAGAAAGCTTCACCCATATTTCCAAGCTCATCCGATCATTGTTTACACGACCAGCCGTTACGATAGATCCTGACACGACCTGAGACGTCTAGTAGGTTACTCAAGTGGAACATCGAGCTGAGTCAATTTGATATCACTTATACACCAAGGAGAGCTATTCAAGGACAAGTTCCAGCGGACTTCATAGCTAAATTCACCATACCGGAGGACTTTCCCAAGGCCAGCGAATCTCCCAACTGTATATGGAAGCTGTACACCGATGGTGCATCAAACGACCGGTGCTCAGGCCTGGAGTGGTGCTCCAAACCCTAGAGGGGCAATCTGTATGCTATGCTTTGAAATTTGACTTTCGTGCGACTAACAACGAAGTTGAGTACGATGCCTTACTCGCTGGACTAAGGCTTGCCGAGGATTTGGGAGTCGTCATTATGGAAATTTACTGCGATTCGCAACTGGTGGTGTGCCAGGTTCGAGGTGAGTATGAAGCCAGAGATTAAAGGTTGGCTTCCTACCTTATGCAGGTCCAGGAAGTATTGAACCAGTTTGACTATTATACTATCCACTGTGTACCCCGAGAGCAAAATCAGAAAGCTGATTCTTTAGCAAAACTGGCCAGCACTGGTGAAGCACATGGATGGGACTTATCCCAGTGGAAACACTTACTGCTCCAAGTATCGACCAGACGGAGATAGACTGGGTGCACGAGGCGACACCTGAGAAAGAGTCGTGGATGACTCCGATCAGAAATTACATTGAGCACGGAACATTACCCGAACGCAGGAGTGAAAAAAGACAGGTTCTCCGAAAGGCTTCGCGATTTGTCATCCAGGATGGAGTTCTATACAAAAGGGGATATTCTGTTCCTTTACTCCGATGTATCGCCAACGATGAGATCAAACGAGTGTTGCATGATGTGCACGAGGGAGAGTGTGGCGATCACATTGGGGGGCAAGCCCTTACAAAAAAGATACTCTGGTACGGGTATTTATGGACAACCGTAAATCAAGATGCCTCATATTATGCTAAGGATGTGATAGGTGCTAGAAAAATGCCAGAATTCCAAGAGCCCAGCCAACCGAAATTACTCAGATGGTCAGCCCATGGTCGTTTGCCACATGGGGCATTGATATAATAGGATTTTTGCCTCTAGCCAAAGGTGGTGTGAAGTACGCCATTGTTGCAGTTGACTACTTTACTAAATGGGTGGACACTGAGCCCCTTGCTACTATCACGGTGAAGAAAGTAATCAATTTTGTTGTGCGCAACATCATCTGTCGTTTTGGCCTCCCACAAACAATTGTAACTGACAACGGGTCCTAATTTGATAGTGTCGAGTTTAAGAATTTCTGCCAACGCTATCGCATCCAGAAGAAATTCTCGGCAATAGCTCGCCCTTAAGCGAATGGACAAGTCGAAGCTGTTAACAAAGTCATCAAGTCCATTTTGAAGAAACGACTAGAGAAGGCTGGAGGTAAGTGGGTCGATGAGCTCCTCATGGCCTCATGGGCGTATCGTACTACCCACAAGTCTGCGACCAGACATACTCCATTCGCACTTTCCTACAGCTCTGAAGCCGTTATTCTAGTTGAGCTAGAGGTACCTTCTCACCGTGTCACTTATTACGATCCAAAGACGAATGCCATCCTACACGTTGAATATTTGGATTTACTGGATGAGAAGCATGAAAAGGCTGATTTGAGGGCAGCCAGACATCGCAATCGAGTCGCCTGATTATACAATGCTAGGGTCCAGCCCAGAACCTTTGAAGTTGGCGATCTCGTACTCAAGCAGGTCTATCTGTTCCCTTCACACATGAAACCGACATGGAAAGGACCGTATGTCATCGAACGGAGGCTTGGAGATGGCACACTCAAGCTATCGACTATTGACGGTCTCACTATGCCGAGAATGTGGAACAGCGAGAGTCTCCGTCGCTATTACATATGATTGGCTTTCATTCATTTAGTCTGCTTTCCTTTTCAAGTTTGTTTATGCAATTCGAGAATTTGTATTTGTAATAAGGCAACTGATTTTTCCATGATTTCTTATTTCAGCAATAAAGCGCAAACCCACAAAGCTAAGTTAATGATTTATAGATGCATCATGCAACCGCCATGATGTACGAAAAGCTGAGTTCCGTCTTACGGTGGGACTTGTTCAAATAGAGAGTGATCGTGACCCGACCGGTCACTCGCTAGATGAAACCCCGAGCTCGGGGGGCAAATAACAATCAATCAAAATAGAATTGACATACGACAACTCTCCAATAAACTCTAGCTCCCAGAGCGTGAGCTGAAGTGCAGACTCCAAAATTAGGACATGAATCAACCGTCCAAGCTCGAGGAGGATGGATCCGTCCATCCACAACCTCGCTTATTTCCAAAGCTCGAGGTGGATGGATCCATCCATCCACGACCTTGCTTATTTCTAAAGCTCGAGGAGGATGGATCTGTCCATCCACGACCTCGCTCATTTTCAAAGTTCGAGGAGGATGGACACGTCCACCCACGACCTTTCCTTCTTTTTTCAAGCTCGAAGAAGATGGATTCGTCCATCTACAACTTCGCTTATCGGATCAAGGAGGATGTGATCCGACCATCCACAACCTTGATCAACTCCTTATTCCTAGAGTGCGAATAAGATCCTAGTACTTAAACGGGTGCAACCGACCACCTGTAAAATAACTTATGTCCTGGAGTATGGATATGATTCTAAACAATAAGCGGGCGTGACCTACCGCCGGCATACATGTCTAAATCCCCAGAGTGTGGATGCAAATAGTAGCAAGCGAGCGAGTGTGATCCGACTGCTCAAACTCGTGTCACTTTAACTTTGTTCCGACTAAGTTAAATCAAAGTTAGTAAAGGCGGAGGACGACCGCCAACTAACTACTTCAATTCTCCCCAGAACTGGGGGCATAACTCAAGTTCCAACCACTGACCAAGACAGTGCGATGTTGGAACTCGACTCCACGTTTGGTTATGACTCGAGGCCATGACCTCAGGACTTAAAGACCAAACTCAAGTTCAACTCAAAGACTAAAGCTTTACGAGTGCATTGAATGGAAATGTGAGTGCTAAAGTACTTAGACAAATAAACACAGAGTTATGCTAAAAACAAAGGAGAATTTTATTCACACTATTCTTTGAGAAAGGAAGTACAAAATCTGTTCAAAGAATTCCTATAAGCGGGGGGCCAAGCCCGCGTCTATACATGGCCTACGAAAAGCAAAAGAGAAGGTTATTCTAGCCATCTACAAAAGAGGAAGCAAAATTGCAAATCTACGCCTTCGGTTTCTTACTGACTTTCTTTAGCGTAGATCCGCTCGAACTACCACCCAGAGCTCTCTTTTAACCCTTGCCTCACCGGCTTGTTCCAACTGGCTTATCTCCGATCGGCGGAATCAACACGGTCTCCTCTTGAGAGCCTACAGGGACTGAAGTATCCTCTGTGTCTAGAACAGAGGGAATGGTGGCACTTTCGATACTAGAAGAATGAGGCGCTCCAGTTTCAACTATGGTGCCACTCGGAGAGAGAACAAGGGTTGGGGTAGGACCAGGGCCCGCCATACTTTCACTGGTTCTACGAGCCTGCTCAATCTCGGCCTTAATCTATTCCATTATTTGTTCCTCTCGGTCCATGCGCTCGCCCATCGAGAGCCTGCTGGTCGGACCCGGGGTGCTCGTGATAATAACATCTTCATCCACGTTGAAGGGCATCTCGATGCTCGGGTCGCTTTGGCAGCTGAGAAGTGCTTCCATCAATTGGTCATCAAACACATAGCCATTATCATGTGCCTCCTCTGCCGAAGAAGTAATTGTCACAGTTGTGGTCTCTATTATTAATGCCTCCTACTCGTGATGAACTTCTTGAGTTGCAGGAGGGTTGGCCGATGTAGAATCTAAGACTGAATGAAGGTAGGAGAATATTTTAGTAATATCATCTGATAGTGTTCCTACATTTTGAGGAATAGAAGAAGTGTCCAGAATACCTTCCTTGAGTTGGCTCCCAGGTTGAGCCGACGGGCCTTCCAAGCTGCGCTCGATGATTGGAGAGAGATGCAGCCTGTCAGGATCATACCCCGGGACGACTGGAGGATCAACAGAAGAAGTGGGCGCAGTTTGAGATGTTGAGGGCATTTCAGAAGCAACGTCATGGTGTTCGCCTCCAGATCCTTCTCCGGCCTCTGGGTATTTAGCAGCCAGATCTGCTCTTTGAAGCGCGATCACCGTGTCATGAAGGACCTTAGGCTCATCTCCGATCAACACTTGAGTTTCCAATTCAAACTCATCGTTAGTTGCAACTCCACGGATCGCCTTTTCATCCTCAATCAAGCGGTTCCAGGCCTTATGTAACTGAAAGGGATAGTCCTCGCCAAGCCAGTTCAGGTTGCGATTTTTCAAGACATTTGCGTTATAAGTGACCAGGAGATCTTCACACTCACCCTCCATCTTGGCCTCAATGGATTTTATTTCCCTTTCAATCCTGGCGTTGGCTTCTTGGGCCTTTCGATTCGCTGTATCCCTTTCTTCTCTAAGTTTCACCGCCTCCTTACACCCTTCCTGGGCAACTTTGTTGGCTTTGTCTTTTTCTTTAATGGCCTCAGTCGGCTTTGCCTTTAATTCAGCAACTTCTTTCAGCACGCCATCCCTTTCTCGAATGATAACGGTGTTGCGGTGACCCATCTCCTACACTAAGTCCATATGAGACTTTCTCATTTCCTCCATGGACTTTCTAGCCTCCTCGGCTCTCTGTCCGGCTTCTATCTCAGTTTGTCTAGAGGACTCGAGTTCATTAGTGAGCACCTCTATTATCTATCCTTATGAGACAGATCGCCTTCCAGTTTCCCAATAGCCTTGGCCTGCTCAAAGGACACCGCGACAACCATTCCGCCGTCTTAACCCATTCACAATATTGGCTATACGCGTCATGCATATAGTCCTGCACTAATTTCTCTATGCCATTTGGGATTCTCTTCAAGTTTAGAGGAAATTGAAAGCCATCGAAACATATGTTCGGAAAGTCTTTCTTCAGTTTGGCGATGCGAATGGCTCCCTCCCCCATTGGCTCTATGGCGGTTTGTTCTATGACAGCAGGAGTTTCTGTTTCAATTCTGTGGCGCTGATCGCCGACTTTTGGAGCGTGAGGCAGTGCTAATTGATGTGAAGATTTAGAAGAATTCCTAATGAAGCCAGAGGGTTTAGAAGGTCCTCTCGGTGGTGGAGATCGCGACCTAGAACGGCGCCTACTTTGATATGATTTTTCTTTCTCTCTGTCGTAGCACTCGCATTCTTGGCTAGAATGGTAGCCATGGCTGTAATCCCTTTCGCTCTCGCGGTGATGTGACTCGGAATGCGATCCAGATGAATGGTGTGAAGAGCGAAGCTTGCTAAGCATGGATCCTTGCTTCACCATTGTATCTACAAAAATGAAAAGAGGAATAATTAGTCATCACCAAAGGTTAAGAAGCATGTGATGGAATGTCGTGTGGTGCCATGAAGTGTGTGTATGCATGTGCAAACCCCCCAACCGACCGGTTGTAGCAGCTTTGCTTATTGGAGTTGGCTCCCTATGTCTATTAAGGTTAGGTCTGTGTTGGTTCTCGAAGGAGAGTGAAGCCCCTCTAGCCCGAGATCAGAGAATGATGATATCTCCTCCGGGATAGGAATATCCAACAGCCGTTTCAGTGAACTTTCTATCTACAAGGAAGAGGTCTCTGGACCTATGGAAGTAGTAACAAGTTGGATTGCTTCTGCGCCTTTTTGCCTCTAGTTTTTTGGGCAAGAGTTTTGCCTTTTCTCTTTAGATGATTAAAGGCCCTGCGAAGGCACGACCGCGGGCTCTTGGCCAGCTTCTGTACCCTCATCATCGCGGGGTTTGACGACTATTATGTCGGGTGCAGCCTGAGCTCCCTCGACTGGGGGTACGACAGGAGCTCGTCTTTCGCTTTGTCTTGTTGGGACCACTCTTGGTATCCCCGTCATCCCTATGCTATGTCCTCTTTCTATAAGCCTGGCGGCAATCAAGTTGTCGTCGATGAGAACTTTGTATATTTCTCTCAACTCAGCAGGCACCGCCTAGAGTGTCCTCACTAACTCTTTATATTGGGCTCCTTCGGGCTGTGGAATAACATCTATAAGAGAAACACAGCATGAATTCAGCATCAATTTACATTATCCAGTCACGGTTAGCAACCAAAAACGTAATAGAACTTACGTCTGACCAGTCATCGCCTGGCCAATCCTGGTAGGCATCTCACGTAGAACCACTCGGTTTTGAAGTAGCTCAACTTGCTCCACGCACCTGTTACCGCTTGGCAGTTCCTGACGGCTTCCAGGAAGGAAAATGATGGATTATCCCCCCGACTCTTAACATTGAATAAAAATCTGATCTCATCGACTGTCGGGGGACGGAGGAGATGCTCCATAAATATAATGTATAGGCTGTTGAGAAGCGCGTATCCATTAGGATGAAGCTGAGAAGGCGCGATCCTCGAAAAAAATAGCAAGTCCTGAATAAACTGGTTGAATGGGGGCAATGTTCCAGCCAAGCACATGAATCTATTGAATGCGGTGAACCCATCTGGGGGGTTATGCGCTCTATCTTCTGGCCCTGGTAATCGAACTTCCTCCAAAAACAGTCTGTGCCTAAGACAAATTCTGCCCAGCATTTCTTCTGAAATCTTGGACCGAACGGAACCTTCTGGATTCATAATCACCACTACATCCGACAATTCATCCGGAGCAGGATACACTGTATCTGCCACGACATCCGGCCTTTCAATTCTAGGAAATGGAGGACTTTGGACTTCTTGCTGCTCTGAACTTCCGAGATCCATAGCTATTGAACTCAGTAAACACCGTTATTAGATGGTGAGAAACCCGTGTTCCCCCTGGTGCAAAGTGAGTAATCGTGTTGTGTGGTGAAGTGCTACACAATACTCTAAATTTCTACGGGTTTAAAAGATTGTAAAAAGACAAGACTTAGAGATTCGACCGGAGCGACCATCATCGTCTACCATCTCAACCGTGCCATTCTGACTTTGGAGAATGATCATGTAAAAATAAGTTATGATTAACAAGTTACAGTTCCATCGACGAGCTTTGAAGGATAGTCATATATGTAGTTTACGATCAAGTCCAAATATGCAAGGCTAAAGCTCGTCGGGATTAAGTGTTCGAGTATGCAAGAAGCAATGGAATTTGTATCCATCGCAGTTCACTTTGGATCATTACCTTAAAGCCAAAGTTCGTATCGATCCATGACTTAGACCGATAACCTTTTCGTATCGATAAAGCTTTCGTATCGATTGCTCGTTCGTATCGATCGCTCCATATATCGACCACTTCTTATTGATCCAAAGACTCTGGTTTCAGATCTCACACCGCCTCCCATCCACATCGATACGAACTGCTCCACCTCAGATCGATCATTAAAACCTCCAAGTCGCCATTGACTATGCCCTCGACCTCACGCTAGCCACACTCCGGCTCCAACGACGCCGGAGATGGCTGTTGCCATGAACGGAATAGCACGAAGCTCGAGTCTTATCACTTTAAACGTAGATCTATTGATTAATTACCTAGCTTGAAGAATGTAACAACCTGAAATTTAACCCATAATAATTAATTTGTTAATTAATTAAATAATAAAATAACTTTGTGAAATTATCAAAATTAAGCCACGGAAGTTGCACCATTGTATTCGTGGTAATTTTCTGGTCAATTTTTATATATAGAACGTCAGAAACCGAGCTAATATGACCAATTTATAAAATAAACAAAATAAACAGAAATATAACGAAATATATATATATATATACATGGTCAGGTCGACCGACCGGTCGACCTAGGAAAGGGGGCGGTCGACCTCTCGGTCGACCCGCCTTGTAATTTTGTATGCGCACGAACGTTAGTTCGTTCGAACGAATGGGAAGCATTGGAATACATCATTTGCACACTTTAGTTTAATCCAGTCCCTCTGTTTCTACATCCGATGGCTCCTATTCAGCCTATGATGTGGTTGCATCCTATTCAATCTCCAAATACAATGGTCTGAGATCCACTTCTACACATATAAATAGACCCCTAGACCTAACATTTTTTCTCATTCTAGATTTTCTCCGCTTGGGTTCACCTTTTCAAAAAGGACCCTAAAAGGAATAATTTTCCAAGGAGAGAATCTTTTTAATAAGAATTATTTTACAACTCCAAGTGGATCCGGGAAGACCAAAGGAAGAGCTTAGGACCGGAGGTGAGTGATTGTAATTATTTTAAGATTTCTTTAAGTAATTTAAAATAATAGGGTTTCCAATAGTTGTAGTTTTTACTATGATTTTTGGAATAGCCTTTTTCAGTAATTATTTATAGTTTTAATCATTTTCAGTCTATTCAGCTATTCCTTTCAGTAATTTTAGTATTACTTTTGTTAGTTATAAATTATTACTGTTAAGCATAGCTTTTTATTAATTTACAGTCTATTTGCAGTATTTAAGTTTATTTACTGTTATTTATTTCTAATTTACATCTTTTCGATGTTTTGGATTTTATGCAATCATCTATTCTCTTTATTCCCCTTTTCTGCGCGTATGGATTGGAATAAATTGTATGCGAATATGGATTTTATAAGTAAGAATATTAAATGAGGAAAATAAGATGTAAATTATAAAGACTGTAATAAATAATGGAATTGGACTGAAATTACGCCTAATTATAATTAGAATTGGACTAATTAAAGATAATTGGTATAGTTATAACTTAGAATTATAACTAAATGAAGTAAAAGATGAAAGAAGCTTATTTTCAAACTTAGACCTTGGGTTAAGTAATAAGCATGATTATAACGTAGGTTATAATAAGAAAAAGAACAGAATGGGGCATATTTTAAGGCTTGGGATAAATTAATAAGCGAAGAAAGTAAAAATGGTAATAAAGGCTTATTTAGATAAGTGAATATTAGGCTCAGGTCCCTAATAAGTTTCAAAATACACAAAAACCCCAGTAAAAAAAGTATGTAAATTAGGTCCCTAGAATTAAGTTACTAAGTAATTGCATATAGTTATGCAATTATTCACTGAATAATTGCAGACATTTATGCAATTATATCCAAAAGTTGCATAAATTTATGCAATTTATTCGGTGAATAATTGCGGAAATTTCCACAATTTTTTTGGTGAAAAATTGCGGAATTTTCTGCAAATTTTTGAAAATTGGTGAATAATTGTGGAATTTTCCGCAATTTTTTTAAAAAAATTACGGAAATTTCCGCAATTTTTCAGTGAATAATTATGGAAATGTCTGCAATTTTTTGATATAATTGCATAAATGTCTGCAATTATTCACTGAATAATTGCATAAGTGTATGCCATTATTCGGTAACTTAATTCTAGGGACCTAATTTGTAAACTTTTTTTTACTAGGGTTTTTGTGTATTTTGAAACTTACTAGGGACCTGTGCCAAACTGTCCCTTTAAATAATTTATCTAAGTTAATAAGCAAAGATGAAAGTAGGACCTGTACCAAATAGCATTCCCTAGGGCATGCTTATGCTAAGAATGGTAGTAATTGGTCAAATAGAAGTCCAAATCATGGGGATTTGGATAAGTGGCGCAGCTAGATATTGTTTGGATGAAGGGCCATTACCAACAGCATTTCCCTTATTTTTCTATGGACACATGGTGATCTCGCATTAGCCTGAAGTGAGATGAGATGCACGCTATGTTGTACGTTGGAGGTAATAGGAAGACCCAATAGGTGGAGAAAAAGGTAGCATGGGCATGGTGGCAGTTACGCGTGTGACTTCCATTCGGGTGCTCAGTAATAGCTATGAGTTCCAAGCGCTTAGTATGGTGTCTTAGTAGACACCATTGCCTTCTGTGTAGGGAGCTATATATGTCATCTGGATCCTCAGTAGTTGCTCTGTGTATCTTCCATAGATACCATTGGTCGCTGTGTAGGGAGTTATATAGCGGCTGGTCCACAAAAAGGTCTACGGAGTAGTAGGCCGATCAAAAAGGGTAGAATTAGGGTCACGTCCTAATTACAGGATTAGGAATTCAGCCTAATTAAATCAAAACAAGTCCACGCAATCAAAGTTAACCTACCTTGAGCAATATTTAATCGTATTTATTTCCAGTTTATCTCTTTCCTATTTTCCTTTTTTATCCTTATTTATCCTAGAACTGTTGTGGAGTATATTACTTTTATCTTGCTTAAAGACTCTAGTAATTACTATCATTCACCAGACTTTTAGTCTGACCCACTCCTTTATTTCCCCCTTTTACCCCCTTAGGCAATCAAGGAAGAAGCTAGTAGATTGTTGTAGCTTGGAGTTCTCCTTGGAGTAGACTTCTTCTATGTACTTCTTTTATTTTCAGCTGTTGTTCTTGTATACACTGGTTTATTTATAAGGGATATTACATACTCTGATTTTGAGACTATGAAGTTTTATTTCATAAGACACTATGGGTTTTGAATGTTGTATTTGGCTTTGACTTATTTATGAATTAATTCTGAGGCTTTGTTTTAACTAAATACTAATTTAGTTTCCACTATTTTTACCTATTTTTATCTTGTGAATCTTAGTCTCTGTTAGTTTCAGTTATACCTACAATGCACCACGCCTTTTAATGTGTCCTTTTGGGTATATGTGTGTGGGGTGTTTCACTTGGTATCAGAGCCTAAGGTTACAAGATTCCAAAATTTTATTTTGAAAGTAAAGTATTTTTTTAAAAAATAACTTGTTTTAAAAGTATTTTTCAGAAAAGAACTTTTGGAAATGATTTTAAGTATAAAAGAATTTTTATAAAAATCCCCTCATAATTCCAGTTCAATCTCCCTTTGACTCTTTCCTAAACTACCTTTTTCTTTTCGTAGAATGGCTGATGCCCCCGAACCTTCGTGAGGGCTTTCCAGTCCCAGCCTGGTTTCGTATGTACTTACAAGCCACGACTCCAGAGGTGCACGGGCCTGTGCCCAATCCTGCACCAGCGGGTGGGAATCCCATCAACCCACCTGCCGCCATCAATTTCTCTAAGCTTTGTAAGGATTTTGCAAGTTTTGGCGAGAAGACTTTTTCTGACAAGGAGACTATTGTGGAGGCGAGAGCATGGCTTAGGGACATAGAGAAGATTTTTGGTCTTTTGGGATTGGATGGTCAGCAGCGAGTTCAGCTAGCCGCTTGGCAGCTGAAGGAGGAGGCATCTTATTGGTGGGAGGTGATCGAGTTGGAGGGAAGGAATATTACTTGGGATGGATTCCATGAGCGATTTGATAGAAAGTTTCTATCTCAGGCAGAAGAGAGTGTTTAGCTAGAGAAGTTTATCAATTTGAAGCAAGGGAGTTTTCCGGTCAAGGAGTACCTCAATCAATTCAATGAGCTATCGTGGTTTGGTATGGACTTGGTGAACACGGCGCACAAGAAAGCTATGAAGTTTGCGAAGGGATTGAATCAACCCCTTCGAGGATTATTGCTGACTCATGTACCGATTGGAGCTACTTATGAGTCTTTGGTCGAGATGGCGCTTATGTCGGATACGGTCAAGGAAGGAGAGTCTAAAGTGGAGGTTAAGTCAGAAGGTCCAAAGAAGAAGTGGTGGGAAAAGAATAAGAAGAAGAAGAAAGGTGATGGTCCTCAGAAGCAGATTAAGAAAGGAATAAAATGCCATGTTTGTGGGAAGGTTGGACATGTGGCTAAGGATTGCTGGAAGGAGAAGATGAAGGGTAAGTGCTATACTTGCGGGCAGCCCGGTCATATGAGTAGGAGTTGTCCCCAGGGAGCGAGTGCACCATTTGCGCAGATTCAGGCGTTAAACACAGCACCTTCTAGTAGCATTCCAGACAGAGGTAGGAAAGTCACAGTTGAAGGTTTGATTTCTATATCTGATTTTCCTATTCGGACTTTATTTGATTCCGGAGCATCACACTCTTTTATCTCTAACTCTCTAGTAGATTTTTTGCACTTGGACATATCATTAGTAGTAGACCCCATTATTGTTTCAAACCCCATAGGAGGATCGACACACTTATCTATGATTTGTAGGGGTTTGAAAATCTTTATCTTAGGCGTAGAGTATGACTGCGACGCCTATGTTTTGGGATTCTCGGGGTATGGGATGATCTTAGGGATGGATTGCCTATCCATATACGGAGCTATCTTAGACTGTGAGAGGAGAGTCGTTGGACTTGAGACTTGTAGTGGTAGGACTTTGGAGGTATTTGCGACCCGCAAGGGTCAGTCATGTTGAGTTTTCTCTATTCCCTCGATTAATCTTCATCAGAGTTGCATTCGGTTCCTGTCGACAAAGATTTTTCAGACGTCTTTGAGGAGGTTAGGGGACTACCCCCTAAGAGAGAGATTGACTTCAGGATTTATTTGACCTAGAATGCCAAGCCAGTAGTGTTACCTGTAAGACACATGACACCTAGGGAGAGGAAAGAGTTGAGCAAGCATATTTGTAAGCTCTTGGAGAAGGGATTCATAAGAAGGAGCATATCGAAGTGGGGAGCGCCAGTCGTCTTCGCCCCTAAGGTGGATAGTTCTCTCTGACTTTGCATGGACTATAGGGAATTGAATAAGCTCACCAAGAAGAACCGATATCCACTTCCTAGGATTGATGATCTTTTTGACCAGTTAGTAGGTTCTTCGATTTTCTCTCAACTTGATTTAGCCACGGGATTCCATCAGCTTAGAGTCGCTGATGACAGCATAGATAAGACTACCTTTAGGACACCGGATGGATTCTTAGAGTGGTTGGTTATGCCTTTTGGGCTAACCAATGCTCCAGCCTATTTCGTTGGTTTGATGAGTCGTGTCTTTAGGGATGT
This sequence comes from Allium fistulosum, assembly GCA_030737815.1. NCBI lineage: Eukaryota > Viridiplantae > Streptophyta > Magnoliopsida > Asparagales > Amaryllidaceae > Allium > Allium fistulosum. The sequence continues at coordinate 872,756,958 of CM060907.1, read as the reverse complement.
CCTAAATAAGTTTGTGGTGGTATTTGTGGATGATATCTTGGTATTTTCCAAGAGTATGGAGGAGCATGATGTTCATTAGGAAGAAGTTCTTCGCACACTTCGTAGCCATCATTTGAGAGCTAAGTTTTCAAAGTGTCATTTTTGAAGAGAGGAAGTTTGTTTCTTGGGGCATGTACTCTTGGAAAAAGGTTTGGCTGTTGACCCCGCCAAGGTTATTGCAGTACAAGATTGGAAAGCCCCCAAGAATGTTACCGAGGTTAGGAGCTTCCTAGGATTGGTAGGCTACTATAGGAAGTTCATTAGAGACTTCGCCAAGATTTCGGTATCACTCGCACGCCTTACTAAGAAGAATAAAGCTTTCGTATGGGACGTGCATTGTGAGGATTCCTTCATGAAGCTTAAGAGAGCCCTTACTAGTGCACCAATGTTAGTTTTACCTGACGGAGCTAAGCCTTTCACTGTATACACTGATGCATGTGGAACGGGTCTAGGAGCGGTGTTGATGCAAGAAGGGAGGGTAGTGTGTTATGGTAGTAGGCAGTTGAGGACGCATGAGAAGAACTATCCTACCCATGATTCGGAGTTAGCTGCCATAGTTTTCGCACTTAAGACTTGAAGGCACTATTTGCTTGGAGAGAGGTTTGAGCTTTTTACTGACCATAAGTCTTTAAAGTACCTATTCTCGTAGAAGGACTTGAACTTAAGGCAACAAAGGTGGATGGATTTTTTAGCCTCGTATTATTTTGAGATAGCTTATACCCCTGGAAAGGGTAATGTGGTTGCGGATGCATTGAGTAGAAAGAAAGCAACCCTTAGTCCTTTGTTCGTAGAGTTGAGGAGCTTGGAGTTTATTTCTACTTTTGATTTTAAGCCCTCTACGGACATTACTCCTGGATTGTTGGCAACCTTAGAGGTAAGGCCTACCCTTATGGATCAGATTGGCTCAAGGCAGCAGGAGGATTCGGAACTCATCGACATTATAGATAGGATTAGCCGAGGAGAGGTCTCAAGATATCTACAACGCTATTCCATTGATAGCAGAGGATGGTTTAGAAGAGATCGGAAGCTTTGTGTTCCACGCACCGGTGATTTGTTGAGAGCAGTTTTGGAGGAGGCGCACCATTCCCATATGACTATTCATCTAGGTGGTGACAAAATGTATCGGGATATGAAGAGGATGTTCTATTAGGGTGGTACGAAGAAGGACGTGGTAGAATTCGTAGCTAAGTGTCTCATATGCCAAAGGGTAAAAGCAGAGCAGAAGCCCGATGGATTGCTTCAGCCCTTAGATGTACCAGAGTGGAAGTGGGACGGTATTTCTATGGATTTCATTGATGGTTTACCCCATTCTAGGAAAAGGAACACTAGCATTTGGGTGATTATTGATAGATTGACAAAGAGTGCTCACTTCATCCCAGTTAAGAGTAAGCATACGGCTTTATATTTGGCATCCTTGTATATTCGAGAGATAGTCCGTCTACACGGATTTCCTTCTAGTGTTGTTAGTGATAGAGATCCCATTTTCACTAGTGAGTTTTGGAGAAGCTTACAAGAGGCGTTAGCGACACAACTTAGGTTGAGTACGGCCTATCACCCCCACACGTTTGGCCAAACGGAGAGGGTAATATAGTACTTGAAGATTTGTTGTGGATGTGCATTTTGGACTTTGAAGGAACTTGGGAGGAGCACCTTCCGTTGGTTGAGTTTGTGTAGAATAATAGTTACCAAATGTTATCCCGCCTTTTGGCAAGGCCGTGACACCAGGAACTTGACTAGAAACCAATGACCGTTTGTCTTGGAGACCGGTTATACGCAGGTTCACTATGGATATCGACGAATTTTGTCCGAGTCCGGATCGAGCTGAAATTGATAAGACACGGCAAGCGAAGCTATGAGAACCAACGTTCCAAATTTCAAGTCAATTCGAGTACATATGCTCAAGTTATGATCGATGCAAGTTGGAAAACCCATCCATTTGTATCGATCGTTTCAAATCGATTGGAGTCGCAACCCATCATTTCGCATCGGTCATCTTCGTATCCATCATACAGCTTACTTCGACTCGATCACCAGGGCCTACTTCGACTCGGTCAGCTCCGCATCCATCACCAAGCCTCTGTTCGACTCGATCGAGTTTGTATCCATCAACAAGCTCTGTTCGACTCGGTCAGCAAATGATCGCTTCGTATCGATCCGCATCCATCAAGGAGCAACAGTTCGACTCGATCGTCTAAATGCCTACTACGTATCCATCAGTAGATAAGTACACTTCGTATCCATCATGGATCCACTATTCGAATCCATCGTGTTGCCATCATTCGAATCGATCGGGCCATCACTGTTCGCATCCATCCGGGCCCTTCAGCTTCGTATCGATCGACCGGAGTCGATTTCCATCGATACGAATAGAACCATACTGGCAGTGCGTGCCATTCACTTTCCATCGATACGAAAAGGGGCATTTCCATCGATACGAATGAAGCAAGACTATCAATACGAACAACGTAGTTCTGATTGATACGAACCAAACAGCCTGCCGAAAAGTCTCCATTTCATATCGATCATAACTCAAGATCCACAAGTCCAAATGCTATGAATTTTCACAGAATCTTACGTGCATGCTAAGGAATGTCCTCGCCAAATTTCAACTCCATCGGACATAATCTTGATCGATACGAAATCTGTTTGTATCGATCACAGATCGGACCGAAGCTTCGCGGGCTTGGGCGCGCGGGCCTAGTCACGTGCCAAAGGGAGCCTCCCAAGATCTGAGCGAAATATCAGCCTCCTACACCTATAAATAGAGCCCCAGGGCGTACAGAAAAGTGGATGCTTCTTCTTTGAATTCTCCAACGCCCAGACTCTGACGAATCCAGATCTAAACTCTCTTGCTACTGCTACTAACGAAATTCACTGCTGCAAATCATAATTATCTACACTGAATTCACTTGTAATCTTCAAAGAAAGATCAATAAAGCTATCAACTTCATAGTGGACGTAGGCGATACGCCGAACCACTCTAAATTCTTGTGTCTCCTTGCATTTTAATTATTTTCATATCTGAAATTTGGAGTTTTTGTTAGATAATCCTCTTTTTCCATTTAATTTCTTCACTTTATCTCTTCAAAAACTTCTGAAGAGTGTTATGCCCAATTTTGGTACAAACACTTTGGTACTTTCACTGAGAAAAAACCCAATTTTTCTCCTGCTCTTTGGATTTCCTATCGATACCGGATTGCATAAATCCAAGAAGAAGATCCAGATCTAGAACTTTGAAGCCCTTCCATTCTATTCAGATTTGCATCAGATCTAGGAAAGGACTTTCATCAATTCACCATGGTAAGTACGCGAACAACCTCTACGGCTGCTGATCAGGGAGGACGGGACAAGCAGAATCCCGCGCAATTGCCTCCATCAAACCAAGATGCCGCCGGACCTTCAGATCCAACAGGCCTAGTTACCAGACAAGAGTTTCAGATGCTGCTCCAAGAATTGACCCAGAGTCGACAACAGCTAACTGAATAACTGCGCGCCAACACAGAATTGACCAACCAGTTAAATCGCCAAAGGTGCAGAAGATCCAGAAGAGACCAAGGTTCTTATTCTTCCACAGAGGGTTCAGCCTCATCTGACGGTCATCCCCGATCCACGCGCCCACGGTTGGATGTAAGCTACACCCAAGCCACAGGGCACCAACCTGCTTCGAATCTTGGACAACCCAGAACTGGACCATCCACTAGTCATCATACCGGACCTTCGTCCCGAGGAGGTGCTGCTCCTTATCATGTCACAGGCAACATTGCTACTACCACCACTACCGAACAAGGGGTTGATGCTAGAAACCAAGCTGATCCTCAACGTAACCAACGAGAGCAGACTCCAGAGCCTTATGTCCCAGAAAATGTTGAACCAAGGAGGCGAGGCACGGACCGTCGACCGCGTCTGGTCCAGACTCACGCTGTGGAACCCGACCACACCTTGGCACAACATGCTCCAAGTATCCGAATGCCGGATATACCAACGATGATTCGTCAAATGATCTGTGAAAGTCAGGGTCTCAGTAATGACGACTGGGGAATCTCCCGGAGTCATACCCCTTTCACCGATGACATATTTTATGCTGAACCACCTCGGCGCTTTAGGATGCCAACTTTGCCAGTCTACGAAGGGAGTTCTGATCCCAATCAACACATCCTGAAGTAAGAATGGCTGTTGAATGCTGCGAGAGCTGATGATGTAGTAAAATGCCATTGTTTCCCCATTTCCCTGGGGGGCATTGCAACCATGTGGTTTACTCGTTTGCCACCACGATCCATTTCTAATTTTAATCAAATGGCCACCAAGTTTGTTGAACAATTCTGTATGCATGTAGCGAGGCCTAAAGATGTTAACACTCTATCTAGTGTTACACAAGCTCCCGGAGAAACACTTAGACGTTACTTGGAGCGATTCCATGCTGCGTGTGTAGAAATAAGCAATCCCAATGACAACTCTATCCCGATGGCATTGACTAAAGGGATTGACCCTGATTCCAAGTTCGGAAATTGGTTAGCTGGGAAACCACCTGCGTCATTGGACCGTTTCTACTCCAAGGCAGCCCAATTCTTGAGAAGGGAGGATGCGAAACAGTCTAGGAAGCAGGATGACGTAGGGCCCAACATCGAAGGAATCCAAAGTAACATCGTTGTTAAACAGTCCGGAGATAGTTCTGGAAAAGTTCAATTGAACATCCAAAATAAACAGAATCAGCAGAGGGACAATGGAAATCAGGGAAAGAAGCAAGATTAGAGCCGTGGTCCACGACGTAGAGCTCCCATGTTTGACAATTATACTCCATTGAATACGTCGCTGGAAAATGTGTATTTGCAAACCTGCAATACCATGCAATACAAGAAACCTGCTCCGAAGCCACCAACGGAAAGACAAATCAAAATAGGAAAATTTTGTAGATTCCATGAGAGTTATGGCCACAACACCAATGAGTGTCGTCACTTACAAGACCTCATTGAATAACTGATACGTTAATGGAAGTTGGATCAGTATGTGCGGGCGCCGTTGTCTGGTGAAATCAGGAAAGACAGGAGGAACCCACTCGTACAGGCAGGAGGTTGGTTATCAATACAATAAGTGGTGGTCCTCACCTAGCAGATCGAAGCTGGAAGGAAATGGAGTCGTATGCCAATTCTATCAGGCATGCGGACTTCGAGTGTTGTAGTAGTTTTGATAAAGGGGCTCCGGCCAAGCAACAGAAGACGATGACAGATGACATCGTGTTCAGGAACAGAGACGCTGACAAAGTCGAAGCCCCCACTATCGACCCGCTGGTCAACTCAGCTCAAGTAGGTCCTCCTTGGATGAAGAGGATCTTAGTTGACAGTGGAAGCTCTGTGAATATCATGTTTAAACGAGCTTATGATCAAATGAGGATGGAAGCAAAGGACTTGAAACCCTGTCAATCTCGAATCCATGGTTACAACGGAAGTGCTACAATACCCACCGGAATGGTGGAACTACCAGTGGAGTTGGAAGTTGGAGAACGCCGGAGAGTACGAATGTTATAGTTCATTGTGTTGGACATAGACTCCCCTTATAATGCTTTCTTGCGCCGACCGGCCCTCGCTGAATTCAAGGCAGCCCTTGCCCCGTGGTGTTTGACTTTAAAATTTCCCATTGATCGTGGAGTGGGAATCATTCAAGGAGATCAGGCTACTGCCAGAGCCTGTTATGTTGCTGAGCTGCGGGAGGCGCAGCGAAAGGAGAAAGGAAAGGGCGTAGAGGAATCTCTTTGCGTTCGTTTTGCCGATAATTGACAATTAACGCCCTGGCTTAGGCCCGGGCACCCCAGCCAATTCCTCAAGGATCTTGACCCAAGAGAAACTGAAGACGAAGGAGAATCTAAAGAAAGTCAAGCATTCCCGGCTGAACTGACAATCGATGTCCCAATTGACAATGATGATGGTTCGAAGATGATAAAGATTGGGTCTCAGCTAAGCCAGCAAACTCAAGAGGAATTGGTTGAATTTCTACGGGGGAATCTTGACGTATTCGCTTGGGCGCATTCTGACATGTGCGGGATCTCTCCGGACATCGCGAGCCACACTCTGAATATTGACCCACGGCATGTCCCAGTAAAACAAAAAAGGCGTGGTATGGATCCAGAGAGATCTGTCGCCCTTAAAGAAGAAGTAGAAAAGCTTAAAGCGAACGGGTTCATTCGAGATGCGCTATATCCTGAATGGGTGTCGAATCTCGTGCTCGTCCGAAAGCCGAACGAAAAGTGGAGAACATGTGTCGACTATTCCGATCTGAATAAAGCTTGTCCCAAAGACAGTTTCCCGCTGCCCAGAATTGATCAGCTAGTAGATTCGACAGTTGGGCATGAACTCTTATCCTTCATGGACGTGTATTCTGGCTACAATCAGATACCGATGCATTTACCCGATCAAGAACATACCAGCTTCGTAACCAATCTGGGACTTTATTGTTACAAAGTTATGCCATTCGGACTCAAGAATGTCGGGGATACTTATCAACGATTGGTCAATCAGATGTTTGCCAATCAAATCAGGAAAACAATGGAAGTATATGTAGACGACATGCTTGTGAAATCATGACTCTCCACTGACCATGTTAAAGACCTGGAAACTATGCTCAACGTACTTCGAGAATACAAAATGAAGCTAAATCCACTGAAATATCACTTTGGAGTTGCATTCGGAAAATTCCTTGGGTTCATCGTCAACGCTCGAGGGATCGAAGCTAGTCCTGAAAAAATCTGGGCTATCAGAAATCTTGAAACTCCGAAAACCATAAAGCAAGTCCAGAGTCTCAATGGAAAAGTAGCAGCATTGAGCAGGTTCATTTCAAAGTCCACTGACAAATGCATTCCCTTCTTCGATCTGATCCGAAAAGGGAAACGAAACTTCTAATGGACCATGGAGTGTGAGGGTGCTTTCCAAGCACTAGTCCAACATCTATCCACACCACCTATCCTGTCAAAGCCTATTGATCATGAGAAGTTGTACGTATATTTGGCGATATCAGAAAACGCTATCAGCGCTGCATTAATTCGAGAAGAAGACAGGATACAGAAGCCGGTATACTACGTCAACAAGCGATTGACTGGGGCTGAAAGGAATTATCCGAAATTAGAGAAGTTGGCTTATTGCCTCGTTATTGCATCAAGAAAACTCCGACCATATCTCTAGGCACATCCGATTATTGTTTACACCGACCAGCCATTACGACGGGTCTTTTCGTGGCCTAAGACGTCTGGTAGGTTACTCAAGTGGAACATCGAACTGAGCCAGTTCGATATTACTTACACTCCAAGGCGAGCCATTCAGGGGCCAGTCCTAGCCGATTTCATAGCTGAATTTACCGTTCCAGAGGACTTGCCCGAAACCAGTGAATCCCCCGAATACGTCTGGAAGCTTTATACCGACGGTGCATCAAACGACCGGTGTTTGGGCGCTGGTGTTGTACTTGAAACTCCCGAAGGCCGATCCATATGTTATGCTGTGAAGTTCGATTTTCATGCGACTAATAATGAAGATGAATATGAAGCCCTCTTAGCTGGCTTGAAACTTGCTAGAGATTTGAGAATTATCACAATGGAAATTTATTGTGATTCGCAATTAGTTGTGTGTCAAGTACGGGGAGAGTATCAAGCAAGAGATCGAAGGCTGGCTGCTTACTTAGCTCGAGTTCAGGAAGTACTGAATCAGTTTGATTATTACGCCATCTATAGTATACCTCGGGAACGCAACCAAAAGGCCGATTCATTGGCAAAGCTAGCCAGCACAGGTGAAGCTCAGCAAATGGGACTCGTTCCCGTAGAGACGTTATCTTCTCCAAGCATTGACCGGGCAGAAATAGACTGGGTATGCGAAACCGTCCCCGAAAAAGATTCATGGATGACTCCACTCAGAAATTACATTGAGCACGGAACCCTGCCGGAACGCAGGAGTGAAAAGAGACAAGTTCTTCGAAAGGCCTCACGATTCACCATTCAGAATGGAGTCATGTATAGAAGAGGGTACTCTGTTCCTTTACTCCGGTGTATTGCTCACGATGAAATTAAACGAGTATTGCACGATGTACACGAGGGAGAATGTGGCGATCACACCAGGGGGCAAGCACTTGCCAAGAAAATACTTTGGTACGGATATTACTGGCCGACTGTGAATCGTGATGCGTCGGATTATGCAAAGAAATGTGATAGGTGTCAAAAGTATGCTCGAATTCCTAGAGCCCCTCCTACTGAGATAACGTAAATGGTCAGCCCATGGCCGTGTGCAATGTGGGGCATCGACATCATTGGTACTCTACCTCCGGCAAAAGGTGGTGCGAAATACGCCATCATCGCAGTTGATTACTTTACAAAGTGTACTGAAGCTGAAGCTCTTGCTACCATAACGACGAAGAAAGTAATCAACTTTGTAGTCCGCAACATCATCTGTCAATTTGGTCTTCCACACACCATTATTACGGACAACGGAACCCAATTCGACAGTGCTAAATTTAAAGATTTCTGCGAACGAGTTCACATCCAAAAGAAATTCTCCGCAGTTGCACACCCTCAGGCGAACGGACAGGTTGAAGCGGTTAATAAAGTTATGAAGTCCATTCTGAAAAAACGATTGGAAAAGGTCGGGGGTAAGTGGGTCGATGAACTTCCTATGGCTTTATAGGCTTAACGAACAATCCACAAGACCGCGACCGGTCACACTCCATTCTCTCTCTTATGGTTCAGAAGCCGTTATTCCAGTCGAGCTAGAAGTACCTTCTCATTGTGTGACATACTATGATCCAAAGACAAATGCTATATTACTTGCTGAATCTCTCGTCTACTGGATGAGAAGTGTGAAGAGGCTGATTTGAGGGCAGCTGCGCATCGAAGTCGAGTCGCCCGATTGTACAACGCCAAGGTCCGCCCGCGAACCTTTGAACTAGGCGATCTCGTCCTGAAAAGAATTTATCCGGTTCCTTCGCATATGAAGTCGACATGGAAAGGACCGTATGTTATTGAACGAAGGCTCGAAGATGGCACATTCAAATTATCGACCGTTGACGATCTTACTTTGCCAAGAGCCTGGAATAGCGAGAGTCTTCGCCGCTACTACACATGACAGGCTATGTCTATCCATTTAGTTTATTTTCCATTTCGCAATTTGTTTCTGCATTTCGAAATTAGAATTTGTAATAAGGCAACTGAATTTGCCATATTTTCTTATTTCAGTAATAAAATGCAATCTCTTCGAGCCAGAGCTATGATTTACTTGAAATGCTTCATATGATCATCACTATGCACGGAGAGCTAAGTTTCACCATACGGTGGAATTTATTCAAATAGAGAGTGACTGTGATGCAACCGGTCACTCGCTAAGTGAAACCCGAGCTCGGGGACAAGCCATCACATCAAAGTCAAAACCGGATTGATACATGACAATCCCTCACTCAACTCCGGATTCCCAGAGTGCGAACTGGAGTATTTAAAATACGTCTACGAAGAGGGTGGATCCGTCCGCCTAGCAACTTCGTCCATATCTGAACCAAGTTTGAGGAGGGTGGACCCGTCCATCTAACAACCTCACTTGTTAACTCAGGGTGGATGTGATCCGACCATCCATGATCCTGACACAACTTCGAACTCCCTGAGTGCGAGTCGGAGTATAAACATCAACTCCGAATTCCCAAAGTGTGAAACGGAGTATAAACAACAACTCCGAACTCCCAGAGTGCGAGTTGGAGTATAAAAATCAACCCCAGATTCCCAGAGTGCGAACTGGAGTATTAAAAATACGTCTACGAAGAGGGTGGATCCGTCCACCTAGCGACTTCGTCCGTATCTGAACCAAGTTTGAGTAGGGTGGACCTGTACATCTAACGACCTCACTTGTTAACTTAGGGTGGATGTGATCTGACCATCCATTATCCTGACACAACTCCGAACTCCCAGAGTACGAGTCGGAGTATAAACATCAACTCTGAATTCCCAGAGTGCGAAACAGAGTATAAACAACAACTTCGAACTCCCAAAGTGCGAGTCGGAGTATAAACATCAACTCTGAATTCCCAGAGTGCAAAACGGAGTATAAACATCAACTCTGAACTCCCAGAGTGCAAGTCGGAGTATAAACATCAACCCCGGATTTCCAGAGTGCGAAATGGAGTATAAACAGCAGCTTCAAGTTCCAAGAGCGTGAATTGAAGTATAAATATCAACTCCAAACTCCCAGAGTGCGAGGTGGAGTATAAATGTCGATTCCAAGTCCCCAAAGCGCGGACGTATGATTTAAACTTAAGCCGGTGTGACCAACCACCAATAACCAAATGAGAATCCTCGGAGTGCGGATATGATTATCGACAATTGAACAAGCGTGGATGAATTACTCAATCTCCGCTTGTCTCAGACATCCGTTCGGTGGCACCAAACTCAACATGTTATTAGTGAGAAGCAATCGCCGACTAATGTTCTACAACTCACCCCCAAGACTGGAGGGCAGGACTTAAGCATCAACCATTGAATGAAGCGGTACGACAAAAAAATTCAACTCGCTTCCCGGTCGCAAACCATGTCCACAGTTTCCGAACTTGGCGAATAAAAACAAACTTGATTCGGAAGCTGAAACTTCACAAGTGCACTTCAGATATTGAAACACTTAGGAAAATATACAATGACAGAAAAGAAGCCAAAAAAGAGAAAGTTTCATTTCTATTGTTTGTAAAAGAAGTTCATGTACAAGTTTGTTCCAAAAAATTCCTACTAGCAGGGGCCGAACCCGCATCTATACACGGCCAACAAAATGAAAGTCAGAATTACACCAAGGAAGCATGTCTAATCTTTCTTCTTCCGCGGCTTCCTTTGCAGTGCAAGCCCACTGGAGCCGCCACTATCCTTCCTCTTTGAGCTTTTGCCTTTCGGTGGCTGGTCTCCAGGTGGGAGCATGATCTCAACATCCTCCTCCGAGCTCGTATGAATAGGAATGCTTCCTGCGGGCGGAGTCGGAGGAACAGGATCAAGTGCAGAAGGTGGAATGGGAACGCTGGTGATGAAAACCGTGCCACCGGGAGATATCATTCTGAGCGGGGCTGGACCGGGCGCCGCCATCCCACCTCCGAGACTGCCACCACGAGTCGCTGCTTCCACTTCAGCGTTGATTTGTTCAAACATCTCCTCTTCAGTAACCGCTCGAGCCTCGCTGGGGGCATCAGTAGTTGGCCTTGAAGAACTTGTAGCAGGAGCGCCTCCACCCATAACAAATGACAAGTCGGCAAGAGGATCGCCATGACGGCGAAAGAGTTCTTCCATCAGCTGCTCATCAAACACAAGTGTGCTTCCCTGCGTATCGTCAAGGGGGGCAGTTGTAGTTACGGTGATCGCTTCGATAATGATAGCCTCCTGCGTCTAATGTAATTCTTGAGTAACAGGAGGCCCGACCTGTGCAGCATCGATCACTAGACAAAGAATAAGAGAACTATCAGAATTTGATTCAAATAAAGCTTTCGACTTAAAGCAGATATGCGGAATGTTCAGAATACCTTCCTCAGTTTGATTTGTAGGCGGCGGAATGGCTTCAGTAACTTGTGCTATAGCCGGAGACATCTGCGGCTGATCCGAATTGTAGGCTGGAACAGCTTGGGGATCGACCACAGACGAGGATTCAGGCTGGGTTGACACTGGAACTTCAAGACTCGCCTCATGATGGTCAACCCCTGAACCCTCTCCTACTTTGAAGTGCTGGGCGCTGAGTCTTTCCTTTTCATGCATAATCATTGACTCGTGAAGAATCTTCCTTTCATCTTCATTCAGAATGCGATTCTCGAGTTCAAATTCATCTACAGACTCACCCAGATGCGCCTCCTTCTCTTCTTCAACTAATCGGCCCCAGGCGTTGTATAGATGCGCCGGATAGTCATTGAGCCAGGCTAGACCCCTGTGCCTCAGCACGTTAGCGTTGTAAACAACGAGAAGGTCTTCGATATCAGCCTCTAGCCTGGACTCGGTCGATTTCACTTTCTCCTCAACCTCAGTCTCCACCTTGCGGACTTTAGCCACAACCGCATCCCGGTCACCCCTAAGCAGAACAGCTTGTTCGCACGCCTCCTGGGCTGCATTGTTTGCATCATCCCTTTCCTTGGCCATGTCGGAAAATTTGGCCTTGAGCTCGTTAAGCTCCTTGACAGCCTCATCCCGTTCGGCGGTAACTGTAGTATTCCGATGTCCCATCTCCTCCACCAAGGCAACATGCGTCTGCCTCAACCTCTCCATTGCCACATTCGCTTCGTCAGCTTTTTTGGTGGCCTCGATTTCAGATTTCCGAGAAGACCCGGCCTCAGCAGTAAGCACTTGAATGATCCGATCCCTTTGAGCAAGTTCGGTCTCCATTTTCTCAAGCGCTTTGGCTTGCTCAAAGGCCACCTTAGAAGCTTTCTCAGCAGCCTTTACCCACTCTCTACACTGGGTGTAGATGTCATGAACGTAATCATGCACCGTGTTTTCCACTCCAGATGGGATTCTCTTTAAGTGAGGTGGAAAGACGTAGCCATCGAAGCATATGTTCGTAAAATCCTTCCTCATCTAAGCCAATTTAAGGGCCCCTTCTTCTGTGGGCTCAACCGGGACCTGCTCTGTAATTATGGAGGCCGTGGTCTCGACTCTCTGGAGATGAGTCTCGGATCTAGAAGTGTGAGAAGATGGTCTGTGACGAGGAGGCTCTGGCGGGTGTGGTACAAGAACGGGAGGTGGAGATGGAAGTCTAAGAGGAGGAGAGCGTGATCTAGACCGATGTCTGTATTCTCTGTCCCTGTCATTCCCATACCTATCTTGGTTAGAGTACTCGCGATCGCGGTCTCTATCTAAGTCCCTTCTGTGGGAATCGCAATAGGTAGAAGCCTTTCGGGCCGAGCGAATATTCTCGAGCATCGATCCTTTCCCAGACATAGTACCTGAAAATGAGAAACGAAGGAAGAGTTAGTGATTTCTTAAGTTGGACGATTTATAGTTATGAATCATGTAGTGAAGTGAAGTGTATGCATGTGCAACCCCCCGACCAACCGGAAATGTCGGCCGCACTCATAGCAAGCGACCTGCTCAGTTCAAGAGCATTATCAAGCTCCTCCATCCCGGCGTCGTGTTGAAACGACACATAATCCGGAATCGGAATATCAGCAAGCCCTTCAAAAGGATTCTCTACTGGCGGGGGAGGAGCCTTCGAAATTCTAATCCCCGGAATGGGCAAGGACATGACCATGGATTTTAATCTCACGAATTTAGAACGCTTGTGAGCAACTGCCTTGCCTTTTCTTCTTCCACCTGAATCCTGGACATCGGAAGAAGGCCCAGCTTGGAGTTCATTATCAGTGTGCGTTCTCTCCGGATCAACCTCTTTAGCTATTACGACTGCGGGCGCCTTGCGTTTCAACCGCTTCTTCGAGACTGCTCTAAGCGTCCCTTCTAGTCGTATGCTTTGCTTACGTTCAATCAGCTCGACTGTTCTCAAGTTTCTATCGGTTAGAACCAAGTCGATGTGCCTCTCTTCACCTGGAACCGTTTGGAGGATCCGAACTAGCTCTCTAAAGTATCCACCGTCAGGTCGAGAGATTGCAGCTGTGAAAGAAGAGAAGTATGTCAGTTTCGAGGTCGGTTATAACTATCTCGATAATTCAAGAGAAAGAATTGTAATGCTTACGTTTATCCAACAATCGCCTAGCAAATCCAGGGGGGCACCGAACGGACAACCATTCAGTTTTAAAGTAACTTAGCCTTCCACAGGAGCCCATTACAATGTGGCAGTTCCTGATCGCTTCCAAGAAGGTGAAAGAAGGGCTATCTCCATGACTCTTAAAGTTAAATAGATATCTAATCTCGATTGGCTTTCGTGGTCGAAAGAGAATCTCCATAAACAGGATGAAGGTGTTATTCAACAAAGCGTACCCGTTGGGGTGTAGCTGGGATGGAGCTATTCCAAGGAATGATAACATCCCCCTTATATATTGATTGAAAGGAGGGAGTGTCCCCACTGTGCAAGCGTGACGGTTGAAAGCAGTAAACCCATCCGGGGGATCATGTGGCCTGTCATATGGCCTAGGCAGTAACACGTCATCGAGCGACAAGCCGTGCCTTAAACAAATCCATCCCAGCATATCCTCGGAGATACCAGACGGCACAGAATCTTGTGGATGACAAATGAACCGGGCGCCTAGAAGCTCGTCCGGAGCTGGGTCTATAACTTCGGCTTCAATGACCGGTATCTCGATGGTTGAAGGAATTGAACTCGGGAGTTCCTACTGCTGTGAACTTGAGGGTTCCATGACTAACTAGCTTATGAAAAATCATTGTTAAACAGACAATAATGCTCGTGCATCCCCCAGTGTAAAGTGTGTGTGTGTGTTGTGCAGTACTGTATATCACTTGAGAAGTTCTACAGAATTGGAGAAAGCATGTAAACAACGAGACTTCGAAGTTCAGTCGGAAGGACCGTCATCGCTGACCGTCACAACCGTGCCATCCGGTTATTAGCAATCGATTCAAGTCAAAGTTTGTTAAGATTTTGTTGAGTTATAGTTCCATCGGCAAGCTTCGAAAGGCAGTCAAATGTACAGTTCTGTCGTCAGGTCTAGATATGCAAGGATGAAGCTTGCCGGAGTCATATGTTTGTTAAGTTCGTATCGATGACCCGAGGAAACAAGTTCGAATCGATCGCCTTAAAGCCCGATCATTTCAATTCAACTCCCTCAGTTCGTATCGATCAAGGCCTGTGTTCTCGTATTACTCGGAAAGAACGACATTTCGAATCGATCGGAGCTCAACACTTTCGTATCGATCAATTGGGTCGCTTTCGTATCGATCTCCTGGCGCATAATTCGACTCGATTGAAAAAACTCTGGGTTTCGAATCCATCAGATGCAACCCCTTCGTATCAATCAACATACTCGAGGTACTCGCATCGATCATCAAGACTCGATGCAAAAGCTTAGCCATCGATCGATACGAAGGCCTCCATCTCATCATCTCGAAGCCCTTATTCCGGATTGATGAAAAAACGAGGACCAGAAAACCATTTTATCTCCACACTCCTTCTTCCCCAGATCGATTCGAACAACATTCTATCTTTCCTCGACCTCGCACATTATCTACTGCCTCGAGCCATGTTCAGGCATGAATTCGAATGGAATGGCAAGAGAATCTGGATCTCATCATTTTAGGATTGATTTTGTTCAACTAATTACCTGATTTCGACAACTGGTTAAAGGGATTAAAGATTTTGGTTCGATTCGAAGACGAGCAGTTTTCTATTCTTGGTCTCAGAAGCGATACGAAAGCAAGGCACAAAAGTAAGAAGTGAAAAGTGGCTAAGTCTACAGTATTTATATGGACTCAAGCATAAAGGAAAAAAACGATTCGCATCCCCGTAGATTCGACCGGTTGCAAAACATCACCCTGGGATCGATTCGAACAGACCCTTCGAATCCATCAACCCTCAGATGAATACTATTTCATATCGATCGTGGGACTTCTGTTCGAATCCATTGAGCATTGCGCTGTTCGAATCCATCTACACGAGACTTTATCGAAGCGAAATTGCCAACAAAGGCTTTTCTGAGTCACCCAAATCCATCGATGCGAAACCACTGTTCGTATCGATCATCTTCGACTCCATCCCCAGTTTAGCGACATGAAGTATGCAGTTCGAATCCATCGAACCACGGCATCCAGAGGTCAATATTCATCGATACGAAGGCACATTTCGTATCCATTTTAGTGGCTCACGCCAGTTCAAAAATGAATTCCACCAAAGTTCGTAACCATCGATACGAAAGTTAATTTCGTATCCATCGAATCTTAGATCCACCGATACGAACGACCGCTTCGTATCCATCAAACCCCACGTCCATCGATTCGGAGTGCTCATTTCGTATCCATCAATGAATACCGGGGCAAAGACAATATTTCAACCCTTCACATCGATTCAGGAGAGGATCGTTACGAAGGAACATTCAAAAACAACCATCGAGTGTTGTTACAACGAATTTCACGTCAATTCAGGAGAGGATCGATACGGAATTCAATATAAAATAAACTGACAATGACTCGTGAACGTCAACGAGAGTCAGATTAACATATATGCATATACGTCGGACAAATATTCAATTTTCGACATTCACAAGAATTGGAAATTCATTTGATGACGATTACAACAACAAACGGCTAATCACTAGCATACAGCAACCAGTTGCAACAATACAGGGTACAGCAGTTGGCAGTCAACAGTTTACATTATCGAGAAAATCAGTCAAAGATTACAGCTTTCATCGAAAAGACGATAACTATTCAGAATGAAGACTGCAGCATTTCAAAGCACATCATGGTTCCACAAGACGTACTTTGGGGGGCAAATGTTATCCTGCCTTTTGGCAAGGCCGTGACACCAGGAACTTGACTAGAAACCAATGACCATTCGTCTTGAAGACCGGTTATACGCAGGTTCACTATGGATATCGACGAATTTTGTCCGAGTCTGGATCGAGCTGAAATTGATATGACACGACAAGCGAAGCTATGAGAGCCAACGTTCCAAATTTCTTGTCAATCCGAATTCATATGCTCAAGTTATGATCGATGCAAGTTGGAAAACCCATCCATTCGTATCGATCGTTTCGAATCGATTGGAGTCGCAACCCATCATTTCGCATCGATCATCTTCGTATCCATCAGAAAGCTTACTTCGACTCGATCAGCTCTACATCGATCACCAGGGCCTACTTCGACTCGGTCAGCTCCGCATCCATCACCAAGCCTATGTTCGACTCGATCAAGTTTGTATCCATCAACAAGCTCTGTTCGACTCGGTCAGCCAATGACCACTTCGTATCGATCCGCATCCATCAGGGAGCAATAGTTCGACTCGATCGTCTAAATGCCTACTACGTATCCATCAGCAGATAAGTACACTTCATATCCATCGTGGATCCACTATTCGAATCCATCGTGTTGCCATCATTCGAATTTATCGGGCCATCACTGTTCGCATCCATCCGGGCCCTTCAGCTTTGTATCGATCGACCGGAGTCGATCTCCATCGATACGAACAGAACCATACTGGCAGTGTGTGCCATTCACTTTCCATCGATACGAAAAGGGGCGTTTCCATCGATACGAATGAAGCAAGACTATCGATACGAACAACGTAGTTCTAATCGATACGAACCAAACAGCCTGCCGAAAGTCCCCATTTCGTATCGATCATAACTCGAGATCCACAAGTCCAAATGCTATGAAATTTTTCACAGAAGCTTACGTGCATGCTAAGGAATGTCTACGCCAAATTTCAACTCCATCGGATGCACTCTTGATCGATACGAAATCCGTTCGTATCGATCACGGATCGGACCGAAACTTCGCGGGCTTAGGCGCGCGGGCCTAGTCACGTGCCAGAGGGAGCCTCCCGAGATCTGAGCGAAATATCAGCCTCCTACACCTATAAATAGAGCCCCAGGGCATACAGAAAAGAGGCTGCTTCTTCTTTGAATTCTCCAATGCCCAGACTCTGGCGGATCCAGATCTAAACTCTCTTGCTGCTGCTACTAACGAAAATCACTGCTGCAAATCATAATTATCTGCACTGAATTCACTTGTAATCTTCAAAGAAAGATCAATAAAGCTATCAACTTCATAGTGAACGTAGGCGATACGCCGAACCACTCTAAATTCTTGTGTCTCCTTGCATTTTAATTATTTTCATATCTGAAATTTGAAGTTTTTGTTAGATAATCCTCTTTTTCCATTTAATTTCTTCACTTTATCTCTTCAAAAACTTCCGAAGAGTGTTGTGCCCAATTTTGGTACAAACACCAAACAAGTATAGGAATGGCACCATTTGAGGCTTTATATGGGAGACCTTGCAAGTCCCCATCATGTTGGATAGAGTCTACGGAGAAGTTATTACTTGGACCTGATATGGTTAGGGAGACCTCCGAGAGGGTGGATTTGATTCGGCGAAGGATGAAGACGGCTCAAGACAGATAGAAGTCGTATGTGTGAGAAATGCGGATTAAGGATCTTAAGGCTAGAATTAACACTATGGGGGGTGAATAGTGTTTAAAGAAATTTGTTAATCTTTTTGAGTTTATCTAATTTGTCAACAATGTATACACTAATCAGACACAAAAATGAACACAGAATCAAACACAGATGCAAATATAAAGTAAAAGCAGTAAAGGAAAGAACACACCGGATTTTATATTGGTTTGTAGTTACCTTACATCCAGTCCCGCACAACTAAGTATGGATTTCCTTTCAAACTCAATTCAACAACTACAACCCTCGGTTTCAAGGCTACGAGGTACACCCTCCAGAATAACAATCCTTTGGGTAGAGATACTTGATTTTCGGGGCAACATGTTCACCCAATTGATTTCCAGGGCTACAATCACACCTTCTCTCGCTCGATTGATTACAAAAAGTCTATAACTCATATTAGCACTTGGATCTTGTAGAGATAGTGATGGAGAATCACACTAGAAGTAATCGAGTATGATTCGATGTTGATTTCGGTAGAGTAATGGTATGATTTTGTATTAAGAAATGTGGAAGAAGAAGAGGAGTGAAAACCAGAAAAAAAGTGATTAAAAATTCATTGAAACTGACCCCTATTTATAGAAGAGCAACAGCCATGACCATTCATGAAGAGTTATGGTGAATAGACGCTTCTTTTGAAATTTCAATTTTGGAACTAACTGACACTATGTCGACATGGGGTACTTGGGCATGTCGACATCCCAAAGGGATTTTTGGTGTTTTGATTTTCTTTGAAAATAACCTCTATCTTATATTAAAATTATTTTAAACTTTATAAATATACTTAACTATAGTTAAAATACATAAGTAAATATAAAGAACAATATATACATAATTTAACTATAATTTAAATCAAAGTATAAATAATTTAAAAGTTAAATATATTATTTGAATAAAATCAGGAGTAATTTTGACTCTGAAAATAAAGATGTTTTTGAGGCTAAAATTATTTAAAATCAGGATAGAGAGTTTTGAATCTTTTAAAAGGAAAGTTTTGAAATCATTTTGAAAACAAGATAATTTTGTAAAATCATTTGAATTAAAATTAGTGGATACAAAACAATGTCCCACTAGATTTTCGTAGGTTCCATCCTACTTAGGGTTCCATCCCTTTAACGAGCACGAAGTGGATTCCATTCCACGAATAAAATAGATATTAAGATGTCAGTGCCTTTCTATGAGTTTTAACAATATTCCTAACTATATAACTTATCTTGGAAACTTGAACTCTTGAAATTCTTGATACTCATGAGTCTTCTATCTCTATATCTTGAATCTCTATACTGTACAGTCTTCATTCTTGATACCTGCATGGTTAGATCCTGCATATACATATATATCTAAACTTGTAATGTTAGTATTTATATTTTATAATCTATTCTAAGGTTGTTGTCATCAAAGTCAACTCCTCAGGGACTAACAATCTCCCCCTTTTTGATGATGTCAACCTTTGTTTATAAAATATTTCTTCTATCCTATTAACTCCCCCTAAAACTAACAACTCCCCCTTAATCTATGCCTAACTACCCTATTTTATATTTCTCCCCCTTTGTCATCAACAAAAACTATATAACTCTATATAACTCCCCCTGAAACTAAGACTACATTACTTGTGATTATAATGATAGTGTTATCATACATAATCAATACTTAACTTTAAACTAAACTCTTAATAACTACTTTTCCTAACTACTAAACTATTTATTCAAAAGATAAGAGAATATACGAATAAGAGACCACAATTTATTTAGTCATAATGGAGTTATTATTTTTTTAATATAAAAATAGATAATTAAACTGATAATCATGATAACTTAAAAGATTAATACTAATCATATGTATGTTATATTTTACACACATAATATCAATCCATACTAAGTCAAATTCAAGCAAATGAAACCAAATCCTAATTAAGCAAGCAAACAGACAAGGTTAATCAAATATTACGAGGAACATCAACCCATCCTTCTTCTCCAAAGATAGGGTCTTGTTTGATGGCATCCCAATTCTCATTATCAACACTTAACTCTAAAAACTAGAACTTAATCCTAAATTACTAACTATCCTAACTAAGAATCTATGATAATGCTTATAATAGTTAGAAATCAAATATAAGAACATAAATTATTTATTAAGTATATTTCAACACACTCATCAAAACCAATCATGTCAGACAAGTCAAACAAATCAATCAAGTCAAATAAGTCAATCAAGTCAAACAAGTCAATCAAAACATCAAAAACTAATAATCCTATATTATAAGACAATACTACAAACTCTTCCTAAATAAAATACACTCGTTATGTATACATATATGCAATATGTAGTTTGTAATGCAGTATGAAATGTATGCCATATGCAATGTAGCATGAGATGATATACAGAATGAAGTGCAACTTGTGATGCAAATGATTATGATATTTCATGCATTGCAATTTATGATGTAATATGCAATGAAATGTGATATGAAATAGGATGCATAATGATATGTAATATGAAACAGAATGATAATGAAGTAAAAAAAATAATATATGCAGAATGATATGATGATATATATACTATGGTAAGAGATGTTCAGACTATAAGATAAACATGAGTGATAAGTATTATCTAGTTGACAAGCATATATATATATATATATATATATCTGTATATGTGTGTGTGTGTGTGTCTATATATGTATATATGTATGCATATATCAAACTATTTAATATAAAACACTTCAACCAAACAAAGGTAAAACACACCAATTACTATACTTAAGTTAAGGAAACTAATGAATGGGACTGAAATAGTTGTAAAGACAATAGTTTAAAGGTAATAAATGGTATTAAAACTGTAACATAATCGTGAAAGGTAGTAATCAAACTTAATATCAAAATTAAATGCTAAGGAATAAAGACTTATACTATATATGATCAAATATGGTTTTTATAAAGACTAATATCCTACTTATTTATTTAAAATAATTATTTTAATTTAATTACTATAATCCAAACTTCCATGTTTATAAAATACTTATCTTACTAATTAAAACCTTTATATTAAATTATTATTGGTTTAAATATTTAAGGAACATGTTTAAATATCTTTTAAATTTAAAAAATATCATAATGAAATATTAAATAAAATAATAAAGATTGAAAAACTAAAATAAACATGTGTTACATTAAGGCTTCTTACATTAAAAAATTTAATTAAAAAAATATTTAAACATGAAATTATTTTTTAAATATTCTAATATAAGTTAGAAAATAACTCTAAAAAGAATAGAGAAAAATACTTAGCTTAAATATCATTTTTTTTATAATTTAAAATTTCAAACAGAAAAGACAGCATTTACAGAATGCTATAAAAGGTTTTTTAAATAAAACATAGAAACTGTAGCTTTTACCAAATGCTGTGTAAAGTTTTTGAAACTCTACAGCGTTTCAAAGCACAGAAATGCTATAAAAACGAATTTGCAGTACTTACAAAACATTACAGAAGAAAAGAAGCATTTTAGAAATGCTATCTAAAATTCTGATCATGTGATGTGGTGCAATCTTATTAATTGAAGAAATATATAAATAGAGCCTTATTCTAACATTCTAAATTCATTCTACTAATTTCTTAAAGATATAAAATTAGTATCTTAAAAGAAATAGAGTATGAGAAGTAAAAATAAAATTAGAAAAGTTGAAATCATGAATAAATGTATGCTTTTCTACTTAGTATAGTTGTAATAAATTAGTTGTAGATTTTATTTGAAAGAAAACACATTTTAAAAGACTTTTAAAAAATTTAGACTTGTATAACGATATTTATACTATGGTGTGTCGATATATGGACCAAAATATCAAAACTTATAAAAGAGATAAATTTCTATACCTAACTAAATGCATAGATATATATTTCTAAATGCATCAATAAAGATGAAATAATAGTAAAGCGTACCAATTTTTGCATTCCATCTTTCAAACTTTGATGTTCCTTTATTGTCGTGAACCACACATTTATATCTTTTCGAATTTGATGACCAGATCTGTTCTATTGTGACGGGCTCGTTTTTCTGATCATCGTAGTATATTCATTTGCTGAATTTGAAGACCGTATGAGAAAGATACGGATGATTTAGTAGATCGATCAACTTGGCGCCAAAACTTTGAATTCGAATTTTGAATGAATGGACACTCCAACCACTATAAATAGGCCCAACGGTCACCACTTTTCATAAAAATTCCTCCTCTTCATCTTCTTCCCGTTTTTCTATATACTATCAAACTTCGAGAAGGCATATCTCCTTCGTTTCTTAACGAAATTGGATGAAACCAGTGACAAATCGAAGAGGAAGGCAAGGAGTACGATCTAGTAGTAGTTTGGTGATGAATTTGGACGGTATTGTGGTGCAACAGGCCGAACAGTAAGAGAAATGCAGGAAATCCAGTATACAGTTTTCAGTTTTGGATAGCCAACTTCAAACTGTCATATCTCACTCAATTTTGATCGGAATTTGATGATCCACCCATCAAAACGACCGCGAGAACAAGAACTACAATCTGCAAAGGAATGGGAACAAAATACTCAAATCTCTGGATGCATTTTGAAGAATACCTTTGACGGTTTTGCCTTTTTTTTCTTTTTGTTCACCAAAACATCATTTGACCATAGCTTGGTCATTTCTTGACGGATTCACACGAAACCAGTGACATTGCGAAGCAGATGGAGAGAAGTACCGTATCAAATCAAGTTGTAGATGAGAACAAAAAGTTTTGTATTGATCTGGTACCCATTTCTTTGTTGATTTCCAATATATATCCACTTGTTCTTCTTGATCGATGAATGATTATCGGAAATCTTTTAACCAACAGTCATTATACATAATTCTTCTCCTGCAAAACAAGATAACTTTTTAAAGAATCAAGTGACTTTTCAAAATAACTAAATATACTTTTGAACAACAATATCATGATGATTCTGTGACATATTCATATGAAAATAGTGTTAATAAAATCCTAAAAATAGCCATTTTTAAAAAAAACTTTTTCAAAATTCATATTATGAAAACTTTGAAAACAAAGCTCTGATACCAAATGTGAGAAATGCAGATTAAGGATCTTAAGGCTAGAATTAACACTAAAGGGGGGTGAATAGTGTTTAAAGAAATTTGTTAATCTTTTTGAGTTTATCTTAATTTGTTAACAATGTATACACTAATCAGACACAGAAATAAACACAGAATCAAACACAGATGCAAATATAAAGTAAAAGCAGTAAAGGAAAGAACACACCGGATTTTATACTGGTTCGGAGTTACCCTACATCCAGTCCCGCACAACTAAGTACGAATTTCCTTTCAAACTCAATTCAACAACTACAACCCCTGGTTTCAAGGCTACGAGGTACACCCTCCAGAATAACAATCCTCTGGGTAGAGATACTTGATTTCCGGGGCAACAAGTTCACTCAATTGATTTCCAGGGCTACAATCACACCTTCTCTCGCTCGATTGATTACAAAAAGTCTATAACTCAGATTAGCACTTGGATCTTGTAGAGATAGTGATGGAGAATCACACTAGAAGTAATCGAGTAAGATTCGATGTTGATTTTGGCACAGTAATGGTATGATTTTGTATTAAGAAATGTGGAAGAAGAAGAGGAGTGAAAACCAGAAAAAAGTGATTAAAAATTCGTTGAAAGTGACCCCTATTTATAGAAGAGCAACAGCCATGACCATTCATGAAGAGTTATGGCGAATAGACATTTCTTTTGAAATTTGAATTTTGAAACCAACTGACACTATGTCGACATGGGGTACTTGGGCATGTCGACATCCCAAAGGGATTTTTGGTATTTTGATTTTCTTTGAAAATAACCTCTATCTTATATTAAAATTATTTTAAACTTTATAAATATACTTAACTATAGTTAAAATACATAAGTAAATATAAAGAACAATATATACATAATTTAACTATAATTTAAATCAAAGTATAAATAATTTAAAAGTTAAATATATTGTTTGAAAAGATAGTTTAAAATCAGGAGTAATTTTGACTTTGAAAATAAAGATGTTTTTGAGGCTAAAATTATTTAAAATCTTGATAGAGAGTTTTGAATATTTTAAAAGGAAAGTTTTGAAATCATTTTGAAAACAAGATAATTTTGTAAAATCATTTGAATTAAAATTAGTGGATACAAAACAATGTCCCACTAGATTTTCGTAGGTTCCATCCTACTTAGGGTTCCATCCCTTTAACGAGCACGAAGTGGATTCCATTCCACGAATAAAATAGATATTAAGATGTCAGTGCCTTTCTATGAGTTTTAACAATATTCCTAACTATATAACTTATCTTGGAAACTTAAACTCTTGAAATTCTTGATACTCATGAGTCTTCTATCTCTATATCTTGAATCTCTATACTGTACAGTCTTCATTCTTGATACATGCATGGTTAGATCCTGCATATACATATATATCTAAACTTGTAATGTTAGTATTTATATTTTATAATCTATTCTAAGGTTGTTGTCATCAAAGCCAACTCCTCAGGGACTAACAGTATGCGGATAGGCGGAGGAGAGACTTAGAGTTTGAGATTGGAGACTTAGTTTTTATCAAAGTATCCCAATTTATGAAGGTGGTAAGATTTGGATCAAATGGAAAGTTAGCCCCTAGATTTCTTGGACCATTTCCTATCACAGAGAGAGTTGGGAAGATGGCTTACCGAGTGAAGCTACCAGATAGGCTCGCAGGAGTACACGACGTTTTCCATGTTTCACACTTGCGAAAGTGCTTACACGACTCGGCGAAGGTTGTAGAGCCTAGTCAATTAGAGGAGGTGGAGGTAGAAAGAGAAGCTTCTATTCGGCGTATCCCCACGAAGATTGTTGGAAGAGATATCAAGCGACTAAGGAATAAGGAGGTTCCACTGGTAAAAGCGCAATGGGGAGATGATGTTCCAAACACCACTTGGGAAGCAAAGGAGAAGATTCGTACTTCCTATCCTCATCTTTTTGATGGTAAGTTTTAGAATTCCTTTTTCCATCTTTAGATTTGAATAGGTTCTTTCCTTTATTATCCTTTGGGAAGGTAGAACTTAGGATTTAACCTATGGATGGTAGGATTTAATGTAAACATGTTAATAGAACATGTTATGAACGATGTATGCTAGTGGTTGCAAGTGTTTGCTAGTGGATGCAATGGACGCATATAGGTACACTAGGCACTATTATTCCTTAGGGATCGGCCTAACTAGGACACACTAGAGCATACACATATGGATATGTGCACATTTTTATTTTATTTCCATGTGTGCTATAAATGGATGTTTATCACATGATTGTTGCATTTGGATGATGTTTGTAGTGCGCATATAGAATTATCAGTATCATTAGGAAATTTTTGCATTCGTTTGGATACATGGCATGGACATGGTTGCATAAAAGGAGGTCAACTAAATCAGTGGACCGCTTAATCTTTTGCATTAGTTAGGGACATTTACACTACACTAATTGGATAAGTATCATAAATTGCATTAGAAAAACTTAAGGACAATGGATGAATGGTTGATGATTGAGTAGTTGGTTTTAGAATTGGATGAAAACATTTAGTACATTCTTTTATCCTTAGATATTTCAGGGACGAAATCCCTTAAGCAGGGTAGAATGTAACAACCCAAAATTTAACCCATAATAATCAATTTGTTAATTAATTAAATAATAAAATAACTTTGTGAAATTATCGGAATTAAGCCACGGAAGTTGCACCATTGTGTCCGTGGTAATTTTATGGTCAATTTCCATATATCGAACGTCAGAACCGAGCTAATATGACCAAGTTATAAAATAAACAAAATAAGCAGAAATATAACAAAAATTATATATATATATATACACACACATGGTCAAGTAGACCGGCCGTCGACCTAGGCAAGGGGGCGGTCAACCGCCCGGTCGACCCACCTTATAATTTTGCAGGCGCACGAACGTTAGTTCATTCGAACGAATGAGAAGCATCGGAACACATCATTTGCACCCTTTAGTTTAATCTAGTCCCTCCGTTTCTGCATCCGATGGCTCCTATTCAGCCTATGACGTGGTTGCATCCTATTCAATCTCCAGATCCAATGGTCTGAGATCCACTTCTATAAATATAAATAGACCCCTAGACCTAACATTTTTTCTCCTTCCAGATTTTCTCCGCTTGGGTTCACCTTTTCAAAAAGGACCCTAAAAGGAATAATTTTCCAAGGAGAGAATCTTTTTAATAAAAATTATTTTACAACTCCAAGTGGATCCGGGAAGACCAAAGGAAGAGCTTAGGACCGGAGGTGAGTGATTGTAATTATTTTAAGATTTCTTTAAGTAATTTAAAATAATAGGGTTTCCAATAGTTGTAGTTTTTACTACGATTTTTGGAATAGCCTTTTTCAGTAATTATTTATAGTTTATAATCATTTTTCAGTATTTAGCTATTCCTTTCAGTAATTTTAGTATTACTTTTGTTGGTTATAAATTATTACTGTTAAGCATAGCTTTTTATTAATTTACAGTCTATTTGCAGTATTTAAGTTTATTTACTGTTATTTATTTCTTATTTACATCTTTTCGACGTTTTGGATTTTATGCAAGCGTCTATTCTCTTTATTCCCCTTTTCTGTGCATACGGATTGGAATAAATTGAATGTGAATATGGATTTTATAAGTAAGAATATTAAATGAAGAAAATAAGATGTAAATTATAAAGACTGTAATAAATAATGGAATTGGACTGAAATTACGCCTAATTATAATTAGAAATGGACTAATTAAAGATAATTGGTATAGTTATAACTTAGAATTATAACTAAATGAAGTAAAAGATGAAAGAAGCTTATTTTCACACTCAGACCTTGGGTTAAGTAATAAGCATGATTATAACGTAGGTTATAATAAGAAAAAGAACAGAATGGGGCTTATTTTAAGGCTTGGGATAAATTAATAAGCGTAGAAAGTAAAAATGGTAATAAAGGCTTATTTAAATAATTTATCTAAGTTAATAAGCAAAGATGAAAGTAGGACATGTACCAAATAGCATTCCCTAGGGCACGTTTATGATAAGAATGGTAGTAATTGATCAAATAGAAGTCCAAATCACGGGGATTTGGATAAGGGGCGCAACTAGATATTGTTTGGATGAAGGGTCAGTACCAACAGCATTTCCCCTATTTTTCTATGGACACATGGTGATCTCGCATTAGCCTGAAGTGAGATGAGGAGGGCACGCTATGCTGTACGTTGGAGGTAATAAGAAGACCCAATAGGTGGAGCAAAAGGTAGTGTGGGCATGGTGGCAGTTACGCATGCGACTTCCATTCGGGTGCTCAGTAATAGCTATGAGTTCCAAGCGCTTAGTATGGTGTTTTAGTAAGCACCATTGCCTTCTATGTAGGGAGCTATATATATCGTCCAGATCCTCAGTAGTTGCTCTGTGTATCTTCCGTGGATAACATTGGTCGTTGTGTAGTGAGTTATATAGCGGTTGGTCCACAGAAAGGTCTATGGAGTAGCAGGCCAATCAAAAAGGGTAGAATTAGGGTCACATCCTAATTACAGGATTAGAAATTCAGCCTAATTAAATCAGAACAAGTGCAAGCAATCAAAGTTAACCTATCATGAGCAATATTTAATCGTATTTATGTCCAGTTTATCTCTTTCCTATTTTCCTTTGTTATCCTTATTTATGCTAGAACTGTTGTAGAGTCTATTACTTTTATCTTGCTTAAAGACTCTAGTAATTACTATCATTCACTAGACTTTTAGTCTGACCCACTCCTCTATTTCCCTCTTTTTCCCCCTTAGGCAATCAAGGAAGAAGCTAGTAGATTGCTGCAGCTTGGAGTTCTCCTTGGAGTAGACTTCTTCTATGTACTTCTTTTATTTTCAACTGTTGTTCTTGTATACACTGGTTTATTTATGAGGGATATTACATACTCTGATTTTGAGACTATGAAGTTTTATTTCATAAGAAACTGTTGGTTTTGAAGTTTTAGTTATACCTACAAAGCACCATACCTTTTAATGTGTCCTTTTGGGTATATTAAGGGGTGTGGGGTGTTTCAAAGAATTTCGGTTAAGGGTTAATGGATTGGTGTATGGGGACGAAGGGTCTGTAGTTCTTCTTTTTTCTCTAATCGATACGAAATAGCAACAGAAACCAAGTGAGAAAATATTCTAAGTCCGAAACATATTTATACTCCTTCGTATCCAAGGCAAAAACGATTTGTATCCCAGTTATGTAACCGATTGAAGTAGTCAACATCCACATTGATACGAAGAGCACTGCATGATTATGTCTGGATCATTCGTATCCATCGATACGAAGCACGACTTTCGTATCCATCAACGCGAGGCAATCTGGAGCCCAATATTTCATATCGACCGATGCAAGTCGATCCGAGGCCCAATATTTCGTATCCATCAATACGAAGCACACCTTATGTATGTCCATCTCATATCGATAACCATCGATACGAAGTCTACCTTAATGCACCCCAGATCGATCCAGGAGAGGATCAATACGAAGAAAGAGATCCAAACAACCATCGATCATTGTTGCAACTCGAATTTCACATCGATCCAGGAGAGGATCGATATGAAACTTGATTCAAAAATAAACTTGACAATGACCCATGAATGTACAAGCATGAATGGGAGTTAGGTTGAAATACGTGCATGTATGCTATACTAACATTCGATTTTCAAAGTTAACATGAATTAAACGCATACCTGGTGATAGCCAGAACAATAAACAACAAATTTCTAGCACTCGACATTCATTTACAACAAAAACTGTGTGATCATTGGCAATATACAACTTAACATTTATACTACTGGAATTCTACCAAAGGTCACATCACTTGATGAAAGGACATCAACTATTCAGCTAATCAGATAGAACCTTTTCAGAATGAAGATTGCAGCTTTTCAAAGCACGTCATATTCACACAGGACGTACTTTGGAGGGCAAATGTTATCCCGCCTTTTGGCAAGGCCGTACTACCAAGGACTTAACTAGAGACTAAAGATAGTTCGCTCCGGAAATCGGTTATCTGCAGATTCATGATGGATACAGGCAAACTTGGTCCGAGTCCGGATCGAGCTACAATTATGAATCGATCAAGGTCTATGTGGAACATTTTCATTTTGTATCCATCCATCAATATCCATCATTTCGTATCCATCACCATCGATACAGAGTAGACATATCCCCATCACTTGACATCCATCATTCGTATCCATCAGGTTCGAACCTATATCGATGGACTTCAACACTCCCTGGATCGATCACACTTCATTCGACCAGCAGCTGCATGTTTCGTATCAATCACCTACTTGATGGATACGAAGAGAAGGGCTAGAGATCGATACGAAGGAAGGAGTAGAGCATCGATATGAGAAAACAAAGTATAGGATGGATACGAAAGGAGCAATCAATCCAAAGGAAACAGTCTCTAAGCGTAAAATATGGATCTCCACGAAGCGTGCGCGCCACGTCATCGACACGAGAAGATCAATACGAAATGTATCGATACGAAGGCTTCAGCCTCACTGGAAAACTCAATCTTGGATCGAGCATATCTCTCAAACCATAATTCCAAATGCCATGAAATTTTCACAGAAGGTTGCATATCGTCTCAGGAACATCCATGATCGATCGCAGCTCAATTGGAGCCATTCTTGATCGATACGAAACCAACATGGATCAATCAGGATCGATACCAAACACTTCCAAATCGATTGTGTGGGCCCACCTATGCATGAGAAAGGGTATTTCGAGGTTCAAGGCAGATATTTCTAGCTCTACGCCTATAAATAGCACCTCTACTACAACTAAAAAAGGACTTTTTTATGTTGATGCTCGGGTTATACTCCATTGTAATTCGAGTGTTAGTCATTGTACTATTGTAATTCAGTTTATAACCAGCAATAAACGTCAAATCCTTCAAAGTGGACGTAGGCTATAACGCCGAACCACTATAAATTCTTGTTTTCTCCCTGTTATTGCTTATTTTCTTGGTGTGATTGTTAGATTAGCCTCATTTTCCATTTTATTTCTTCATTCTAATCTCTTTAATTACATCTGATGAGTGTTGTACCCATTTTTGGTACAAACGCTTTTGTGCTTTCATTGAGAAAACTCCACTTTTCTCTGATTCTGTGGATCCCCTACCGTTGTTGGATTGCTAAAATCTAAGGAGGAGATCTAGATCCATCTTCCAGAGGTTCTTTCTATTCTATTCAGATTATTCATGCATTTCAGTGATACGCTAAGAGAGGGAAACCGCATAGGATAAGCATGCATATAGGGTTCGTTGTAGGTAGCTAGGTAAGTGAAGGACTCGGTATGAGATATGTTATATAGGAAAGCCGGCGCCATAAGTTGTTTGGCCTTTTCCAATTTTATAGAAAGTAGGGAAGTCAGTATGTTGAGTAGGCTTCTTGAAAAAGTTAGTGGCAGTTCACAAGTTTTATCTTTATCATGTCTGCGAATGTACGTTGTAATGCCCCGTATTTTTCGATGATTAAAAATATTAAATTTAATAAGATTTTGGAATTTAATATTGGGAGAAATTAAAATTTGTGATTTATTTATGAGAAAAATAACTAGAATGTAATTTAACAATGTTGATTTAATTTGATTGATAACTATTTTAATGTAATTGCAATCAATTGAAATAATTGTAAAGTTATTTTGATTATAATTGTAAATAAGGAATAAATCAAATGTTGGATTTAATATTGAAATTATATGATATAAATTAGAATAGGTTTATTTAGGAATATGAAATCAATTAATTAGAATGTGAATTTATTAGCTTTGTTTGTAAACAATAAACAAAGAAATGCATTTGAATTATTAATGTGTAATAATTGTTCAATTATCATTTCATTATTTAATCCGTTGAAATTAATTTGGAAATCAATGTGAATTAATATAATTAAATATTGTAGTTAATATGAGTTAAGATGAAATCGTAGAATATGAATGTAATAAAATGTAAACTTAAACTTATGTTATTTATATTCATAAGATGATAGTGATTCAATAATAAGAGTGTTAATCGAAATAAAAGAATTTGATAGAATTTAAAATATAATTAACTGGAATTTTATTACAATTGCAATTGAACTTTGAAATTAATATAATATTTAAATAGTGGATTTAACATGGAAATTTATTTTAATAGGTTATTAATTTCTATGTAATCAAGAATGAAAAATATGGTTAACTTTTAATTTGAATTTAAAAGTGATTAAATTAATCTAATAATAATTTATTTATTTATTTAACGTGAAAATTAGCCATTTTGGCCACTGTCTCGGATTTCGATGAAACTAGTTTCATTGGATCCATAACAGTGAATTACTATAGGACTTCAAGTTTCTTAGCGATCGGACTTATCGTTTGATCGTGCGGGCTCGAAATGCGTAGAAATCAATTAAAAGAATTTAAATAAATATAATCTGATTTTGAAAGCTAACTTCTACATACAATGGAATTGGGGTTTGAAACTAGTTCTATTGAGTTTTAAAATATTGAAAACATATATTTCGATATATTGGGTGACCCACTTTCGTTTCGGAAGTGAAACGGGCTTTTCGGGTCGTTGTTATCGTTGCGACCCAATTCGATATGGCCATTCATTCTTATCTATCTTTGCCCATATAAATATTTTTTCTGAAAACCCTAGCTGTTTATTTGTCCTGTACGTATTTGTTCAATCATCTCCTCCTTCTCAATGGTAGAAACCCTAAATCCGCAAATTCCAATTTCAAATTAAATTTCAAAATTCAAACTCCTCAAACTATGTCATATAAGATATCGTCGGAAAGCTCTCGACGAGCGCAATCTAGATCTGCAATTCGTTTTTGCAATTGAATCGCGGTTTGGCCAGAAATTTATGAAGAAGTTTCGGTCATTCGTATTAGGGCATGGGATTTAACGGTGGATCTTCGATGATGGTTCGATCGGAGGGCATCGGAGTGTAGAGGGCGTTGAGGCAAGTCAATCTGTACGGTTCGTTTGGTCTATGGGTTGATAGGATCACCAGATTTTGGCCATCTTCATGGAGGCGGCGGGCTGCCCTGGGGTAGTTGCACTGGTCGCGCAAGGCAGTGGGATATGCGTCCTTGGACGACGAGGCAGTGGGTGGTCTTCTATCGTGGGTTAAGTGCTCCTAGGCGCGTGCGTTCATGGTTGAGATGGTGACAGCTGAACGATGAAGAGGGTTCATGCGTGCATGATTGTCGATAGCAGGTAGGGTTTTGATGTAAGTTAATTATGAAAATGCCCTCTATTATTTTTAATTTAAATTTAAATTTGTTAATGTTCTAACTATCATAACTTCTGCATACAAACTCGGTTTTGGACATGGTTTTCTCTGTTGCGATCGTATCGGGATCTCGGAAAATTTGAAACTTGTTTGGCTGCATTTTGAGATGGTTGGAATTTTAGGCCTTATTTGGATTTTAATCGACTAAAAAATTGAAGGTGAGTATTCTAACCCACTCATAAATGCTAAACCGTCTTATGTTGGTTAAATTAAATTTATGATGTGAGTAGGAATTGATTAATTTCTGTTTGGTATATTTAAATTGTCATTCAAGTTTAAATTTGAATTTATATTGAATTTAATTACCATTTAAATCTATATTGAATTTAAATTGTCAGTTAATTACCTGATAATGATAACCAGTTAATTCTTGTGATTTATTAGTTGATTTGAATGATGACTCTGATGGATGTTTAATTGTTGACATTTTTGGATGATTTGATGTTATGTTTAATTTATATGTTGTTATCACACTGCAAGTTCCCTTAGTTATTGTTAGGAAAATCACTATGGGTTGAAATGATACATACCCGAATGGTCTTTTAGATTAGGGAAAAATCGTTATGGGTTAAAATGATAAACTCGAGTGTTTTTATGGATTTCGAATTTTAACTCGGGATTGCGGATTGAAATGATATATACCCGTAAATTTAAATTTATTGCGGATTGAAATGATATATATCTGTATCACTTGACCATAGGGTAGAAAATTATATACGGACACCGGATTGGTTAAATTAAATGATTTTAAATCCTTAATTTTTGAATCCAGTTAAATGATATTTTGAAATAAAATTTAGATTTATATGAACATAATTATTTTCAAAATCCAAGCTCTAAAATGTTGAAATTGAAATTGGTTTAAATGAATTATTTAAAGAATTTAAATTGGAATCTTTAGGTTGGATTTTGAAATATAAATGAAATTTATCAAAATTGAGTTATTGTAAATATTTGAATATTTAAACTTTGAAACCTATTGAATTTGAAGTGGTTTAAATTTGTAGTTCAGACATGGATTTGAAATCGATAAAAATTGAAATGGTTTTAATGAGAATTTGAATTGAAACCTTTAGCCTTTTGGATTGAAATCGTTGAACTGAGATTGATTTAAATTGGATTTTTGAAATTAAAGTTGATTTAAATTGATTTGTGAAATTGGAAGAAACAATTCTAATTTGAAGCTATTTTCGATATAAACTCTCGTAATATACAAACTCTTTTAACATATAAACTATTTTTCTCATATAAACCATTTTAATATATATAAATAATTTTGAATACATTAACTATTTTAATCTATAACCTATTTTAATATATAAACTATTTTAATATATAAACTATTTTAATATATAAACTATTTTAATATACAAACTATTTTACTCTATAACCTATTTTAATCTATAACCTATTTCTAATATATAAACTATTTTAATCTATAACATATTTTTATATATAAACTATTTTAATCTATAACATATTTTAATCAATAACCTATTTTTAATATATAAAGTATTTTAATATATATATTATTTTAAATTTATAAACAACTTTTAATATATATTTTAATGTATAAACTATTTTTAATGTATAACTATTCCAATTTATAAACTACTTTCAATATTCAAACTATTTAAAGTTGGAACTGTTATGATTTAGATTTAATTGATTTAAATGTAAATATTTTGATATGAGGGTTTAACCTATTTTGTAGTCATGATTTTGAAATGAATATGATTTAAAGTGTATAATGATTTCGAAAGTGAATATGATTTCGAAAGTGATATGATTTTGAAAGTGAATATGATTTCGAAAGTGATATGATTTTGAAGTGAATATGAGATTTTGATATCAATTATGAATCGGTTTTGGAAATGTAAAAGAACTAACCGATGTGAAATAAGCGTTTGGTTGTTAAAGAGACCGGGATCAGATATTGTCATACTCTCTGCCAATACCGAAAACCACTTTAACAACTATGCACGTGGTGGAGAATCCAGCATAAAGTAGGATGGTTTGGTGAATGCTACTGTATGAGGTATGAATGCATCCCTGACCCCCTCGGGTCAGCTTGATATGACTAAAACAGGAGCTATACCAGGGCCAAGTGAGGTCGCTCCTCTGATCGGACATGCTTCTTCGATACCATATCTGTTACTTTATCATTGATTGGTGGCCACGTTCGATTTGATTATGGGAGTGTGTTCCGAGGTGGGAGATAGTAGCTGCTATGCCTTACCACCAGCCCGGTTCTGCAAAAAATATCCTACCCTGGGCATTGCCTCGCGTGCCTTGTCATATGCCTTTCGTGCCCACTACGAGTTTGGTTTGTATCGTACCTATGGAGTGCTCCCTAAGTATCGGTGGATCTTACAGTATCTGTATAGACTACGGTATTTATATAAATATGTGTTAAGGGGGATATGGGTAACGCCTTAATGCTATTTTAATACTTTACTTTACTGTAGACATATTATAATAGCGTATTGTACTATGTATGTAGATAGTTTAACGGAACCTTAGGAGATGGAATCTCGAACATCTCTTAAGTTATTGCACGTACGTTAGACATTGGATAGGAGATGTAAAATCTCGTAAACATCTCTGAAGCCATTACACTCATATTTACTTATTTGATTTAACTTACATAAGATCTTCTAGTTCTAACTCGAATGTTTTGTCTTTTCATTACGCTCGGGTCAGTCTGATCTTTTCAGTGTATTGAAAACTATTTTCTGGAGGACGAAGACGAAGATTTAGTATATTATTTCTATTTATTATATTTATTCCACTGCATTATGTTGTTCCGCTGCATTATTTATTTATTCCTGCTATATGTATAACTCTGATATATTGTAAAAGTGTAATCAAATGTTATTTGTAAAACAGCTTCATGAACTGTTTATTTGATTATTATATTTTATCATTCCGCTATGAGATTCTGTGTTTTGTTTTTCTTTTCTTTTCTCTTATTTTTTTATTTACCCCATTAACAATCCTCTCTTTTGAATGGTTTGAGTTGACATGTGTGGTTTATTATCGATTTAAACCATCCAAAAAGGTGGGTCGTTACAATTGGTATCAGAACTTTGGTTTAGCGATAACCTTAGCTTTATGGGGTTTGACTCATTAGAAATAGGGTAGTAATACCCTAGAATGAGTTGTTTGAGCATATATATATGAGAGGGAATATTTTTTAGTGTTATAAAAAAAAATTATATTGTGTTAATTTGTTATATTGAGTATTTATGAATTCTGGCCGGTACATGTGACGCCCCACCTCTATACCCACGCTAACCAAGAACACTACGATGTAGTGCTGTC
Source organism: Allium fistulosum (assembly GCA_030737815.1). Taxonomy (NCBI): domain Eukaryota; kingdom Viridiplantae; phylum Streptophyta; class Magnoliopsida; order Asparagales; family Amaryllidaceae; genus Allium; species Allium fistulosum. Next base: position 872,721,190 of record CM060907.1, on the reverse strand, counting down.
AATTAGCACGGAGAATAAGGCTGTTGAGGAGCGACCATCCGTGTAACTTCTTTGTGCGAGCACCGATATGTCAGATAGTATAGAATGCATATCATTTAAGGAGGAAATCCGACATACCGATACAAACTCAAAGCTATCACACGGTGGCTATATATAATCTTCGGAAACAAATATAGAAATAAACGTAACATAAATCAGTCACAGACAATTCATATCACAAAGGCGGAAATAGATATGAATATAACACATGAAAGTGTACATCAGAGTAGTGGACAAATAAGATCCACAATAACACAAAATAAAAGATACAAGTGCAAGACAACAGAATATGTATACATCAAGGAGTCTCAATCTCAAATGTATACGACAAAAACTACTAAACTAGAGTAGTTAGCCAAAAAGTCGGATGATGGCTCCAGATAGGAAGTCATGAGGAAGCACCTGTAAAATCTCAGTCTGACCCGAGTATTATTTAAGAAGAAAATAATAAACGGATCAGTCTAGCTATAATTATCAGATAAAATGAGATAGAATATGAGATATGATAATAGAACGTATGATAACAAAAAGGTGTCATACTATAAAAAGTATACATTAGAAATCCCACAAAAGTCATACAATATCTCAATAATCTCAAAACAGATAAAAGAATGTCATATTTTTAATTTAATTCACCAAGCCACAATAAAATGACATACTCATCAATGTCAATGGTAAAAGCTGGTGAAACATAAAAATCCAGAAATCAATAATTAGAAATCCAGAAATCACAAGAAAGAGGATGGCCAATCCCATAAACTGAACATCGACGCACCTAGAAAGATATGCCCCATGTAAAGTCTAGCATCGATACACCTAGAAAGATGCACCCCATGCAAAGTCGAACATCGACGCACCTAGAAAGATACGACCCATGCTCTAGCATTGACGCACCTAGAAAGATACGCCCCATGCATAAATAAACATCGACGCATCTAGAAAGATACGCCCCATGTAATGTCTAACATCGATGCACCTAGAAAGATACATCCCATGAAAAGTCGAACATCGACGCACCTAGAAAGATACGACCCATGCATAGACGAACATCGACGCACCTAAATAGGTACGACCCATGCGAGAAGTAAACATCGACGCACCTAAATAGATACGACCCATGCTAGAAGTAAACATCGACGCACCTAAATAGATACGACCCATGCGAGAAGTAAACATCGACGCACCTAAATAGATACGACCCATGCGAGAAGTAAACATCGACGCACCTAAATAGATACGACCCATGCGAGAAGTAAACATCGACGCACCTAAATAGATACGACCCATGCGAGAAGTAAACATCGACGCACCTAAATAGATACGACCCATGCGAGAAGTAAACATCGACGCACCTAAATAGATACGACCCATGCGAGAAGTAAACATCGACGCACCTAAATAGATACGACCCATGCGAGAAGTAAACATCGACGCACCTAAATAGATACGACCCATGCGAGAAGTAAACATCGACGCACCTAAATAGGTACGACCCATGCGTCTAAACCATAAAATGATCGTCATCGATCATAAAGAAGTGTCGATTACACTAAGCTAGTAAATATAAGGGTTTAGCTTCATGTCCCATAACCACTTGCTTAACTCAAATATTTACGAACAGATTGTAGATCCGCACTAGGAAATTGTCACAAGAGTTTCAATATGTGTGAATCGAAATCACACCAATGAGGTATAGACTAACCTTGAAGATAAAGAGATATGTGTGAATCGAAATCACGCAAATGGTGTCTAGTCTAACCTCGCAAACAAAGAGACATCGCTCAATCGCTAGTCTAAATCACAAGAATGATCATCATGATCATAAGGAAGTGTCGATTACATTAAGCTAGTAAATATAAGAGTTTAGCTTCATGTCCCATAACCACTTGCTTAACTCAAAGATTTACGAACAAATTGTAGATCTGCACTAGAAAATTGTCACAAGAGATTCAATCGAACAAGTCCATGAATTAACCGACGAAGTAAACGCAAGCGTTTCATACCACTTGTTTTGCTAAGCCGTTTAATTATATTTTCTCATACGAATGAGGTAAAGGTTTGTATATACTAGTAGATTGGAAAACAGTTTTATAACCGAGTTTGATATTGAAAATAGAGTTGAAATCCTTTTGATGAAATTGATATTTACTACTAGTATTGAAACCTTTATATTTTTAAAGTGACAAGTCATAGAAGTGATTGTAGAAACAATTAATTATAAAAGTTCACATTCGAAGACGTGAATAAAATCCAAAGAAATCAATTCCCAAAACCATCAAAGTAAGAAGTTCGGTTGAATGGTTTTCGGATAAGATTGCCTACGCAGAGTTATACGGGGTTCGACCTGCCCGGTCAGGTCGCGGGGGTCCAGGGGGCAGCGCCCACGGCGGGGTGCGGGGCAGCGCCCCGTCACGGTATGACTTAGTGAAGACAAGCGACCTAAGTTTAAAAAGGCGGGCGACTTAACAAAGTGGCCGATAATAAATGATAACAACAAAAAGGGAATCAACACGAATTGATTAGAGTTGGAAATTCAAGCACAATAGGGAAATAGGCAAAAGACTACAGATTCAGACGTCTGGAATAATTGGTTCAGACGTCTGAATCTGGAAAATTGAATATTTTCCAGAACACAGATTCAGACGTCTGAACGAAATATTTCAGACGTCTGAAATAGGCAATTTAAGCTTATTTTCTTTCTGTTTGAAATCGAGCCAATTCAGACGTCTGGGGCCAAAGATTCAGACGTCTGAATCTGGGAATATAAATTCCCCCACTAATATTCAGACGTCTGAAATACGGATTCAGACGTCTGAAACTGTGTTTCAGAGCGTTTCCTGAACCTCGACCAAAAATGGCCAAGTCACCAAAAATTGAAATATACACAAGATCGATCCAAACCAAAATCAATTGCAATAGAAGAAGTGTTAGGAATTCATACCTAACAATCGAAGATAATTAAAGACTTAGATGTGAGATAAAAATCTCACCTTTGAACCCAAACAAATGAAGACGAAGCTTTTAAAACAAGCTAAGATCAACTCCTCTTCAACACAACCCAAATGAGCTTGAATCTATGCTCAAAAAGAAGAACATTCCTAAAGTTAGGTTTAGGATTTCTGAAATTGAAAGGAGAACGGGTTGGAGAAGAAGAAGGAGATGCTTACCAATGGGTTCTCTTAGAATTTGGAGCTAGAACTTGATTTGAAGATGAAACTAGGGTTTGGGAGTTTTAATTTCCCATCTCTCCCACCATTTTTGCTTTAGAACTGAGCAAGAGGAGGAAGTGAGAGTGAATGGGGAGGGATGGTTCAGTTTGGGGTTTAAGTTGGCAAAGGGGCTGAACTCAAAACCAAACCCAAAGTGCAAATGGTCAAATTTTTGACTAGCTCCAATCATATCGAAGCTTACACTCAAAAAGATCGCAAACGACGTTTTGAACTCAATGGAGGTGGTCTCGAGTCCTAATTCGACTGTTTGCAAAAAGTAGCTTTTCGAACCAAAATCCGACGAACGGCGAAATATTTAAATAAAATATTTAAATATAAAATCGATAAATATGCGGGTTGTTACAGTACATAGGGCGTTATGGCATCGATACGGATTTCTAAACACTTAATAGGGCAGACCAACACAATATTGTTTTCGAAATATAAGTAAATGAAACAATTTTACCTAGTATTATATTTTGTATATAATAGAATAATTTTTATAAATAAATATAGTTGTATTTGATATGTTTGTTTGTTAGGAAGTGGAATTTTATAAATATTGGTTGCAAAATAGAATTAACAAATAATGTGAATATAAATTGGAAATTTGAGAACTTAAGTTCCGGGGTTTTTTAATTAGTTTTCAAAAAATTTTGGAAAGAAATATTTGTATTATTTGGAAATACTTTGATAGAAATATTTATTTGAAAGAAATGTTTTAAAAGAATTTTAAAAAAGGAAATAAGTTATGTACTCCCCTCTTCTATCGGTGGAAAGTAATTTCGGTGATGACGGCCTCATCATCGACATTCATTTGTGAGTTTCAAAGTGGGAAGGCCACTGTAGTAGCTTTACTACACATTTGTTTTGATAAACAAATCTTAATTTTTAATTTCTAAATATGATTGGATATATAAAAGCTATGAGTATATATATATTATTTTAAAATGATTTGGAATGGAACTCGGTATTTAGTTCTTAAATTTCTATAATTAGGGATTCCAATTATTGTAATGAAATGAAATCTTAACTATTTTAATTGTTGGAAACTTCTAAAATGAAAAATAAGAAATTAGATGCTAAGTGATTAATGAAATATATAAGAAATTGGAAATTTGTAACTTGTAAATCGAAAGATATGAAAATTTAGAAGATGTAATTATTGAACATTTTGTTAACTAAAATGAATAAGATAAACTTGTGTAACATTCAATTACATTCTTAAAACATATATATAACTTACCAGAAATGTTTAAAAAGTTGTAATGTTAAATAGGAATATGTAATAGAATATTATACAAGTAAAACTTAAGTAATGAAAGTGTTCAAATGGAATTATTTCTATAAATAAGAATTTTGATGTACAAGAAATATTATAAACATATGTTAATGTTTTGAAATGCTAATAATTAGATTGAATAGTAAAAAGTGAATATCATCTAAGAAAATGTTTATAAACTTAAGAAATGACTGAAATGATTCATAAATAAGTTTATTATTAATTAACACTATAAAAGAAAAGGACAAATGTGAGTCAAAAGGTTGAAAAACTTAAGTATGGATTTATTCACTAATGAATATTAATATTAAATGGAAATCAAGTTATATAAGTAAATGAATGTAAATTAATGGAAAATGACATTGAATGAATGAATGATAGTAAAGAAAAGAGTAAAAAGGGAAATCGATTGAATAAACTTAAAGAATGTTTGAATTCTATGTTGTTTGGCTTATGGGATGTTTGGGGAGTGATACTTCAAATTGTTCAAGGTTGTGTGAATAATCTATTAAGTAATTACCAAAGGCTATTAAGCGTAGGGTACACTTGTATAACGACCCGATATTTTGGACCATTCGCATCCATTATAAGTGTATAGGTAGACACTCATGCCGGAGTTGAATTGCTCAAAATACCGCGTTGTTAATTTAAATTTGGCAAAACTGAACATATACAGTAAATAAATATAATCACAGATCACAGACACAGAGTAATAAATGCAGCGGAAATAAAAGAGATAGTAGTTCATGAAGCTACTATATAAATGTATAAGTTACATCAGAGTTAAACCAGATACAACGGAAGAGTAATACGATACATCAGATACAAATCAGAATACATCACTGGAATCATCGAATACTGAAAGCAGAATAGATGGCTGGATCTTCAAGCAAAGCTCCAACCCCAAAGGTGAGTCTCGAATACTGGTACACTCAGTCTGACCCGAGCGTAAAGCAAAAACACAAGACACTCGAGTCAGGATTAACATTCTTATATCAATAAATCCAACTCAAGTGAAATAGCAATTGAAATACAAGTAACTCAAAGGATGTTTGGAATAACCATCCTTTAAGGATCCGTTAAACTATCTACTAGGTAGTAGTGTACGATAAGTAGATAATGTCTATCAGTAATATAAAAAAGATATCAAAATAGTGTTAAGTCATGGCCCATTCCACCCTTAACACATTTTTATTCCCAAAAGCATATACAAGACCATAGTTTCCCCAAAACCGAAAGTCACCAGAGGGCAATCCATATACTAAAGGTACAAAACAAATTCGTAGTGGTCGCGAATAAAGGGAATACAAGTATGACAAGGCACATGAGGCAATACCCAAGGTAGTGATACTACCGTTTGCCTGATCTGGACTGGTGAGAACGCAACGCCGCAGCGCCCGCAACACCGTGAAACAACACTCCCAAAATCAAGGGTGCACCAATCGACAACAAGCAATGAGTAGTTCGAAGAAGTGTGTCCACTTGAGGTAGCTAATCCTCCATTGGCCCGGCACGGCTCCTATTTTAGTCATTTCCAATTTGACACAAGTGTCAAGGCTATCCATTATCATTCTCTTTCTTCAGTCAACACGTACATCATTCCAACCACTTCATTCTGGATCATCACTCCGCGTATAGTTATTAAAGTGGTTTTCGGTTTAGATAGAGAGTATATCCATAACCGATTCCGGTCTCTTTAATAACCTTCGAAATTTTTCACCGATTGGTCATTTATATATTTCAAACCAAATCAATTCAATTTCAATTACAATTTGTAAATCAACATTTCATTTGTCTTTCAAAACCGATTTCCAAAATTTACGTTTCAACTTCCAAATTCATTTCAAAATTCTATAATTCAATTTCAAATTTTATTCAAAACAATTCAAGTATTGATTCAAGTTCGTATATAAGTTTCATTCCGAAATCATTTAAATTAATTTAACATTCAAACCAATTTAAATCCATTTATCAATTTCATTCAATGTTCGTTAAGTAAATTTTCATTTAAACAATTTCTGTTTAATTTCCAATTCATTAAATCCATTATTTAAATTCAACTTCTTTATTTCAAAACTTACAATTTGAATTAAATTAAATTCATCAAATCAAATCCTTTAATTTTCAAGTCTTACATTAATTTCAATAAATCACATTTTATTTACTGTTAAAGAAATTCAATTTCACTTATTTACTTACTTAAATAATTTTCCAAAACTTAATTAATAAAGAAACTCAATTTCAATTATTTACGAAGTAAAAATTTACTTACTCAAAAGTTCAATTTTACTTATTAAAGAATTCAATTCAATTTAATCATTAAATAATTCAACCTTATTTAATTATTAAATAATTCAAAACTTAATTATTAAATAATTTCAAAGTTTAATAATTTCAAACTTAATTATAATTTCAAACTTAATTATTAAATCATTTCAAACTTAATTCAATCATTTCTCAAATTAAACAACATTCTTTCATTAATTACATTGTTAATCTTTTTGTTTCAGATTATTAAATATTAACATTTTCCTTTCATTAAAAATTCAAATTTCAACTTCATTTCAAAACCATTTTTGTTCATTCGAATAAAATCTTTATTTTATTTTAAAACAAATTATTTGACCAATCGGTTTTTATTTAATTCTCTATCCAAAGCCAAATTTAATTTGGGTATTTATCATTTCAACCCGATTCCAATTCAATTCAAAATCAAAACATAGTAAAGGGAACTTGCAGTGTGATAACTGGGATGGTGTCAAAGTAAATAAACAAGCAATAACAACAATCAATAACAATCCAATAATCAATTCAAATAATCCCGAAATAACCGTATTAATTCGCATTGTTATTTGTACGAACTAATATAATTATTTCTAGAATCTACACTATCATTTCATGTAGATTAAAGATTATTACACTAATATTAATACGGTTCTTCACTTGTCATTCGATTTCAATTTTATCACTACAACAATTAATCCAATATACGTCGATGGTTCAAAGTGTAATTATCACTATTCTACATGTCAATTAATTTAACAATTAAAAGGGGTCATATTCAACTAATCAAATTTAACATATAAATCAGTTTTAAAATCGTTAACTATCCTATATCCATTTCAATTTTATATGATTATTTTAAAAAAAAAATCAATTCGAATCTATGTAGTAGAAATAAATTTATATATATATACATACAATTGAAAACAAAACCTATGCATATATAAACTAATTCATGATTCTACATACATATTATATCTAAAATCGGTATTCATTACAAAATCAGTGTAAGATTTGAAAGCGCATACAGCTTATTGTAACTACAGATTATCCATAACATGACATAAACTACTGATAAGAAGAAAAGAAAAAAAAATACACTAATGTACATTTTATATACAAACTCATATACACCTATAGAAATAGAAAAATTTAAAATCATGTACTAACTAACTGTTATACATAAAATCAAAATACTTTTCATGCTATGAAACAAGCCACGTTCACAAATTTATGTACAAAGTTGTCTTATTCAAATAAAGTATGTGTTAGGCTATTGATAAGTGCAAACAAGGCTTACTATTTCAAAAGCAAGGTATCAGGTTATTAAATATATACAAAAACATGGACAGTAGCTTGATAATCATATGCACATAATGTAAAACTTATATAACTCCTATATATCAAACTTTACTTCCAGCCATACAATTGAAAACCAAACAAGTATACACACACATATATATAGCTAATAAACAACTTAACACAAATATATATACCTATTCACAGCTGAAATGCTGACGCTATTAAGTGAACGAATAAGTTGATAACAAGAAAATATGACAACTAGACCACCGACTAAAATATACAAATAGCAACAGACATATATATAAATATATATATGTAACGAGCAAGTGGCTTAACTTTTATGCTTATATTTTATAAATAAAGATATATGTATAAACTAATACACTAACCCAAATAGATTAATATATACATATATATTAACTGTAAATTATATATGCACGAAAAACAAATATGTTTCTTTCTTCAAACAACCCATACTCTCGGCATGTCACTGAGTACAATCAACCGAGATGAACAACTAGCATATATGAGTATACTTAAGATGTTGCAACTGGTATATATAAACAGTTTTGGAAAAAACGAAATAATATATTATATAAGCAAATTTCTATATCTGATCTTACGTATTTATATACAAACAACATTTACATAATAAATATATACCCGCATATGATGGAGGCTATTGAGGCCGAGCTAGAGGGAGATGGGATGGATAGAAATCAGAGTACGGAGGTGCGGAGCGTTGGTAGGCAGCGGAGAGCACTGGTAGTCAATGCGAGAACGAGATGACAGGGTTCGGTGCTTAGAAGTGGAGGGTCGCGTGGATCTGGGGTCGATGTCGGGTTGGACTGCTGGCGGGGTGTACGGTCTGCTTGCGTGCTTCGGCGAAGGGGAGGGTGATGCTGGCGGTCAGGGAAGGAGGTGGCTATGGCTAAAGGAAAGATGAATTGTGGGGTTTCAGTCTGGGCCATGGCTGTTGGAGGTGTGGTGGGTTGCAGTGAAGCATGTATTTGTGTAGGCTACAGGAAGAAGAAATTTTTTTTTAGGCTAAAGGAAGAAGTGGAGATGTAATTGACAGAGGAAGAAAAGAAGTTTGGTAGGGTAAAGAAATGAATAGGCTACGTGGGAAACAATGCAACTTTAATGTAACTTTTCTTGAACAGCCGAGCAAATGGAAGCCACCAGAAATTTATATTTAATGTTGGGAATATAAATGGCTTTTGACCGTTGGTTATATGAAAAGTCATATAGAACACAATAGACTCAAATAACGAACCGCAACGGCTAACCGTTTACAAATTTTGCGGCGTACCGGGTTCGAAAAACAGAAGTGAATATACCGCTGAGATCAGCACGACGAGACGATCAAAATAATATACAGATATCAGTGGAATGATTGAATTATAAAAATTCGAATTTTCTATTAGCGGAAAGTGCAAGAAAACACTGAAAAATAAGATCGACGGAGCCAAAGATGTCCGAATTTGGAAAAACGACAAACTAACATCTTGCTCAGAAGATGGTTTAGAATTTTTCTATTTAAAAATATTTAGGTTTCGAAACATTTTATTTTCATCGCTTTTTAACTGATTAAATTGAAGTAAATTTACACGCGAAATAAACTTTCATATTTTCGAATGAAAATTTACCAGTTGCTATGTTTAACTAAACGCATTCCAAATATCAAATTTATATTTCAAAATTTTATCGTTTAAAATTTCACAAAATTTTAACTAATTACGTTTTAAAACAGTGGAAATTTACGGGTCGTTACATTCTCCCCCACTCAAAACTTTTCGTCCCCGAAAAGGAACGAGGTAGGAGACTAGAAACAGCCAGAAAGAAAACAGATTTGAAATACAAAATAACAATTAATATAAACCATATAAATTTAAATTTAAATTAATTGATATTCAATAATCGATTTAATCCATTTGATTTCACTAAAATCAATCTCAACTATTTCTAAATTCATTATCTTATTATCCAATTATCTTCAATTTACAATTTCTAAAACCATAAATTTGAATAGTCTTTTATTATAATCATATTTTCTTCAACAATTTTAAATTCTTCTTTATTCAAAATTACTGTTAAATTTATTCTACTTAATATATATACTCACATATATTTAACCCATATAAATTAATTTAAACATAAAAGTTTTGATTTAAATTAATTTACATCTATTAATTTCTCTTAAATTCAAGGTATTTTCATATGTTGATCAAATTTCAATTTATTAATTCTTTCAAAACAAATTTATTAATTCTTTCAAAACAAATTTATTTCATTATTAACTGAGTTTTACTTATTATCCTATCTAACTCTATTAACATCTTTATAATCAAAATTTAGTGTATAACATTTATTATAACTCAAATTTTATTTATAAAGACATTTTTATATTGTATATTATCCAATTACATTTTAACTTCTGAATGATTTAGGTAAGTTATTTTGAAATACAATTGAACAATATACAAATAAAATTTTCCCAATTCAATTATTCAAGTTTAAATATTTATTTCAAATCTTGGTTTTTATTTATAATTAAAATCATCCTTTAACAAAATTTAAGAATTAGATTTCCGATTAACTTTAAACAATTTAGAGATATATATAATATATTTATATCAAATCAAATTAAATTTAAAATAAGATACCTATATATATATAAATCAAATTATACTGAAGAAATTCAAATCAAAATATTTTTCCAAAGCAAAACCATAGCAAAGCTATAGAATGGTTTCTCCACTTCGAAACTCGAAAATGAATGTCGATGATGCGGCCGCCATCACCGAGATTATTTTCCAGCGACAAAGAGAAGAGCACTGATTTCAATATTTAAAATTCTTTGAAAACGATTTCTATTTGAAAATATTTTCAAAAATATATACTTTAAAATTTTAAAAACCAAAGTTCGAAATCACTGGAAACTAAATTCTCAAATTTCTGAATTAAATTCATTTCAAATTCCAAATCAATTTATAAACCATATTTATAAATTCATTTAGAACAATAAATGATAATCAAATATTATCATTTCAAACAACCAATTTAATTAGCTTATTAAATTTCAGAAAATTTTACTTATATATATCTATAATATATTCATACAAATTTATTCCATTTTCCAAATTTGAAATTTATTTTGTGTCAGTTTGCTCTGTTCAAGCGTTTTGGAAATCCTATCGATAGCGTTGATCAGACGAATCGATCGGAAACCCAAATCAACATCAACAACTCAAACAACACAGTATATATTAAAACATTAGTTTACAAATACATTTCTTTGCTCGACGATACAGGAATGAATTTTCAAAATAAGGATAGGGTTTCAAATTTGATGGGCTCAAATCAAAGAGAATTTTGATTCGAAAATAAGTTTGAAATAAAGACGAGATAATTAAATAACAAAATAAGGCGACGGATAAGTGTATATAAATCACGGGCAACCTTAACCGGGTCGACCGTGACTTCAAAATAAGATCGGTGTAGAATTCCGAGGTAAATCGACATTCTATCTCAAGAAATAGAATTCAGGTATAGATAGCATCGTAAACCGAGGATACAGAAATCTCCGGTAAATCAATGCTTATTATGAAGGAGTTTTGCTCCTTTACGAATCATTCGAAGATTGGCGAGACCGCCGACCTATTATAGATATCATTCAAAATGGAGTTATGGGGTGCTCCAAAATTGAAAGAAGACGAATAGTGGAGGACACGAATGAATTTCGGAACCGAGGAGAACGTTCCAAAAATTCAAAGGAATTGAGTCAAAGGAAGAGATTGAACTCGAATGAAAGTGATTCTGTAAATACATTTACCCTATATGTTGAGTTTTGCCTAGAGCTACCAAAGCTCTGATACCAACTATAACGACCCGATATTTTGGACCATTCGCATCCATTATAAGTGTATAGGTAGACACTCATGCCGGAGTTGAATTGCTCAAAATACCGCGTTGTTAATTTAAATTTGGCAAAACTGAACATATACAGTAAATAAATATAATCACAGATCACAGACACAGAGTAATAAATGCAGCGGAAATAAAAGAGATAGTAGTTCATGAAGCTACTATATAAATGTATACGTTACATCAGATTTAAACCAGATACAACGGAAGAGTAATACGATACATCAGATACAAATCAGAATACATCACTGGAATCATCGAATACTGAAAGCAGAATAGATGGCTGGATCTTCAAGCAAAGCTCCAACTCCAAAGGTGAGTCTCGAATACTGGTACACTCAGTCTGACCCGAGCGTAAAGCAAAAACACAAGACACTCGAGTCAGGATTAACATTCTTATATCAATAAATCCAACTCAAGTGAAATAGCAATTGAAATACAAGTAACTCAAAGGATGTTTGGAATAACCATCCTTTAAGGATCCGTTAAACTATCTACTAGGTAGTAGTGTACGATAAGTAGATAATGTCTATCAGTAATATAAAAAAGATATCAAAATAGTGTTAAGTCATGGCCCATTCCACCCTTAACACATTTTTATTCCCAAAAGCATATACAAGGCCGTAGTTTCCCCAAAACCGGAAGTCACCAGAGGGCAATCCATATACTAAAGGTACAAAACAAATTCGTAGTGGTCGCGAATAAAGGGAATACAAGTATGACAAGGCACATGAGGCAATACCCAAGGTAGTGATACTACCGTTTGCCTGATCCGGACTGGTGAGAACGCAACGCCGCAGCGCCCGCAACACCGTGAAACAACACTCCCAAAATCAAGGGTGCACCAATCGACAACAAGTAATGAGCAGTTCGAAGAAGTGTGTCCACTTGAGGTAGCTAATCCTCCATTGGCCCGGCACGGCTCCTGTTTTAGTCATTTCCAATTTGACACAAGTGTCAAGGCTATCCATTATCGTTCTCTTTCTTCAGTCAACACGTACATCATTCCAACCACTTCATTCTGGATCATCACTCCGCGTATAGTTATTAAAGTGGTTTTCGGTTTAGATAGAGAGTATATCCATAACCGATTTCGGTCTCTTTAATAACCTTCGAAATTTTTCACCGATTGGTCGTTTATATATTTCAAACCAAATCAATTCAATTTCAATTACAATTTGTAAATCAACATTTCATTTGTCTTTCAAAACCGATTTCCAAAATTTACGTTTCAACTTCCAAATTCATTTCAAAATTCTATAATTCAATTTCAAATTTTATTCAAAACAATTCAAGTATTGATTCAAGTTCGTATATAAGTTTCATTCCGAAATCATTTAAATTAATTTAACATTCAAGCCAATTTAAATCCATTTATCAATTTCATTCAATGTTCGTTAAGTAAATTTTCATTTAAACAATTTCTGTTTAATTTCCAATTCATTAAATCCATTATTTAAATTCAACTTCCTTATTTCAAAACTTACAATTTGAATTAAATTAAATTCATCAAATCAAATCCTTTAATTTTCAAGTCTTACATTAATTTCAATAAATCACATTTTATTTCTTGTTAAAGAAATTCAATTTCACTTATTTACTTACTTAAATAATTTTCCAAAACTTAATAATAAAGAAACTCAATTTCAATTATTTACGAAGTAAAAATTTACTTATTCAAAAGTTCAATTTTACTTATTAAAGAATTCAATTCAATTTAATCATTAAATAATTCAACCTTATTTAATTATTAAATAATTCAAAACTTAATTATTAAATAATTTCAAAGTTTAATAATTTCAAACTTAATTATAATTTCAAACTTAATTATTAAATCATTTCAAACTTAATTCAATCATTTCCCAAATTAAACAACATTCTTTCATTAATTACATTGTTAATCTTTTTGTTTCAGATTATTAAATATTAACATTTTCCTTTCATTAAAAATTCAAATTTCAACTTCATTTCAAAACCATTTTTGTTCATTCGAATAAAATCTTTATTTTATTTTAAAACAAATTATTTGACCAATCGGTTTTTATTTAATTCTCTATCCAAAGTCAAAGTTTAATTTGGGTATTTATCATTTCAACCCGATTCCAATTCAATTCAAAATCAAAACATAGTAAAGGGAACTTGCAGTGTGATAACTGGGATGGTGTCAAAGTAAATAAACAAGCAATAACAACAATCAATAACAATCCAATAATCAATTCAAATAATCCCGAAATAACCGTATTAATTCGCATTGTTATTTGTACGAACTAATATAATTATTTCTAGAATCTACACCATCATTTCATGTAGATTAAAGATTATTACACTAATATTAATACGGTTCTTCACTTGTCATTCGATTTCAATTTTATCACTACAACAATTAATCCAATATACGTCGATGGTTCAAAGTGTAATTATCACTATTCTACATGTCAATTAATTTAACAATTAAAAGGGGTCATATTCAACTAATCAAATTTAACATATAAATCAGTTTTAAAATCGTTAACTATCCTATATCCATTTCAATTTTGCATACTTTTTATCATTTAACACTAACAATTTAACGTCCAATATAAACATCAACAATCAATCAATTATCGGCCAAACTGTATTATCATCGCATAAATAATTAACAGATAATGGTGTCAAATGTCACAGGTAAACTGATATAGGCAATAACATATATAACAGTGTAATTAATTAACAGCAGCATATTTCAATTGTCGTTTCAATCAAAATCAAATTTAATAAATAAAAGAACGTTAATCGTGAGTGAGTGCTCACCTTTCGAGGCTAGAGAGAGAACATGAGATGACACTGATACGCACACTGCTATGGATACGGAATTAGAATGACGAATGGAAGCAAAGCAAAATCGACACGTATTCAATGATCAAGCTGATAATCAGAATAGATGAAACAAATCAGAGCGAGGTCATTGAAGATAATAGGTATCAATGAACGTATATGATTATTATTTTTTAAAAAAAATCAATTCGAATCTATGTAGTAGAAATAAATTTATATATATACATACAATTGAAAACAGAACCTATGCATATATAAACTAATTCATGATTCTACATTCATATTATATCTAAAATCGGTATTCATTACAAAATCAGTGTAAGATTTGAAAGCACATACAGCTTATTGTAACTACAGATTATCCATAACATGACATAAACTACTCATAAGAAGAAAAGAAAAAAAATACACTAATGTACATTTTATATACAAACTCATATACACCTATAGAAATAGAAAAATTTAAAATCATGTACTAACTAACTGTTATACATAAAATCAAAATACTTTTCATGCTATGAAACAAGCCACGTTCACAAATTTATGTACAAAGTTGTCTTATTCAAATAAAGTATGTGTCAGGCTATTGATAAGTGCAAACAAGGCTTACTATTTCAAAAGCAAGGTATCAGGTTATTAAATATATACAAAAACATGGACGGTAGCTTGATAATCATATGCACATAATGTAAAACTTATATAACTCCTATATATCAAACTTTACTTCCAGCCATACAATTGAAAACCAAACAAGTATACACACACATATATATAGCTAATAAACAACTTAACACAAATATATATACCTATTCACAGCTGAAATGCTGACGCTATTAAGTGAACGAATAAGTTGATAACAAGAAAATATGACAACTAGACCACCGACCAAAATATACAAATAGCAACAGACATATATATAAATATATATATGCAACGAGCAAGTGGCTTAACTTTTATGCTTATATTTTATAAATAAAGATATATGTATAAACTAATACACTAACCCAAATAGATTAATATATACATATATATTAACTGTAAATTATATATGCACGAAAAACAAATATGTTTCTTACTTCAAACAACCCATACTCTCGGCATGTCACTGAGTACAATCAACCGAGATGAACACCTAGCATATATGAGTATACTTAAGATGTTGCAACTGGTATATATAAATAGTTTTGGAAAAAACGAAATAATATATTATAGAAGAAAATTTCTATATCTAATCTTACGTATTTATATACAAACAACATTTACATAATAAATATATACCCGCATATGATGGAGGCTGTTGAGGCCGAGCTAGAGGGAGATGGGATAGATAGAAATCAGAGTACGGAGGTGCGGAGCATTGGTAGGCAGCGGAGAGCACTGGTAGTCAATGCGAGAACGAGATGACAGGGTTCGGTGCTTAGAAGTGGAGGGTCGCGTGGATCTGGGGTCGATGTCGGGTTGGACTGCTGGCGGGGTGTACGGTCTGCTTGCGTGCTTCGACGAAGGGGAGGGTGATGCTGGTGGTCAGGGAAGGAGGTGGCTATGGCTAAAGGAAAGATGAATTGTGGGGTTTCAGTCTGGGCCATGGCTGTTGGAGGTGTGGTGGGTTGCAGTGAAGCATGTATTTGTGTAGGCTACAGGAAGAAGAATTTTTTTTTTAGGCTAAAGGAAGAAGTGGAGATGTAATTGACAGAGGAAGAAAAGAAGTTTGGTAGGGTAAAGAAATGAATAGGCTATGTGGGAAACAATGCAACTTTAATGTAACTTTTCTTGAACAGCCGAGCAAATGGAAGCCACCAGAAATTTATATTTAATGTTGGGAATATAAATGGCCTTTGACCGTTGGTTATATGAAAAGTCATATAGAACACAATAGACTCAAATAACGAACCGCAATGGCTAACCGTTTACAAATTTTGCGGCGTACCGGGTTCGAAAAATAGAAGTGAATATACCGCTGAGATCAGCACGACGAGACGATCAAAATAATATACAGATATCAGTGGAATGATTGAATTATAAAAATTCGAATTTTCTATTAGCGGAAAGTGCAAGAAAACACTGAAAAATAAGATCGATGGAGCCAAAGATGTCCGAATTTGGAAAAACGACAAACTAACATCTTGCTCAGAAGATGATTTAGAATTTTTCTATGTAAAAATATTTAGGTTTCGAAACATTTTATTTTCATCGCTTTTTAACTGATTAAATTGAAGTAAATTTACGCGCGAAATAAACTTTCATATTTTTGGATGAAAATTTACCAGTTGCTATGTTTAACTAAACGCATTCCAAATATCAAATTTATATTTAAAAATTTTATCGTTTAAAATTTCACAAAATTTTAACTAATTACGTTTTAAAACAGTGGAAATTTACGGGTCGTTACAACTTGATAGTTTATTTATCACCCTTGTATGATGAAAAGGTTTTGAACCTGAACAAACCATTAGTTTTGGTTGCTATGGATGTATGATTGATTCCTTTGTTGCATATGATGGTCTTGTTGTTTGTTGCATATGTTCTGTGTTGATTTGCTTTTATTACTAATTGATAACAACTAAATATTTCTCTTGTACATAATTTTAACTCTTTGGGTTATATAAGTGGAATACAGGTTTATGGAAGCAATAGCTACTGCTTTTGGTTTCATAAATAAAGTTTGTTTGCCCGACAAATAGGTACGTTTTCGGATTACGGTTTTATAGTGATATTTATTGTTTTTCCCGTGGTTTGGGATGTTTTATTTTTGAAATATGATATATATATTGAAATTATTGATATTAATATTTTTTCCAAACCTATCCGTACAAAGGAGACTCTGTCGAAATTTTCCATGAATTTAGGACTTAGAAAATTTTGTGAAAGTAAATATATTTTCAAACTTTTATTAAACTAGAATATGAAGATTTAATTGTTTATAAATTGATATACTTTATTTAAAATACTTAATTATGTAAGTTTAAAGTGTTATAAATTGATTATTTGATAAAAATATATTAGTTTCTTAATTCCTTCTTTCCCTTTTCGAGGACGAAAAGTTTTGTGTGGGGGAGATTGTAACGACCCGTATTTTTCAATTATTAAAAATATCAAATTTAATAAGATTTTGGAATTTAATATTGGGGGAAATTAAAATTTGTGATTTATTTATAAGAAAAATAACTAGAATGTAATTTAATAATGTTGATTTAATTTGATTGATAACTATTTTAATGTAATTGCAATCAATTGAAATAATTGTAAAGTTAATTTGGTTATAATTGTAAATAAGGAATAAATCGAATGTTGGATTTAATATTGAAATTATATGATATAAATTAGAATATGTTTATTTAGGAATATGAAATCAATTAATTAGAATGTGAATTTATTAGCTTTGTTTGTAAACAATAAACATAGAAATGTGTTTGAATTATTAATGTGTAATAATTGTTTAATTATCATTTCATTATTTAATCCGTTGAAATTAATTTGGAAATCAATGTGAATTAATATAATTTAATATTGCAGTTAATATGAGTTAAGATGAAATTGTAGAATATGAATGTAATAAAATGTAAACTTAAACTTATGTTATTTATACTCATAAGATGATAGCGATCCAATAATAAGAGTGTTAATCGAAATAAAAGAATTTGATTGAATTTAAAATATTATTAACTGGAATTTTATTACAATTACAATTGAACTCTGAAATTAATGTAATATTTAAATAGTGGATTTAACATGAAAATTTATTTTAATAGGTTTTAAATTTCTATGTAATCAAGAATGACAAAAATGGTTAACTTTTAATTTTGAATTTAAAAGTGATTAAATTAATTTAATAATAATTTATTCATTTAATTAACGAGAAAATTAGTCATTTTTGCCATTGTCTCGGATTTCGATGAAACTAGTTTCATCGAATCCGTTACAGTGAATTACTATAGGATTTTAAGTTTCGTAGCGATCGGACTTATCGTTTGATCGTTCGGGCTCGAAACGCGTAGAAATCAATTAAAGGAATTTAAATAAATATAATCTGATTTTGAAATCTAACTTCTATATATAATGAAATTGGGGTTTGAAACTAGTTCCATTGAGTTTATAAATATCAAAAAACATATATTTCGATATATTGGATGACCCGCTTTCGTTTCGAAAGCAAAACGGGCTTTTCGTGTCGTTGTTATCGTTTCAACCCAATTCGATATGGCCATTCGTTCTTATCTGTCTTTGCCCATATAAATTGTTTTTCTGAAAACCCTAGCCGTCTATTCCATTGTTCTGTACGTATTAGTTCAATCATCTCCTCCTTCTCAATGGTAGAAACCCTAAATCCGCAAATTTTAATTTCAAATTAAATTTCAAAATTCAAACTGCTCAAACTATGTCATATAATATATCGTCGGAAAGCTCTCAATGATCGCAATGAAGATATGCAATTCATTTTTACAATCGAATCGTGGTTTGTCCAGAATGACGAAGAAGTTTTGGCCATTCGTATTAGGGCTTGGGATTTAACAGTGGATCTTCGACGATGGTTCGATCGGAGGGCATCGGAGTGTAAAGGGAGCTAAGGCAAGTCGATCTGTACGGTTCGTTTGGTCTATGGGTTGCTAGGATCGCCAGATTTTGGCCATCTTCATAGCTGCGGCGGGCTGCTCTGGGGGTGTCGCAGTGGTTGCGCGAGGCAATGGGATAAGCGGCCTTGGACGGCGTGGCAGTGGGTGGTCTTCGATCGTGGGTCAGGTGCTCCTAGGCGCGTGCATTCATGGTTGAGATGGTGGCGGCTGAATGATGAAGAGGGTTCGTGCGTGCGTGATTGTCGATAGTAGTTAGGGTTTTGATGTAAGTTAATTACGAAAATTCCCTCTATTATTTTTATTTTTAATTTAAAATTTTCAATGTTCTAACTATCATACCTTCTGCATACAAACTTAGTTTTGGACGCAGTTTTCTCCGTTGCAATCATATCGGAATTTCGGACAATCTGAAATTGGTTTGGCTGCATTCTGAGACGGTTGGAATTTCGGGCCTTATTTGGATTTTAATCAACTGAAAAATCAAAGGTGAGTGTTTTAACCCACTCACAAATGCTAAACCATCTTATGTTGGTTAAATTAAATTTATGATGTGATTAGGAATTGATTGATTTCTGTTTGGTATATTTAAATTATCATTTAAGTTTAAATTTGAATTTATATTGAATTTAATTGCCATTTAAATCTATTTTGAATTTAAATTGTTAGTTAAATACCTGATAATGATAACCAGTTAATTGTTGTGATTTATTGGTTGATTTGAATGATGATTGTGATGGATGTTTAATTGTTGACATTTTTGGATAATTTGATGTTATGTTTAATTTATATGTTTTTATCACACTGCAAGTTCTCTTAGTTATTGTTAGGAAAATCACTATGGGTTGAAATGATAAATACCCAAATGGTCTTATTGATTAGGGAAAAATCGCTATAGATTGAAATCAAAACTCGAGTGATTTTATGGATTTCGAATTTTAACTCGAGATTGCGGGTTGAAATGATATATACCCGTAAATTTAAATCTATTGTGGGTTGAAATGATATATATCCGTATCACTTGTCCATAGGGTAGAAAATTATATACAAACACCGGATTGGTTAAATTAAATGATTTTAAATCCTTAATTTTTGAATCCAGTTAAATGATATTTTGAAATAAAATTTAGATTTATATGAATTGAATTATTTTCAAAATCCAAGGTCTAAAATGTTGAAATTGAAATTGGTTTAAATGAATTGTTTAAAGAATTTAAATTGGAATCTTAAAGTTGGATTTTGAAATATAAATGAAATTTATCAAAATTGAGTTATTATAAATGTTTGAATATTTAAACTTTGAAACCTATTGAATTTGAAGTGGTTTAAATTTGTAGTTCAAACATGGATTTGAAATCGATATAAATTGAAATGGTTTTAATGAGAATTTGAACTGAAACCTTTAGCCTTTTGGATTGAAATCGTTGAACTGAGATTGATTTAAATTGAATTTTTGGAACTAAAGTTGATTAAAATTGATTTGTGAAATTGGAAGAAACAATTCTAATTTGAAGCTATTTTCGATATAAACTCTTGTAATATACAAACTCTTTTAACATATAAACTATTTTTCTCATATAAACCATTTTAATATATATAATTAATTTTGAATACATTAACTATTTTAATCTATAACCTATTTTAATATATAAACTATTTTAATCTATGACCTATTTTAATATATAAACTATTTTAATCTACAACCTATTTTTATATATAAACTATTTAATATATAAACTATTTTAATCTATAACCTATTTTAATCTATAACCTATTTTTAATATGTGAACTATTTTAATATATATATATATATATTATTTTAAATTTATAAACTTTTAATATATATTTTAATGTATAAACTATTTTTAATGTATAGCTATTCCAATATAAAAACTAATTTCAATATTCAAACTGTTTAAAGTTAGAACTTTTATGATTGAGATTTAATTGATCTAAATGCAAATATTTTGATATGAGGGTTTAACCTATTTTGTGGTCATGATTTTGAAATGAATATGATTTAAAGTGTATAATGATTCCGAAAGTGAATATGATTTTGAAAGTGATATGATTTCGAAAGTGAATATGATTTTGAAAGTGATATGATTTCGAAAGTGAATATGATTTCGAAAGTAATATGATTTTGAAGTGAATATGATATTTTGATATCAATTATGAATCGGTTTTGGAAATGAAGAGAACCAACCGGAGTGAAATAAGCGTTTGGTTGTTAAAGAGACCGGGATCAGATATTGTCATACTCTCTGCCAATACCGAAAACCACTTTAACAACTATGCACGTGGTGGAGAATCCAGAATGAAGTAGGATGGTTTGGCGAACGCTACTATATGAGGTATGAACTCAACCCTGACCCCCTTGGGTCAGCTTGATATAACTAAAACCGGAGCTATACTTGGACCAAGTGAGGTCGCTCCTCTGATCGGACATGCTTCTTTGATACCATATCTATTACTTTGTGATTGATTGGTGGCCACCTTCGATTTGATTATGGGAGTGTGTTCCAAGGTGGGCGGTAGTAGTTGCTATGCGTTACCACCAGCCCGGTTCTGCAAAACGGTAGTATCCTACCCTGGGCATTGCCTTGCGTGCCTTGTTATATGCCTTATCGCACCCACTATGAGTTTGGTTTGTATCGTACCTATGGAGTGCTCCCTGAGTAACCCACCGGTTTGGTGGAGCTTACAGTATCTGTATAGACTATGGTATTTATATAAAAATGTGTTAAGGGGGATATGGGTAACGCCTTAATGCTATTTTAATACTTTACTTTACTGTAGACATATTATAATAGCGTATTATACCATGTATGTAGATAGTTTAACGGATCCTTAGGAGATGGAATCTCGAATATCTCTTAAGTTATTGCATGCACGTTAGACACTGGATAGGAGATGTAAAATCCTGTAAACATCTCTGAAGTCATTACACTCATATTTGCTTATTTTGATTTAACTTACATAAGATCTTTTAGTTCTGACTCGAGTGTTTTGTCTTTTCATTACGCTCGGGTCAGTCTGAGCTTTTCAGTGTATTGAAGACTATATTTCTGGAGAACGAAGACGAAGATTTAGTATATTATTTCTATTTATTATATTTATTCCACTGCATCATGTTGTTCCACTGCATTATTTATTTATTCCTGCTTTATGTATAACTCTGATATATTGTAAAAGTGTAATAAAATGTTATTTGTAAAACAGCTTCTTGAACTATTTATTTGATTATTATATTTTTTTCATTCCGCTATGAGATTATGTGTTTTGTTTTTCTTTTCTTTCTCTTATTTTCTTATTTACCTCATTAACAATCCTCTCTTTTGAATGGTTTGAGTTGACATGTATGGTTTATTGTCGATTTAAACCATCCAAAAAGGTGGGTCGTTACATACGTTGACAATTGAGTGGTTATGGTAGGACCTAGTTAGCTTATGAGGTGAAGGTAGAGACAGAGTTTAGAATACTCTATATGTGGATCCTTAGGACTTGATGTGATAAAAAATTGCAGAAATGAAATTGGTCCAAGTACAGCGAGGAAAAGTTTTTGGTAGGAGTGTGATGGAGCTCAAGGAGACAATCAATGTTTTCTATCATGAGCTGTCTTCCAGTAAGTTACTCTTTTGGTCAGTTTGTAGGTTAGTGTGCTCATTAGGTATTTTTGAACAGACTAAAAGGATAAACTGAGTCATAGAAGATATGTAAAGATCTTGTATAATAGAATTTGAAAGATATGGGAAACTCACATACCATTAATAGAATTTGCATATAACAATAGTTATCATGTGAGTATTGGTATGGCTCCATATGAAGCTCTAAATGGAAGACATTGTCATCCACCAGTATGTTAGGAAGAAGTTGGAGACAGTGAACATCACGGTCCAGATTTAGTAAAAGAAACAATGGAGAAAATTTCAATCATAAGGGAACGATTACAAGCTGCATAATGTAGACAAAATAGTTATGCGAATCATAGAAGAAAGACTAGAATTCGAAATTGGGGATCAAGTTCTTCTAAAGGTTTCTCTAGTACGAGGGGTGATGTGATTTGGAAAAAGGAATAAAGTTATCGCCTAGATTTATTGGACCATTTCATATTACCAAGAGAGTTGGTAAGGTTGCATATCGGCTCAATTTACCTGAGAAATTATCAGATATTCATAATGTTTTTGTATATCAATGTTGTGGAAGTATATTCCTAATCCATCTCATGTGATTGATTTAAGTGGCATTAAAATTAAAAAGGATACAAAGTACATTAAAAGACCAATTCAAATTCTTGATAAAAGTTAAGAAGTTACGGTTGAAGAAAATTCCCTTAGTAAGAGTACAGTAGAACCACCATAGTGAAAACAAAGTACCTTGGGAGGTTGAGTCAGAAATCCATAGAGATTATCCAGAATTTTTTGAAACTTGGATTTCGAGGATGAAATCTTTTTCTAGGGGGGGTGGAATGTAATGATCTGACTTGAATATCAAGTATGAGAAGTCTGTGGAAATTTTTATAATGATCGTATTGAAGTTATATCGAAGTATATCGGTGTGCGAAGAAACAACTTTGTTTATTGTTTATACTAACAAGTATAATGCGTTGATCCACTATCGAGCATCTATCGAAATCTTAAGTGTGCGTGTGTGCGTGTGTTCATACATTACATACTTTTATATACAAAAACAATGGGTGTGTGTGTGTGTGTTTATGAATATATAGATTAGGTGTAACCTTATATTATCACCTTTAAGTATGAGGTGTCATTGAGTATGACATTTAAAGGAGGTAGTGACACATACTCTAATTAGGTGTAAGCTTTTAGTATCACTTGTTCATTAAGCTGACAACCAAGGGGGCATGTGTTATTAGGCCAAAGTTTGCATGGAAAAGAATGGAAAAGTGTCCCAAATTAAAAGGACAAAATTGGCCTTGAAGAAAGGCTATAAATAGGATGATAATTTCATTTGGTTTTCATACGTCCATAAATCAAAAAGCTAAATGTAAGAAAACAAGGAAGATCCTAGAAAAATATAAGGAGCATAACTATAGGACAAAACTATAATTGCTAAGGTGAGGAAAGTTATTTAAGTATATATTTCATGTTATTCGACGATGTGATAATAAAGTTGTTTAGTATGGATAGTGGTAGCTTGGATTTCATTGAACACCTCTCAATATTTAGTCATAACATTTGCAAATCTAAACGGATTTTAGATTTTTTTTAATGTTCTAGAGAACAAACTCAATGATTTACAACTTTGATATTTATGCAAATTCCAAATTCAAAAGTTTTCATAACTGAAATCGAGTAGCAAAGTCAGTCATGTTATCAGGTCGAAGTGAATATGATGACCATCCAAAAACACTTTACTGCATATTGATCATAACTTTTGACTCCATGAACAGATTTTATTGAAATTTGCCTTGTTTGAAAGATATTTTAAATATCTACAACTTTTTGTATACACAGTTTTAAAATTTTGAATGCTTACTGCCCCCAAAAACATATTGCAAAGTTAACTATGTTTGGACATAATTTATAATTCAAATTTGACACCTTTTGGCTCATGTATTATTTTTGAGATCCGTCAAAGAATTTGGAAAGATAATAATGTACACTAAAACTTTCATACTTAATACCTTCTAAATAATTTCTACATTGAAAGTTTAGGTTTTTCAAAAGAAATGATACCTATATTGGAAGATGATTACAAAATATAAAAGCATTTTGAGAGAATACTCTGCTTATACTTATGAAAGAATTTTATGTATCATTTCACCAATGATGGTTACCCTCGGATGTGCAGTATAAGGTAATAGATCTTGGGTAGTGCACTGTTATTCTATGGTACATACTGGTACTGCAACAAGTAGAGTATGTCCTTACTTGGTGTTCGGATGTTGGTCGTGATAGGATCTAATTCAAACCAAGTGTGCGGTTTAGATCTATGTAAAGTAGACTGAGTGTCAATGCAGTATAAGACAATAGATCTTGGACAATGCATAATTACTTTATGGTACATTTTGGTACTGCAATAAGTAAAGCACGTCCTTACTTGTTGTTCGAACACCGACCGCAATAGGATAAAATATCCTAAGATCTAATCCAAATTGAGTGTTCGGTTTTGATCCATGTAAAGTAGAATCAGTGAATCTAATCCAAACTGAGAGTGCGGTTTAGGTTCATGTGAAGCAGACTGAGTGTCAACGTGGACTGGGATGAATATGGTCTTGGCTTTGATAAAAAGAACTATGTTGGGCTTGATCCTGTAATGGATACATAGGCAGTCACATCGGTACCGTGATATAGTCCACTTTACATTTCTTCTTTCTTTGTATATGTATATTTCTCTATGTAATCAGATTGCAGGATAGGTGGATGTCGAACCAAAATTGGGAAAGAATAAGTAGGAAATACCTCTGTGAGTATTCCTTATGATGTTACATTACAAGATGTTAGAGTATGTCTGTATAATCAATAACTGTACACCATTTTGATACTTACTTGTGTTATTGACTATATCAATCATATCACATCTCAACCGATTACTTTATATGTAATGCTTTATCTTGTTAATATATTATGTGATTGTTGGTTATTTAATTTATAGTTTTGGTCGACGCTCTTGATTTTCGGCACTTCAAACGGGGGTCGAAAGTCGCGGTCGTCACATCCAAGAGTACCTAAACTCCGTGAACCAAGGGGAGAAGCTTCTGCATCACTTTTGGACAACAAGGAAACATCTAAAAACACCACTATAGATTTGAACTAATCTGTAACACCCCGCCTCTATACCCATATTACCCAAGAGTATTATTGTGTAATACTATCAAGTAACACAGAGAATGAAGCGATGTGGGTGTTTCAGGACATAACAATGCAAAAATAACATCGTCACATATAAATAGATTATATCGTACTCTAACGAAAGCAAGTAATGTATATTACACATTTTAACATTTCATACAATATCCAAATTTATTTTATACATTCCAAGCCAATTTAACTATATCAGTTTCTAATACAAAAGAATACATAAAACCGTAGACTCTGTCCATCCATCACCTCGTACCCAAAAGTATATCAGCTAAACCTGCAATAAATTCTCGGTCTAACTCGAGGATTGTCGATAAAAACAAACCCCGAGTCAGGTTATTTCTAGCTGTGAGTTCATAGATCACTGTAAAATTTTATAATCAATGGTACTTAAATATAAATATTCAAGCTTCGTTTGTTTAATAAAATTTCAAAACTCATCATTTACTAAACAATTTTAATTCACAAAATCTTCAAAATTATTCCATTTATATATTTTCCCAAAATCATCCATCTTTCAAATTTTAAAACAAGAGTATAAAGTAAATCAAAACCTATTTCAGAGATTAAATAGACTTTATCATGGGTAGAGAGTAGGATCATTCAACATGGAAACTAATTGATGTCGTTGAACTTTTGTAAATAATTTGCAGCAATAAAACATAATTTCCACATCTGTAAATCAACTGTTTAGGGCAACAAATCATAGTATTTTTAAATGAAATTTTTATCAGTAGCTAGAAATTGAGTTGTAAACAAGATAACCAAATTTCAGAATTTTTAGATTTTTCTACAATTTAATATGAATTAAAAACCAACAGGCGTTTTCTACCCAAATTGCACAGGAAAATCTTGCGGGAATCACAATATTTAACATATCAAAACTAATGAAATTCATGAAATTTGTAACATAGGTGCTAGAATATGTCAGGAACAACATATAAAAATTTGGAAAATTTTACACTTCGTATGAATTAAATACGAATTTTATAGTGAAGAGGGTTTAAATTCACAAAATTAATCAAAACACAACCATATCAACAAATATAATCACCAATTATTTTGGAAACCATATAAAAAAAGATATTCATAATGAACAAATATAGAAGTCTATGGAACTCACTTGAAAATTTTGAAGCCAAAATAATTTGATACACAAAATCACTCTTTGAACAAGCATCTTTTCCATTGTTTATAAACCAAAAAATAGATCTCAATCTATCAATTCTTTCACCATCCAAACTTGATCAAAATTGAACTTTGACAACTTGTAATGATGTAATTAAGCTTTGAGAAGCTTTATTTAAAGTTTTGTAATGTTATGATATTTATTTGATTTTAATGAATTTCGGAAGAGAGGCCATTTTAGGGTTTCATGCTGAAAACGAAAATAGAGAAGAAGAAAGGTTTGTAGATGATAAGTGATGAAGGAAACTACTAGAATAATCTTGATAATTAAAGAGTATGCATAAATGGTCTTGGGCCAAGTGTTTGTGTTACCCATTTCATTTCAATTTATTTCTTGTTTGCTTCTTAATCACTTTACTAATTATGTTTTCTTCACTTTTACCACTTTCAAAAATTATTATGCTTCACCAATTTAGTCTACCACTCGATTACTCCATACCAAAATCATAAAACATATTTTTAGAAGTTGGTTCATTATATTTCTTATTAATTAATCTCTATTATCAATGATTATACAATAAATTTAAAATTTATAGCTTCTTGAAATATCGGGTCGTTACAGACTCCCCCACCTACCGCTACTCGCCAGTCACGTTTGGTGTATGGCCTTATGACTACCATCCTAGATAGCCACAACCAAAGGCACTCCAACACCGTAAAAACCATCATAATAATGGCGAGCGCAATCACATCGTAGTTTCCAATGATAGCAATTATCTCACATTCCTTTCCAAAACATTCTCACAAATCATTTTTCACAAAAAAGGGGAAATAGTACTCGTAACATCCCCCTACTTGGAGGCCCAAAACTAACGCTACGGATGCTGCAGTCATCCATAGTAATTAATCCTTGGCGACCAAATATGGAGGTGTTAGATTCATTGATACACAAAAACACATGAATATGGAAAAATCAACATTACATTCCATAAAAAAACATTTCCAATTCATTACATAATCCCAATATTCGTAAACCACATTCAGAGAATACATACTTATTACAACAAATGCCCAGAGTGACATACGAAGATGCCCCCTGGGATGATCAGAGTATCCATAGGCAATATAACAACTTTGCCATTACAAACAACACGGTGAAATCAAAGGAAACAGAACTCTAAACAGCTATCATGCCTCCTGCACATCTACAGAAGATTATTCGTCTTAAGAGGTACTTGAAAACCTCAACTCTCAAATTACTCAAAATCAATTGAGTACCCGAGAGTTCAAGGGGAAAACATAAACTTCGAGTCAGACATAAAGCCTGGTATGAATAATAATCTACCATCTCAGTCATTTAGATATCTAGTGTGACCATGCTTACCAGAATAGGTTCCCCTCACTAGTATCTCAAAACCTTTACAAAACCATATACTATGCTCCTGCATCCACAATGGTTAAAACAATTCAAACTAGTATAATATGATGATACGCAAAAACAAATGAATCAACTCTGGATTGCCCATCCCTATTCATTTTAGAATATCCGTCTAAATTATAGTTTCTAGGATTACTATTAACCATTATTTTTCATGGGCTGACTAATAACCGGTTAAACATTTGAGGACTCCATGTCCAATTACATAGTTTTCATGGGATCACTATGAACCTACTGGTAACTCCAATATTACTCTTATCCTATTTTTCATAGGTTGACTAGAAACATATTGGTAACCCCAATATCCTTTCTTCTTACCCTAGTTTTCATGGGTTGACTAAGAACCTATTGACATCTGTAAATATTTCATCCGGATATAGTTTTCATGGGCTAACTACAAACCTACTGGCCCTGCCAGTATCCAATCATAGTTTTCATGGGCTTACTATGAACCTGTCTACCTGACATCTTCCTTTACACATAGTTTTCATGGGCTAACTATGAACCTTTTGGCCCCTGCCAATATCATACAGTTTTCTTGGGCTTTCTATAAATCTATTGGCTCCTGCCAATATCTTTCTTTTATATTTCAGCATCCTATATTCCGGTCTTCCTGACCTCCTGGATGCAATTCTTCTCATTCAGGAGTTTATTCAATTTATATTCACTACCGGGTTAACCTAACTAGTTCTCCTACCCTTTCTCCCCAAAATGCAGTTATGGGTCCATTATAAAGTGAATATATTCATATTAGAAAAAGCAATATAACAATATAGCAATACCACTCCTGCGGGTTTAATATAAAACATGGTTAATCCCTTTAACCTATTCTTTATCAAAGATAGCTTCTTCTCAAAACCATTATAAAAACTCCTTTAATATTGCCATGGGTTTTTCTTTTAAAAATAGAGTTTGGGTCATAAAACCTTTCGATATCTTCGAAACCTGGCTTTCAACTTCATAGGATAGTCTCCTTCGAAAGCCTTAAAAATCCATCTTCAAAACATTAGGCTCCTGCCTTATAATACTTTAAAAGCTACCTTTCGAAACCTTTCGAATACATTAAAGTATTAGCTTTTAACATTAGAAGCTTAGCTTCGAAACCAGTTGAAAGTACCCCTTTCGACACTTATGGAAGTAACCCTTCCGAAACCATTGAAAGTACCCCTTTTGAAAACATTGGTTTATACTTAAAACATTATTTGGGTCAAAGTCAATATAGGCGAAAGCATCTGTTTTGAAATCATCCTTTATCATTTATAAAATATTGGGGGAAAATGATGGTGTCGGCGCCATCTCTTTCGAAAGCATATAACATCTGGGTAAAACATTAGAAGGTTGATGTCGAAACTCCTTTCGAAACCATCACCTTCGAAACCCCTAACCCCTTTCAAAAGCTTTAGGAAGTGGCTTAAACTTTATAAAAAAAGTACCTTCCGACGGCATTGATATCTTCAACACAATCGAAAGGATATAATATAGCAGCAGGGTATCGACTAGGTCGGTACCCCTTCTTTCAAAACATTCTGTTATAAGTAAAGAACCCAGTCGAAAGCAATTATAAGCTAATGGCAACCCCTTTAAAAACCCTTTAAACCTCTTTCGAAACCTTATGCTTCGACCCTATCGAAGGCTTAAAACAAAACATAGGAAGGCGCTTTTCATTTTAAAACAAAACAAGGTTCAACCCCTTCGCTATGCTTTCGACATCCTATCTTCCAACTATCTCCAATCCACTGCATACCATCATAGTGATGCCTTGTGTATTGGTTTCAGCGTAGTTGGTTTCCACAATGGTGAAAGCGGTAGCTACTGTGTCGAAAAGCACTTTCCTAAGTAGGCGGAACCGCTTTTCTGAGCAAACCAGGTTTTATTCTTGTTTAAGTAAACTTTTCTCTAACTAACTTGCCATGTGCCAACGCCAGATTGGTTGCCTTACTTTTTCAAATTCTTTTTCAAAAATAACTACCGCTAATCTGGATCTAAATCATGGTTAAGTTAATCAATTAAGCCTTTCCAATTTTTGCAAAGAAATCCCTCTTCTAAAACAATTTATTTTGTATAGCAAATCACTTTGGAAAAATCCTCAAAAAATTCAAAAATTCGCTTTAATCATGTTATCTAACATATCAAAATTCCAGACCCAAATTCTCATTATATTTCGAAAATAAATTATAAACCCAAATAACCATGTTTTCCTTTGAAAATTTATAATAATCATTCCATAGCTTGGAAAATTCTCAAAATTGAAACCCAACTCCAAAATCATGTTTCTCATAACATAAAATTTTCCCATAGCATTTAAACATATTTAAATCTCGGTTTTGGTCTAAAACCATGTTAAATCTCTTTTAAACAACCTTGTTTAAATTAAATAAATAATGAATCAAGCATATCATCTTCCAATATATCATAAAAACGAATTTATCCCTTAACTCCGAAAATATATGATTTAGAACAAAATAGAGATGAAATTATTATTCATATTGCTCTTGATAAGAAGATTGGATTGAGATAGATTTCCCCTAAGCTTGATTTTCTAGCTTTAATTTGATTTCCTCTTGATCTCTTAATAGCCGGTCGTTCCTTTATATTTTGTTTGCGTTTTAGTTTTTCAAAATGACGTGAATGGTAAGAAAAAGGGTAGGAATGAAAATATATAAGGAGGAAGGGATGGACGACAATTTCCAGTAATACTCTTATGTAATTAGTTTAACCTAAAAACCCTTCTTTAGCCCATTAATTATCATTTTAGGCTCGACCTTTAATTTATTAATTCAAGTCCCAATCCCCTTATCACTTTTGTTTACATTATTCTATTTAATTTATCTAATTAAATCTCCTGAATAATGTTATAAAAAATTAGGGGTGTTACATGATCGAAACTGCCGTCCAAAAATAATTACAAGAGATTGGATCGATCTTTTTAAATATCTAAGGAAGCTAGAGCCTTGCTAACTTAGGGAATGTACTATTTGCAATCTTTGTAACCAGCCCAAAGAGTTCTAGCAAGTGTTGTAGAAACTGTAAATTTGAGCATCATAATAAAATGTATAAAGTGGATGCATGCTAGTGAACTACTATAAAAATTACATATGTCATTTAATTTTTCTGCACTTTACTGCTTTCTTTCTAGTATATTTGTTTGTGATTTGTGATGTGAACTAGAGTAAAAACTTCACATATTTAATGAACAAAGATTTTATCTCCTAACACTAACACTAGGACCACACATGGGAACTATGGCTCTACCAATTCTCTTTCTATGGTGTTCACTCTATTTTGATGTAAATTTTTGGTGCTTTCGTTGAGTGCTCAATTCAGATAATGAAGCCACTAGCTAGAAAGCAAAGACCGAAGCGGACGCTGTTGGATGGAGAGCAGTCTGCTCATGAAGGTAGTCAGGAAGCAATGTCCGATCCGAGTCAACCACTCAACTGCCTTACCAAGAAAGATGTGCAAACATTGATGGAAAATATGGAAGATTCATTCTTTTTTAAGCAGCAGGAGATGATAGACACATTTCTTAGATGCATGGAGCAAGTATCACCACGGTAAGTCTAAATGGACCAAAATGGGAATTCTATTATCAATCCATCGGAGATCGATACCATAATGAGAAAGGTAGAAAGAAGACATTTCCACACAATTGAAGTGGCAAGGGTGCAAACTGATTATATTTCACACCAATCAGATCAGTACCGAACCAAACAGTATGGTTCATATCGAACCAAAGGAGAGTATTCATTGAGAAGTCAATACTGATGTTGGAACCACGTGCGTGGCTGCTAAAATGGGATCGATTGAGTTTGGATCGACTGGTCCATAGGTGGTTAATCCATTACGCAAGGGGCGTGCATTTCCCAAAAGGCAACCTAAGGAATCACTCCAATGGTATAAGAGCAAGTCGCTGGTATAATACATTGGGATTAGGCGACCGGAGCAGGAGATAAACATTGATGAGATGGATCGAAGTACATTCACTTCGATCAAACAATATGAAAATAGCCCCGTAGAGTTTATGATGTCAGTTATGGAACCATACACTAGAAAAACCTATCCAATGGTGCATTCGAAGCGCTTCATTCAGCAAATGGAGGAAGTTGGAGATACAGAGGAAGTACTATGTAATTGTTTTCCTCTATTCATGTCAGACTTAACGACTAGGTTGTTTAGTCATTTGAAGCAAGGATCCATTAGCATTTGGCCCGTACCGATGAAAAAATTCATGAATTAGTTTAGAGTCTATGTCGTTTATCCTAAAAATGAAATGTGATTCGTAGATATCAACCAAAAAGATGGAGACGAAGCTATCTTACACGGTTTAATGCTATATTAGTTGTTATAGGCCAACTGTATGAACAAAGTTTATAACAACTCACCATTGTCGACCCTCGTATTCAATCCCCGAATCGACGTTCAAATCTTGAAAAGCAAAAACAATAGATCGTTTAGTTATGATAACAAGGAAATAAAATAGAATCTATCTATAAATTTTATGAACTCACAATGGAAGGAAACAACATATAGTATAAAACACCTTTATATTTAATATAGATCTAAATATATGGTTAGATCTGTACAACAAATCTCAATCCACAACACACACGAATATACCAGTATAGGTTTATATTTACAATGAGATCTTCATCACCATGTCCTTTATGTCACCAGGGTCCATCAACCTGGTGATATAGATAAAATGGAAAATAGGAGTAGGTCGGACATACGACTGAGTGAGTTAAACAAGTCTATCTCATATATACTAAAAAAAATTGGTAAAACATTATTAGTGTCTCCTAACCCATATACATGTACCTTGACTTTCCTAGCACCCAAGGGGTAATATCAAAGCTATCTCTAGGTTGACTACTCGATTAAGGTTATATTACATCTCATAACATGCTATACACAAATATATACTCAATCAATAGAGTCAGCTGAATCCATATTACTAAGGGAACACCAAATTCCCAAAACGATAAATACGCTAATACTGAAGGAACAACCATTTCCCCAAAACAACTATTTCTTGAATCACTAATTCTAACACTGAAGGAACAACCATTTCCCCTGGAATAACTTTTCCTTTTCGAATATTGAAAGAACAACTATTTCTTCGAAACAACTATTCCATACACCATACGTACCTCGTATATAATCACTTGACAAACCAATAGCATATTAAATGACCCCCAATATCTATTATATGATCATACTAAGTCAACATGACATCTAATCATTGATACAAACCAAACATCCAATTTCACATAAGACACCTTATATTCAATGATATATATATGTGTGGGTGTGTGTGTGTTTCACCACATAATTATCATAGCACATTGCCTCCTTCGAAATAGCCCAAAGCATCGCACAAAGTCCCAATTCCGCAAATGCCTCCAACCGCATTCGATCCGGATTGGATCTAAGTTCAACCTGGCCCAACCGACGTTCATTTTAAATTTAAATTCATATATTTTGTTTATACCGTCGTTATTCTTTATAAATAAGTCATTATTTCATTGTTTCCATACATATATTTCTTTGGAATCCGTATAGTTTTATATAACTCTATTTATTTTAAAGAGAGATTAAATTACAGAGTTAATAATTTACAATATACTATAGAATTGGACATAACCCTAATACTCTAAAGGCTAATGTAATTTAAAGTAAGTTCAAGTAATATGGTTATCACAAGTTAAATAAATGTTGCTACTACATGTTAAAGTAAAGATGCTATCATATGTTAAAGGTATCGCAGATTATATGTAAGGAAAACTACCGCATGTTATGGATCAATAGCCATCGGATGTTATTGATAGAAGGTGTCGGTGCATGTTGTAGACCACAAAGTCCACCACAAGTTATAGCTTTCAAACTACCACAAGATGTAAATTTGAAGTCCACTGTAAGTTAATTTTGAACAGATAACTCTAGTGTTAAGTGACTTTGTAACAGCCTCCATTTCGGGGTCCAAAATTAAATGCTACGGATGCTGCAGTCATCCATAATACTAATTTCCGGTGACAAAATACGGCTACGTTAATCATATCAATAATCAGAAGCACATGAATATGAAAAATATTAAACATAATTTTTCTTAACAAATTCTCACATTCATTTCACAAATGATATTTCATATGCATTACATAATCCCATTCGCAAAGCCACGTTTAGAGAAATTATAATTATTACAAAATACTCCAAGAGCGACATGTGAAGATGCCTCCTTGGTTGACCAGAATCTAACACTTGGCAATTATATAACTTGCCATTACATCCATACAAACAAAACCAAACAACACGGCGGATTAGATAGACACTCCTAAATAGCTAGATTGCCTCCTGCACGTCTCCGGAAGCTTATGCGTTCTAACTGGAAACCTGAAAACCCTTATTTCTGACCTACTTAAATGAGTACCCGAGAGTTCAAGGGGAAAAAAAACTTTGGATCAGACAAACAATCTGGTGTGAATAATAACATAACATCTCGAACCAAATAGATATCTAGTGAGACCACGCCGTTGAGAGAAACGAGTTTTCCTCTCACTAGTACCTTAACCAAAACATATTAACCATGTACTATGCCCCTGCATCCACGATGGTTAGAACATTAAAGATTATCTACAGTTATGCAACAATAATGGATTATCCATCCCAATTTATTAGACTGTCTATCTAAATTTTTATTGACTATCCGTCATATACTTATGTGAACTGCCCATCTCATATATGTTAATTATTTGGACTACCCATCCCCTACCATGTTGACTACCCAACACACATGGTTTCGTTATCAAAATTTTATAGACTATTCATCTCACACATAAACATTTTTATGGATTATATGTCCCCTCCCATATGGACTACCCATCACATATGGTTTCATTTATTTAAAATGATGTGGACTATCCGTCTCACATATTTTATTATTTAAAATGATATGGACTATCCGTCTAATATATAATTTTTTTTATGCATTATCTTTCCCATTCCATATGGACTACTCATCACATATGGTTTCATCTATTTAAAATGATGTAAACTGTCCATCTCACATATTTCATTATTTAAAATGATGTGGACCATCCATAGCACATTTCATAGTTTTCCTAGTATGACTATGAACCCATCAATAACCATACAGAGACTATTCATCCCCCACATTATGTGGACTATCCATTTCACATCCTATGGTTTTCCTAGGATAACTATGAACCATCGTTTAACAATTTAATTCATGTTACCCACATGTTTAACTTATGTCTATTGGTGACCCCAATTAAGTTATCTCCCCTTAAAGTTATAACATCTCACAATGACATGTGTTGGTGTCCCCAATGATCTATGTCAAATTTAATAAAACATACATTGATATCCCCAATGATTAATGTCGAGTTTATTCTACCTTCGTACCCCTAATAAATAATGTCAACTTTGTATACTTTTAACACATAGCAATATAAACATTGCTATCCCCAATTAGGTTTTAAAATCGATGTCATAAAACATAAGCCTCGTCGCCTTTAAATAGGTTAGTATAAATCAATGTCGACATCAATAACAATGTCGACAAAGAAGCATAAGGCTCTCCACCTTTAATAAGATAGCATATGAAAAACGTGACGTTAAAACAATTTCGACCTCTATCCAAGGTCAAAGACAAAATTTAAATTCTTTTAAGTACAGAATTCCATGTCGAAGACTATGTCGTCGACATAAATAACATATAGGTTACCCACCCTTTTCAAATAAAGCTTAGTGTTTTTATAAGCAAGAACAACGTCGTCGACATTGATGAATGGCAACGTCAAGACAAGCGATGTCATTATAAAAGCATGCTTACATTCTTCGGCTATGATGGGGTGTGTGTACGTGTAGTGTCGATGTTAAAATAGGCAACGTCAATGTCTTGGTGTAAAAAACAATCAAATTGAAAGGGTGCGGTGTCTCTTTAAAACAATGGTGAAGACATGCGGCATCATTGATGGCGGCGTAAATGAAAAGAGGCGGCCTCAATGATCACGACACTAAAGATTTAAACCTTTACATGAATCATGATAAGGCTATGCTGCCAATGATGGGTTGCCGACGAGATTGACATTGACATAGTTGAAATCATTCCATAGCGACCGAAATAGCTATCTAAGCTTCCCACCATATCGACGTCGACATTCATAGGTGCGGTGACGATGTAATGGCATGACAGTTTCGTAATAACCATGAAACCTGATTTATTTCTACTAAAAGTAATACTTTTCACCAAATCTTACTCTTTGTCAAATTCCTATTGGATAATAATTTTTTTTATCCAAATCTTTTTTAGAAATCCGTCGCACTCAGTTTTCAAAGTCTCGAAACATTGATCAAACTAATTAATTAATACCTTTAACTAATTATCCATTTAATGCTTATCTAGCATAATAAACTCATACTAATTCGAAATTACTTGGGAAAAAACTTCAAAAATTCGAAAATACCATAATTTTTACCATATAAAACTTTTGGGACCAAAAACTATATTTAATTATTTTTAACAATTAAAACCCAAAATTAAACCCAATTTCCACCTTAGGAAATTGATAAAATATTTATTTTAACTTAAAAATTATGAAATTAAAAAATCATCTCCAAAATATCAATTTACACAACATATCAAAAATTTGAATCATTTGAAGATTAAAAACTTAGGTTTTACCCTTTAAATCGTTTCAAATAATTTCATACAAATTCCCAAAATCATCATTCTATCCAAAAAAAGATTAAACAACCATAACTTGGTAAAAATCATCAGAAAGATTCGGATACTAGCCATAGCCGAATTCAAAAGCAATCAAAAGAGATGGATCATGTATTATTCACCTTTAAATTAATTGTTCGAGTTGAGATTTTTGGTTTGATTTAGTTTCCCTTAGCTTTCTCTTGAACCCTCTTTGATTTCGTGACCCTCCTTAGCTAGTTTAATGGCCAACCTTAACTTCTTATCTTTGATTGTTCTCATGTTATGAAAAATGAGAATGATAAGAGGGAAAAAGAGTTTATGAGTTAAAAGGGATGGACCTACCTATTATGCTCCTCTCATATTTCTACAAGAAAAAGAGTTGGTTTTTGAGGTCGATTAACGACGCCATTAACTAGGAGTTGGCACGACGTCACTAAATTTAATTTCATCGGTAAGACCTTCATAAGACGTCATAAGGACGTTGCTAATTAGCTACGTCTTAGTGACGCCGTGCATATTACGACAATTATAAACTGGCGTCACAAATGCATTCGAAATTACTTTCGTCTTTACGATGACAAGAAAATTTAGCAACGTCCTAGTGACGCCATCTTCTTGTTTTTTTTAATAATTTTTTTGACGTCAGCAAAACGTAGAATTTTTCTATGCCTATGTGATCTCGTTGAAATTTAGCAAACCGCGGCCCTGCTTAATTTCTCATCCGAACCGTTCACAAAGCAAAATCCAACGCTTAGGGGCCATTCATCCACGTACATCATAGAAAGCCATCGAATTGGGAAAAGACCGAATTTCACAATTTTACGAACACCTCCCAAATCGTAGAGACGTCCCCAATTTGAAAAATCTAACTTCTTCCCTCTCTTTCAATGGCAGATACAAAGCAGATCGTCGTGTACTGTTCGAGTTTAGGCTGGATGTTGTTGAGTCACTGCTTGAATGGATTTGGGAAGATGCTTCCTTTATGCTGATTGGAGATGGTGAGTTGGTGCTGCACTAATATATTGATGAAGGTAAACCACCCTTTTGTATCTTTTATAATCTTGAAATCTAGTTGTTACGAAAACTGCATTTTCATCGATGCAATACTTTGGACAAGGATCGATTTCGATAGCTTTGGGAATTGGAAACTATATTGTAAATTTCGGCCACATTTTCATCGAGATATCGTATTTCACGTGTTCAGCTTTTTTTAATTTTAATTCATATATCTCTGGTGTAATACCGACTAAAATTCTTCATTGTTTCAATCTGAGAAATCTTGCTTCGTTTTTTTAGAACAAATTGTGAAATAACTTCTGTCCATGTATGCAATGACAAAAGGATAATAAATAAATAAATAAATATACTTTTTATATTATAACGTTTTCATTGATAACTGACCAATTTTCCTTATTAGATTTTTGTGGTTCCTCTTCATTTTTTTCGAGTAGTCTTTTAGTTAGACATATGCATGTGTAAACCTTTATCTTTTTGTTTAGGTTTTAGATCTGTAAGTTTGGACGCATTTTTTTTAGTAACTTAGTAAATTATAAGTACGTATTACTCTCTTTGATGTTAAATATTAAGACATGTTCCTTACTATTAGTTTTGTGATGTATGAAACTATACAGTAGAAAGTCTGACTGTATAGTGTATATACAACAAGTAATAAAAGAACTACTCCTGTGGATATGATAATCATCATTGTATACAAACACTGTTGTATATCTTAATTAGCATATAGGAAGAGAAATATGTAGTTTTTGATTGTGACTTTCAATCCCAATTATTATTTTTTATCGCAGTCACCTGAATTATTATTACTTCGGAGAATCGAAATGACGCTACACTCATTGAACTGAAACAATGGTAGTTAATGTATTTCTATACTTCCAATTAGCTAAGCCTTTGGAAAAAGTAAAGGGCTTGTATTTTTAATCCAAATAAGCTATGAAAAAAGATGAGCTTTGACTTGGTACAAATCTTTCGTTCTAATTTTAGTATGGTTGTCCAGTACAACAATTAAAATGGAGCCTCGCCCAACCACCCATTGGTGGTTAAGCTTTACATACGTGTAATAAACCTAACCTGTCATTGCATCAGAGAACCATTTATCATGGCAAAATTAACCTAAAATACAAATAGTGTCATATTTATAATGATAGGCTCTATTTCTATTTATATATTCAATATGAATCATTTACTCTCATAATTTATTTTATTTTAACAAAAAATCGCTTAATATTGTACGCAATGTTGATATTCATTATTTCTTTTCCTTCCATTTAGGCTACATGAATATCTTTGGTAGAAATGCCATTTATTGGCACCAGATTTACGTATCGAAAGCAAGCCATGTGTCACCGCCTTATCAAGGGAACTGAAATGTAAGTTAAAATTTTCAGCGGATCAACTGTTTAATTTTTCTACCTACCATATATATATATATATATATATATATATATATATATATATATATATATACAAGTACTTTGGCACGTGCGATGCACGTGCGTAGAAAGAATTGTACTAAAAAACACTTTTTGTAATGTTTTTTTGAATTTTACAAAATGACTTTGATGTGTACGTAATGTTGCATTTTTTATTTGTGTGCATACGCAAATCAAACATTTGTCAAATGTGAGTGGAAATAAGTTATTTTAGGAAATAATTAAATATATACAGAAATTAATCAACTATTGCATCAAATCTAGATAAATGTAACAAATATCAAAATTAGCACTTTTAGTAGTCTGAAACTTAGAAAACTTGCCTCATCTCTCTTTTAGAAAGTAATAGATCACCAATTAATACAATATCAGGATGTATATATGGACACCACTTAAAATTCAAGTTAATTCAAAAATATACAAATTTACACATTTTAGTCAAAACTGGTTCATACCAAGTGCTATGGGCACGATGAAAATATCCATCATATATGGCCGACTATAGACATAAACATGTTTTTATTATAATAAATAAATAAATACACAAATGTTTATGCCATCTCAGTCAAAATGAAGGAGCAAAAAGTTTGAATACAGACATTGTAAAGTACGGATTAATTTGAGATTTCATCCCTTTGACTTTTAGGACAAATTGAAATTGAGGACAATAAATTACTGAAGTAAAGAAACAGAATAAGCCATGTCCAATAGAAGAAGCCCCTTATTTGTGCACGAAACAACGTGTAAAGTTTGTTGTTGGTAGAATTTACTCCATATCCTTTGCTTTTATAATTTTTCTCCAGCCTTATTCTAATAACTATCTGATTTTTGATCATTTATGACAGTATAAGGTTTAAATCAGTTTGTTTCCATTTTTAACAGTTCAGTAATAAATCACTTTCTATCTTTTTCTACTAAAATTGGCCTAATTCTAATAAATCAATTTTTCTACTAAATCGGTTTGTTCTCCCAAATAATTTGCATTGCAAACTTACTTATTATAAATTTATTTGCAAACTGCATATGTATAAACGTATTCCATTGATCAAGTTATGTTGTTGAGCGTAACGTCAATCCATTAGATGGTATGAGTTTATTCCCAACTTAATTATATTTTATTATGAATTCTTACAGTGGAAGATTTAAATCAGTTTTTTTCCATTTTTAACAATGAAAGATCACAAATAAATTCTTACCTTTTTCTAATAAATCAGCCTTATTTTAATAAATCAGTTTTTACCTTTTTCCACTGCTCGGTTTCCTCAATAATGTAATCCATTACACGGTATGATTTTATTTCACTTCCTACTAATTCATTTTCACTTGTTCTTTGGTCTCTCAAAGATTATAGTCTCAACTTGCAAATTACCTTATATTTTATTTTGATTTCTTATAACGACGATGGTAAGATTTCAGTACAAACCTAATTCGCCCAAATGGTTTGCATTGCAAACTTGCATATGTGTAAACTCGCTCCGTCGATCAAGTTATATTGTTGAACTGTAGCATCATAGATGTTATAGGTCATTTCTTGTGATAAGATTTCTTTTAAAATTTCTTTTAATTTCTCCTTTCAATGACCAAGCATCACTTGTTTCTTGCTTTTGTCAGCGTATCATAACCACCCAACTATCCCAAATAGACTAAAAGTTTACCTGTTTAAGAATGGATGAGAATGCTTGTTTTCATAATCAGATACAAATTATTTGCATTACCTTTTTCTGACTATAACAAATTGTTTGTTGCATTATAAGTTAAAAGATCCTTTGGCTATCAAAATATCAAATACCGATTAGATAATTAAAAATATGTTTATATCATTTCGGGCATTTATATATAGCTGTAAAAACTAAGAGAATGAAAAAACAATTTGAATACCTGTCATTGTGCAAACTAAAATCAAAAGTCATAAAATTTCAGTCTTAAACTTGTACAGAATAAACTTCACTAACTCACTAATTGCTGTATTATATATTACATTAAGTATAATGGTAAGCCATATTATGCCGTGTGTATGAAAAATATTTGTGAGAAAACAAAATATATGAGAAAAAATTCATAAATCTGAAGATGGTCTCGTTGTATTTTTACAAATTTCTTATGCGTTAAAGTCTTAAGCTAAATAGCTAACAATCCGAGATATGCCAAAGTATGAAAGAGAGCCAAATTAATTCAGAATTCAGTATATACTTTTATGGGGTTTGATATATAAAAAATGGTTAAAATTCAAGACTGTAAAATGAAACATTAGTTTCTTATCAAAAAGGAATGGAAAGATTTCAAATTTGACCAATGTTAGAAACGCCAAAAGAAAAACGCAAATTAAAATCAAACACTTTATTGTTTTCGCAGAGTAGAAGTTTTTATTTGTTTTATAGTTTAAAATGAGTCAACTTATTATGAAGCGCAATATTTTTTTTAGAAGGGAACAAAAACAACAACCAACAAATCAAATTCATGTAAAATAAAAATCTAAAATGAAGCTGCACACACAGATAAGATCAGTGAAAGAACAGTAAAAGTAGTCGAGGAAAAAGTCTACCAATAAAAAGTAAAATATAAGCCTCTAGCTAAAATCACTCAATCGGGGATTGGAGATTCAATGCTGAATTTTTTTTGTCTCTACCTAAAGGGTAATTACATACTGAAAAACAGTTTTTAATTATTAATATTAAGAACTGAAATACAGCCTTTGATTGATCGTTCAAATTTAAAACCGATGGAATATCAAATAACATTCTTTATTTTGGTCATTAATTTGTACTCTAGTATCTTAATATCTAATGGTTGAGTCTTCTGCGTTCTTTTGCATCCAATGGTTAGATTTAGTGACCCATTTCAAATTGTTTCAATTCAGGTTTTAAAATAAATAAATAAATAATACACGTACAAAATTCCACGATTTCCTAATTAAGCTCCCCATCACGCATAAATCATCTCCCCACCATTTAGAAACCAACCTCTTCTTTCTTCAGCCAATAAATGAAAACCCAAATTATAAATTTTCATCCCTCTTTACAAATTACTCACACACTTCATGCATAAATCTATTTCATGGATGCAATTGGAAACCTAACACACTTTCCCTATTGCTTCAAATATTATCCACAGAAGGGAAGATATTATTTAAGCACCGGATCAAATTTGTTGATCCATTATCTTATGGAGATGGGCTTAGATTATTCTACCTATTCAGAACAACTTTTCCAACTCTGTGGCCATATGCACATAAATACTCAGCTTCGTATTGAAAGCTTTCCATGTAAAGTGAATGAGTACACACGATGAAAACTAATAAACAGTTAATACAACATTAGCAAATGTTTAAGGAAATCGCTGAGACTTAATGCCAACAAATGACATTTAGTATTAATTCAAATTATATATAATAGCTAAACCAAAAACTGTGGCACCATATTCTCTGTTGGGTAAGTAAGTGTATTGCATGAGATAAGATAAGCCAAACCTTTTACATTTGAATTAAACATGAAAATTAAACCATATCAATAGCAATTAGGCTAATCCAGCATTTGTCAAAAAGCTTCATCAAAGGTTATGAAAGCAATTTACTACATGAAATCTTTGTTGGATCCCTCAATTTTTTTGTTTTGGTTTTAAACAAAGTTTAAGCTTTCTCAAATATATCAAGTATGCTATGTTCATCTTAATTCTTTGACCTCTACAACTTGATAAGCAAAAGAATGCAGGGTTTATATTTAAATTTTGAAAGCACATATAATCGCACATATAATCGAACTATGCATTAATCAGTTTAACCAAAATTATCTGCACAATGCATATAATATGTAGCATGTGTTAAGAGTTAATGTTCATCATTACTACAATCTATATAAACATATGACAGTAGATAGCACCTCTATTGAAGAAATTGTTCTCTATACTAACCTCTTTCTTCCCTAAAATCAAACTGCAAACCCATCTGTCATGTTGGTCTCGGAATCAGATCTGAGACAGAACAAAAAATTCACAATCAATTTTAGAAAAAATAAATTTACAAACTAATTATAAAACAGAATCAGTTGAGTTATTACACTGTCTTTGCTCTCTTCCAAATATTGATGTAGATCCCAACAATGATGTTAATCTAAGAAATAGTGCTGAAAACCAAAATACATCGGAAAACCCAGATTACAGAAATTAATCATGACGATTAAATCAAAGGAAAATCAATTGAGAAATTACTGACCTTGAATGCATGAGTTGATAACTGGATTTGTGAAGGAAGCCATGGAATATAGAGAAATTACTTTTATTTTTAATACATCAGCTATTTTCATGTCCTCTGTTTTCTAAAACTTTCTTTCCACTCTTTGTCAACAAAGTATATCTGACCTCTGGCGTTTGTATTTAAACAAACATTCACTTTTTTTACTGGTTGGCAAGTACGAAATGAATAGAATTGATATTTATATAACTCATAAAGCTGAAAACAACAAAATGCGGATGAAAATAAATTATCATATAAAGGAAAATCAAGATCCAACTTTGGAAAAAATGGAAACAAAACTCAGAAATATTAACGCTTCACCTTTGATTGCCAATTTTGAGATCCAGATATCGCTTTTCCAAGTCACAACATAACTGCAATTCAATAGAAAAGAAGATTCATAGTTCATAAAAATCAAAGAAAAAATGTAAACCAAACCTAAATAAAATACA
Organism: Allium fistulosum; assembly: GCA_030737815.1. Lineage (NCBI taxonomy): Eukaryota > Viridiplantae > Streptophyta > Magnoliopsida > Asparagales > Amaryllidaceae > Allium > Allium fistulosum. The sequence goes on along the minus strand of CM060907.1, from coordinate 872,676,515 downwards.
CCAACCTTTCTCCTCCAATTCTTCACATTTTCGAAGAAGCCCTCCGTTTCATTTCGAATTCGTAGTGTTCGGTTTGTCAAATCAATTTATTGTTGGAGATTGATTTGAAATTTAATCATGGTTTGGAAAAAATGGAAACAAAACTCAGAAATATTAACGCTTCACCTTTGATCGCCAGTTTTGAGATCCAGATATCGCTTTTCCTAGTGACAACATAACTGCAATTCAATAGAGAAGAAGATTCACAGTTCATGAGATTGCCGAATATCGTTGCAGAATAAAGATCGTGTGGGACTGACATTTTGAATTGCTAATTAGGTATATCAATATGTTGGTTAGTTTGATTTTTGCAGCTATGGAGGTTAGGGCTATGGAAATGATGTATGGCAAAGAGACGAATAGAGTTGAGAACCGACTTAGAAAAGAAATGGGGTAGGGGAAGTGGGGCAAGGAAAGTGGAACGTGGTGTAGTATATGAATAAAAAGACAAACACAGACAGACTGAGCGGGAATAAAAAAAAAAATTTGCTCCAGCAAACGAAGGTCAATTTTGGCAATTCAAAAAAGGCTTCACCCTTTGAAGTATTCGCTTTATATATAAGATATATATATATATATATATATATATATATATATATATATATATATATATATAAACAAACACACAACACAATCCCCTGAAATGTACATTGATATCTAGCTATCCATCTTATCATGGAGACTTGCTCTCAATCTGGAGATCGCGGGCTGTACGAAGAGTTACTCATATATTTCACTGAACAGGTGATCTATCTTGAACATGTGTTCTTCGTGGAACTCTTATTTTATTAGCATTATTTTCTTTTGTTACTTATATGTTGGAATTTTTGTATCGAGTAAATCGTAGGTATGTTTTTTATACACACACACTAAGCACTTTCTGGTTGCCGGATTGCTCGATTATTGATTTTCTTACTTTTGGACAGTTTTTTCAGATATAAATATATATTGCCTGGTCTACTGTAAAGATGATGGATTCTAGATATTTTTTTTTTCTAGGTGTCAATTTGAGAGGTTTTGAGTCTCCCAAAAGAAGTGAAAAGGAAAAAATGTATCGGTTGCTTTATATTTACGACTATCATCAATCATACTCTTGTTTTGATAGATTATGATGAAGATTTGCAGTACATAAACGATTTAGAAATACAGTCTGATAGTTGCTTTATGATTGTTTGTTAATACGTTAACAGGGAAAGAAAGAATGTTTTGCTTCATGCCTCTTCATTTGTTATGACTTGATTGGACCAGATATTGATTTTGAACTTGCATGGACCAACAAACATGATCGGCCTTACATTCCCTTATCTTCTACAGGTTAGATCTTGTATGTATATTGTTTGTTATTTGGCTTCCACTAAGGAGGATGATTACTGACGTGTAGTATTTATATACCTTGGTGCAGTTTATCAATGAATACACAGGCTTGATGATCATGCTTTGTTATTCTGTTGTGTGGAATAGGTTGAAGCTTCGCGTCACTTTGGGACTGTTATGCTTGGTAGCATATTAGACAAACACATTATTTATAACTATAATGACATATCACTATGTGATGCTGAATAGAAAGTCTTTTGTTGTGGTTGCAAACAGGTTAATGAAAATGCTCATTTCAATTGAGCATTTAGCTTGTGTAAATAATTAGGCCTTAGTGGGTTTATCCCACTTTGAAGGAGCAAACGTGTATACGATACTTGTCTTAGCCCAAATTATTTAAATAGTTAATATATGATTGTTTTCATACAGAAATAGTATCAAGTACAGATATTCAGTATGCATCTTAAACTCGATCTGTTTAAAGATTTATCCATGGACCACTTGGACTGTATGTACACGGTACAAAATTATTTGCAGGTCATGATATGCTCCTTTTAAGTTTCTGTCCCTTATGTTCATTGAATTTGCACAGTTATGAGTAATCCCCCAAGTTTGGCGAAACATCAGGCTAATCCAAAGGTAGCTCCTGTGATTGCTAAAATTATGGGAAAGTTCGGCACTGGGACCAAATGATATGTTTATGTTTTCTTCATTTTTGTATTAATACATTATGCTAGATAAAGTTGTTATTATGTAATGTTGGAGACAAACTGTGTATTATGACCTAGACTTGGCTTTTATTGTAAGAAATAGAGTCTTTTCCAGATTGTGCTTTAGCTTTAAGTATAATGATTGCAAGTTGCAATGTACTTTGGTAAGCTAGATGTTTTATTGGTGATTTGGTTTGTAAGTTGGTATGTAATTTGGCTGAGCGATGTTTGTGTCGTGGAGATGTTTAAAACGCTACGTCATCCAGTATATCGATTAACAGGAGCAGCTGGTTGTTAAATTCAAACATTTTGTTTACTCCTTTTCAGTTTGATTACAATAGGATTAATCTTTTTATTTTTTATTTTAATGGTAATAGCGTTTATATATTTGTATTTGATTCAACCGTATGGTGATTTTTCTTGCACCTGCAATAGAGGTATTTAATATATATCAGTGTTCAAGTGTACTTAGAAGAAAAAAAAAAGGTCGCATCGCTAAATTTTAGTGACGTGCGTAATTTTTTTAATCTACAATTTCGTTACAATGGCATCGCTAAATTTTAGTGATGATATTGCGATGTCTTTTTTTAATACCAATCGTTAAATTTTAGCGACATCATAGTACCGTTAATTTTGTGACGCCACTAAACTATTTAGTGACATCCATTTTTCTGTCGAAGCTTAATGATGCCACAGTAACATTAAAAGCGCGTCGAAAAATCATAAAATTTGTAGTAGTGTATATTCACTTATATGATAAATCTTTAAACAATTTTACTTAGTTCATTGGTAATGATTCAATCTTATAAATTTTTAAATCTCATTCTATTTAACCATTTACATTATTTTATTTAAGCTATCCAATTAAATATTTTGAATAATGTTAAACTAAAATTTGAGGGGTTACACACTGTCTACATATATCTGATGTATATATATGTGATAAGTTGTTTCATATTAGGGGTTAGATGCTACTAAAAGTTTTTTAATGGAAGTCACCACGTGTTAATAATTCAAGCTGGTGTAAATTTTAACTGGAAAGGTTTCTTCATGGTTAAAGATAGAATACCACCGCATGGTATATGAATACAGGTTATCTCACAACCACATGTTATTCTTGAAACTACCTTATATGAGAAGCTATCACAAGGTAAGGTTTATAATGCTATGACGAACTAACGATGCATTTTGTTTCAAACCAAGGTTGTCGCTTGTAGATTGATGTTACCGCATGTTATTCCTGAAAGTATGATAATTTGAAGAGGCAATTCACCGTTTGCCACGTGATTATTCATGGTTGGTTCAACATTTCCATTTAACTATGTTTGGACGGTGAATTTCTCCATCGAGGATAAAGCATACTCAACCATTTGATCTTCACTTGTCGCATGTCCAATGAATGGGCAGGACCTTTATATGAAGGGCACATGTCATGGTCTAATGTAAAGCTTTTTAATACTATTACATTGAAGATACATGCCAAGCATCCAATCAAGTTGAAAATTGGACTTGCTCTCTTTATCTTCTTCCACGTAACTCATATCCGAGCTTGAAGAGGTTCTTAAAGCTCAAAAACTACTTTGGAATATAAGCGAATTTTTTGTTGCCACGGTAAGAAGATACTTATTAAAAGAATAATTGCAAAGTGGATGCAGGAGAAAACATACCCTCAACTACTCTTACTTTGGTGTTCTTTTTATGCATTTTTACAGTTTTTCTTTCTCCTTTGGTCTCTTGAAAAGTTGCATCCAGAGCGCCTTCACGTTGTATATACTTTTCATATTCCAACAAGAAGGGTTTGATGAAAATTTCGTTAAACACATCCACAAAGTCATGTTAGCGATTTATGTGATTTCACCGCAGTATTAATTAGTCTCAAGTCAACTTTTACAAGAAATTGAAATAGAAAAGAAAAAAATGGAGGTCTGTTGATAATTTAATTAAAATATTTTCTACTAGGTAATCTATTATCCTTATGCAAGAAGTTAATAAATTCGATGATCATTGTGGTCGAACAATATTACAAATTTGTGCTAATAGGATTGGTTCAGTTGGTTGATACTTTGGATTACGAGATTAAAGATCACAAGTTCAATCTTTGAGATCGACACTTGTTGACATTAATGAACCAAAAACATTATGAATTTTGACCATGTTTTCCATAGAGTCCTCTTATCTCTTCCTTCTAATAAAGTTTTTTTCTTCATTTCACATTTGAATAATTATTTTTTCTTCATACTCTTGAAGGTTCATTAAAACACAAACTAAGGAGTTCAATCAATATAAATGAGTTAAACATGAATAAACTATATTTTTTTTAGAAATATGATAAATATTTAAAAAGAGTATGTACTGCCAATGAAAATAGAAAAATCATAAAGAGGAAAGGAAAATAATTAAGAAGAGGAAAATTATCCTTATTCCAACCTACGACATACACAATAAAAAAAAGAGAATTTAACTTCTTTTTTATTCACAATTACAATAATTTTTTTTACTTCAACAATATATGGGAAACATATAGTAAGTTGCGTTTACATGATAGATAGTATTAATACATAGAATAGAATGGATAAACTTAAAAATCACACTTATTCTAAATCCAATCCTTATACACTCACCCTTGTATAAATAGCACTCACCATAATCACCAAAAGCCACATCTTTTCAAAATGAAGTTCATCGCCATCTTCTTCCTCCTCCTTATGGGATCCTCGTTATCAAAATCTGACAGCCCAATAAAAAATATTATCGTCCTAGTAATGGAGAACCGCTCGTTCGACCACATGTTAGGTTGGATGAAAGCTTTCAATCCAGCCATCAACGGTGTTACTGGGTCCGAAGCCAACCAAGTATCCACAACCGACCCGAATTCTCCCTTGATAAGCTTTAAAGACCAGGCACACTACGTGGATCCGGATCCAGGCCACTCCTTCCAGGCTATCCGCGAGCAGATATTCGGATCCGAAGATACATCAGCAGACCCAGCTCCTATGAACGGATTCGTGCAGCAGGCACGGAGCATGGGCGGTAACATGACAGAGGCAGTCATGAACGGGTTTCAACCCGATAAGGTTGCTGTATATAAAGAGCTGGTTTCACAGTTTGCAGTATTTGATAGATGGTTTGCTTCAGTGCCTGCTTCCACGCAACCAAATCGGTTGTATGTACATTCCGGTACTAGTTATGGTGCTATGAGCAATAAACCTGAGTAAGTTTTTCATTTACTTCCATTTCAAGCCCAATTTAGTTTTGTGATGGATTAAATGTCATATCCTATCTTAGCCAATTTAACTGATTTGATACGTTAAATTTACAAATGAGTATTAATTACTAAACATAACATGATAAAATTAATATGAGAAACATAATAAAATAATCATGGTGCATGTACAGTGAATTTGATTAACATGCTTTCATTGCTACATTTCAGATTACTAGCATTAGGGTATCCACAAAGAACAATATTTGACAACCTAAACGATGAGGGCTACTCGTTTGGAATCTACTTCCAGGACATACCTGCAGTCCTATTCTATAAGAGCCTTCGAAAACTAAAATTCATTCCAAAGTTCCACCCTTATGACATTGCTTTCAAAAGTCATTGCAAAAAGGGAACTCTTCCAAACTACTCGGTGATTGAACAGAGATATACAGACTTGAAATTCAGACCGGCTACAGATGATCATCCTTCTCATGATGTTTATCGTGGTCAGATGTTCATCAAAGAAGTTTATGAAACACTCAGGGCTAGTCCACAGTGGAACCAGAGCTTGCTGATAATAACATACGACGAGCATGGTGGATTTTTCGATCATGTCCCCACTCCTAAAAATGTTCCTAGCCCAGATGGTGTAGTTGGTGCACCACCTTACTACTTTGGATTTGATAGGTTGGGAGTTAGGGTTCCTACCATCATGGTTTCCCCTTGGATCGAAAAAGGCACTAGTAAGCATGATTTATTATTATTATTATTAAAATGTTAATTTAGAAAGAAAAGAAGAAGGGATTAAACATACTTGGCTATTTATGCATGCTTAGAGGAATTATATGTATAATATTTGGCTAGCTATACACCAACTGTCATACTTATATTGCTAATAATCATTGATGTTAGTTTGACATTCTCAGTTTTTTAATATAAAAATTTAATGAATGAGCCAGCAGATTAATCCTAAAAGAATGTACTACCTAATGATTTGATGAAATTGGAATTTACTAGTGTTTTTGTTTCATGAATGAAGTTGTGCATGGTCCTAATGGTAAACCAACTGCAAATTCGGAGTATGAGCATTCGTCTATTCCTGCTACAGTGAAGAAACTTTTCAATCTGAAAGCACCATATTTGACAAAAAGGGATGCTTGGGCTGGTACATTTGAAGGCATTTTGCAAACTAGGACTGAACCCAGAACCGATTGCCCTGGTAAATAAATTCTAGTATTACAATGCATGTTCACCGTTCTGCGTAAACTAACAACAATACCTGAAACAAATGTGTGTATTCAAAATGGATAATATTTGCATATTTCAAGTTAATCAGTATTTACAATATGATTGCAGTGATAATGCCTACCCCAGTTAGAATTCGGCCAACAGAAGCCAATGAAGAAGCCAAGTTGACTGAATTTCAACAAGAATTAGTGCAACTTGGTTCGGTTTTGAATGGAGATTATCCACATATATCTGATTTTTTCACAAGAGCAATAAAGAAAATGAATGTTAGAGAAGGAAGCAAATACATGAGAAATGCAATAAATAAATTCCTGGAAGCTGGTCATGCTGCAATCAAAATGGGCATTGATGAAGAACGCATTGTACAAATGCGTCCATCTCTCACATCCAGAACAAAATCTACAAATCAAACCTAGTAATCAATAAATTTGTTTTAGTTGGACTCAACAAATCTATGTAAAAGCTGATTTACATATAATAACAAATTATACTTGGATTTGAATAGAGTGAACATGAAATGGAATTTGTACCTTCACCCTACTTATAGTGACGAACGGATTCACTGCAATTGCATAATAAATTAACATTGTTGGAAATTTTATAAGAGAAGAATTAAATTTGATAATAAGTAAAAACGATTTATGTGTATTTTATAAAAGAGAAAGATGATTTTATTACTAACTTTGGTTACAAATTTTTGCTTTTTTCTTGATTACAAATGAGACAATGGACTCCTACTTATATCAGCACATCTCCTAAATGGATGATAGAGATGTATTTAGTCACATGGCTAACAAACATTCATTAGAACATTCTTTAATTAGTTCTCCTGAAAATCTATAATTTGGAACTCTCTCAAATTCCATACAAGATAATCTAGGTACATCGTATTATGGATTCTTCTCTAGGCTAAATTTTAGCATCTTAGATATAACTTAATTATCTCCATGAATACAAAATTATTATTGATCAAAATAATTAATGTTTCCCAAAATAATTAATTTAGACCGAAGTCAAGTTTATTTCCAACATCCCCTTAAATTTGATTTTGTAACTTTGAGAAAATCTTGCACTTCCAAAGTCTTCATTCTTCAGTGCCTCTGTGAAAATATTTGCTGCTTGGTCTTTTGAATTACATACTTTTCTTGGACTTTCATTTCTGTAATGTGTTCTCAAATAAAACGATAGCGTGTATCTACATGTGAACTTTGATCATGGATGACGGGGTTTTTCGCAAGAAATATGGATGACTTGCCCATAAAAATGTCTATTATGTTGTGGCATATGTAACTACTTTAGTAAGTATTGAAGCCAAATTGCACGACAAACACAAGTTGAAGTAGTAACATACTCAGCTTTACAAAAGCATCACAATTGGTTGCTTTTTTGAACTCCAAGTGAAAATGTATCTCTAATGAAGTAAACAAAACCGCGTGTACTTTAACAACATCAACATCTCTGGCCCTATCACTATCACTGTAGCCAACCAACTTGAAATTGTTAGAATGCGAATATAACAATACAAAATATATAAATGGTACCTTTGATATATTGAATGATTCTTTTTGCAGTCTTCAAATGTGACATAGTATGAGCTTCCATATAGCTACTAATGAGACCGTTTGCACATAAAATGGGAAAACACCCCAATTAAGTCAAAAACGAAAAATAAAAGCTAAGAATTCCAAGATCAAAGAGAAAGGCACAAGAATTCTAAAGAGGTTCGGTAGAAATCTTAAGCCTATGTTCACTATCAATATTATTTTTATTAACTTTTACAAATTCAATCACTTTTACAATGATTTTAAATCAAAGAAATAATTGATTTCGAACATGGTAGAGTATTGGTGCAAAAATCCAAGATAGATCCTAAAGCCCGCTCTTTGTTGTCCATAGCCTTCTATTTATAGGCATAAGCCACCTTCATAGTCGGTCGAACATGCTTGGGTGAATAATCATCCAGATCCGAGTTTTCAACCGTGAAGGAGTCAAAATGTAAATATCTCATAGTCACGACTTGTCGGTACCGATCGGTTTTGGTTAGTGCCGAACAGTTTTGCTTAGTTTAACCTTCAATATTTCTTCATATTTACTTAAACCTTCAAGCTTTGGATCTTCGTTGATAAAATTGTCCTTCAAGGAACACTACACCAAAACAGGTGATTCCCAACGAGTATAACTGTCGCAAACAGTTTCAGCAACGCTTATTAGCGTCGCTGTAGGGGCGTCGCAATTTATTGCCAACGCTTATAAGCGTTGGGGAGTTTAGTTTCCCAACGCTAATAAACGTTGGAAGGTTGTATTCGCCAACGCTTATAAACGTTGGTGTATATTATTTAGCAACGCTTATAAACGTTGGCAAATTAACCATCCAACATTGTTTAATTTTCTATGCTGACGCTTATAAGCGTTGGTAAATTTTAATTGCCAACGCTTATAACGCTGAAATATTTTCATTCTCAATATAGTCAATTATTTTAACATTAATAAACAATTAATAACTAACATGATATGCATTATTATACTACATTCAATAGGAACCCAAAATTTACAATATTCATGATCAAATAACAACATAAATTTCATAGTCAACTACTCCATAACAATGTCAACTACTTCATAACAAATACAATACATAATTAAGTTGGTTAATTCAATACATAATCAACTACTTCATAACAATGTCAAATTGGAATTGATGGCATTATTAACTTGATTAGCTACTTGCCTTTCTATCTCCAATTTTCAAATAGACAACTCCACGGCTTGCTTCTTTTCAGTTACAGCTTTTACAGTTCGAGCCATCTTCACTTGTTTTATAGAAGAAGTAGAAGTAATTGCTCGACAATAATTTTTCTTCATGTCGGAACCAAAAACTTGCTTCGGACGCGAGAATAGCAGGTTCATCGTATAACTGTATCTCATGATGTAAAGTTTTTTCTCACCACTGGACACATGTTTTGAATTTGGTATTCACGCTGCATAGCTTCGCTGTCTTCAAAACAGTTTGGCTTGGACTAATGGCTGACATGGTAAACAATGTGCCTAAAATATCCGTGACCATCTTAGTTATATACTCAACAAGTTGAATTAGAACCAGTTTGTCTTGGTAAGCAAACTATATAGCATGTAATTCTAAGAAGTTTCACTGATATTTGTTTAAAATTAAGAAGTTAACAAACAACTACGACGCATACATACAATTTGAACTAGTAGAACACTAACATTAGACGAACAAGACATTCATGTGTTAGCTGCTACCCCTTCAGTACTAAACTTTACAAACACAGTTTGGACAAAAAGCAGAATATTAGAATATTAGTACTATGTGGTTGATGAAGTGACAAGGGCTTAGCATTAACTGTTATGCCTTGATCAAACACTAATTGTATCACAATCAACCATAGATCACATGAAGGTTATGCAGCAAAATATTGGAAAAGAAAGTATGATAAAGAATATGAGTCTGTAACATACAGGATATAACAAATTTGCGATGACAGCTTCCTCAGTTTGGATGATAGTTTCAGCTGAAAGTAGGCCCTTCTCGGTGAGACGAAGCACTGCACCTGAACTCCTAATGGAATTTATGAAGCACTGCACCTGAACTCCTAATAGCATTAACTGTTGCATTCACCTTAATTGAGGCAAATGATGCGGCATGAGCTTCAAGTGCCTGACTGCGTTGCTGATCAACAGAGAAAAGCTGCTTATTATTTAGCAGTTTCTGATCGCAGTTGACTCGTTGATTCCAAGGACCTAGGTGGGCGGGTGATGAAGTCGTGAGAGATAGGGACGAAATGTGTGCATTTCTTGACGACAGCCGAGGGAAGATGGGAGCTTTAAGTTCTTTAGCTTAGCCTTTCTATAAGTTGCCCCTTTTTGCTTCTTCAACGGAAGTATCAATAACCTGCTATTGTACAAGATTTTTTAGAGCTTCTAATAAAACCAGACAATATATAAATATTTAACTTGAAAATAAAAAGTTTAATGCCTTACCAGTGGTAGGATACCACAATATCAGTCTATGGCCTTAGGGATGCCGACCAACTGCACTTTTCAGTCACCTGCTTTAAATTTCCTACAAAAAAATTCTTAAGATTACACCATCAACAGTTGTTTTTTAACCTTTTAGGCATCAGTTAACATTACTTCATATAATTCAAGTGACCTCAGCATAATGCTCGAATAATAACATTTTTTATTTTTCCTCAACTGTAAGCATTTCTGAATTTAAATGACACAAATTTAAGTTTTCTTTTTAACTTTGCCCATCTAATGTTTATGTATGCTTCACCACTTACAATATCAGTTCATGTTTGATGTCACATATCAGCTTTACAATATCAGTTTATGTTTGCTTTTGCTCAACGTTATTTCAATGTCAAATTATATTTAATGTTCATTGACCTTGATTATTCATTCACAAGTTTAGATTTTTTTCCAAACTTACATTGAAGTTTGACTATTGTTCATTGACTATTGTTTCTGCTACTTTTATTAGCAGTAATAAAATTAGAACTTGAGGTTTGTTTGCCATGAAAGTAGAAGTAGAACTTGACATTCAACATTTGATCAAATGTCTGGCTAGTACATGAATCAGTGCTTGGTTATTTAGCTAATACATTAGAATTGGATGTTATATAAACCTGAATTTCATCAAAACTTGGTGTGCAATTTTATGATATATAGACATCACATATAAGAGTCAAATTTACCTCTCCAAAAAGTCGGACGGAACCAGGCATCACAAGTAACAGACGTAACTGGTTTTTTTTCTCGTTCACGGATCTATAGCAATGAGCAAATCATAGTTTCAAGTGAGCACAAACTGCTCTGAGTACAATCTCGTTCAACAAGTCGGACTCTAACTCGCAACTTCAGATTTCACAACTCACATAGCAGGCACGACATCTCCAGATCCAAAAATTGGCACTGCTTTTCAAATCCATCTCCGATTCGAGCAAGCTAGGTCGCAAGCAACTCCAGCGTGTTTCCAAATCTAAATTGCGGCACCAACAATTCCAGCTAATACGCAAGCTTCGACGGTAGTTTCTAGGAGCAGGCGATTATTTTTTGAGTGGGAGCAGTGAACGTTTTTTAACGAAAGAAAAGGAGAGAACGATTTCGTTTGGAGCGCCATTGAAGTCGATTTGTTTGGAGGGCGGCCAAAGTTGAATTCCACTGAATTCAATAAGCGTTGAGAAGTATTAGGGCTACGGATGTAAGAAAGCATGCTAATTTACCTTTTTGCCCCAGCAACTTTTGGGTTAATTTCAATTTAACCAGATTTTCCAACGCAAATATATGTTGGCAATAAAAAAATTATAAATATGTATTTTTAGCCACACATTTTTAACTTAGCAACGGATATTGCTGTGATTAATTTACAACGCAAATAAGTGTTGCCAATTGAAAAAAATAAGTGTTGCCAAATAGCTGTTATGGTGTAGTGGAAGGTATCGATCGATTTTGCTATCTAAAACTTGTCTTTTTCTTCAAAGTTGAAAGTAGCATCACCACTAGATAAATATGGATCCCGCATCACTTTGGATCAGTTTGTACCAACCCCTTTTGGAGTGGTCAGTACCGATCGTTTTGGATCGTTCATAACGTAGCCAAAATTCCCAAGTTCCCTTCATTGTTCAGTCTTGACATCTTCTAAGTTTCTTAATCCATTTCTTCATCATCTTGAAGTCCGAATCCATTGAGATGCCGCTTGGTTAAAATGTTGGATAATACTTGCCTCCAAAAGTATGCTTTCGTAGCAACAAAGCATTCTTTGGATCGGGAAAAACGATAGGATTCTATCTGCAGAGATGCCTTCATTCTCCGAACTATTATCTTAAGCGGTATATCTTCTCCAAGAATATCGGTACGTCACTTCATAAAGTCATCGAGTCATATCTTTTTCGCAGATTAAAAAATTTAAGTTTTCCATCTAAAGCCTCCAATTACTGCTAAGAATTTCTAAAAGCTACTCCACACTTTGGTCATGTAGATTTCTACTCTTTTTTTAAACCTCTCAACACCTACTGTTTTTGGTCAGTAGCGGGCATTTGTCTAAGTGTTGTATATATTTAACACTTAGAATTTTTTACGGTCTCACCTTCACTTTATTTGTTCTCTTGTTTTTTGCATTTGCGATTCTTGTGACTGTTTCGACTTCTTGTTATCGCCACCATCTTAAGCTATCATAAGCATCGTCGTTTCAATCATTGTCAAACCAGTCGTCGTCAATCATTCATCCAAACATCAACACCATTCAATTTGAGTACTCTAACCCATCACTTCTTCCAGATCTTGATTCGAAGGTTGGTTGCCATTCTTGGTTTGACATCATCATCTCTTTGGTTGCAATCGCTTTTGGGCTCGACCTTGGTCATCATGCCACCACTGATTCAAGCTTGAATCGCGACCTATCCTCTTCTTCACTATCGTCATCTCACCTTTAACAATATCAAGGATGACTTCGGGCATCTTCAGACAACGTAGGAGTTCATTTCATTAAAAAGGTGAAAATAGTGAAAGGGAAGGAGACGATCAACTTTTCTTGGGTCATGGTCGAATATGAATGAGTGGCTAGAGATTTGATGAGATGCTTCCAAGGGATCATTACATTGAACATGCCTTGACGCTTAACGAGTCAAAGCTACCTGTTTCAGCTTGGGGACATGCAATTCTACATGCATTAAAATTGATTAAAATTAGACCAACGGCTTATCATCAATTTTCACCATCACAGCTTTTAACCGGATCCCTACCAAATATTCCACATTTACGAAAATTTGGTTGCACTGTGCATGTGCCAATTAGTCCCCCACTTCGTACGAAAATGGGTCCTCAACGTAGGTTAGGAATTTATGTGGGATTTGATTCACCCTCGATAATTTTTTATCTCGAACCTCTCACGAGTGATGTCTTCACTGTAAGATTTTCAGAATGTAAATTTGATGAGACAATCTTCCCGCCGTTAGGGAGAGGAAAGACCGTTCCAGTAGAACGGCGTGAAATATCATGGAATAATCCATCCATGTCTCATTTAGATCCGCATACCAAACAATCTCAATATGAGGTACAAAGAATTTTGCATCTTCAGAATATCGCAAATCAAATGCCTGATGCATTCAGTGATATTGAAAAAATAACTAAATCTCACATTCCAACAGCAAATGCACCAGCTAGAATTGAAATTCCAGAAGAACCAAAAGTAGCAAATGAATCTAAAGCAAGACAAAAACGTGGAAGACCAATTGGTTCAAAAGACTTGGCGCCTAGAAAAAGAAAGTCTAACGAAAAATCATCAATTGATAAACCTTCAGAAGAGGTTATAAATGAACTAAAAGATGACTTAAATGAAAATCCCAATTCTCCTAAAAATGCCGAAGAAACTGTTATCCCAGAAGAAATAATAGAAGCTTCCAAAAATAAAATGGTACCTAACAATAATGAGATCTCAATATTTTATGCAAACTATGGAGAAAGTTGGGATCGAAGTAAAATAATAATTGATGATGTATTCTCATTCGTAGTAGCTACCGAATTAAATGAAAGTCATGACTATAATGAGAATAATGATAATGAACCAACTAGCATAAATGAATGTCGAAGAAGACATGATTGGCCAAAATGGAAAGATGCTATCCAAGTTGAGCTAGATTCACTTCAAAAACATGGTGTGTTTGGACCGATAGAGAAAACACCAGAAAATATTAAACCAGTAGGTTATAAATGGGTATTCGTCAGAAAACGGAATGATAAAAATGAAGTTGTGAGATACAAGGCACGACTTGTCGCAAGGTTTTCTACAGAGACCGGGTTTTGATTTTAAAGAAACATATTCTTCTGTTATGGATGTCATAACATTTCGATACTTGATAAGCCTTGTAGTTTCTAAAAAAACTAGATATAAGATTAACCGATGTTGTGACTGCTTATCTTTACGGTGAATTAGATACAAGTATTTATATGAAAATCCCAGATGGATATAGGTTACCTGAAGAAAAATCAAAGTCAATATACTCATTAAAACTGAGACGATCACTATACGGTTTGAACAATCTGGAAGAATGTGGTATAATCGTCTTAGTGAATATTTGGTAAAAGCCGGATATAAAAACAATCTCATTAGTCCTTGTGTCTTTATAAAGAAATCGGTAAAGGGGTTTGCTATTTTAGCAGTTTATGTTGATGATATAAATTTGATTGGAACTCCAGAAGAGATTGATGAAACAATAAATTACTTAAAGAAAGAATTTGAAATGAAAGATCTTGGTAAAACTAAATATTGTCTCGGTCTACAAATCGAGCATAATACTAATGGCATACTGATTCATCAGTCAAACTATATTGAGAAAATTCTGAAGCGTTTTCAAATGAATAAAGCATATCCACTTAGTACACCTATGGTTGTCAGATCTTTGGATATTAAAAAGGACCCTTACCGTCCAAAAGAGGATGATGAAAATGTGCTTGGTCCAGAAGTACCATATCTCAGTGCCATTGGTGCATTATTATATTTAGCCCAATGCACGAGACCAGATATTGCATTCTCAGTGAATCTTCTAGCAAGATACAGTTCAGCACTAACAAAAAAACACTGGAATGGTATAAAGCATATCATAAGATATCTTCGTGGAACGACAAATTTAGGCTTATTTTATTCTGACATAGGTAATAACCCAAATCTAGTTGGTTATGCTGATGCAGGTTATCTTTCCGATCCACATAAAGCAAGATCACAAACTGGATATGTGTTTAGTAATAGTAATGCAGCTATTTCATGGCGTTCTACAAAGCAAACGTTGATAGCAACATCATCCAATCACTCTGAAATACTAGCACTACATGAAGCAAGTCGAGAATGTATTTGGTTAAGATCATTAATTGAGCATATTCGAAATACATGTCAGCTCTCTTCAGCTACAGAAGGATCAACTATTATTTATGAAAACAATGCAGCTTGCGTAGCTCAGATTCAGGCAGGTTACATCGAAGGTGATATGATGAAACACATTTCTCCTAAGTTTTTCTTCACACGCGAACTACAAAAGGACAACAAAATAGAGGTGAAACAAATCCAGTCTCAAGAAAATCCGGCTGATCTATTCACAAAAACACTTTCAAAATCAACGTTTCAGAAGATGGTGTATAAAATTGGTATGCGTCGGATGCATTCACAAACTAACTGAATAATGCGTTATAAATCAGGGGGGCATTCAAAAGTATGCTATAATGTACTATTTTTCCTTCACTAATATTTTTCCCACTGGGTTTAATGAGGCATTATATTAATCCAGAAGCATCAACCCTCATAATGCCATAAGTTTTTAATGAGACAATTATTATTATCAAACGCATATTCAAGGAGGAGTGTTATGATATATTTAAATAATATGGATGAATATGCTAAATGGTCAAGGACAGTACTGTAATTTCCATTAGATTTGAAGTCTATAAATATAGAGCTCATTTGTATTATAATTTATCTAATGTTTGAATAATAAAATGTCTTCTCCCTTTAATGTTTGTGTTCTCTTTATTTTATAACAAACAATGGCTTTTTGTATTTTTAAACTCAACTATAGTTGTACAAGCGTTTATTAGGAAATTGAATCCCAAACCTTTATTTAAAAAATCAGATGTCATAAAACTATTAGCTTTGATCATGAGGGAAACAGCAGTTACATGGATTGACTACAAATGTTGATGTATGGCTTTACTTCTAGATGTGAGAGATGGATGCATTTTTACAGTAAGTTCCTCATCAACGTTCATTTTTCTTGCAGCATGTCCAGCTTCTAGAAATCTTTTGACCGCATCTCTCATGTATCTGCTTCCTTCTCTAACATTCATTTTTGATATAACTTCTGTGTGAAAATTCTGTATCATATAATCTCCATTCAATGCCGAACCAAGTTGCACTAATTCCTGTTGAAATTCCGTTAACATTGCTTCTTCCTTTGCTTCTGTTTGCCTAACTCTAACTGGGGTAGGCAGCGTCCCTGCAATGATTATAATGTTCTTAATTCTGTTACGATAAGGATTTACTAACATTCACATATTTGCTCAGACAACATCGTTAATTTAGACAGAACATTTTACCAGGGCAGTCAGTTCTAGGCTCAGTTCTATTTTGAAAAATCCTTTCAAATGTACCAGCCCAAGCATCCCTTTTTGTCAAAAATGGTGCTTTTAGATTGAATATTTTCTTCATGGTAGCAGGAATGGAAGAATGTTCATACTCCGAGTTAGGAGTTGGTACGCCTTTAGGACCATGTACAACTACATTCATAATAGTGTTCGATGAATCTTCAATCGATTAATCTTTCATTCCAAGATTATTTGTTCTAGATAGATATTCATTATTAATTCAATGCATACTGTTAATGAGTAAAATATGATACTTACTAGTGCCCTTTTCTATCCATGGAGAGACCATAATGGTAGGAACCCTAACCCCCAACCGATCAAATCTAAAACGATAAGGTTTAGGCCCAACTCTATCATCTGGATTAGGGACATTTTTAGGAGTAGGGACATGATCGTAAAATCCGCCATGCTCATCGTACGTTATTATAAGCAAGCTCTGATTCCACTGTGGACTTGCCCTAAGATTTTCGTAGACTTCTTTGATGAACATCTGACCATGATAAACATCGTGAGAAGGATGATCGTCTGTAGCTGGTCTCTTTTTCGAGTCAGTGTATCTTTGTTCGATCACAGCGTAATTTGGAAGAGAGCCACTTCTGCAGTGTTTTTTGAAAGTGGAGTATGGGTGATATTTTCGGATGTATTTGAGTTTGCGAAGACTTCGATAGATAAGGACAGCGGGTATGTCCTGATAGTAGATGCCGAATGAATAGCCCTCGTTGTGTAGGTTGTCGAATATGGTTTTCTGTGGATAGCCCCATACTAGCATTCTGAAATGTAGAAGTAAGCTAAACCAATTAAAGTGTGAAAATTTGAATGTTTATTTTTATCTTCTATTTTTTTTTACAAAATTATAATTTTATTCTTATTTTTTCCTGAGAAGATTTGAATTTTTTAGAACAGTTTTGAATTGGTTTATTTTTTATTTATTCTTTTTTTTTTCCGGAAAAATTGATTTTCTAAATTGAATATTCAATTCTATTGTGGGAAACCATTGAGTCTAACTGTCATCAATTATGGTAGTTACAAATTTTTTTTTTGTAACTGTAAAGAAAAAGGTTTATGGGCTGTGTTTAAATTGAAATGTCTGAGATGTATGAGCAATGAGCATAGGTGAATTACTATTATTATTTTTTATGAAAAAAAAATATAGATAAAACTTTAACCTAATGAATGTATGTAATATATTGCAACTGTGCAAATTGCATTGTTTAAAAAAGCTTTCACACTGCAGAAAATAATTTTTTCCCTGTGACATGAAGTACCTATCTTCATTCTGTTTAATTAAGGAGAAAAAATATTTCTAATTATTACTTGATAAATATATTTTTTATGCATAATACATAAATACCGTTTTGCATCTCAGCAAATTTTTATGCTGCATAATTTGTTCAAACGAAATGAATTATTTAATATAGGAAGGGAATTCAAACCCTTATCAAAACAAAACTAAAGCAACATTATAAGCAAGTAACAAATAAAATAAAGTGGAAATTAGCCACAAGGGCCTCTTTAGTAAGTGAAATTAGTTTCTAGGACACACAATTTAAATAATTACTTTCAAGGACAAAACGTAAAATAATTAGTTTCTAGGGTCTAAAAACCTATGAAATTATGTCCTTGAAAGTAATTAAACTGCTGACTTTGATAATTATTCTGCTGACTTTGGCCTTGAAAGTAATTTCTTTAAATGTGTGTCCTAGAAACTAATTGGACTGCAAAGTTTGTCCTTTTGGTGAAATGCATAAATCTTACGATCGCATGTTGCTCGTAGCACCATGACTAGTAGCAGAATGCACATACATTCTGTTCGGCTGCGTAGAAGCGGGCACAGATGCAAACCATCTATCAAATACCGCAAACTGTGAAACCAGCTCCTTATATACTGCTACCTTATCGGGTGGAAACCCGTTCATAACCGCTTCAGCCATGTTCCCTTTCATTCTCTTTGCATTCTGCACAAACCCATTCATTGGAGCCGGGTCTGCTGATGTGTCTTTGGACCCGAATATCTGTTCCCGGATTGCCTGGAAGGAGTGGCCTGGATCCGGATCCACGTAGTGAGCCTGATCTTTGAAGTTTATCAAAGGAGAATTCGGGTCGGTTGTTGATAAACGGTTGGTTTCGGACCCGTTAACACCGTTGATTGCTGGGTAGAGAGTTTTCATCCAGCCCAGCATGTGGTCAAAGGAACGGTTCTCCATTACTACCACCACTACATTTTTTATTGGGCTATTGGATTTTGATAATGGGGATCCGATAAGGAGTAGGACGATGATATGGATGAACTTCATTGAGGAAAGGATAAGGAATATGGTGGTTGTAGTGGATTTTATTTATACAGAGCTGAGTGAGCGAATCATGAATGTACATTATATGGGTTATATAAATCTTTGGTTTTGCAAGGGTTATGTAGTGAATTCAAGTTCTGCATTTATCACATGATTATTCTGAAAATTGGTACATAGCTCAGCATTTATGAGGATTCTACGTAATTACATATGGGTTCATTTGTTACAATCGAAGGCCTCGGTATATATTTATAACAAACGCTAAAAAAGCTCGCTGGCAAGCGACTGTATAAGGTACTCGCGCCTGCTATTCGTCAAGATAACAAAACTGGGACCCACCTGCAGTTTAAAAACCAATAAAATATGAAACTGAGGAGATCAAATGCCCTGTACCAAACCCCCTCTGTCCCTCTGTCTCCAACCAACCGGGAACGCCGATTTTCAGCCATTTTGCAATTAAACCCCTTTCCCTCTCCTGCTGTTTATGATTTAATTGCAAAATGGTTGAAAATCGACGTCCCCGGTTGGTTGGAGACAGAAGGACAGAAGGTGTTTGGTACAGGTGATTTGCTCTCATGTCAGAGATCAAGTCCCCTGTACCAAACCCCCTCATGTCAGAGATCTCATGACAGGAGAACAGATTGTCAGAGAAGGGTAGCTTTTTGAACTTAACAGGAAGAGTGACCAAAAATTAATACACAATTAGTGGACCTAGCTAAATGTTAAATGTTGGATCAAATCGGGCTTGGGTTGATTTTAATTGGATCGGGTCAACCCGTTTATTAAATAGATCAGAAATAGCTCAAGTCGAACCCGACCCGGTTATAAACGGGTTGACTCGACCAGACCCGTGTAACCCGATTATATATGGATCGGGTCAGGTCGGGTCAACCCGTATAAGGTATAAAGGGATCATAAATGGATTATAAACGCATCAGATTCGGGTTTACTGGTCGGAACGGGTTATAATCGGGTCGAGTCAATCCATATAAGTATAAATAGATTATAAGCTGGTCAAATTTGAGTTCACGGGTCAACCAGAAATACACCCATTTCTAAACGGGTCAAATTCGGGTCGATTCAAAACCCATCCATTTATAAACGGATCAAATTCGACTTGATCCGAAAATGACCCGTTCACATAAACGAGTCGGGTTAATCTGCTAATTTCGATCAGGTCGTACTGGAAATTGACAGCCCTATTCATAGCACATGTTTCTATAACATATTTTCATTTTATGATTTGTTGATAATTGACTACAAACATATGTTAAGAATCAAGATGTTAGCATTTTAGTCAGAATAAATTTGTTAGTATTAAATACAATAAATAGGTACCTTTAATCATTAATTTATTTCAGGAAAGAAGATAATTCATTTCATTTATATTGAATTAATTTATGGGCTGCATTTTGCATATTTGTGGATTGTTCCTATCTTGTACGCATTTAAGTGTGGGGTCTATCCTAGGGAAAAGCGGATGAATTTGGTTTCATTAATTCTTTTGATTTTTTGTTACTAAGCTTATTGCATTGCATGTTTTTAGAGCAAGGTTAAATGCAACCCAAAAATTGCTACTTTTTATCTACCGTCATCGATCAGCACCACTCCATCGAACATCACAGCTTCTTGTGGCAAACCTTCACCTACCAAACTTAAAAACAGCAATTTTGACGTTGTACTGCCGTGGACTGTGAAAATGGTCGGCCATGATGATCGACCATGATTTGCCGATTGGTAAGGATGGGTAAAATGAAGTCGATTTTGGGGTTTATATAGCAGATCTCTATTTTTGTATGTACAGTACTGTTTTATTTACTTGTTTTCTCCCCCAGTTTCAAAATTCATTTTTACACCCCTTGATTTCATTATACACTTTTATTTATTTTTATTTTTTTGGCTTAGGACAAAAGAAATACGTAGAGACTGTGCAACGAAAATCAAAACTTGTGTTACCAGTATAAAATTTTCATTATTTATCAAAACTTAATTTTTTCCAAATTGCTTTAACTTACCTCCACTGCTACATTACAGATTACTAGCATTAGGCTATCCACAAAGAACCATATTTGACAACCTAAACGACGAGGGCTACTCATTTGGAATCTACTTCCAGGACATACCTGCAGTCCTGTTCTACAAGAGCCTTCGAAAACTTAAATTCATTCCAAAGTTCCACCCTTATGACTCTGATTTCAGAAAACATTGCGAAGAAGGCAGTCTTCCAAACTACTCAGTAATCGAACAAAGATACACAGACAAAAAAGACAAACCTGCTACAGACGATCATCCTTCTCACGATGTCTATCAAGGACAAATGTTCATCAAAGAAGTCTATGAAACTCTTCGAGCTAGTCCTCAGTGGAACCAGAGTTTACTGATAATAACGTACGATGAGCATGGTGGATTTTACGATCATGTCCCCACTCCTAAAAATGTTCCTAGCCCAGATGGTGTAGTTGGTGCACCACCTTACTACTTCGAATTTGATAGGTTGGGGGTTAGGGTCCCTACCGTTATGGTCTCTCCTTGGATCGAAAAGGGCACTGGTATGTATCAGATATTTTAAAAAGCAATTCAAACCTAGCTATTATATGTTGAATTTAATGCTAAATGAATATGCATCATATAGATAAACGGACACCTTTACCCCACTGGCCACCTGAATTCAGATAAAAACCCTAGAAAGTTAACCTCTCCATACACATTTCAGATGTAAAACTAAATTACAAAATAAGTTAGAACTTGAATAGTAGACTCTTAATCAGGATTTATATAAGATTTTGGTTTTGTTATTTATCATATGAGACTTTATTTTTCATCAACCGACCGTCTTGCTAATATTAATACCAGTGGCCATTGATGTAAGTATGATATATTAGTGAAAAATTGAGATGTTAAAGCTTATTTGTGTTTTCAATGAGTGTAGTTGTGCATGGCCCTAATGGTGTACCAGCTTCGAATTCGGAGTATGAGCATTCTTCAATTCCTGCTACCGTGAAGAAGATATTCAATCTAAGTGCACCGTTCCTGACTAATAGGGACTCTTGGGCCGGTACATTTGAAGGCATTTTGCAAACTAGGACTGAGCCCAGAACTGATTGCCCCGGTAAATAACTTGTAGTATTACTATTCATATTCATTATATATTCTGATCAAGTTAACACAAATGCAGAAACAAATAATGTGTCCATTTACATTTTAGTTGGTCTATACTAGAATGCTGTAAAAGAACATGTTAGAACTAAAAGCTTAATAATCAATGCAGAAACACTGCCAAGTCCAGTACAAATACGAATGACTGAAGCAAATGAAGAAGCTGGGTTGACTGAGTTTCAGCAAGAATTAGTGCAACTTGGTTCGGCTTTGAATGGAGATCATATGATACCAAATTTTCACACAAAAGCAATACCGAAAATGAATGTTAGAGAAGGAGGTGAGTACATGAGAAATGCAGTCAAGAGATTTCTTGAAGCTGGGCGTGCTGCAATTAAAATGGGAGTTGATAGGGAACACGTTGTAAAGATGCGACCATCTCTTACGTCTAGAACTAAGTCTATGCAACCTTAGTCTGTTTGCATGTATTTTTTGGTAGGAGGTGTAAGGAAATTTGACCGTTTTGTAAGAAAATTAGTACGAAAACATTAATGGATTTTCTTTCTTATTTTGTAACGAAATTTGACCGTTTTCTTCGTTAAACGTTTCCTTCCTCATTTTGTGGTTAATAGAATATAAAAGGTTTTCCTATTAATATGCTAATCAATAAAACGGTCATAATCTAGAGCGTTAATTTCTCTCATCTTGATCTTGATGAACGATCAAGATTAAATCTACAAATCTGGAAATTTGATTCTCTCTCTACCTATAAATATTAACCTTTGTCCATCACAAAAGATATAGAAAAACACATAAAGAAAGATATAGGAAAAGAGAGAGAAACCATTTCCTTTCTCCATTGAAATAGCTTTCGACAACAACCATTGCTGATTCATATACAAGATGTCTGGAGATATGTTTTATTGGTTCATTACATATGTGATAATCATGTAATTCTAAATCTTGAGGTTTATGTTATTTGCAAGATATAGATTACATGTGGTATCAGAGCAAGGTTTTAGAATTCATGATTATCCATCAATATATATATAAAACGAAACTAGTATAGATCTATGATATGATGTTTGTAATTTTACTATAATAATGATGATGACTATTAGTGTTAATATGATTCAAGTTTAATATTCATATTATCACTACAAGACACACAGTGTATTCCAACGGAGTCTTCCAACGGCCTCCAACGTCCTTGACCAACGGCTTCCAACGTCCAATGTTTTCTCGTATAATTTATTAGTTAAAAACTGCAGGACGTTGGTAGACGTTGGAAGCAGCCGTTGGCGGCCGTTGAAGGACGTTGCAAAACCGCGAGCAAAACACAAAACCTGCTTCTTCTTCCCCCATTCGGCTGAACCCCTATTTTCCCCAAAATTCCCAATTTTCCTCCAATTCCGCCCCCCCAAACTGCTCCGACAATCAACGGCCCCTCCAACGACTTCAAGTCTCCCTCTCGTCCTCTCTAACTCCCTAATCTCTCAAGAAAAGGTATAAACCCTAATTCCTATATTTAATTAAATTTGTTAAATTAGTGTATTAAATGTTTGTATTGCCTTATTATATGTATAATCTAGTTTATTGAGGCATAATTTATGTTATTAACTTATGTATTGCAAGATTATATATATTTAAGTTTGTGTTAACAATAGAATAATGTGCATACAATTAGTTTTAGGTTTGTTTGGAAACGTTAGTTGTTAGTGAGCATACAATTAGTTTATGTATTTTAGAAAATTTAAAAAACGATATTTTATATTCATGAAACCCTTAGAGTGTCTTTCGGCCCCGTCTGATAAGTATTGTATATGATCGTTATGTGGATAAGTATTGTATATGATTGTTATGTGGATATTCGTTTTACATATAGTCATTTTATTTTCTGTTATAATGTTTGTTTGTAACATGTATTATATAGGTATGTCGTCACGTAGACGTACCGGTGGACATTCTGGGTCTCCCTCTTCCTCACAGAGAGGGCACGCTCGTCCGAACGGTGGTGATGGCGGTGGTCCATCACAGGAGCTACGGCGTCCTATGGTGTGGCTAAAGCCAAAAGCAGATCAAAGGTAAGTATTAAATTTCAAAATTAAATTTCATTTTCGTACAATCTATTCTGAAAATATATAGTAATCATGAAATATTAAATTTTTTTTCTCTGTTTAAACACAGTGGTTTCTCTTTGGAGCCGACTCAAGTAGTTCTATCTATATCTCGACGGGCGTACATGAGTCGTATGACCGAATGTTGGCCTAAGTGGACATTGATTTCAGATAATGTTAAAGAGACTATTTGGCAGGATTTTTTGGTATGTCACTTTAATATATTAGGAATGTTATATCAATTCATGTTTACATTATATATAAAAGCTATATAACTCTTATTTTTTCAAACGTGCAGGTGGAAGTGGATCTTCAGGAGCTGATATTTCAGTCGTATATCGCCACTGGTGCAACAAAGTCGCAAAGAACTACCGGGAAACAGTAAATAGCTTAAAAACAGAGGGAAAGAAGCCTCAGTGGATGAACGTAGCTGTGTGGGATGATTTTGTGATATGGTGGGGAAACGAGGAGTTTCAGGTAAATTTATCATATGTTTAATTTAAATTCTTCTACGCAAATACTAACTAGAAATGTTAAACAATTTTTGTTTTTAAATTAAATTTACAGAGGCAGTCAGAGAGGAACTCAGCCAATAGGAGCAAGAACCCTGTCACACATCGTGGTGGTTCCAAGTCATTTCAGCATCACCGAGAGGACTTGGTATATTTATTAATTACGATAATAATTTAAAAATTTTAAGTTTTAAGTTGTAGATAACGTAAACATATATATATAATATATATGTATATGGACATATTTCAGGAGAGACAGCGTGGTGGTGCTTCTGTGAGTTACTGGGATGTTTTCACGCATACTCATGCATTGAGTCAGGTCGACGAAGCAGGCACCGTTTCATACTCCTGGGATCACGATGCCAAAGCGCAGTCCGCATATGTAAGTAACATAATGACTTAACACTTATATAAGTTAATTAAAATAATGTTATCTAAATTCAACTTATTTTGCATAACAGCAAAAGTTTCAACAAGCACGGACTTCCATTCTCGAGGGCTCTGGGCGCGACGAGTTGACCGCCGATGAGGAGGATGCTATTTTTGAGTCTGTCATGGATCTAGCGGCACATGGCAGACGCTATGGTTTTGGGAATCAATCGGAAATAACTTTAACTTAAATTTTAAAATAAATATTCTGAACCAACTGTTGCACATTGTGATGGATTATAGTAAACAGGAATTACAATTATTAAACACTGATAATTTAAATTTTATTTACAGGCTAAGACGGCTCAGATTGAGTATCAGAGGGCGCAAGATAAGGAGGAGATTGCACAGCTCAGAGCCCAGGTCACCGCGCTCGAGGAACGCAATATCCGCACCGAAGCCAAGACGGAGGAGCTGAACAGACTCAGATCTATGATATGATGTTTGTAATTTTACTATAATAATGATGATGACTATTAGTGTTAATATGAATCAAGTTTAGTATTCATATTATATATTTAAGTTGCTATAGTAATCATGATCATCAATATTATTCTATTTACTGTATGCTTAGATCTGGATCTGGAAAGTTTATATTTCCGCAAAAGTTAATTTTTCTACCTTAATGTTTGACCTACTGTATAATATGGAACAACTTATTGTATGTGAATACTTTTCAGAAAGTATACATATTGAAAACAATTGTTTCCTAGTTTGACATTAAATTCATGATCTGGAACTTGCAAGATAATTGTTTATGTATGATTTGCAAAATAATTGTTTATATATTAAATTCATGTATGGAATTAACTTGGAGTTACTAGACATTTATTATCCTTGCTGTGGATTACTTGAAAGAATGACAAATGTTTATGCGGAAAAAAAGGAGGTGATCACCTGGTTCGATTCGGTTTCCCTCTTTTCTCTCTTTCTTTAGTTTTCGCTTTCGCGCTTAATTTCCTTGTTTCCTCTGGTCTGATGCATGCAGTTCCGTCCACAGGCAGCTGCTGCTTGCACAATAACGCATGAAACAATAACGTTTATTATTCTTCCATGAGTATGGTTTTACTGCCTACCTACAGGAGGTGCTAAACCTAACCTCTTATTATGACATGTGCTTTATTCTAATAAAGAAACCTACATTTCTTTTATATCTGCAGTTGCAATGCCCTCAAACCTTAATTCGCACGCTACGTCTATCATTAGACTCAATGGAACCAACTACTCAGAATGGAGAGAGCAAGTTAAGTTTTCTTTGGGCGTACTTGAACTGGACATGGCTCTCCTTAAAGAAAAGCCAGCCCCACTTACTGACACAAGTACGCATGAGGAAAACAAACTCCATGATGATTGGGAACGATCTAATAGGCTCTGCATGATGTTTATGCGAATGGTGATTGATACCAACATTAAAACCTCCCTACCCAAAACTGAAAGCGCAAAAGAATATTTGCAATCCATTGAAAATTGGTTCAAGACTGCAGACAAATCCCTTGTTGGGAAACTTATGGCAGATCTTGTAACCATGAAGTTTGATGGTTCTCGCTCAATGAGCGCTCATGTCATTGAAATGATTAACCTTGCTGCCAAACTTAAGAACTTGGGATTGGTTATTGACGATGCTTTTCTCGTCCAATTCATTCTCACTAGCTTACCTCCTCAGTATGAACCATTCAAAATTCATTACAATACTATTACGGAAAAGTGGAGTCTAAATGAATTGACTAACAAACTAGTTCAAGAGGAGTCTAGGCAAGGCTCGTAAGGCATTAAAGTTGCTTATTTCACTCAAGAGGTTGGAAAACAAGCTGGAAAAAGGAACAACTCACAGCATAAAAGAGCACCATCCAAATCTGATGACGCCACTCGACCATCCAAGAAGAAAAGGAAGGATGATGTCTGCAAATTCTGCAAGAAACTTGGACACTTCCAGGTAGATTGCATTAAGCGCAAAGCATGGTTCGAAAAGAAAGGGATTCATTACGATCCAAACCACAAACCCGTGAGAATTTCATTTTCATGGGGAATAAAGATAAAGCTCCAGTTGAAGCTATTGGAACTTTTCGTCTTATTTTAGATAGCGGTTATCAGTTAGATTTATGTCAAACTCTTTACGTTCCGTCTATTTCCCATAATTTGATTTCTGTAAATGTACTTGATAAATTTGGATATTCTTTTGAAGTTGGAAATGGAATTTTTTTTAAATTCTAATCTTATTGGTTATGGAATATTAATTGATGGACTTTATAAACTTCATCTTAAACAAAATGCTGAAATCCAACTCACCCTGCATGGAAAAGAAACTAAAGGAAAGTCATCCAAGAATGATTCTTACTTCTTGTGGCATAAAAAACTGAGTCAGATATCCAGTGAAAGAATCAAGAGGTTAGTGAAAAATGGTGTCCTACCGGACCTAGACTTCGCTAACATTACAACATGTGTTGATTGTATTAAAGGAAAAACAACAAAAAACACGAAGAAAGGAGCCATAAGAAGTACACAACTTCTTGAAATAATACATACAGATATTTGTGGACCTTTTGATGTTCTAACTTTTGAAGGAGAGAAATATTTCATCAATTTTATCGATGATTTTTCACGTTATTGCCATCTTTATCTGTTGCATGAAAAATCTCAGTTAGTGGATGCTGTATAAGTGTTCATTACTGAAGTCGAAAGGCAATTAGAAAGAAAAGTGAAAATCATTAGGTCAAATAGGGGTGGTGAATTCTATGGAAGGTATGATGAAACGGGACAACATCCTGGACCTTTTGCTAGACTTCTTCAAAAACTTGGAATTGTTGCACAATACACAACGCCTGGATCTCCATGGCAGAATGGTGTAGCTGAAAGGCAAAATCGTACATACATGGAAATGGTTAGATCCATGATGAGTCATGCAAATTTACCTATATCATTATGGATGGATGCATTACAAACATCTATCTACATCTTAAATAGAGTTCCAAGTAAGGCCGTTCCAAAGACTCCTTTTGAACTTTGGAAAGGATGGAAACCTAGTTTAAGACATCTCAAAATTTAGGGTTGCCCAGCTGAAGCTAGATTGTACAATCCAAATGAAAAGAAATTGGATTTTAAGACAGTCATTAGCTAATTTATAGGTTACCCAGAAAAATCTAAAGGATATAGATTTTATTGTCCTAACCATAGTACAAGAATTGTTGAAACCGACAATGCCAAATTCTATGAAAATGGTGAAATCAGTGGGAGTACAAAACAACAAGAAGTGGTCATTCATGAAATAAGGGTACCCATTATCTTACCCTCTATTTCGAAAGATATTGGGAATCATCCCATTGTTGAACCTGTTCACAATGAGGAAAACCCAATAAATGATCAACAACTCCATAATGAAATTATCACCAATCATAATGTTAATGAAGTACCACAGGAACTAGTATTAAGAAGATCTCAAAGACAAAGAAGATCAGCTATTCCTTATGATTATATGCTTTATCTAATAGAATCTGAAGGAACTACGGACCAAATTTCTTATTCACAAGCCATTAAGGATGTTAATTCTCTTAAATGGATTGATGCCATGAAAGATGAACTGAAATCTATGGATAATAATCAAGTTTGGGAAATCGTTCAATTGCCACAAGGACATAAAGCAGTCGGTTGTAAGTGGGTCTTCAAGACCAAATGTGACTGCAATGGTAAAATTGAACGATATAAAGCCAGACTTATTTTCAAAGGTTTTAATCAGAAAAAAGACATTGACTATAATGAAACTTTTGCTCCTGTTTCCAGGAAAGATTCTCTTAGAATTATCATGGAATTAGTAGCTCATTATGATCTCGAGTTACATCAAATGGATGTGAAAACAACCTTTCTAAATGGAGACTTGGAAGAAGAAGTCTACATGCATCAACCTGAAGGCTTCATAATTGAAGTACAGAAAGACATGGTTTGCAAACTTAAGAAATCAATATATGGACTGAAACAAGCTTCTAGACAATGGTATCTGAAGTTTCATGAAATCATTACCACTTTCGATTTCACAGAAAATATAGTTGACCCTTGTATATACCTCAAGTTTAGTGGGAGCAAGTTCTTATTTTTGATTATGTATGTTGATGACATATTATTAGCTAGCAGCGACCTTGGTTTATTACGTGAAACTAAGGATTATCTCTCAACGAATTTTGAAATGAAAGATATGGATGAGGCTTCCTATGTGATAGGAATAGAAATATTCCGTGATAGATCACAAGGAATTCTAGGATTGTCTCAAAAAGCATATATTGACAAAATTCTTGAGAGGTTTGGCATGACGAATTGTTCCTCTAGTCCTATCCCACTGCAGAAAAGAGACAAACTTGTTCTTGAGCAGTGCCCAAAGACTCCTATGGAATGAGAAGAAATGACCAAATATCCTTATGTATCTCTTATAGGGAGTTTGATGTATTCACAGGTCTGTACAAGACCTGATATCAGTCATGCAGTTGGTATGCTAGGTAGATTTCAAAGTAACCCAGGAATCGCTCATTGGAAAGCTGCAAAGAAGGTACTGAGATACCTAAAGGGAACAAGGAATTACATGCTCACATATAGAAAATCAAGTTACCTACAGGTAACTGGTTATTCTGATTCAGACCTTGCTGGATGTCCTGACACTAGGATCTGCACTCTTGGCTATGTGTACCTCTTATGTGGAGGTGTAATATCATGGAGAAGCCAGAAATCTGAGATGCTTTTCGGTTCCACCATGATGGCTGAATATGTAGCATGTTATGAGGCTTCAATTCAGGGAACATGGCTGCGTAATTTTGTCTCACAATTTGGCACTTTGAGTTTTATCTCTAAGCCACTAACTGTATACTGCGACAATGAAGCTGCAACTTTTTTCTCCAAGCATGATAGGATAACCAAAGGTTCCAAACACATGGACCTGAAATACCTACTACTGAAGCAAGATGTTAAACTAAAGAAATTGTTGTTGAATCGATAAGTACAGACTTACAAGTGACAGACATATTCACGAAAGGACTACCTCCAAAGACCTTTCAGAGACATACTGATAGCATGGGTCTTGTAGATAGTTCCTAATTATCTCCTTATTATGCCATCTATTTTGTACTTATCCAGACATAACAATTATTGAGCTCTTAATAATTTGGACATCTTTTATTTCTGTTTTATAATGTGTACACATTTATATTTTGATAAATGATAACAGAAATAGTCTTTTGCTTCAAGACATTATGTGACCATTAAGTTATGCTCATCTACGGTCTAGTTATGAAAGTTGTCAATGTCATAGTACATGGAAGTAAGCATGTTGCAAAATAACATGTACACGTCATGACTTCCATTGACCACTGGATTAGCCAAGACACTTATGATAACTGATTAAAGAAAAATTTAGCATATCATGCACGCCTTATGACCTTAATACGAAAACATTAATGGATTTTACTATTGACCAAGTAGGAGACTGTAAGGAATTTTTGACCGTTTTGTAAGGAAATTAATACGAAAACATTAATGGATTTTCTTCCTTATTTTGTAAGGAAATTTGACTATTTCCTTCCTCAAACGTTTCCTTCCTCATTTTGTGGTCAATAGAATCTAAAGGGTTTTCCTATTCATATGCTAATCAATAAAACGGTTATAATCTAGAGCATTAATTTCCCTCATCTTGATCTTGATGGACGATCAAGACTAAATCTACAAATCTGGAAATTTGGTCCTCTCTCTACCTATAAATATTAACCTTTGCCCATCACAAAGGATATAGAAAAACACATAAAGAAAGATATAGGAAAAGAGAGAGAAACCATTTCCTTTCTCCATTGAAATAGCTTTCGACAACAACCATTGCTGATTCATATACAAGATGTCTGGAGGTATGTTTTATTGATTCATTACATATGTGATAATCATGTAATTCTAGATCTTAGGGTTTATGTTATTTGCAAGATATAGATTACAGGAAGATGAGGTGGGATTTGGTAAATTGTAAGCATAAATAGTTCATTGGTAATAAATCATATATACTTAGGTTTGGACACTGTATAAAATGGGTCAGTGTTGTTTTAACCTATGTTCCCTGTATATAAGAGTTATTTGGACAATTTTGCATTCACATTTTTGTTCATTTCAACAAGAAAGAGGATAGTAAACAATGTTCAAATATGTGTTATAACTGGTACCATTGTGATACGGGACCTAGGTTCATTTTACTTTTGGAGGTGGAAGTCCATTGAATGAAATGCTTTTATGTTTATGACGAAATGTCATTTTCATTTATGAAATTCTGAGTAATCATACATTCTTTTGTACACAACAAAAACTGCAACTGTAACGTAGAGAGGGAGTGAAAAAAGGCGGAAAGGAAACAGAGAAAAGGAAAACACATACACAAGGAGGGTTGGGTCCTTTTCCAGTTTTTTTTACTTTTCCTTTCGAATTTTTCGTAAATTGATATTTTTCGTGAGTTTCTCGAAAAATAGTTTCAAAAAGAATTCTTTCTAACAATTGACCAAAAAATTAGAAATTTCTGCAATTTTCATGGAATTTTCTTTTCTTCTGATTATATATTTCTCCGACTTGTTTGATTGGACCAAGTATGGAAACAAAATGATTCTTTTAATTTTTGTTCTTTTTATCGTTTTTCCCTTTTTGTATTTTTTGTCATGTGAAATTTTGATATGAAAACAATACTTTATTAATTTATGAATTTGTGAAATTTGTTAATACCCTCACATACGTTGAAATTTATTTTGATTCATGAATTAAGTTATGGATTCATGCATGCTCTATATTATGTTAATGTCCTGAAAAAGATTTATTATTTTTGGATCACATGTTTTATCCATAGTTAAAATTTGGTGCATATTCTACATTATCAAATTCTTTGATCGGAAAAACAAAATTATGTGTTCCCTTTTGAGTTTTCCGACTTCCATCAACTAGAATTCCGATAAATGGAACGAAATTCTGAATAAACTACATCATTCTATCAAAGGTCGGAGGGAATCAGAAATGCTTTGGATAGTAGGGAAATTTTCAATATCCACCTCTGCACATAATATATCAACAAGAATATTCTACGCCACAAATTGATGGCATCTGAACGGTCGGATTAATTTGAATAACTGAAAAAACAATATTAAATTGAGAATAAACTTAAGTAGATGAGTAATCTAAGCAGCTCTTGGTCATATAAAGATATGAATGGTTCATGTTTGCATCTCCAATACGTTCAATACTAGAAGTAGGAACACATATTGATGGATTTCATAGACGAATCACCTAGGAGTACAAGGGAAAATAAGAGTATTTGGCTTATTGTTGATCGTTTTATCAAATGTGCTCATTTTATTCCCATACGGAATATGCAGACACCAACATCATTAGCGACATTATCTGTTAGAGAGGTAATTAGATTACATGGGATTTCAGTGAGTATGTTCAACAAAAGAGATCCACTTTTTATTAACCAGTTTTGGAGGAGACTTCAGAATGCTTTAGGGACTAAGTTGAACCTCGGTGTTGCATATCACCTATAAATCAATGGACAGTCCGAGAGGGTGAATAAGATATTGGATGATTTATTAAGAGCATGCAACTTTAGTGAGTTTGGAAAGATCATTTTTCATTGGTAGAGCTTACCTATAATAGTAGCTATCAAGTGAGCATAGGCATGATACTGTATGAACCTTTGTATGGACCACCATGCATGTCCCCATCTTATTGGTGAGTGGCAACTCATAAAGTTATCTTGACCGTATATGGTTAGAGATACTTCCTAAAAAGTAGAGATGGTAAGAGAGAGAAGGATGATTGCACATGATAAGCAGAAATGATATGTTGATAGCATGCTATAGAGCTGAAATTCACAATAAATGGATGGTGTTTGTGAAAATCTAGTCGCTAAATCACTTTATGAGATTTGGTAGTTCGGGGAAGCTAGCACCGCATTTTGGATGGCCTTTTCCAATATTAGAGATAGTAAGGAAGTTAGCTTATAGTGTGGAGCTACCTGAAATGTTAGGGTGCGTTCACAACATTTTTCATGTGTCACATCTATGGAAGTATGTCATGATTTGGCTGTTATAGTCGAGCTAGATCAGCTAAATGATGTGGAGGCGAAGTCGAAGTATATTGCACCTCGTGCACCAATTCGTATTGTAGAGCATGGAGTGAAAATACTTTGAAATAAAGAAGTGAAGTTGGTTCGAGTACACTGAGGAAAAGATCAAGTGTAGAGTACTTCGGAGCCAAAGAAGAAGATTCATGCTTCTTGCCCTGAACTCTTTACTAGTATGTTTCTATATTATTGTTAGATTATTTAGCTTAGGTAAATTGCTTTTGGATAATTTATTACTGTATGATTCTTTGGATTGGATGTTTGATTGTGTGCGTGGGTGCTAGGAAGTATGAAGCATTAGAAACTGGACATGTTGCCTAGGCAATTTTATGCCATGATGATACTTTTTTTTGAAAATGGTACTTAGATACAACATATCATTGGGACAAAAAATCACAAATCATGTGTCAATAAATGTTCAAAGCACGCTATGCAAGTTTCGAACTTGTGACCTCTCGCACCAAAATCAAATCACTTAACCACTGGGACAATGGTGCTTGTCACCATGATGATACTTTGATGTGATGTAATGTATGATTACATTCATACTCTTTACTAGGATGCTTTGCATACATGCCTATATACCATATTATTTGCCTAACATGTAGGAGGCCGCTGGTTGCATTTTTGCATATTGATATCATAACATATTCATCATTTATACTCATGCCTTTATGTTGATTTCATGCCTATGTAATTTGTTGAATCTTTGATTGTTTGTGAATATGTATATAATATGGATGTATATGTAGATGTATCGATGTATATTGGGCGTACTTATGTAGTATACGTTTAAACGCTAGGAAGCGAGTTACATTTTCTAATCTTTGAAATTTTGGGGACGAAATACATTTAAGGGGGGAGAATATAACAGCTCGTAAATTTTAATAATTTAATAAACAGTAAATAAAGGGTAAAATGATAATTGTACTAAAAAGGAAAAAATAGGAATTTTTATAAATAAACAAATTTAGTGATAAGACTTACATTGTTACATAGAGCATATTTTTCTGGTTAAGTTTTATTATAAGAATGTTGAAAACATGGGCACAGATTGAGAACTATCAATATAAGAATGATTTAATTTACGATAGGCTTGTTAGGTATAATTGCTCATTAGCACCAAATAAGGTACTAATATCTTTTCCCCAACTCAAAATGGAACATACGTTCATATCTTTCTTGTCTTCTCCTCTCCTAAAAAAACAAACCTTAAACCTAATTCCTAGATCTGCAATTACTTCATAAAATCTCCATAAATTTTAATCGATTTTGGGTTCAAAGGGATAAGAACGAAGAGAACAATAAGAAGATATTAAAACCAAAGCATTTTGTGGAGCTTGGTGATTAGGTCTAATCAGGATGGTGGAGAAGAATAGGAATTCCATTGAATTTGGAGATAAATCGGTTAATCTTTGAGTGAGAATCTATTTACTTTGCTATATAATATCATATATTACAATTTTCACCTTTATAGCTTATGTTCGAGTAATGGTTATTGACACAGATTAATCATGGATACATGTTAAATTGAAACATTTATATTGAACTTGGGTTTAGGAATGAGGATTGGTCATTGATGTTAAAACACGAGCTTGGTTTAATAAAGGAAGAAGATGATGACTTGAAAAAGCAAAAATAATAAACTATCTCTATATGAATGAACGGAAATAGTATATGGACTCGAGAGAAATATGAATTCGATGAATATAACAAAGATAACTATCATTTAGGAAAATGGTAGGAATTACAATAATGATAAAGAAGATAAAAGAAAGGATTATGTTGAAATCGATATAACTATGACTAATAGGATGCAAAAATAAAGAAATAAGTAAGCCGAGTGATCGTATAAACATTAAAATTGTCCAGATAATAGCAATAAGAGATATGTAAAGTCCAAACAAAGTGTGATGTAAACAGATAGTAATAAACTCAAGAAAATAATGAAAATATGTAACGAATAGTAATTCAAACATCTGAATTATATAAACCAAATATCTGAAAGTTTACAGTAAAAACCTACACGTAACGCGTTCAAAAATTATCTATATCGGACTTTTCAAATAGGGTTTAGACTTCTAAAATATTGATACAAACGTCTAAATCAAGGGATCAGACCTCTAAATAGTTGTGGAATTTTTCATTAGCAAATCAAATGTATGAATTTTATATCCATTCATGTGAAATCAATTCAGACATCTAATTTAAGTAATTAGACGTATGAACATATATAGAAAGCGTATGTTTAATCTAGATCCATATCGGTCGAGATAAACGATTAAGAATGCTTTAATTTGGTTGGAAACAACAATAAATGTTGAATAAGGTATATGTGTATGTATAGTACATAAGTTGATGATTGTTTTTAATATATATCGATACAAGTAACTTGTGATAGAGTTAGGGATATGCTCTAAGGAATTTATGTAATTTATTATATATATCTAACTCTATGACCAATCTTGTTTAATAAAAAAATGTTTGATATCTATTATATTCATTAATTGAGTAATTCAGTTGAAGTACATGAATAAAAAATCATTAAATGAAATGTTATGTGATTGTAGTTGCAAATAGTCGCAATCGTGAGTAATTAACCATGCCTACTGATGTCCGATCTCTATTATATACTTTATGGTTTTGATGATTGATGAAGTGATAAATATGTCTAAATTGAAAGGTATTAGGGTTAAATTTGAGTTATATGGAGAAAATTTGGAAAGTTATGTGTTCCTTGAAATTTTGTGTTTGAGTTGATAATGAAAATTTTGATTTTGAGCATTGTTTTATCATTTGAGAAAGAGTTAGGGTATGCCTTAGGAAAATTATGTAATTTGTTACATATATCTAACTCTATAACCAATCTTGTTTGTGAAAAAGGTATTTAATTTTCTATTATATACTTTTTTATGTAATGATATAATAAATTAATTTAAAGTATATTAAAATAAAAAATCCTTAAATGGTATGTTACGTGATAATAATTAAAAGTAGCTGTAATCATGAGAAAATTACAACAATAGATAAAATAATATTAAATATTCCTGGTCAAGAAGTTTCGAGAAAAGATGTCGATACAACCTTGATACTAGAATACGTAATGCTCTCCATATGTTGGGTAGTGTAATACTCATGATTGCTGGGGCACCGAGGTATTACATGTTGATAATTATTGGATAACTATGGGACAACACATTCAAGAGTTTCATGTTGGATAATAATAACTAAGGTGTGAAGGCCCGAATTTTCGTACCCTTTGAGCCGACAATAAACCACACATGTCCAACTCAAATTGCATGAATAAACGGATCTTTAAGGGGTGAAAAAGAAAATAAAGACAGAATTGAATCTCACACGAATGGAATAATATATAACATTGAACAAATATCTTTGAAGCGGAAAACTTTTGAAATACATATATCAGAGTCTAACCTAAATTCAGCTTGGACAGTTGTAAACATCTCTCCTTACAATTACTGACAAACAACCGCGCAAAGCAGATAATAGAATACGTCCATACATAGATGAATATCTCCAGCTTTCCTTTGGAAACTCCAACCGTCTTCACTAAACCTGAAACTACTTGGATCTGACCCGAGTATTGAAAATACTTGGATCAGGATTGATAAACCAGCGTGGGAAACTCAAAATATAAATGACAGTGTCATATATCAGCCTTTTAATAAAATCCTTTGAAAAGAAAGAGTATCTCATAAGACCACGCCCACACATAAACACGGACGGGTATTTACCTTATGATAACTAAAACACTTTTATATATCAAACCATTTGATATTATTTCTAATGACATAACTTTGAAACATTGAAAATAAACTTATTAATCTTAGCCGAAATTGTTACCATTATTAAATTCCGGATACTAGGCTCTACAAACAAATCCGAAGGCACTTATTAGAGAATGGATTCCATACAAATGACAAGGTAAGGGACTACCTTCCGACATTAAACCTCTAGAGGGATGCACCTAGGGTCTAGATATCGAACGCCTAAACAAACAAAAGACCGACCGACCCCTCACGCTGGATAGTACCGAATATGTCATCACCCCGGTCTTTACCGACCTTTAACGGGTACCTGATTCATACATTCACCACATACTTAGGCATGTGTAGAGTAAATCTAAAAGGATGATGACATCTCCTAATTGGGAGCGACCCACTTAGCCTTGCTGCTTCTACCCTGTTTCTGTCATTTTCGGGTGATGAGGCCTAAGGTAAACGATTACCTTTTCACATAGTACATCTTCTTCACTTTGAATGTCACATTGCCATTCCTTTGAAAACACTATTGACTTTCACGAACATACAACCTCTGAGCTCGTACGTCTCAGAGAAGGATGTTAAGCTAAGAGAAGTTGCCTTCTCCGCCACCAAGCAGATGTATATTTGTAAAAGTAAACATTATGATCTTAGAAATGCAATGTCAGACATTCGTCCATACAAGTTGTCCAGGAACATAACAAACCGAAGGTACTCTCCTACTTCATTAGCAGCGAGAAGTCCTTGCATTAGAGATTTTCATAACAGAGCACTACTGCCACCATATGATATGGTAATTTTCACCTCGAGGGACTAGTGGAAAATAGCCCTACATCATGAAGATCCCCTATCTTCAAAATCAGTTGTCTTCAACACGTTTTACTTCAAATGTAGATTGGTTCGAAGTGGTTTTCGAATAGGAATCATCCAAATTCGACCCCAGTTCCTTCGAATCCAATTATCGATAAAAAGATGTTAAATTCATAAGTGGATATCAATCATCAATCAATTACTTCATCTTTCCATTTAATCAAATATATTTCTTAGATATATTCTTTTCAATTTATTCGATTTTTTTTTCAATGAGTATATGGAATCATTAATCCACATTTATCAAATTATTTGGTTTATTTACCTTTCTTTTTATCTTTAAATAATTTCAAATCATTTCATCTTTTACTTAGGAAAACGTTTCCAAATCATTCATTAAATCTTAATCAAAGATTTCTTATATTCAAGTTATAACTTTTAACTTAGGGACAATGTTCCCATTTTATAATATCACTTTCCAAAACATCCATTTAATTTAAAGGATTATTCACTGTCCAAAATCGCGAATATAATTCCTTTGCCAAATTCATTACTTCTAAATATTTAATTTAAAGGATTATTCACTGTCCAAAATCGCGAATATAATTCCTTTAATAAACATTCATATTTAACTTATCAATTTAAATTAATTTCAGATTTACAAAACAGTGTCTACAAATTCCATTTATATTTTATAAACTTCCATATACAATATTTCTTAACAAATTCCATTTATATCTCATTTATAAGTCAAAATCCAATTATAAGCTAATTACTTATAAATCTCTTATTTGCAAATTCATTCCTTTCAAATCTTATTATTTATAAAATCCATTATAAATTCTTTTCAAAATTTCAATTGCAAATTCATATATAAATTTGATTACAATCCCATTTCTAATATTTATAAAACACTTTTATAATTCTATTACTTTTATTTATAAAATATCAATTTTATAAATCTTATATATAGACCATTTATAATAAATTCAAAGAATTTGTTTCTTTTCTTTTATCTTAGAAAAACTTAAATATGATCTTTTAGAGCATTTGGGCTTTCCTTTCGATCTTTTAAAAAGTCAAATGCAATTGCTAGGATGTGAATGAAGTGATGGTGGCACATGGTAGCACGTGGGAGGGGGTACCAACGTGTGGAAATAGTGATGGAGGGGGAGGTGGATGTGGTGAAGGCTTACATGCTTGAAAATGCTATAAATAGGGAGGCATACCCTCTCTTATTCTTCATAAATTCATTCTTCTTCTTTACCATTCTTGAGCTCCTTAATGCTCTTTAATGGCTTCTCCTCTTTAAGAGAGGTAGGAGGGTTAACAATAGTGGAGTGCTTAAGCACCAATCCGTTAATTACTCTCTAACATCTTCTTAATCTACTTCTTCCTCTTCTCTTCTTTAATGGCGCTTGGCCAAGAGCATGATGGAGGGGAGGGCTATGGTCGACTATGGCCGAGAGCTTAGGGGTTATGGAGGTCTAGGCCGAGAGCATGGTGATGGTGGAGGAGCAAGCTGCGAGTCTTGGGGGCAAGGGAAGATTGGTCGAGCACTTAGAAAGGAAGTGGAGTTGTTCAGGTAATGGTTTAACGAAGTGTTATGATGATTTGAATGTTGGTAGGATGTTTAAGTTTGATAATGGTGAGTACTCAATCTTTATCAAATGATAAATAATCTCTATAACTATTTTTAAGTATGATAATATGACCATTTAATCTCTT
Source organism: Allium fistulosum (assembly GCA_030737815.1). Taxonomy (NCBI): domain Eukaryota; kingdom Viridiplantae; phylum Streptophyta; class Magnoliopsida; order Asparagales; family Amaryllidaceae; genus Allium; species Allium fistulosum. The sequence continues at coordinate 872,636,963 of CM060907.1, read as the reverse complement.
AATGATTCGTATGAATGTTTGATAACTTGGTTGATTATATGGATGTTGATATGGTTGATAACTTGGTTGTGATAAATTATGATAAATCATAATAAAAATGGTTAATTAATAGAAAATGAATTCATATAATATGTGTATGGAGTTTATTGAACCTCTTAATGGTTTTAAGAATATAAGAACGTTGAAAATTAATATAATAATAATATAATATTATGAAATGATTTAAAAATGAAAAAGAGATTTAATATAGAAAATATGGGTTTAAATGTTTGAAAATGGTTTATAAATATTTTATAAACATTTAAATTCAATTTGTAGAAGTTTTGACAAATAATGAATTTGGAGTCAAAAATAGGCGCGTTGCATAACGGCAATTCACGATTTTGTGCCGTAAAGGTTAAATCCTTCTATATGATGGAATCAGAGTCGAATTTTTTTGCAATAAGAATTTTCCGAACTCTTATAACTATAGTTTTCAAACAAAAGAAAAATATCGAGATTTCATTTAATAAATTTTAAAATATGAGCAAATCATGTTTTCGATAATATCGCGCTTTGGCAGTAAGGTGGCTAAAGTAGCAAATGTTCTAAATATAAATTTTAAATTTTTTTAACAATATGAAATAAATTCTAAACGTCTTTTAAAATGTTTTAAAAGAGATTTTAGTTATAAAAATGAATTTCTAAAAATTGTTTTAATCAAATAACCTTTGAAAACACTATTTGCAGCACCATTCACGGCACTTTTCGCAGCACTTTTCTATAACTTTTGAAATATAGTTCCAAATGCAACAATTCTTTTTCAAATCTTTTATAAATATTTTTAAATGAATAATTAAGTGTTTTAGTAATGATTTGGAAGTTTTATAATTTATTTAAAAAGGTTTAACAAATGATCTAAAGAAAAGTTTTCAAAAAAAATCAAGTGATTTAATCTTAGCTCTAAAAGCCGACGAGTAGAATAGATTTTTCTATTCGTGAGATCTGGGTGAGGTGCTTAAACTAAGGAGATGTCCAGGAGCAACCAGTGCTCTGACTCACCTGGCCTCTCATGGGCGAGGGATAGATAAGGTCGAAATGTTGGAAATGAGCTAAGTATAAAAGATTAAATTTTCCAAATTTAAACAACTTGGATTGCATGGAGATAATCTTCTTACACTTGGTGCTAAATTCCGAGGAGGGAACCCGTACTATCCGTATGAATTTAAAAGGTGATTTCATCGCTATTCGATGAACAATAAAGGTTGAATATGGAAATTGATATTGAGTAGAATTAGTACAATTTCCATGATCCTTTTTACTTAATAATGTTTTCCAATTTGAGATTTAAATAAATGATTTGGAATTATTTTAATTCCTATACTTAAAATTAATTGTTATGGGTTGCAGTAAACTATGCCTTAAATAACATTGTTTTTGACCCGTTTTAAAAGTTATGTTTTGGAAATCTTTGTAAAGATTTAAATAAATGATTTGGAAATGTTTTCCTAAATAATATGTGAAATAATTTGGAATTATTACAAGATTCAATGGTTTAATTAACCAAAAGGATTTGATAAATGAGGCTTAATGATTCAATATACTATTAAGAAGATAAATGAAATAATTTAAAATTATATACCACTCTGAGATATTTATGAATAAATAATAATATGTATTAAATTGAATGATGATTGATAATCACATATGAACTTAACATCTTTTTAATCGATGATTGGTTCGGAGGAACCGGGGTTGGATTTGGGTAACTCCTATTCGAAAACCACTTCGAACTAGTGTATACGTTCAGAAGTGAATACATGTTGAAGATGATGATTATTGAAGACCGGAGATCTTCAAAATATAGGGATTATTGTCACGAGTCCCACAGGTTTACCCCATATTATATTTATATGACAGTGGTGTCTGCATTCTCAATTCTTCATTGTATTGAAGACCAAATGTAACATCCCACTATTTTGGACCATTCAAATCGACAATAAATCCACACATGTCGGACTTGAATACTTCAAAACAGTGGATTGTCAAGAAAATTTAGAGCAAATAAAATCAAATACAAAATCACAGACACAGAATATCAGAATAACTCGCAGTGGAAATAAAATACCATAGTAGTTCATGAAGCTACTATATACAAACTCTCAAAATATATACAAAATCTCATAGTCAAGATAGATACAATAGAAGTCAGGATACATAAGTCAATAATACAGAGACAATACTGAATAGGAAATAACTGGAATAGAAGTCGATGAACTGATAGACAAATAAGCTCCAGATCTCTAGCTCCAGAAGGTGAATCCAAAGCTGTATTACTCAGACTGACCCGAGCGTAAAGAAAAAAATAAAACACTCGTGTCAGGACATACATACTTATACAATGTAAACCAACTCAAGTGAACTGTAATATAAATGCACAATAACTTAAAGGATGCTTGGGATCGCCTATCCTTTAAGGGTCCTTTAAACCATCAAGTAAGCATAAATAAACACTATCAAAGAACTATCCATATAAAAGTAAACAATGCAAATAACAGTGTTAATGTGATTAGGGTAGCGTAGAGCTGCAGTAATCGTCCACCTCTAGCCACACTCTCAAATTAAAGTGTGCATCCAAATAAATCACAAGGAAATAAAATGGCATACAGATAAGTGTACCCGTGGTTATAGATTTCAAAATGGTTTAAAAATTCGAATTAAATCATTTATTTAAACCATTAAAAGTAAAGTCATTATACTTACAAATCAAATATTAAATTCTCAAAATTTAACCTTTTCTGAGCTCATTTAAATACTTTAAACATTTAAATTTCAGCCTCCACAGCATTTAGAAAGTGCTGCGGTAAGTTATATTTAAAAACAATTCATTTCAGCAAAGACATCATTTTTAAAACTTCTGTAATAGTTTAGTTTTAGTTGAAAAATAGTTCAATTCAGAAAAGACCGCATTTACAAAACTGCTGTAATAGTTCAGTTTTAGTTGAAAAATAGTTCAATTCAGAAAAGACAGCATTTACAAAACTGCTGTAATAGTTCAGGGTTCAAATTTATTCAAAAATCACATTTCAGCCAACTGCAGCACTTAACAAGTGCTACAATAGCTCTTCCATTAATTTCAGTTTCAAGTTTAGTTCCTACCACTATAGCACTTACAAAGTGCTGTCATAGCCCTTAGTTAAATTACCCTTTTAGTTCACTTCTGCAACTACAGCACTTACAAAGTGCTGCAGATTCTATTTAGTTCAGATTTAGTTATTATTCCGAAACGATGGCATTTCTGAAGTGCTACTAATTAAATTTCCAGATTTACACTAAAATTTCAGAAACAAACTGTAACGACACGATATTTTCAACCATTCGCATCCACACATGTCGGACTTGAATTGCTCAAAATACCACGTTGTAAATAAAATTTGGCAAATCTCAGAATATACCGTAAATAAATAATCATAGATCACAAACACAGAGTAAGAAGTGCAGCGGAAGTAAAAGAAATAGTATTTCATGAAGCTACTATGTAAATATATCAGATAAATAAGATACAACAGAAGGAATAAGGTACAACAGAAGTCTCAATATGATAACCAAGTACAAGCTGAATAGAACAACAAAACCGAGATAGATAAAACTAGATAAGCAGATAATCTCCAGTGATTCCAATCTCCAGAAAGTGGAATCCAAATCTGTGAATACTCAGGCTGACCCGAGCGTAAATAAAAATACAAACACTCGAGTCAGGACATACATACTTATACAATATAAACCAACTCAAGTGAACTGTAATAAAGGATCCGTTAAACTATCTACTATGTAGTAATATCCGCTATTATAATAATGTCTAATCATAAAATAAACATACTTTTAAATAGCGTTAAGGCTTTACATTTTCAACCTTAACATGTAAAATGCCAATAGTCTACACAGTACCTGCATACCTCGAAAGGCTATGAGAAGATACTCCATAGGTACGACAAAAATAGAAACTCGTAGTAAAGCTCGATATGGTAGGTGACATGGCACACAAGGCAATGCTAGGGTAGATATACCAATTACGCACACGGACTGATGGAAACGCATAGCAACCACTACCGCTCCACCTCGAACAACACTCCCAAATCGAGGGTGTGCACCAAATAAATCACAACTAATAGAATGGTATCGAAGAAGTGTGTCCGATAAGAGGTGCTACCTCACTGGTCCGAGATCGCTCCTGTTTTAGCCACCTTATGCCAACTCACGGGAGTTGGGTCCACGCATATACCTTAGGATCGTCGCCACCATCCTACTTCATTCTGGAAACTCCACCGCGTACACAGTTGTCAAAGTGGTTTTCGGTATCGACAGAGAGTATGTCCATATCCGATCCCGGTCTCTTTAACAACCAATCGTTATTATAACTCGTGGTTATAATTTAAAAACAGTTTATACTTCAAAATAGAATATCATTTCAAATCCAAATCTTTATCAAAATAAAGATTAAATCAATTCCAAACCATTTCAATATATTTAAAATATCATATCATTTCAAAACTTCATTTCAAATCATTTCAAAATATCAAAATATCATATCTTTCCAAAACTTCATTTCAAATCATTTTAATATATCAAAATATCAATCTTTCCAAAACTTCATTTCAAATCATTTTAATATATCAAAATATCATATCCTTTCAAACTTCATTTCAAATCATTTTAATATACCAAAATATCATTTGAGTTCAAAACTTCATTTCAAATCATTTTAATATATCAAAATATCATATCCTTTCAAAACTTCATTTCAAATCACTTTAATATATCAAAATATCATATCCTTTCAAAACATCATTTCAAATCATCATTGGAGTTCAAATCCAAATATTCAACTTTAAATAACTTTTTAAATTCAAAGATATCATTCATTTATCATTTCAAGTCACCCTTTTTAATTAGTTTATATTTCAATCAAAATAATTCATTTAAATAATTTAAAAGTGTAATTATTATACTTTCAAATCAAGTATTCAATTTCCAAAGTTTCAATTCAAATCAATCATTTATTACATTTAAATCTCCATAGATCATTTCAAATCTTATAAATTTCAAATATAGATTTAATCCACAAAATAACTATAAAAATTATAAAATAAGTTCCAAAGCTTTAATATCCTATATTTCATAAATCCAATATCTTCTAAATAGATTCAAATTACAAGTAAACCAAATATTTTTCATACTAATATAAACTTCAATTATTTATTCCAAGATTTTATATCATTTCAAATTCATTTCAAAATATCAAAATATCATTTCAAAACATCATCTATTTAATTTAAATTTAAATACCATTTAATCACATTTCAAAATAGTTGTATTTCCCAAATCAACTATTCCATTTAAATCATTTAAAGTCAATTCATTATATTTAATAATTAAATATTTAATTTCCAAAATTTAATCTTTTTTCAAAGATCATTTATTCATTTGAATTTATTAAACAAAGAAAATTCAACTTTCGCAGCACTTAGAAAATGCTACGAAATGTTATGTTTAAAAACAGTTCATTAACAAAAGATGGCATTTAAAATGCTGTAATATCTTAATTTAGTTTCAATTAAAATTTTAATTAAATTTAACAACTATAGCACTAACAAAGTGCTATAATAACCCTTAGTTCAAATTTGCTATTAGGTTTATTTAAAACAACTACAACATTTTCCAATGCTGTAATATCTTTACATTATATTTCAAAAACGCTGTCAAATCAAATTCAGAGTTTTATTTACAATTTCACACATAATTAACTTTTAATATAAATCATTTTAACTTATGAAATTATATATTTTCACATTTAAAAACAATCATTTAAATACCTTTATTTCTATGATTTTATAAAGTCAAATTTCCATACAAAAATCAAATTAAATAACAATTAAATTTTCATTTCTTTATTTAAAAATTTAACTTAACACTTAAGTTTAAATTTCCAAAATATAACTTATTTCCATTTATTTTACTTAATTAAAAATTCACTTTTAAAAAAATTTCACAAAATTCAATTTAAATTATATTTCCAAATTCAGGTTAAATATTCATTTATTTCATATTTTAATTTATACAAAATCATTAACACTTTTAAAAGTTATTATTACTTAATAAAATCATTAAATTCATCTTTTAAATCAAATTTGTCATATTTCCTTACCTTACATAAATTCTATTTATAACCAAAATCATAAATTCCAAAATTAACTTATATTTCAAATTCTACTTCACCATTTACTTAATTCACTTATTTAATTTGTAGAAAATCACAAATATTTTATAGAAATCATTTTAATAAAGTTTAAATCAAAATATCATAATATTTACATTTTTAAAATATTTTAAAATTTTCAAAAAAATATATAAACCACGGGTCTGTATATAATTTTCTAGCCTAGGTCAAGTGATACGGATATATATCATTTCTATCCGTAATTTACAAAGAAAAACCGGGTTCTATCATTTCAAACCCGCAATCCCAAGTTAAATAAAATAAAATAAATAAAAACCGTTCAGGCCTATCATTTCAGCCCATAACGATTTTTCCCTACTCTAAAGTCCGTTCGGGTATGTATCATTTCAACCCATAGTGATTTCTATACTAACAGGGAACTTGCAGTGTGATAAACAGATATGAATGAACAGAGTAGCATCATATAAAAGTAACTGATGATATAACATGTGTAATAACAAGGGTGAGCATTATATGATCATAATATAACAGTTATAACAGGATGATATTATTTTACAGATTCAAATGGTGTCAGTTTACTAGTTATATAAGTACACATCGTCTGGTGAGAATTATTCACCTGTATTTTCTGGAGATTACAACAAAAGCACACAACACAGAAACTATGAAGGCACGACAACTCGAATATGATTTGAGAATGGGAGAGCCAAAGATTAATTGCCTTGAAAAAATTCAAACAAACAAGTAATAAACAACACATAAGTTTCAACACAAGATACCATTAAACAATGCTAGAATTAGATGCATAAAACAAAGCCAAAGTGTTTGCACTTGCTTTCTACCATCTATGCTTCAGCTATGATCTGAAATGGCATGGCTACAACATGGTTTAGATAAGGTTTGGGTTCCTAAAGGTCGGCCATAGCATGGGAAAATGATGGAGCAAAGGTTTGTGAGCATGAAACAACAACTACAAGGCAACACACAATGTTCTCAAGGCACTAAAGGTCACGGCCAGTCTTCAGGTGGTCAACTACAGGTGTGACAAAGGTGTATGGGTCAGAAAAAGGCTGGTGGTGGTGGTGTATGGGTCGGCCTAACCTAGAGAAAGTGGTGCAACATTTGGTGATGTAGAAACTACCAATACAAGGCAAAAGCATGGGTTCAAGGCCACTACAAGGCTCAAGCAAGGCATGGAGGGGCACGGCCATGGCTCAGGGGGTCAGGTGTTGATGTGGCATGATGTGTCAGGTCTGGAACAGGAGGTGGTGGTGGTATATGGTCGGCCATGTGGTGGAGAGAGGTGATGGAAGGTGGATGGCTCGGCTTGTATGCATATAGGTGATGTTGGTTCACTTTAAGGTGGATCTTCTTCACTATGGTCCACGGCAAGGACATGGGGAGGGGCTGGAGGTGATGTTGGACAGAGGGGTTGGTGGTGGAGGCGGCCTAGGGGTTGGATGTGGTGCTGGCCAATCCAATGGAGATGAATAAGCAAGTGCAAATCTATGAAAAACAGAAGGAAAACATGAAAAAGGAAAAGAGTTTTACCAATTTTTTCTCAAGCAATGGAGGCCGGTTATTTTGGTGAATGAGAAGTTTTACTTACGTGAATAAATGAGAAAATATGCAGCTGATCAAATGAGGAAGTCGGTCAAAAGAGAATGAATGCAATAGTTAAGAAAATGAAGAAACGGGAAAACAAAAGGTCTTAAGCAAATCAAGAGTCACAACCTTTCAAATTTCCTTTTTATATATTTTGTAATTTATAAATACCCATAAAACTGATAAATAAAGATAACAACTCAGAAAAGAAAATAAATATATAAAATAAATAATTAAATTTTAATTAAAAAGAATTTAAATTAAGAAAATAGCTTAAAAATGCAAACTAGGCTTTAAAAATTAGAAATAAATTCAATAAGCTTTAGAAAATTTTTATAATCACTTTAAAAATATTTATAAGTCAAAATATATATGATATAACCTAAATATACAAATTAGAGTAAGATATATCAAATAAAATGTCATTTATATAAATTAAAAATAAAGAAAATTGTAAAATAACTCAATATACACACAATATTGAAAACAATATAACTTTAACAATTTAAATCCGTTTTCAACGAAATGAAAAGCAGTATTCATGTTATTAAATCTATTTTCATAATAAAAGATAAAATTTAAGAATTTAAATATTTAAATTTAAAATTTAAAAGTCAAAGTTTGACTAGAAATCCACTTTTTAGGAAAATATTCAATTTATACAAATTTGAAATTATAATTCACATAATAATCACGATTTATATTTAAAACAAAATATTGAAAATAAAACAAGTTTAAAAATAATTTCAAAATAAAATAAAGTCAAATTTAAAATATATGCAAAAATCTAGGGTTGTTACACTCTCCCCCACTCAAAACTTTTCGTCCCCAAAAAGGAATGAGGTACGGGAAAACACAGGAAAGATAAAATTGAAATGAGATTAAGACAAGATGACAAAAGATTGAAATTATACCTGATAACTGTGGTTATAGGTAAGTTTAACAAGGTGGAGATGGTCTTCCCAAGATCCTCCGAAATCGAGAACACAAGCACGAAAAAGATCCTCTAGAATCTGATTCACCCTTTCCGCTTGACCGACGGTCTATGGATGGCAAGCAGTGCTCAGATTCAATTGAGTACCAAAGATCATCAAACATTATAGAAAGATTTCTAAACAAAAAGGTCCTAGAAAGACACCTATACCAGTCTGTAGCATGATAAGGAAAATAAAGACACCCAAAGATAGTTTGGAAAAAAAATAAGATAATAAGTTTGAAACCATGGAGATTTCAACTTAAATTGATAATTAATTTTACACAAGTTAAATAAATCTTAATTATCTCTAATTTCATTACCTTATTATCCAATTTTATTAAACCAACAATTTCAGAAATCATGGAATTGCAAAATCATTATTTATACTCATAATGTACTTAATAAATTTAATTCCTCTTTATTCCTAATTAAAATTAAATTTATCCCTCTCAATATATTTTATCACCTATGTTAAATATACTTACACTTATTATAACTGTTTTAATTTATTCCTAATTCCCTTAACATCATTTATATTGTAAATTATTCAGTTAACCTTTTAGTCTATTTTACCTCTGTTAATCTTTTTATAACTAAAATTTAAGTGTATAATATTTATTATAACCACTCAAATTTTATTTATAAAAATCTTTTTATATTGTATATTATCCAATTACATTGTTAACTTCTAAAATTTAGGTAAGTTATATTGGAATGCAATGGTGTATTATACAAATAGAACTTTCTAAAATTAATATACAATATAAACATTCTAATTCAATCATTTCAAGCTTGAATATTTATTCAAAATTTTGATTTTCTTTTTATACTTAAGTTATTATTTAAGATAGAATTTAAGAATAAAATTTTCAATTCCTTTCAAACCATTTAGAGATAAATAAATGTATGTACATAATTTGTCAAATCAAATTTAAATCATATATCTATATATATTATAAAGCAAATCATATTTTAGAAATTCAAATCAATCAAATTTCCCAAAACAAAGCTGTAGTAAGACTACAGAATGGTCTCTTTACTTCGAAACTCGAAAATGAACGTCGACGATGCCGCGGTCATCACCGAAATTATTTTCCAGCGACAAAGAGAAGAGCACTAAAATTTTAAAACTTCAAAATTCTTTGGAAATAAATTTCTATTCAAAAATACTTTAAATAATATATCCTTTTAAAACTTTAAACACAAGGTTTGAAACCATCGAAAATTAAATTCTCAAATTCTTGATTTAAATTCATTTCAGTTCCTAAATCAAATTTATAAACAACTATTTATAAATTCATTTATAGAATGATAAATCAAGTATTATCATTTTAAATAATCAATTTAAATCAATTTATTAAGTTCCATAATATTTACTTATATCAAAATTTATTTCATTAACCAAATTTTAAAATAATATTGTGTCAGTTTGTTCTGTCAAAGTGTTTTAGAAATCCTAGCGATAGCATTGATCATACGAATCGATCGGAAGCCCAAATCAACATCAACAACTCAAACAACACAATAAATAAAACAAACATAGATTTACAAGTACAATTCAAAATGTTTGGAGATATTTTGGAAACAAAGACAAGATGATTAATTAACAAAATATGAAGAAGGATAAGCTTAGATAAATCGCGGGCAACCTTAACCTCGTCAACCGTGACTTAATGAATAAGATCAAATGTGTATTTTTTTTCCGGGGTAAATCTACATCCGATCTCAAGAGATAGAGTTTGGAATAACAAAAGATATTGGCATCTAAACCAAGGATAGATATAAATCTTCGGTGAATCGATGCTAATTGTAAAGGAGTTTCCATTTTTACAAGTCTTTAGGGTATTGGCAAGACCACGAATTCACTATAAAGCTCATTCGAAGTGGAGTTATGGGATACTCCAAAATCACAAGAAGATGAATAGTGAGGGACAAGAATGGATTTTGGAACTGCAGGGAACGTTCCAAAATTCAAAGGAAATCAAATAAAAATGAAGAGATTCAAGCTCGAATGAAAGTGATTTTGTAACTAAATTTACCATACATTCTAAGTTTTGCCTCAAAGCCAAAGCTCTGATACCAACTGTAACGACCCGATATTTTCAACCATTCGCATCCGCACATGTCGGACTTGAATTGCTCAAAATACCGCGTTGTAAATAAAATTTAGCAAATCTCAGAATATACCGTAAATAAATAATCATAGATCACATACACAGAGTAAGAAGTGCAGTGCAAGTAAAAGAAATAGTAGTTCATGAAGCTACTATGTAAATATATCAGAGTTAAATAAGATACAATAGAAGAAATAAGGTACAACAGAAGTCTCAATATGATAACCAAGTACAAGCTGAATAGAACAACAAAACTGAGATAGATAAAACAAGATAAGCAGATAATCTCCAACGATTCCAATCTCCAGAAAGTGGAATCCAAATCTATGAATACTCAGGCTGATCCGAGCGTATATAAAAATACAAACACTCGAGTCAGGACATAAATACTTATACAATATAAACCAACTCAAGTGAACTGTAATAAAGGTACAAGTAACTTAAAGAATGCTTGGGATCGCCCATTCTTGAAGGATCCGTTGAACTATCTACTATGTAGTAATATCCACTATTATAATAATGTCTAATCATAAAGTAAACATACTTTTAAATAGCGTTAAGGCTTTACATTTTCCACCTTAACACGTAAAATGCCAATAGTCTACACAGTACCTGCATACCTCGAAAGGCTATGAGAAGATACTCCATAGGTACGACACAAATAGAAACTCATAGTAAAGCTCGATATGGTAGGTGACATGGCACACAAGGCAATGCCAGGGTAGATATACCAATTACGCACACGGACTGATGGAAACGCATAGCAGCCACTACCTCTCCACCTCGAACAACACTCCCAAATCGAGGGTGCGCACCAAATAAATCACAACTAATAGAATGGTATCAAAGAAGTGTGTCCGATAAGAGGTGCTACCTCACTGGTCCGAGATCGCTCCTGTTTTAGCCACCTTATGCCAACTCACGGGAGTTGGGTCCACGTATATACCTTAGGATCGTCGCCACCATCCTACTTCATTCTGGAAACTCCACCGCGTACACAGTTGTCAAAGTGGTTTTCGGTATCGACAGAGAGTATGTCCATATCTGATCCTGGTCTCTTTAACAACCAATCGTTATTATAACCCGTGGTTATAATTTAAAAATAGTTTATACTTCAAAATAGAATATCATTTCAAATCCAAATCTTTATCAAAATAAAGATTAAATCAATTCCAAACCATTTCAATATATTTAAAATATTATATCATTTCAAAACTTCATTTCAAATCATTTCAATATATCAAAATATCATATCTTTCCAAACTTCATTTCAAATCATTTTAATATATCAAAATATCAATCTTTCCAAAACTTCATTTCAAATCATTTTAATATATCAAAATATCATATCCTTTCAAACTTCATTTCAAATCATTTTAATATACCAAAATATCACTTGAGTTCAAAACTTCATTTCAAATCATTTTAATATATCAAAATATCATATCCTTTCAAAACTTCATTTCAAATCACTTTAATATATCAAAATATCATATCCTTTCAAAACTTCATTTCAAATCATCATTGGAGTTCAAATCCAAATATTCAACTTTAAATACCTTTTTAAATTCAAAGATATCATTCATTTATCATTTCAAGTCACCCTTTTTAATTAGTTTATATTTCAATCAAAATAATTCATTTAAACCATTTAAAAGTGTAATTATTATACTTTCAATCAAGTATTCAATTTCCAAAGTTTCAATTCAATTCAATTATTTATGTCAATTAAATTTCCATAGACCATTTCAAATCTTATAAATTTCAAATATAGATTTAATCCACAAAATAACTATAAAAATTATAAAATAAGTTCCAAAGCTTTAATATCCTATATTTCATAAATCCAATATCTTCTAAATAGATTCAAATTACAAGTAAACCAAATATTTTTCATATTAATATAAACTTCAATTATTTATTCGAAGGTTTTATATCATTTCAAATTTATTTCAAAATTTCAAAATATCATTTCAAAACATCATCTATTTAATTTAAATTTAAATACCATTTAATCACATTTCAAAATAGTTGTATTTCCCAAATCAACTATTCCATTTAAATCATTTAAAGTCAATTCATTATATTTAATAATTAAATATTTAATTTCCAAAATTTAATCTTTTTTCAAAGATCATTTATTCATTTGAATTTATTAAACAAAGAAAATTCAACTTTCGCAGCACTTAGAAAATGCTATGAAATGTTATATTTAAAAACAGTTCATTAACCAAAGACGGCATTTAAAATGCTGTAATATCTTAATTTAGTTTCAATTAAAATTTTAGTTAAATTTAACAACTATAGCACTAACAAAGTGCTATAATAACCCTTAGTTCAAATTTGCTATTAGGTTCATTTAAAACAACCACAACATTTTCCAATGCTGTAATATCTTTACATTACATTTCAAAAATGCTGTCAAATCAAATTTAGAGTTTTATTTACAATTTCACACATAATTAACTTTTAATATAAATCATTTTAACTTATAAAATTATATATTTTCACATTTAAAAACAATCATTTAAATACCTTTATTTCTATGATTTTATAAAGTCAAATTTCCATACAAAAATCAAATTAAATAACAATTAAATTTTCATTTCTTTATTTAAAAATTTAACTTAACACTTAAGTTTAAATTTCCAAAATATAACTTATTTCCATTTATTTTACTTAATTAAAAATTCACTTTTAAAAAATTTCACAAAATTCAATTTAAATTATATTTCCAAATTCAGGTTAAATATTCATTTATTTCATATTTTAATTTATACAAAATCATTAACACTTTTAAAAGTTATTATTACTTAATAAAATCATTAAATTCATCTTTTAAATCAAATTTGTCATATTTCCTTACCTTACATAAATTCCATTTATAACCAAAATCATAAATTCCAAAATTAACTTATATTTCAAATTCTACTTCACCATTTACTTAATTCACTTATTTAATTTGTAGAAAATCACAAATATTTTATAGAAATCATTTTAATAAAGTTTAAATCAAAATATCATAATATTTACATTTCTAAAATATTTTAAAATTTCAAAAAAATATATAAACCATGGGTCTATATATAATTTTCTAGCCTAGGTCAAGTAATACGGATATATATCATTTCAATCCGTAATTTACAAAGAAAAACCGGGTTCTATCATTTCAAACCCGTAATCCCAAGTTAAATAAAATAAATAAAAACCGTTTAGGCCTATCATTTTAGCCCATAACGATTTTTCCCTATTCTAAAGTCCGTTCGGGTATGTATCATTTCAACCCATAGTGATTTCTATACTAACAGGGAACTTGCAGTGTGATAAACAGATATGAATGAACAGAGTAGCATTATATAAAAGTAACTGATGATATAATAGGTGTAATAGTAAGAGTGAGCATTATATGATCATAATATAACAGTTATACCAAGATGATATAATTTTACAGATTCAAATGGTGTTAGTTTACTAGTTATATAAGTACACGTCGTCTGGTGAGAATTGCTCACCTGTATTTGCTGGAGATTACAACCAAAGCACACAACACAGAAACTACGAAGGCACGACAACTCGAATATGATTTGAGAATGGGAGAGCCAAAGATTAATTGCCTTGAAAAAATTCAAACAAACAAGTATAAACAACACATAAGTTTCAACACAAGATACCATTAAACAATGCTACAATTGGATGCATAAAACAAAGCCAAAGTGTTTGCACTTGCTTTTTACCATCTATGCTTCATCTATAATCTGAAATGGCATGGCTACAGCATGGTTTTAGATCAGGTTTGGGTTCCTAAAGGTCGGCCATAGCATGGGAAAATGATGGAGCAAAGGTTTGTGAGCATGAAACAACAACTACAAGGCAACACACAATGTTCTCAAGGCACTAAAGGTCATGGCCAAGGCACTCCAAGTCACGGCCAGTCTTCAGGTGGTCAACTATAGGTGTGATAGAGGTTTATGGGTCAGGAAAAGGCTGGTGGTGTATGGGTCAGCCTAACCTAGGGAAATTGGTGCAACATTTGGTGATGTAGAAACTACCAATACAAGGCAAAAGCATGGGTTCAAGGCCACTACAAGGCTCGGGCAAGGCCTGTAGGGGCACGGCCATGGATCAGGGGGTCAGGTGGTGATGTGGCATGATGTGTCAGGTCTGGAACAGGAAGTGGTGGTGGTATATGGTCGGCCATGTGGTGGAGAGAGGTGATGGAAGGTGGATGGCTCAGCTTGTATGCATATAGGTGATGTTGGTTCACTTTAAGGTGGATCTTCTTCACTATGGTGCACGGCAATGACATGGGGAGGGGCTGGAGGTGATGTTGGCCAGAGGGGTTGGTGGTGGAGGTGGCCTAGGGGTTGGATGTGATGCTGGCCGATCCAATGGAGATGAATAAGCAAGTGCAAATCTATGAAAAACAAAAAGAAAACATGAAAAAGGAAAAGAGTTTTACCAAATTTTTCTCAAGCAATGGAGGCCGGCTATTTTGGTGAATGAGAAGTTTTATTTACATGAATACATGAGAAAATATGCAGCTGATCAAATGAGGAAGTCGGTCAAAAGAGAATGAATGCAATAGTTAAGAAAATGAAAAGACGGGAAAACAAAAGGTCTTAAGCAAATCAAGAGTCACAACCTTTCAAATTTCCTTTTTATATATTTTGTAATTTATAAATACCCATAAAACTGATAAATAAAGATAACAACTCAGAAAATAAAATAAATATATAAAATAAATAAGTAAATTTTAATTAAAAAGAATTTTAATTAAGAAAATAGCTTAAAAATGCAAACTAGGCTTTAAAAATTAGAAATAAATTCAATAAGCTTTAGAAAATTTTTATAATCACTTTAAAAATATTTAGTCAAAATATATATGATATAACATAAATATACAAATTAGAGTAAGATATATCAAATAAAATGTCATTTATATAAATTAAAAATAAAGAAAATTGTTAAATAACTCAATATACACACAATATTGAAAATAGTATAACTTTCACAATTTAAATCCGTTTTCAACGAAACGAAAAGCAGTATTCATGTTATTAAATCTATTTTCATAATAAAAGATTAAATTTAAGAATTTAAATTTAAAATTTAAAAGTCAAAGTTTGACCAGAATTCCACTTTTCAGGAAAATATTCAATTTATACAAATTTGAAATTATAATTCACATAATAATCAAGATTTATATTTAAAACGAAATATTGAAAATAAAACAAGTTTAAAAATAATTTCAAAATAAAATAAAGTCAAATTTAAAATATATGCAAAAATCTAGGGTTGTTACAAAATTAAACTTCAATTTAAACCATTTTAATTGTATAAAAACCATATTTTTCCACTTTAAAATGGTCATTTAAATACCCTTTAACTTATGATTTTTATAAAGTAAATTTCACAAATAAATATCAAATTTTCATTACTTCACTTATTAAATTCAAGTGTACAATTTTCCTATTCTTTGCATTACTTAACACTTTATTTTAATTTATCATTTCACAAATAAAACTAAATTTCCATTTTATTTTCCTTTACTTAAAATTCCATTTTTAAAACCAAATCTCACAAGTTCCAAGTCAAGTTAAATTCCAAATTACCATTTTAAGCATTCATTTGTTTAACATTTTATATTCATAGAAAATCAATAACACTTTAATAAATCATTTTAAATTCCAATTAAATCAAAATGTCATGATTTACATTTTTCAAATACTTAAAAATATCCAGAGAAATATATAAAATAACCACGGGTCTGTATACTATTTTCCAACCTGTCAAGTGATACAGATAATATATCATTTCAATCCGTAATTTACAAAGAAAAATCCGGGTTCTATCATTTCGAACCCGCAATCCCAAGTTAATAAAAATAAATAAAAATCACTCGAGCCTATCATTTTAGCCCATAATGATTTTTTCCTATTCTAAAGTCCGTTTGGGTATGTATCATTTCAACCCATAGTGATTCTATTCTACAGGGAACTTGTAGTGTGATTAACAGAAATAAATAAATAGTAAAATAAAATAAAATATAACAGATGATGTGACAAGTTAATAACAGGGTTTAACATCATATAATTTACATCACAGGCAGGTATAACATGATATAATAGTTTACACATTCATTTGTTGTCACTTCACAATTATATAAGTATAAATGTCATGTGTGAATACTCACCTTTTTTAAGCTGGAGTTCGCAAAACAAAACACACAAATGAATCCAGAAAGCACGATAAAGCACGACTTTTGATTGAGTGGAGAGAGAGCCAAGATGTTAATCTTGTGTATAACAATAAAATAAAACAATATATAAATATATTTACAATACCAAAATCTATTGAAACAAAAAGGAAATAGAATTTATAAAAGACGTCACCATGCTTCCAATTCAATTTTGCTTGACCTTAACTCCATGTATACTCGGCCATACATGCTTAGGCTCGGCTTTGGCATATTTTCAGGTGGGAAATGGATCAGGTTTGGAACTGAAAACACAAGGCTAGGTCCAGAATGCAAACGGTTTTTGGAGTTATAAACCTTGGAAGATCAAAAGGCAAGGTTAATGAGGAGGTTTGGTTCACCAATTTGGCTCAGCCAAAGGTCTATGGGGCTTGGCCAGAGGCAAGTACAGATCAGGTCAGGGGTTAGTGATGGTGTTCAGAGGTGGTGCTTGCTGGTGGTGGCGGCTAAGGAGATGGCCGTGGCAAACATGAAGGTGGATGTTGCAAATATGGCTCGGCTAGGCATAAATACAAGGGTTTTTGCATTGTTTTGTGGTATTGTGTTCTAGTGGAGGTCATGGCACTTTCTGGTCAGAGACGATGGAGGTTAGGCCATGGATTATGTGGGGAAAGAAATGGTGGTGGTCGGTGGAGGAGATAGTGTGGGTAGAGGCCAAGCAACATGTGAAGAGACAAGGCAATTCAAGCAAAATTCAATGGAAAAAAAGAAGAAAAGTAGAAAAAGAATGGAGGAAGCCATTACCAAAAATCTAGAAATGCTATGGCCAAAACTTTGCTGAAATGAGAAGTTTTCTCATGTGAAAAATGAAGTAAAACTCACGGCTAGCGTTTAAGTGGTGAACGGCCAAAATGTGAAGGGTCTAGCAAATGAAAAGTCATAGTTTATAAAGCTTTAGTCTATTCAAATTTCCACTTTCTTTTTAATTCAATATAAACAAATAAAAATTAGTAAATAAAATAAAAGAAAAACAAAAATAAAGTGAAAATGAAAATAAATAATAGTCTTAGGAAAATAGGAAAAATAAATAAAGAAAATAGTTTGTTATATTGAAACTAGAATTAAAAATTGTAAATAAAATACAACTAACCAAAAGACTCTTGTTTTTCCAAGGCTTCATGTCAGGTACAAGTTAAATAAAATAAAATATATATACATAACATGTCATGTTACACATGTAACATAAATTAGAACATGACGTGACAAACAAAATATCATTTATGTAAATTAAAATAAACAATTTTTTTAAATAACCAATTTACATACAATAGTGTAAAAAGCATAACTTTCACAATATAAATTAGATTCCAACGAAATGAAAAGCAGTATACTTAAAATTTTATTTACTTTCATAAAATAAAGATAAATTTCAAAAGTTCAAAATTTAAATTTTCAAAATTAAAAGTCAAAGTTTGACCACATTGACAAAATTCACATTTCTGGCAAATATTCTATTTATTCATGTTTGGAATTATAATTCACATACAAATCAAAATTTATATTTAAAGTAACAAAAATTAAATAAAATAAAGTTTTTAAATCAGAAAATTCAATAAAAAAATAATTACAAAATACAGGGTTGTTACACCAAAGATCTTCATAGCGGAAGGAATGCTTGTTGACATTCTCTGGGTCGCTCTCAATATAGAGAAATTTATTATAGCAGTGGTCCTGTCATGTTTTGAAATCTTCGTAACGCAAGGACTACTCGCTACTGATCCTAGGATGTGGTAGGAGGAGTGCCTTCGGTTTCGTTCAGCCCCAGAACGAACTTGTATGGATGAATGTCTGACATTGTATTTCTAAGATCACAACATAGACTTCTACAAACGTACATCTGTTTGGTGGCGGAGCAGGCAACCTCTCTTAGCTTAACACCCTTCTCTGAGACGTACACTACAACAAACAGACCTTTTCATAGCGTTTAAAAACCGCTATTAAAGCCTTCTATAGG
This sequence comes from Allium fistulosum, assembly GCA_030737815.1. Taxonomy (NCBI): domain Eukaryota; kingdom Viridiplantae; phylum Streptophyta; class Magnoliopsida; order Asparagales; family Amaryllidaceae; genus Allium; species Allium fistulosum. The sequence goes on along the minus strand of CM060907.1, from coordinate 872,617,841 downwards.
TAGGCATCTTCTTTATATGATATATTTATATGGAAGATCTCAACTACAAATGTTAGTTGATATCTTCTTTCCAGTGCCATTTTTAATTACATGCGAGGTTGAATTTTCTTAGAAAAACTGCAGAAAAGTTAACCGTAGCAAATAAATCACATGCAACTTTAGCCACCCACACAAAAAATATAACAAACAGAACTTAAAATCTACATTGAACTTGAAATTAGTTTTCATAACTACTTGTGGTTTATTTATTTAGTTATATTTTTTACATATTGAATCTTCTAAAATTCTAAATAATCCTCATTTACTAGAAAATCAAAAGGACTATCCCTACATAACAATGTACCTTGACCATTCCAGTTCCATTATCGCAAACAAGGGGTTGGATATCCTCTTCAGCCATTTAACAATCTACGAATAAGAAACTGAATATCAACATAAACAAATTGGCAAACTATAAGATCCATGATTTACACAAGTCAAATTAAATGGGAGAAAATAGGGCTAATGGTATAAGATCCCTGGCCTCAATTACATGGAATAACAATGGCTGGCAAAGATAGATTACAAATTGAAACCGAACCATGATAACAAGGAAAAATATTGCATAATATAACTGTTGACTCAAAAACTCTCTCTTTATACAATCGTTTGGCCTCTGCATGCTTTGGAGCATTTCAACGCACAAATAGATTAGATCATTCAGCGGAACAATCTATCCATAAAACACAATTACTCTAAAAACAAGCTTCAAATTTCAGATCAGATTTTGAACAAAATCACTCGGATCAACGTGATATCAACCAAACCAAAAATCAACCGATTAGCTTATATTTACTCTTTACCTAAGTATCGTAAGTTAAAACACGAAAAACAAATAAAAGACGAGCATAAAAAGTTATTTATATTGCAGAAAATCATCGGCGCTACCAAAAAATGATCGATCACTCAAAAACCTAATCCGATCCAAGTAAAATAAATAGCTTACTATCAACGTAATAAAGCAAACATAACTACAAAATTCATTCCAATTTCAATCCGACAGATTCAATTACAGCAATAAAAAATGGGTAAAATCGGGGAGTTGATACCTATAGAGAAAGCAAGAGAAGGAAGACAGAGATTTAAGAAGAAGAAATAAAAAATGAGAATAAAAATTAGGAGGCTTAGGAGAATGATACCACGACAAATGTAATAATGTTGCAGCAAGGGAAGATAATGGAAGCCGATTGCTAGCAATGAAGTAGATAAAAGTTCTATAAATTAGTATAACAATTTTCTTATGATGTTTAATAATGTTAGAAAACTGAACAAGATGCAGTCTAGCATTTGTTCATGTCATGAGAAGGGAGGGTTTGGTTTTCCTGAAACCTAAGGTTCTTTGCAAGCATGTGCACGAGCACCATATGCATATAAAATACGTGTCTTAAAGTTCATAAATAAAAGCAGTGTCAAACTATTTGGTCTACCCATCATGAATCATAATGCTTACAAATTAAATCTTGCACCCCGGAATGATTAAAAAGAGAAAAAAATCAGGATAATATAACACTAGAGTTTTTTTTACTTCTTCAATTAATTTTACATGAACAGTAGGATTCATAAGTCCGGTTTCCATTCGTAACCTTCTCATATCTTACAAGTTACATACCTTGAGGATTACCCAAGATATTGTCTACCAAGCTCCCCTATTCTTTTATTGAAAAGTAATAGAGCTAGACTATAATTACTACATAATAAAATAAAACACAGCAATCAAAAATAAGCAAAAAAAAATCAGAATAATAAGATTCTCGCTTTTTGATTATTATTTTCCATTTTTATAATGAAAAGTATCCATTATCATTATTCTTCTCTTTTTCAACATTATTGAGTGATTATTTTACAAAATAAAAGTATTTGCTAAAGTTATCACCATCTTTTCCATAAAGCACTTCTTCTGGCTCATGCACTTTTTAATATATTGATAAACTCGGTGGCAAAGTAAATGCCTCTTGATGTGATTATAGTGGTCTAATGATAACAAATTTCTTGCTTAACATTTACAACCCCTCTAGTTTTGCTAAATCCTAAACAATGGGAAATTCTGATTTTATTATTTTTCCTTCTCATTTAGTGGAAGATTATATTGTTATAAGAATGCATGAAAGCAACTGACATTTGATAATTTGTGATCTAATAGCTTTTCGATACATTCGTGGTTGCATCAGCCAAATAATTCTTGCTATTTTCCTTTAATTCATACTATTTATTTGTTTTGGGATATAGTATTTTATTTAATTGGATTAAAGCTGAAGCGCGATTTCAACTTCGCAATCAAAATCATGTAAACAAATAGTATTGTATTATGTAATAATCTATTTGTCTTTATTCGTCGTTAGGAGCTATAAGCATATATATAACCAACCTAACACTAGCTTTGGGATATTAGGCCCAATCATGGTGATCGTGTCACACATGCATATTCCAAAAGCGAATAAGAAATTGATAGTATTCAACCAAATCAAAAAAGTCTCATATCTAAACAAAGTTTGAATCATACTTACTAGAAATTGATTCCATTATAACATTCGCAGTAGGCCAAGCTAATTCATTCATAGTTATGTTGTCAGGTTTCAACCGATTTCTTTCTTCTGCCTTCCTTGCTTCTGCTATTTTGCGAACTAATCGAGATTTTGAACCTCTAAAAATGCACCCCATTTGATGAAATATGCACGCCTTTTGCCATTCCTCATCCAATTTAAATCTAACATGCAATATTTAAAGGCATATGAACTCCATTCAGTGTCATGTTAACCATTTGTATATCACTATATAAACAATCGTTAACGATGCATAAAAGACTGCATTTGTTTACAGCTTTTGGCAACTCTTTACAAATTGCCCTACAGAAAAGCTTGCATAAAAATTTGAGTTTAATGGTAGTGGCGCACTGAACATGGCTATGAAGAACTAGTATTATCTATTATCAGATTTTTCTTAGGGCAATGACATAGTAACATTTATGATCACGCTACGGAGAATAAACAAAAACTAAAAATTTAGAACAAAACAAGAACAAAAGACACTGATGATCTGAGGAAAAGTGAAACTAATATTAATGAAAAGCTACTAGCATCTGACTGCAATCCCGAGGATGTGTATCTGTATGAGGAAATGATGAACACGAGTACATAATTAAGAAAACAAATGCATAACAAATATATGGATGCAGTTACTGAAGGAGATACAAGTTCATGATTTTTCAATGTAAAAATTTCAATGAGGTAATGTAGAAATAACATAAAAATATTATGCAATGAGATGGGTGAACTTTTATTTGATGCGCAGCAAATTCAAGCACAGGCAATTCAGTTCTATACGGACTATTTAGTGATGATCAACCATAAACCAAAAATTAATAAGAGTTGATATTGGTATAGGCACTACAAGAAATATTATTTTTGGTGGCGCACAAAAAGCGCTACCAAAACTTATGGTAACGTTTTGATAAACGCCGTGGTAAAGTCCGCAACTAAAAATCCATGATTTTAGTTGCATTTATTTCAACGCCACTAAAATCCTTTTATTGCAGCGTTTCTCAAACGCCACCATAAATTTTTTTTTAGCGTTTTAAAAACGCCACCAAAAGGTTTTTTGGCGCTACCAATAGAGTTTTCAAACTTTATCCCTACTTTACGGTTGCGTTTACTCAACGCCATTATATGTATTTCTGTAGCATTTTTGAAACGGTACTAAAAGTTGTTGATCATTTTGCACCATTTTTTCATGCTACTATTTCCTATTGATGGTCTATTTTGTTTCTACTATATCAATCAACAATCACTCACATAATCATCATATTCAAACAATTAAAAAAACATATTAATCATATAATCAAATAAGATTTCCATAACCATTCTAATACAATAGTTTTTTTTGATAAAATGACCAAACTCACATACAATAACCATTCGTATACAAATTTACAAACCTAGTACTAATAAAATGTTATACCAAACTGGTGCTAACAAAACGCTTGATTACCCATAATTCTTTGTTGCATGCACAAGTGAAAGCTAGCACCATAAAAGTCCAACCTTGCTCTCTTCGGAAATCCAATGCCTGCACAAGTGAAAACACAACATATTGTCAAACGATTATGTTAATTCGTAGGACTTCAAATCTAATATCAAACATCTATAGCATTATACGAGTATATCATATTATAAATAATGTCATATAAATAATCAAAGTTATAAATGAAATGAAATAAGTAAAGTCCAATCTTACAGTTATATATAAAATGTTGTTAAATTAGTTATATTATTATTATTTATAAAAGTTAGTTAACTTAAACTTAGTTAATTTTATAAAAATTGTTTAATTTTTTTTTGGCAAGGCGAAAATTGTTTAATTTTAACAAAGCCTAGTTAATTTTTATTAACTTGGTTAACTTAATTTATTATTATTATTATTCAAACTCAGTTAACTTAATTATATTATTATTATTATTATTATAAACTTAGTTAAATTTTATAAACTAAGTTAATTTATCATCATCATCGTTATTTATAAATCTTTGTTAAATTAGTTATATTATTATTATTTATAAAATTTAGTTAACTTAAACTTAGTTAATTTTAACAAAACTTAGTTAATTTTTATAAACATAGTTAATTCATCGTCATCGTCATCATTGTTATTATTTATAAAACTTTGTTAAATTAGTTATATTATTATTCATAAAATTTAGTTAGCTTAAACTTAACTAATTTTATAAAACTTGTTTAATTTTAACAAAACTTAGTTAATTTTTATTAACTTGGTTAACTTAGTTAATTTATTATTATTATTATTATTAAAAAACAAGGTTAATTTAATTGTATTATTATTATTAGAATTATTATTATTAGTATAAACTTGGTTAATTTTATAAACTTAGTTAATTCATTATCGTTGTCATCATTATTATTTATAAAACTTTGTTAAATTAGTTATAGTATTATTATTTATAAAATTTAGTTAACATAAACTTAGTTATATTATTATTATTATTATTATTATTATTATAAACTTAGTTAATTTTTATAAACTTAGTTAATTCATCATCATCATCATTATTTTTAAAACTATGTTAAATTAGTTATATTACTGCTATTTATAAATTTTAGTTAACTTAAACTTAGTTAATTTTATAAAAGTTATTTAATTTTAACAAAACTTAGTTAATTTTTATTAGCTTGGTTAATTTATTATTATTAATTTATTATTATTAATTTATTACTATTTCTCACTTACACACCAATAGGTTTACGTTTAATGAGCCAAATTTGATGTAAAAAGAATAGCCAGTAAGGAATAAATGAAAGCAGTTGTCAAAATCTGATGGTTATCAAAACCACATGAGCATCAACTACTAACAATTTCCCAGGACAGTGTAACACCTACCTGAGGCATAAGTGACATATACCATAATTTATGGCGCACACCTGAATTTAATTATGCAGTAGGTTACAATTATATACAGTAACTGAAACAAAAAATCACTAGTTACTTGAGTTCTATTGGGATTGAGACATTCAGTATACAGTAGGAGTAAAAGAGATTAACTGGATATATCAGTTTACATGGGTATATGCAAACATTTTAGTCAAGAAACCAAAATCGGGTTTTTATACAACTGCTTAACAAATGCCTAGATATTTGAATATCTATATAAAAAGGCTAATCTGGAGAACATGGATTATGCATCTCTTGAATGATGATAGTGTTATATAAACAATTAATCAACTGAAATCACAAAGAAACTAACCTGATATTGTTACCTTCCATACTTGTCATAGGTACAACTCATTAAGGCATCTACACATCCATGCTGTGGCATTAAACCATTCAGTGTTCATAATAATGAATGTTGCTTCTTTATCAAAACAAATCCTGACTTTGGTTGCTCCTAAACCATTGCTTTCAAACACCACGATAGTACCATTATCAAACCTCAACTGAATCCCTCTACTTCGACTATGCCCGCCATAGTCGTATCGAACAACAGTATAATCATTAATGTTTTATACTAATATCAAAGGTTAGATATTGCATCTGACACACCTACACACGCCTAAACAAGAGTACACACAGCACACACCTATGTATAAAAATGCACATAGCTCCCATACAAACACACATACATACTGCAACACATGCACACAAGTAAACACATACAGACTCTCAAAACACACAAGTAAACACATATATTTGAAGAACCAGCCGGATTCAAGTTTTGTTTTATAGCTATACGAGTTGTTGATTTTAGTCAAAAAATACAAATAAAATTCCCTTCTTATACTATACAACTGCAAACAAGATATCGTTAAGTTGAATGTCTTGGTATAAGGCAACAAACTTGACAATGCCTTTATTCATTCGTCATTGTTTATGAATCCAATAAATATTCAAAAACAAATGTCAAATTAGTATAACAATTATCTAGAACCACAGTACCAATATTGCCTTGTCACTTGAATCGTATTGGCTTGGACGTTGTAATAGAGAAATAACTATATACGGCAAGATGACTGGATTTGAGGTTGTCTTATCATGATTGTAAGGATGAAGCATATTATATTTGATAAGAAGCCAACTTGGTAAATATGAGGTGTTTAGACTGATTTATTGTAAAAACCATTATGTATTTCCCTACCTGGCATGCCTTGTTTGCATTTATACCCAAAACTTGCACAATGTTATGTTCAACGATTCTTTTATAACCAATATGTACTACAAAACTAACAATTTGATGGGAGTACATGAATAACCTGGAATGGTCAATGACAAGTAATGTGTTTCTTCCAGAGCTAATGCAGAATTAGGTACACCCATCTCCTTCGATCTCACCCTTGCGATTTCACTTCCTTGCTTCACTTTTTCAACCTGTGTTCGAATGATGTCATCAACCATTTCTGTGTACTTGGAAAGAGCTTTTTACTATTGTATTCATATTAAAATGTAGGATTCTTGGTTTAAATTATATTCCTCTTATAATCAATTTGGAAGATATACTGTGGCTAAGAGTTAATGATGTAGATGACATGCCAAAAGCAATCAAGGTTGGGAAACTCTACAATAAGTTTTTCTATTTGAACAAATAAAATCTAAATGAAGTGTTAAGGAAAAATATATTTATAAGAAATTTTCATGCACAATCATGATACAACAATAATTATGAGTTAAAACCAATCATGATAATGTACTAATGATTAACAATAGATGTAAATTAATCAAGAAGTACATGTATATAGTCTCTATAAGTAACTACGTATATAGATGATCTTGAAAGCATGAGAATGGATTAGAAACTAAAGCTGAAATTCTTTATGAAATATGACAGTGATATAGTTCTAGCATAAGACTTACCATCCAATCGTAATGGTTGAACAATTTCTCTATACCTAACCAAAAATTCTACAAATCCAATGCATGGTCCTTGTCCCGGTAGAAACCAAAGACATCATGATCCTTATCATAGGTGCTTACTGCATAATATAACACATTGTCAATGAATAAAACAAAGCAATCAAATAAAATGAATAATTGCATCACTGTCAAACTACAAGCAATCAAATAGAATTAAATTTAGTTTCTTGATATTGATAGAAGAGTGAAACTGAGAAGAATATTGAAGCAGTATGATTTGGTATGACTTGTTATTATCAAGCATTACTGTTCGCTTATTTTCTTTGCCAAACATACACACAAATTATTTTGTATATGCAATGTTTTACTTCATAATTTAATCAATATACACAATCTTATTATCCTAGCACAGATATACACAAATTTGTACTTGCACATACTCACGTCATTACTTTGCTTGGATTCAAAATTAAGAAAGAACACACCAATTTAAACCGTGGGTTTTTAAACTATGTAAAGTCCTCAAACAATCGATTCTTAAGATATCGTTAGTTGGCAATAATAATCCCATTTTGCCAATATTAGTCACAAAATGAAAGAGGTGCGGGTTGACATTACAATCAAATAACTGCAACAATCTACTCAAAAACATCATCAGCTCGTATAAAAAATCAAAAAATCAAAAAAATCACACTATTCAGATAGGTTCAAATATTGTGGAGGAACTTCAATTTGTACAACCATGGGGCTTTCTAAAACCGATACATGGGAATTCAAAGCTTAAATCATACCTGTATCAATAATTGCAGTGATGTTTGTCCTCGAGTTCATCTGACTGTGATAGCTCACTTGGCCTTGCTCGACTTTCGTTATTAGAGACTCCGATAAAAACCTCAACTGTCACTTGCTTTTCTTGATGTTCAGAATTTGATGAACCGCAATTGCAAAGATCAGTAGCTGAATCGATCAATCGAGTTTAATGGAAGGATGGGGAAATGAAGAGGGAACCAATTATTTCGTTGTGATGAATGGAGAGAGAGAAATTTTTCTACGTACAAAGGAATTGGGAATTAGGGATTTAGGAGTAAATAGGCAGAAATTTTCTAAGTACTAAGGAGCAATGAGGTGGTAAATTTTGGGTTACGATTATTGGGTTAGGCGAAATTATTTAGGCGAAGGCGGGAACGGGAAATATTTTTTTTTTACGTTTATAGTATAGTATGAAATAGTATTAGCTGCATTTAGATTGAAACACCACGAATTATTGCTACTATAAATGGTTTTTCTTGTAGTAAGAGATATAATAATATAAAATACGCTGCAACTTGAAGGCTTAGACAGAAGCAAATCTGATACGAAGGCACAAGGTAATGCAAATCCAGTAACCCTGGCTATAATCATGCACATTGACATCAATGAATTGTTTTATTAAATTAGTATGTAAACTGGTTTTACATGAGAGTTTAGAATGTTCGAAAAGGAGATATATTGCCTCTGTTGTAGCATCACACTTTGTATCTAAATCTGCCTCCACTGCAACAGATTTAAACCTCCTTCCCAACCACTCTCCTCAATCCACTAACCTAATAACTAACTTGTATCATAATAACCCACTAGATTATCTTCCAGTTACTCAATTATAACACCTTGTCACAATCATAACCCCCCGACACATAACACACTTCCCCATCACCAGACCCATTGCCTTACTTTAACATTTACCTATCTAAATCTATCACCAACCTTCTGTATGAAAAAACATTATCCAACCAGACATCTTCCATGATTAAATTGCATTCTACTTGCTCTATGTTCTAAAACTTGATGCTTCGAACAACTCCACACCTATAGCCACCTCACAACCCACGCTACCCAAATCACCTACCCTCTGTTCACTAATCATCTTCTAACACACCCACCACCAATCTGTTCTCTGAAGTCCCCATCATCATCACTCAAACAAGCCCAAAAACAAAGAAAAAGAAAGCTAAGAAAATAAAGAAAAAGAAGTTTATGATTGAAGACACAAACATTGACAGCGGGAAAGAGTACTCCATTGATGAAGTCCTAAATAACCCTAAGGAAACTAAAGATGAAGGGGAATTCAATCCATCTTCTAGAAGGACTAGATATAGTCTAAATGGAAAACAAAAAAAATCCCAAATATTAAAGTAGATCTCCAAAAAGTGTATGACAGAATAAACAGCCCTCTTCCTTTTACTCATTTTCTACAAATAAAAAAAGGATTAGAACTATATGAGACAGCATAACAATGTGTATCAAGTTGGAAAATAATATTAAAAGCAGTTACATTTACTTCACTTGCTAATGTTATGCAGATAAAAAAGAGAGAAAAAGCAGTTTTAAGTGCATACCGTGTTGAAATATTAAGTGCAGACCATTTCATACTTGCTATGTCATAATACAAGTTACAAACATGAATAGAAAGATATATGTGGTATAACATAGTTTTAATCAATAAAAATATGATTCCAATGTGAGAATTAAGTTAGCACTCAGCATACTTGATAGTTGATAATAGATCAGAGCTATGTGAAATTCCTTCCTATAACATGTATGCATCCACTATCTAAAAGATTGAAACATCCTACTAGTGTATAGCGATATGTTAAGCTGAAACACTTAACATGTAAACAAATTTGAATAAGCTACTAATAAGTATAAAAATTTGAAATTTTTGCTAATATAGAAACATAACTCAGTCGCTTTTTATCCAACAAACGAAATTGCTGTCAGTAAATGTTATTTGAAAGCTGTTTATTATTCACTGACATACATCCCAACGAAAGGATGAAAATGAATATCACTTTGATCAACTTGTTTACTTAATCAATGTATGCATGTATTCCACATAATGATGATATATAAATTACAAATCAAGGATTAATATAAAAAACATATACTGTGATAGGAACCAAATGAATCTAGTACTAAGCTCAAATCAAAACTGGGTTTGATTTATTCAAACATGAATCTCTAAGCATAATAGTAGTTCTCAGATCTAAACTAAAAACAAGTCAACAACCATAAATTACACTGAATCGACCCAAAATAAATAGATAGAAACAAAAACATATTAGGATAATAATATTACGCTTTTCGCCACCAAAAATGTGATGAACAGATTGAAATAGTAGTGAATAAAATTACTAGTGACATGAAAATATAATGAATTTGAGAAGCCTTTTAGACGACTTTATAGAGTTAAATATCATATTACCATACAATAACCTAGACTTAGATTTCAATGTCAATTCATAATTGTAACAAAAGTGTACATGCAATAATCCAAAGCTCTCATATCAAACAAAATTAGAGAATAAGTTATTAGCTACATTGTAATGAATACTGAAAGCCATAACACTGAATTTTACTGAAAGCCATAACAAACAAAATTTTACTTTGGTGGTGCATAAATCAAGCCAAAGAAGGAATATTGGGAAAGGAGAAGCCATGTAAAATACTGAAAGCCATAACGCTTGAAAGTAAAATACAAGAGCCCGCTAACACTGGCCAAACAATATAGGCCACATGAAGAACAACACAAGAGTTTAATTGATTAACTTATGCAATAAATTAATGCAAAAATATAAGCTAACATATTTAAGGTCAAAATTTCAGCATCAAACTTTTATAGTTGTGAAATACAAAATTTGCTGAACTATTTGTGTGTGTGTCTATATATTATCATTCAGATCATCTTTAATTTTTCAAGGTAGTTTTGATAAAAGGCTAACATAACTTTAATTCAATGGTTCATATTCAATCAAAAGGGTTTCAAGTTTAAATTATTTCTGTATTATTTCATTTATGATCTAAATGATAAGAAACATGTCTACAAAATTTTATCGTATTTTGAATTATGCAAATGCAAGGTTTCAAATTGGAGGACACTTTTGCTTCTTTTAAGTGAATGAACAGATTAAAACATTCAGCGTGATATTTGAGATTAGTTTAAAAAAGCGAAGTTGCAAAAAGCACAAATGCACTGAAGTAGATGGTTTATTTTTTTTTACATAAGACATCCTACTTTTTGTTCTGTTGAGTATTTAGCAAAGTGTTGAACTGTTAAAAATATGCTATGGTTTCAAATTTGGAACTAAATAATTGTGTTCAAGACTGAAAATTCAAGGAATATTATAAACAGGAAATTATTGTCAAGGACAAAATTTCTCAGCATTTTTGCCTCAAGGACAGACCTTCAGTATTTTAGCCTGAAGGACAACTTTCTTTAGGTATCAGTTTTTAGTTATTGATAGCAGTTTTTAGGTATCAGTTTGTAGTTATCGGTAGCAATTTTTAAGTATCAGTTTTACTTCGGTAGCAGTTTTGCAAGAATGTTTGTCCTTTTGAATAATTTTGAAAGAATGTTTGTCCTTATGATTAATTTTTATAAGAATGTTTGTCCTTGTGGATAAAATATTGAGGTCGTGTCCTTGAGGTTAAAAATATACAAATTTTTGTCCTTTAAATTAATTCCTCCTACTATAAATTATGCTTTTGCTTTTCTTGATGGAAATAATCAAATTACGTCCGAAAATACTTTTAAAATAGACAATTGTTGTGCTCTATGTTGAATTGGCTACGCAATAGGCTTGATTTTTTTGGGTATGATATCCCATCACTATAAATATGGGCGATATTGATTACCAGTTAGTCTATTGGTAATATATATAGTAAAATGACTGCTTTATGATTCATAATAAGACAGAGTATACGTGACTGGAAGGGAGCAACATGAAATTTATAAAAAAAAGTTACTCCAAACTGTTGATAAATTAAGAAAACAAGAAAAGAGGCACAAGTCCCTGTTTTTGATGTTGTTATACAAAAAGTCCATGTAGAAATGAATATATAAATTTGGTCCCTATTTTTTCAAACATAAAAATAGCAAAGTGTCTTGCACTTTTCTGAAAGAAAATGCAAGATAACTTGCACTTTTCTAATTTTGAATATTTTTCAAAATTTTTGAAAATTTTGAAAAGCGCAAGTTAACTAGCACTTTCTATCAGAAAAGCGCAAGCTAGTTTGCACTTTCTAATTTTGAAATTTTTTTGAAAAATTTAAAACTTTAAAATTTTTGAAAAGCGCAAGGTAACTTGCGCTTTCTATTAGGAAAGCGCAAGCTAGTTTGCGCTTTCTGATTTTGAAAATTTTAAAATTTTAAAAAGCGCGAGCTAACTTGCGTTTTCTTATTTAAAAAAACAGGGACTTAATTTACATACTTATTTCTACAGGGACTTTTCTTGTAACACCATCAGAAATAGGGACCTTTCATGCAAAGCCTCTTAAGAAAAATAGGGATACTAACTATCATATTTAAGGTCAAAATTTAAATATGAAATCCATACAAAGATAAATATTCCCTCTGGTTATGTTTAGATCCTACCATGTTTACTGATTTTGATCCTTATGTATGGTATGTGTTAAAGGCGGATATACATCCTTTACATTCTTCTGTTTTTAGTGACAAAATCTATGTTTTAAGGACACATTGGACATAAAATAGTTAATTGTCGAGCTCTATTACTACTACATGTAACTGATCATGCACGACTAAGAGCCTATTTGAAGCTATATCAATAAATTTTACGCAACTTTGTTTGAAATAATTGTTAGAATTCTCAAAAAATGGTGAATGAGATATGTCCCGCATCGCCAAAAATATGTTCATTTTCTGGTTTATATAGTATACTCTCAATCCCTATATTGGCCCTTAGGGTCAGGTAATTTTGTGCGAGGGGGAGGACCTATATGGCCATGGACTAACACGCGCGCGCCGCCCGTCCGACCGACCGGACCGGGTGCGGGTCCAATAAGAGTGGACCGGGTGCGGGTCCAATAAGAGTGGACCGTGTTATATTTTTGCAGTACACAAGTGAACAGTTTTCTACGGTTTAAATTCAAAATGAAGTGACTATTGGATTGGACGCGACTGTTGCAAACCGCAACAGTTTTTGGCCGTTGCAAACGAAGAGGTGCGACTGTTGCAAACAGCAACAGTTTTCGACCGTTGCAAAACGAAGAGGCGCGACTGTTGTGAACAATAATGCTTTTTAGCGTTGCAAATGAAGGGATGCTACTTTTCTCAACGGTGTAGCCATTGGGAATTCGGCTATAAATAAGGAGGAAACCTAATCACTTTCCTCACTCAATTTTAATTCCGAATATTCTCTTCTTCCTCTTCGTTTCTTAATATCTTCAATCCATGCGCTTTTGCATATCACATAGAAGATCATACACATTATAATCTCGAGCAGATCACGTCTGTTGTATCTTGGGAGACTTTGAATGAAGTCTTAAGGAAATTGTTACGACGAGCCTCAGATGTAATTTCCTTCTTCAACCGGTTAGATTTATATATATATATATATATATATTTCATTTTATTTTTGCGGTATACTATTTCATTAAATAGTATAACAGTTGATTTAGCACTATAGTTATTATTGCTATAGTTGTTAGTTTGTTGTTGTAATTAATTACAACATACTTATTATTACAATAACTTATACAGATTCCAAAGTAGTGGAAATCTGAGTTGTAAACTTGTGAGACAAGTTTATTATTGATTAGTCTCTGTTTTGGTATACTAGACATATAACATCTTAATACTTTATTTTTTAACTAAAACAGAGATGGCAACGGTTGAACTATCAACAAAGGCTACTACACACAACAGGCCCGATCCTTTTAAAGGAGATGGTGATGACTTTTTAACATGGCAGAATCAGATGTTATTTTATCTCACCACACTCGGTCTGCAATGGTATCTCGAGGAGGAGGAACCGATTCCTGCAACAGGCAAGGAATCAGATGTTGATACGTGGAAGCATTCCGATTTCCTATGCAGAAACTATATTCTGAATTGTCTCGACAAGGTACTATACAAAGTATATCAACCTCTAAAGACAGCAAAAGCACTTTGGAATGCACTTGCCACGAAGTACAAGACGTAGAATATCAGTCTTAAGAAATTCATTGTAGACAAATTCATGGACTACAAGATGGTTGACTCTAAACCGGTGACTGCTCAATTGCATGAACTGCAAATCATCATTCATGAACTCGAAGTGGAAGGTCATAAGGTTGGAGAATCGTTTTTGGTTGAAGCCATCACGGGAAAACTGCCACCGTCATGGAGAGACTACCGCAACTATCTAAAGCATAAAAAGAAAGAGATTTCTTTGCAGGACCTCATCGTACGATTAAAGATTGAGGCAGATAACCTTGGAATTACCAAACAAAGTGAGGAGGCGTTGGTAACTGAAGGTTCAAAGACCAAAAACAAAAAGAAGAATTTCCAGAAGAAAAGGAAAGCTCTAGACAACAAACAAACCAAAAAGTTCAATGGCGAGTGTTGGGTTTGTGGAAAGGTTGGACATGCCGCTAGAGATTGCAAACACAAAAAGGAACGCAACAAAGAGGCAAATATAGTAGACAACATGGAAGTAGAGGAGTCTAACTTCTCGGCAGTTGTATCTGAATGAAATTTGATTCAGAATCCTAACTAATGGTGGGTAGACACAGGTGCTACTCATCATGTTTGCTCTGACAAATCCATGTTTTCTACATACCAGAAATTCGATCATGAAGAAAAACTCTATATGGGTAATTCTGCAGTATCCATGATCGAAGGCAGTGGCACAGTAATACTCAAGTTTACTTTTGGAAAAACTATCAAGTTGAATGACGTGTTTCACGTTCCAGACATACGCAAGGATCTTATCTTTGGTGCAGTACTATCAAAGAAAGGATTCAAAATGGTGTTCGAGTCAGACAAAATGGTTCTTTCCATAGCTCGAATATATATCGGAAGGGGATATTTATGTGATGGCCTATTTAAGCCAAATGTAGCCATTATCGGCAATGAAAATATGTATTCTGATTGTGCTATTAATAAAATTGAAGTTTCTTACTTGCTTAAGCACGAAATTTTACTATGGCATGATAGATTGGGAAGCATAAATTTCCAAAAAATGAAAACATTATCAAACTTGGGATTAATTCCGAAATTACAAGTAGATAAGAACTACAAATGTGAGACATGTGTAGAAGCAAAAATGGTTAAAAAACCATTTCAATCTGTTGATAGAAGCACCGAACCACTAGGTTTGGTTCATACAGATTTATGTGATTTTAAATCGTTACCTACAAGAGGTGGGAAAAAGTACTTTATCACGTTTATTGACGATTATACGTGATATTGCTATGTATATCTTTTTAATAGTAAAGATGAAGCAATTACATCATTTATAAAGTAAAAGGCTAAGGTAGAAAATCAGTTAAACAAAAAGATCAAGATATTGAGATCTGATCGAGGTGGAGAATATGAATCACCATTTGAACAGTTCTGTGCCGAAAATGGTATAATTCATCAAACAACAGCTCCATATTCACCACAAAAAAATGGTGTAGCCGAGAGGAAGAACAGAACGTTAAAAGACATGATTAATGCCATGCTTTTAACCTCTGGTCTACCGACGAACTTGTGGGGGGAAGCCTTAAATATGTCTAATCACATATTAAACAAAGTCCCTCACCATAAAACAGGAACAATTCCATATGAGATTTGGAAAGGACACAAACCAAGCTTTAAATACGTCAAAGTGTGGGGGTGCTTGGCAAAAGTTCCAGTTCCGCCTCCCAAGAGAGTCAAACTTGGACCAAAAATAGTAGATTGTTACTATCTAGGGCCAGCCCAAAATAGTAGTGCCTACAAATTTTTGATATTCAAGTCTGATATAGCTGATATTCATGTAAATACAATCATGGAATCTAGAGATGCCTCATTCTTTGAAAACGTGTTTCCGCACAAAAGGAATGAAGGGAATAATGTCCCTAAAAGGACAAGAGAAGAATCAAGCAATTCACATGAAGATGAAACTCATCATGAGATTGAGGAAGTTGAACCAAGAAGAAGCGTAAGGGCTAGGACTTCCAAGACATTTGGTTCGGATTTTTTCACATATGTGTTAGAACATGAACCTCAAACGTACAAGGAAGCAATGTCATCTTCTGAATCTTCATGTTGAAAAGAAGCAATCCAAAGTGAAATTGATTCAATTCTAAGTAATAAAACTTGGGAAATTGTTGATATTCCACCTGGAATAAAACCTATTGGTTGTAAATGGATTTTCAAGAAGAAAATGAAAGCAGATGGCTCTATCGATAAGTATAAAGCTAGATTAGTAGCCAAAGGATATCGTCAAAAAGAAGGAGTAGACTTCTTTGATACATATTCGCCGATAACACGAATAACCTCTATAAGAATTCTAATAGCAATTGCATCGATCTATAATCTGGAAATTCATCAAATGGATGTAAAGACAACATTCTTAAATAGAGATCTCGATGAGGAGATCTACATGGAGCAACCTGAAGGTTTTGTTTCCAAAGGAAATGAAAACAAAGTCTGTAGATTAGTAAAATCATTATACGGACTAAAACAAGCTCCAAAAAAATGGCACGCAAAATTTGATAGTGTCATGATGAGAAATGGTTTTCGTATAAATGAATGTGATAAATGTGTTTATTATAAACAAATTGGACAATCATATGTGATGATTTGTTTATATGTAGACGATATGTTAATATTTGGTCCAAATACTCAGGTAATAGAGACTATAAAGAAGATGTTAATTAGCAATTTCGATATGAAAGACTTAGGAGTTGCAGACATTATTTTGGGAATCAAAATAATAAGAACACCTAATGGAATTGAATTATCGCAGTCACACTATGTAGACCAAGTGATCGAAAAATTTCAACGTTTTGGAATTAAAGGAGTAAGAACACCTTTTAATCCATCAGAAGTACTGCATAAAAACACTAATGAGAGTGTAATGCAACTGGAATACTCTCATGTAATAGGATGTCTCATGTATCTCATGAATTGCACAAGATCAGATATAGCTTATGCAGTAAGTCGACTGAGCAGGTATACAAGCAATCCAGGAAAGAAACACTGGAAAACACTAATGAGAGTGCTTGGATATTTAAAAAAAATACCACAAATTATTCCTTACATTATGGAAAATATCCTGCCGTCTTAGAAGGATATAGTGATGCAAACTGGATTGCTGATTCAGAGGAATCAAAATCAACAGGTGGTTATGTCTTTACCTTAGCAGGGGCAATGGTGTCATGGAAAACTACTAAAAAAACATGCATAGCTCGATCCACTATGGAATCGGAGTTTATCGCATTAGATAAAGCAGGCGAAGAAGTAGAATGGCTTCGTCAATTCTTAGAAGATATTCCATTTTGGCCCAAACCTGTAACGGCCATATGTATTCACTGCGATAATCAAGCAGCGCTAAGTAGAGCGAAAAACATTATGTATAATGGCAAATCACGACACATTCGTCGTCGCCATAACACAGTTAGGCAGTTACTCTCTAATGGAACTATTTCCATTGATTATGTGAGAACAAATGATAACCTAGCGGATCCATTTACTAAAGGTTTATCAAGAGAGAAAATTGACTGCGCATGAGGGGAATGGGTTTAAAAGCCTAAACCACCAAGAGTTATCTTATACGGAAACCTATCCTAGCGACTGGGGATCCCAAGGACTAGGATCAATAGGCACACCAGTTCTAAGTAAATCAAGACATAATGCATTTGCTTGGACATAGTCCAACTCCATTCCTATGGTGCACAATATAAATGCATGCCTACAAAAGTATTTAAAGGTTAAAACTATGTTTTTTAATGATGACCATATCTTGAATATAACAAGTGGAGTATATGTAGGATACTCTTAATGGTTGCGATCACCTATGTTAGTGTGAGCTGGGTCGGCTCTATGAGAATATTAAAGGCTTTTATTCTCTAAAAACACATCGCAGAACCAAAAACTGTTTAGGACCAAAATGAACACAACCAAGAGATTGGATGTGAAGGGAAATAATGCTTTGTAAAGCTTATTATCTGGTTATACAATAACGAATGACGGTTCAAGATGAAATAATTCACCGATTAGCCAAGTATATCCGATAAGTTTTAACTAAGGAAAGTTCAAAGTGAAATATCTACTTATCCTCGATATAGCATTATTTTCATATGAACTGTGTGATATTACACTTTGTGTGGGGGAGCCAGATATCGTCATTCATGTGGGGGATTGTTAGAATTCTCAAAAAATGGTGAATGAGATATGTCCCACATCGCCAAAAATATGTTCATTTTCTGGTTTATATAGTATACTCTCAATCCCTATATTGGCCCTTAGGGTCAGGTAATTTTGTGCGAGGGGGAGGACCTATATGGCCATGGACTAACACGCGCGCGCGCCGCCGCCGCTCGCTCGTCCGACCGACCGGACCGGGTCGGGTGCGAGTCCAATAAGAGTGGACTATGTTATATTTTTGCTGTACACAAGTGAACAGTTTTCTACTGTTTAAATTCAAAATGAAGCGACTACTGGATTGGACGCGACTGTTGCAAACCGCAACATTTTTTCGGCCGTAGCAAACGAAGAGACGCGACTGTTGCAAACCGCAACAGTTTTCGGCCGTTGCAAATGAAGAGGTGCGACTGTTGCAAACAGCAACAGTTTTCGACCGTTGTAAAACGATGAGGCGCGACTGTTGTGAACAGTAATGTTTTTTGGCGTTGCAAATGAAGTGATGCTACTTTTCTCAATGGGTGTAGCCATTGGGAATTCGACTATAAATAAGGAGGAAACCTGATCACTTTCCTCACTCAATTTTAATTCCGAATATTCTCTTCTTCCTCTTCGTTTCTTAATATCTTCAATCCATGCGCTTTTGCATATCACATAGAAGATCATACACATTATAATCTCGAGCAGATCACGTCTGTTGTATCTTGGGAGACTTTGAATAAAGTCTTAAGGAAATTGTTACGACAAGCCTTAGACATAATTTTCTTCTTCAACCAGTTAGATTTATATATTTATATATATATATATTTCGTTTTCTTTCTGCGGTATACTATTTCATTAAATAGTATAACGGTTGATTTAGCACTATAGTTATTATTGCTATAGTTGTTAGTTTGTTGTTGTAATTAATTACAACATACTTATTGTTACAATAACTTATACAGATTCTAAAGTAGTGGAAATCTGAGTTGTAAACTTGTGAGACAAGTTTATTATTGATTAGTCTCTGTTTTGGTATACTAGACGTATAACAATAATATTACCCAGTTTGTTATCTTTAATGATATACATGTGAATTCTGTTAAAACAAATTTTGTTAAGCCTGTAGAAGGCTCTACAATGCCACTTTTTTAAGCAGTTAAAGTTGTGTTGCCCTTTCCGTTGTTGTCCAAAATCTTGGCAGAGTTGCCTTTGAACTGGGTATGTGTATGTGTAAATAAACATACATACATGTGTGATCATCACGTTTATATATTAACATTGGTGCATGCATTTATATCATTAGGACTGAAGATTGATATATTACTAAATCCAACAGAACAGATGTCAACTTTGTTTGAAAATTTGCAGCTTTATTACTGGAAAGGGAAGGGAATGCATTTTGGACAAAGTTCATTGTTGTAAATTTGTAATCTGACATATATGAGAAAACCAAGAAAGCATTTTACTTAAAATTGAAGTTGCTTCGTTAGTTATTTGCAGCAAAAATGTGGTGCTCTCGTACTTTCTTTATTCAATCAATCTATCTGGATTTGCAGGTTAACTGCACTTGCAAAACTAATTAATTTCATTGATTTGGATAAGAATTTAAATCTCACTATCTCATTGTAACAGCCCGGAATTTTCGATCCCGAAAATTCCAAATAGTTTGGAAAAGAAGAAAAGAGATAGAAGAAGAAATAGAAAACAAGTCACAGAATCTCACATTCGTAGCGGATGAAATATAATATCAAATAATAACAGTTATACAAAAGAATACTATATCTGTTAATTTATATAATTTACATCAGAGTTACAACATTTTTACATACATTGGACAGTTAAAATCAACAGGTCTCAGATAAACTGTAATATATCACAGCGGAAACACTCCATACGTCCCTGCCATCCAGCTCGTCTCCTAATCTCCAGAACGTCCTTACCTGAAAATCTATAATACTCGGTCTGACCCGAGCATTACATCAAAGTAACATCCGGGTCAGGCTGGAAACCAACGTGAGTAAGCCCATCTAACATGGAGTACGACAGCTTAAAACTTATATAAACCCGGGGTAACTCGTGTCAATTTACAAAATTCACAATTTGTCAGAGACATCACTTATTTCACACATCAATTTCTAAGTACCCAAAACTTAGATCAAAGGGTCCAATTCACTTAAATCATTCCATACCAACCTATTGATTTCACATATCAAACTAAAAAAAATCGAAGTGGTTTCGGGTATTTACTAATACCCGACTCCAGTCTCTTCGAATTCAGTTCATCATAACACATGTTATTCAAGAAAATGCAATTAAACTTTTAATAAAAGAAGGCACCTTTACTTGGCAATTCCTCCTTGATAAATAACCACATCATTATTGCCCACCCATACAAATCATATCACGAAACACT
Organism: Allium fistulosum; assembly: GCA_030737815.1. Taxonomy (NCBI): domain Eukaryota; kingdom Viridiplantae; phylum Streptophyta; class Magnoliopsida; order Asparagales; family Amaryllidaceae; genus Allium; species Allium fistulosum. Next base: position 872,596,902 of record CM060907.1, on the reverse strand, counting down.
TCATATCAGGGGTTTAATCAATTCAGGGCCTTTAATTATCATTTAATCATATACAAGCAAGATAAGTCAAAAGATTATCTTTAGTTAACAAATTAATCTCAATCGGGTAATCCATCCCTTAACTTTCCCTTAGACCCAATTAATCAATCTTAATTGCCGATTAATTACTCTTTAACCACTAATTAATAAACCTTAATTATTGACTAACACAACTTGATTACAAATTAGATATTTCTTAATTATCTCTTAAATAAATCATTAGTCATTTGTTAATCGCTTAATTACTTAACTACTAATCATTCGTTAATTAGCTTCAAGAAGTTAATTACAAATTTATTTGTCAATTAATCATTAATTAATTCAAACTCTAATTACCATTTTAATGTAATTATTTTTAATTACTTTCAAAAATAATTAATTGAATAATTAATCATCTTGACTAACATTTAAAAAGAAATCTTATAATTATGTCTTAATTAATTTAAACCAATTTGTTACTAACTACAAAACTTCAAATGTTCATTAATTTAATACTTAACGTAAATTAATTACTCAATACTTAATTAGGAGTTAAAATCATTGTTAAGCATTAACTAAGATGATTAAACTTGTAATTAAGTCCTAACTTAAACTGTTAAACCCTTATTAAGTTTTCCAGTATTTAAAACTTGTAAAAACAAAACTGCAGTAGGAAACCCGAGACTCTCCCTGATTCGCTCGAGTTACACTTCGAGTTGCTCCGGCTTTTACCCGAGTCTCCTCTCTCCCTCTCGTATCCATCTTCACCTTCCTTTTACTAAGTTTAAATTTGAACTCAAGTAAAAATTAGAGCATCAGGCAAACCACGCTCACGCGCTCGAACTGAACCCAAAGCAAACATCTAACAATTCGAGTATTGACTCGAGATCGTTCTCTTGTCAATGACGCTGACACCACTCACTGCCGTACACGTGCACGGCGGTGCCACCCGAGATTCGTGACACTCGATCACGTATAGGGGTCGTACTCCTCACATTACTGACAAGGTTAAAAACTTGAACCCAAGCCCTAAATCAATCTCGTTCGACCAAAACTTGTATTTGAAAAATTATTCAACATTTTTCCCAACATCATGGATGTTCATACTTGCTTCAATTCAAGTTTCAACATTTATTATTGGATCGTTCACCAGTAATTGGTAAAAATGCGATTATTGTTTAAATTCAAATTGCCCAGGAATACTAAACCAAAAATCTTCATTCTAGTTTTAACAATCATACCTTTGTATGTTTATTCAAGAAATAAAATCAAATCATCAATTTAAGATATTCGAATTTTTTTTTTCACATTGATTTGCTTTTTACTGTAAATTTTGAGTTTACAGTATTTATATTCACTGTCGACCTTTACAAAATTTTCTAGGTTATGGGTTTAAGTTTTAACAACTTATTTAGTTCAAATGCTAAGCTTTAAATGCTTTTAAATGATGAGTATAAATCTTCTCTACTTCTCTTGGCTCAGAGACTTGAAAATACTAAAGAACATCCTATAACAGAGATTCCAGAAATCAGCAAACATCACATAACAACTTTGTTTTACCATATACAACAAACATAAGATTTTCATGAACCAATTATCGAGATTTAAATTTCGAAGATAGTACGATTACTCACTTGAAAATCTTTGAACAAAGAATACTTTGATGATTGAGAAAACTACAGTTGAATCTGCCCTTGAATACTTTCTATTCTTATTTGTTTTTGTTTGAACTTGAGTTTAAGCTTTGAAAAAGAAATGAAGATGGTTGTTTTATTATGTTTGCTGAACGAACTAAAAAGCAGTAGATGTATCCAAATATATATGAAAAGAACATGATGTAATAAGGAAGGTGCTATTTGGTTAAGTTTCCTTGTTAAGATTTGATCAGATTTTTTTTAATAATATTTGAATTGACCTATGTTAAGCTGAGAGGATGGCATTTAATGCCTTTGTTCCCAAATATGTTTACATATTATTATCAGGTTTGCCATGTATAAATATCTTGTATGAAAATATACACTTTGTAGATAGATCTTGGTTTTCGTGAATGATGATATTTTGATTATCGATATTTAAAATATATTCAATATGGTTTACTTATATTTAATATCCATATTTTATATTGATAGAATTTGATTCTATTTTAACATTATTATCTATATATATTCTTATACCAATTGTTAACAAGGTAAAACCATTTTAATCCAATTATATAAGATAAATTTTATTATAAATATTATTAAGAGATTTTATTTTCAAATGATGCGTTTACTTTTCATTTAATTGGATTAAATATTTACTAAAATAATGTTGCCAAATACCGGGTCATCACATTCCTCCCTCCTTTGAATCTTTTCGTCCTCGAAAAGGAACGGAACCAGAATTTATTAAAATGCTTAAAATCAGCTAAATATTCTTTAATCAGTTTAAAACACTTTTTAATATCTATATAATATTATTCCAAAGTAATTTTATGAAAATACTTTTCTAACTCGATGTCTCAACCAGTCCATTCTTGTCTTTATAGAAATTCGGTCATACGTTGATCAGGCGTAGGACTGAAAATCTATAAGTACTTGGTAAACTCGTTTTCAACACCTTGGGAAAATAATTTTTTTTATTGAAAATGTAGAAAACAAATTTTTGAAAATAGAGGATGCTCTGGAAATCATCACTCCCATCCATGGTCGCAGTTAATCCGATGGTTACGTTGTCGTCCCGGCAAAATCCACAGATAATTGTAGGTCTCCGCGCTCTTGGATTACGCCATGGAACCTGCTACAGATCGCAGTTATACCCGTGCTATACGTTGCTATCACAGCAAAAAACCATATAACTGTAGGCATCAGCGCCACCGAATTTCGCTGCCAAAAGAATGAAACTCCTCCACTTGACCATAGACCGCAGTCTACCGATGTTGCGCTGCCATCCCGGCAAAATCAAGTGTAGACTGTTGGCACTCATCCTCCACACGATTTTCGCTATGGTCCCCACAGTAGATCGCAACGACATCGAATTACACTGTCGTCACAGCATAACCCAAATGCCCCTGTAGGCAACAGCGCCATCGACTTTCACTACCAAATAATCCTCAGGAACTAGTTTGTCCGGACTCCTCACAGGATCAACTTTAGAACCTCCCCTTTAGAGGCTCAAGGCAGTACCACTCAGTGGCACTCCTGAGAAGTTCATTCAAGGGAGTGCCTTTTCCCCCAGAGCCACTTTCAAACTACTTTATACTATACATATATAGTATTTTCCAAATCATACACCAAGTATGAATCTCATATAAAGTTCCTTTCCCAAAATCGATTCCCAAAATTGATGATCCTCAAATTAGGCTTTTCCAAATTCCAAATCTGATTTTCCACAAAATCACAAGCCCTTTTCAAATCCATAGGTTCCAAAAACCTTTCCTCAAAATCATTTTCCCAAAAGCCTTTATATATACATATATATATAATAATTTTGGAAATTATTTTTCTTTGAATCACTTAATAGTTGTATAAATTCACTTTTATACTTCAAATACTTTCAAAAACTTTTCTTTTGGCAATAGATTCAACAAGGGGAGTTTACTATATAATACATATATATGACTTACTTCATTTCAAATCAATTATTCAAATCTGATTACTCTTTTATAAAGTTATTAACCACATTACTTTTCTTCATAAAGTAAATTCCAATCATAAAAATTTCCAATTTCTATTTTACTCATCATATATTTCACAAAATATACTTTTCATTTCAAAAACCATTTTACAATTTTTATCCATAAATTTTCAATATCAATTTCATTCAAACCCGTACGATGTCCACATATCATTCGTACGCTATATCAATCTGATCGCTCCCTCGATCATAAAATTTCTCTTCCGAACTAGTATCGTCCACCCGACTTCCTAGTGCGGACTCAGATCTGGTTCCTTGATCAGAAACCGTCATTCTCCTTGCATAGTCACAACTATGATAGAGAATATCCAGAACCAATAAAAAGTCCATATCCAGGTTCGCCGTCGAAAATCGAGCGAAAAATCCCAACTCGGATCGATAATACTATCTCGAAACTCTGTGCTCGAATCTGGATCAAATTTCTATGCGAATAGAATAATATACGTACATCTCACGTATTTACCCCTATTGATTATTAACCAAATCAATTTCCTTTTCTATTCACATTCATCCACGATTCTATTCACTTATTCACATTTTCTTAATCCCATTTGGATTAGCACTTCAATTCTTATCTCAAATTGGGTATTTAATCAATAACAGTTTGAACTCCAATCAGTCTATATTTAGAAAACAGCTTGAAAATAGATAAGTAGTTGAAAAATAATTATCAGTTTGTAAAATAGCTGCAAAATAGTTAAGTAATTGTAAATAGTTGAAAAATAGTAATTAATTTGTAAATCAATTGTAAAATTGTTAAATAGTTCCAAAAGTAACTGTAAAACAAGCTTAAGATAGTTTTAGGTTTTAAAAGAAAAGTTGTATAGTAAATAGTTTGGAAAATAGATTAAACAATTTATTTTGAAAATAGTCCAGAGTCAAACTGTTCAATCCCCCATCAATTTAATCCATTTAAATTGACTCGCTTCAAATTTGAATAACTTCAATTTCCCTTGAACTTGATTTATCTCCATTTCAAGTTGAATTAACCTCAACTTCATTCCAAATTCAAATCAAATTCCATTTCATTTTAAACATATTCACTTTAAATACAATTCCAAATTATTCAAATTAATTTAGACTGATTTCAAATTGAATCCACTTCAATTTTAAATCATTTCAATTTCTATACGAATTAATCCCAATTCCCATTTGAATTTGAACTCATTTAATCTTCACTTTTATTTTAAATTAATCCAATTCAAATTTTCCCATTAATTCAAATCAAATTCAGTTTGAACTAACTCAATTTAAATCTCAATTTTAAACCATCTCGAATTATATATATTCGAGTTAAATTTTCAAATGTTGATTTAACCCCTTAAATCAAATTAACCTTTATTTTTAAGTTAATAATCCAAATCTTTAAACAATCTAATTCTAAGTCCACTTCTCAAAATTCCATTTTAAGTTATCTTTACTTAACTTATTTCAAAGTCCAAATAAGAGTTCAAATCAATTTTACCTTAAAAATTCAATTTATTACCCAATTTCAATTTTGAAACCGGTGCTTAACAATTTAAATTTCCAATTCTTTTTAAACATTTAAACCTTAAATTCAAAGTGGTTTCATCTCCTTAATTCCAAATTTTAATTTCCCTTTTAGCTAAATAATGGATATATCACCACAATCCATTTCTTCATTCATTTAAACAAATCCAATTCACACTCTAAAGATTATCAATAACAATAGGATGATATTATCCAATTTATTTTAAAACATCCATCAAATCTCAAACCCATCTTGAGATCACACGATCTCCCAATTCAAATTAACCATTTAACTTCCCAAGTTAAATTTCAATTTCATCTTAAAATTTCCAATTCAAGTTGTTCATTCTAAACTCATTTAACTTTCCTTAAGTTAAATTCAACTTAATCCAGTCAACTTGACCCAATTTGAATTCCCATTCAAATTTTAAACCTTATATTAATAATCTTCCCACTTATAAGTTCAAAAACTTATCACTTTGGGTATCACATCTCATTCCAAATTTAAAACTCACAATTAGAGTTTATTTCAACCCATTTTTGATATTATGTATATTCCCTATATACATATTTATTTCTTAGCCCACCAGGCTATACTTTAAAATTTAAACCATCTTTAGTTTTAATTTAAGACAGATCTCTTTTTAAGGTTTCAAACAACTTCTTATTTTAAAATAAGATCACATTCAAATATATTCTGAATAATATTATTTATTCTTTTCTTTTAACACTTTGAAACAATTCAAATGTTTCTAAACTTAGGTTTTAAACTTCACAATTTAAATCCGTTCTAATTTACAAGTTATACTCATCTAAGTTTATATCCTTAACACATTTTATTTTGCTTACTCATTAATACACCTTCCACTATTAAACACAACAACCATTTATGATAATTACCAAGATTATCATATCAGGAAACCAATTTATTATTATCTTTATTTTGAAAACATTTCTACAAATTCAGGATTTTAATTTCAGTTTGGATCCATTTCAAATTTATCTTCATTCAATTTCAATTTGGTTGTATTATTATTACCACTTAATTCTCATTATTTTATTTAATTCCAATAGTTTTTAACAACCAATAACTTAACATTTATTTGTAAAAATATTGCTTTATATATATCAAATTATATTCTTACATAAAATCATTTAAAATATTTATATATGAAAATAACAAGTATGCTCTCTCATATATATATATATATATACTCAACTCATCCTAGGGTAGTACTAACCCTATCCCTGATGAGTAAACCCACTAGAGCTAAGGTTCTCGCTTAACCTGGCTCTGATACCAAGTGTAACAGCCCAGAAATTTCGATCCCGAAAATTCCAGATAGTTAGGAAAAGAAGAAAAGAGATAGAAGAAGAAACAGAAAACAAGTCACAGAATCTCACATTCGCAGCGGATGAAATATAATATCAAATAATAACAGTTATACAAAAGAATACTATATCTGTTAATTTATATCATTTACATCAGAGTTACAACATTTTTACATACACTGGACAGTTAAAATCAACAGGTCTTAGATAAACTGTAATATATCACAACGGAAACACTCCATACGTCCCTGCCATCCAGCTCGTCTCCTAAGCTCCAGAACGTCCTTACCTGAAAATCTGTAATACTCGGTCTGACCCGAGCATCACATCAAAGTAAAACCCGGGTCAGGCTGGAAACCAATGTGAGTAAGACCATCTAACATGGAGTACGACAGCTTAAAACTTATATAAACCCGGGGTAACTCGTGTCAATTTACAAAATTCACAATTTGTCAGAGACATCACTTATTTCACACATCAATTTCTAAGTACCCAAAACTTAGATTAAAGGGTCCAATTCACTTAAATCATTCCATACCAACCTATTGATTTCACATATCAAACTAAAAAAAATCGAAGTGGTGTCGGGTATTTACTAATACCCGACTCCGGTCTCTTCGAATTCAGTTCATCATAACACATGTTATTCAAGGAAATGCAATTAAACTTTTAATAAAAGAAGGCACCTTTACTTGGCAATTCCTCCTTGATAAATAACCACATCATTATTTTCCACCCATACAAATCATATAACGAAACACTTCATATCAAGGGTTTAATCAATTCAGGGCCTTTAATTATCTTTTAATCATATACAAGCAAGATAAGTCAAAAGATTATCTTTAGTTAACAAATTAATCTCAATCGGGTAATCCATCCCTTAACTTTCCCTTAGACCCAATTAATCAATCTTAATTGCTGATTAATTACTCTTTAACCACTAATTAATAAACCTTAATTATTGACTAACACAACTTGATTAAAAATTAGATATTTCTTAATTATCTCTTAAATAAATCATTAGTCATTTGTTAATCACTTAATTACTTAACTACTAATCATTCGTTAATTAGCTTCAAGAAGTTAATTACAAATTTATTTGTCAATTAATCATTAATTAATTCAAACTCTAATTACCATTTTAATGTAATTATTCTTAATTACTTTCAAAAATAATTAATTGAATAATTAATCATCTTGACTAACGTTTAAAAAGAAATCTTGTAATTAAGTCTTAATTAATTTAAACCAATTTGTTACTAACTACAAAACTTCAAATGTTCATTAATTTAATACTTAACGTAAATTAATTACTCAATACTTAATTAGGAGTTAAAATCATTGTTAAGCATTAACTAAGATGATTAAACTTGTAATTAAGTCCTAACTTAAAATGTTAAACCCTTATTAAGTTTTCCAGTATTTAAAACTTGTAAAAACAAAACTGCAGTAGGAAACCCGAGACTCTCCCTGATTCGCTCGAGTTACACTTCGAGTTGCTCCGGCTTTTACCCGAGTCTCCTCTCTCCCTCTCGTATCCATCTTCACCTTCCTTTTACTAAGTTTAAATTTGAACTCAAGTAAAAATTAGAGCATCAAGCAAACCACGCTCATGCGCTCGAACTGAACCCAAAGCAAACATCTAACAATTCGAGTATTGACTCAAGATCGTTCTGTAACGATCACGATTTTTCGACGCTCGAAAGGCGACATTAATACGTCCACTGTATCAAATGCCGCGCAATCGAATGCCGGAAAACCGAACCATTAGGGTTAAAAGAAGAGGTAGAAGAAGAAAGAAGAAGAAAAAGAACAGAAACACAGAAGCAGAAACAATATCAGAATCTCACATTTCGCAGCGGAACAAAATATAATAGATAATCACTAGTCTTTTAAACAAAGAACTATATCAGTTATACAATACATCAATCAGAGTCAATGTACAACTCAATACAACAATGGACAGTTATATAAATCTGTCCTCATACAGAATACACAGCGGAAATAATAAACAAGTACGAGAGTACGTCTCGCCATCCAGCTCATCTCCAAAGCTCCAGAATATCCAGAATATCCTGATAAAATAACTCTAGGCTGCCCGTGTGGAAAATTATGGGCACCCAGAGTTTAGAAGGGAACAATAAACTCCGAGTCAGTCATGGTGACTGGTGTGAGATCATAAAACAGTTATTTTCACAAAGAAAATAAAACAGGTTCGCAATGCTTTTGGAAAATGAAACTACCATAAGACCTCCCGCCACACACACAATGCAAACGCAGAATTGGAGAAGATTTCTTCTTATGATAGTCAAAGATGCTTACTACGCCAATCATTGAATATTATTATTAATGTCTAGTGTAGAAAACATTTCGAAAGTATAATATTAACCTTAGCCAACATACGACCAGTATCGTATGCCTACTATAGCTACCATCTAAATAGTGGTGACCACCGTACGTAAATGCAGGTTCTACAACTAAAACCGTACAATTTCGTATTGGGAAATGGATTTCCAACAAATGGTCAGGCTAAGGAACTTCCTTTCCTCCTGCCGAATGGGATCGCCTCTGGCTGGACGTTCCGAGAGACAAACTGCTCTCTGCCAAACAAGGCCGGGTTACCCTTGTAACAGGTAACTCACGAAAATGTCATCACCCGGTCCTTTGGGACCTTTATCCGAGCGCTCGGTAACCATCATCACACATAATAAATAAGTGTATCCACATGAGTAAGTATTTGGGCTCCATACCATGATACCACCCCTTTCCAGAAGGAAATGACATACCCTAAAGGGCGCGACCCTCATAACCTTGCCGCAACATTCCTGTTTCGACCATGTAACGCCCCACCTCTATACCCACGCTAACCAAGAACACTACGATGTAGTGCTGTCAATTAGCACGGAGAATAAGGCTGTTGAGGAGCGACCATCCGTGTAACTTCTTTGTGCGAGCACCGATATGTTAGATAGAATAGAATGCATATCTTTTAAAGGGGAAATCCGACATACCGATACAAACACAAAGCTATCACACGGTGGCTATATATATAATCTTCGGAAACAAATATAGAGATAAACATAACACAAATCAGTCACAGACAATTCATATCACAAAGGCGGAAATAGATATGAATATAACACACATGAAAGTGTACATCAGAGTAGTGGTCAAATAAGATCCACAATAACACAAAAGAATAGATACAAGTGCAAGACAATAGAATACGTATACATCAAGGAGTCTCATCTCAAATGCATACAACAAAAACTACTAAACTAGAGTAGTTAGGCAAAAGTCAGAAGATGGCTCCAGATAAGAAGTCATGAGGAAGCACCTGTAAAATCTCAGTCTGACCCGAGTATTATTTAAGAAGAAAATAATAAACGGATCAGTCTAGCTATAAATATCAGATAAAGTGATATAGAATAAGAGATATAACAAAAACGTATGATAAATATAAAGTCATACTGTGATAAGTATCTAATCGAAAATAAATCCAGAGATTAATCAATATCACAAGAATCTTCTCAAAGATTAAAAAGAATGTCATATTCTTAATTTAATTCACCAAGCCACAATAAATGACATACATATCAATGCCAACTGAAAAACGTGGTGAAACATAAATCCCAGAAATCACAACAAGAAATCCAGAAATCACAAGAAAAGGATGGCCAATCCCAAACAGGAGCATGAAAGCCGGTACATTGACGCAGTGCAAACGGTACGTCCAATGAACCAGAAAGCCGAGACATCGATGTAGTACAAACGGTACATCAGATGAATCGAACATTGACGCAGTGCAAACGGTACGTCCAATGAATTGAACAATGACGCAGTGCAAACGGTACGTCCAATGAACCGGACAGACAATACAATTCAGAACATTGACGCAGTGCAAACGGTACGTCCAATGAACTAGAAAGCCGAGACATCGATGTAGTACAAACAGTACATCAGATGAATCGAATATTGACGTAGTGCAAACGGTACGTCCAATGAACCAGAAAGCCGAGACATCGATGTAGTACAAACAGTACATCAGATGAATCGAACATTGACGCAGTGCAAACGGTACGTCCAATGAATTGAACAATGACGCAGTGCAAACGGTACGTCCAATGAACCGGAAAGACAGAGACATCGATGTAGTACAAACGGTACATCAGATGAATCGAAACACATTAAAAGTACTTGGGTTTCCAGCCCACAAAGAAATGAGACGAAGCTCAATAAAATGATGTACAGTCCTTCATACGGACAAAGAGACATCGCACAATTGCTAGTCTAAATCATAAAATGATCATCATCGATCATAAGGAAGTGTCGATTACACTAAGCTAGTAAATATATGAGTTTAGCTTCATGTCCCATAACCACTTGCTTAACTCAAATATTTACGAACAGATTGTAGATCTGCACTAGAAAATTTGTCACAAGAAGGTTCAATCGAACAAGTCCAAGAGCTAACCGACAAAGTGAACGCAAGCGTTTCATACCACTCGTTTTACTAAGTCGTTTAAGTCGATTTCTCATTCGAGTGAAGTAAAGGCTTGTATATACTAGTAGATTGGAAATCGGTTTGAGAAAACGAACTTTTGATATTTAAAATAGTGTTGAAACCAATTTGATGAAAGAGTTTTGATATTTACTATTAGTATTAAAACCTTCATATATTTAAAGTGACAAGTCATAAAACGATTGTTGAAACAATCTATCACAAAAATTCACATTCGAAGACGTGAACAAAATCCAAGGAAATTAGCTCAAAATGCATCAAAGTTGAAGTTCTGTTGAACGCTTTTCAGATAAGATTGCCTACGCAGAGTGATACGGGGTTCGACCTAATGAAGGCAAGCTGGTCCAGCGACCTAAGAAAAATAGGTCATACGACCTAAGGAAAATCGCGACCAAGCGAATCATAGGTCATTCGACCTAAGGGTAAGGTCGGAGGCGGCCTACGACTTAGTGGTGGAAGACAGAGCGACTTAACGAAGGAACATGGTGCGCGACCTATAGGGTTCACGACCTAAGAGGGTTCGCGACCTAACGGGTCAAAGGTCCAGCGACCTAACAGATGCAGGCCAAGCGACCTAAGGGGTAAAGGAATCGAACGACCTAGAGAGAATGCGCGACCTAACTGGGTTCGCGACCTAACAAGGTGCGACCTAAGGTCTTGCGACCTAAGGGAAAAAGTCTTACGACCTAACAGTTAAAAGGTCCTACGACCTAGAGAGGTACAAGGCCATACGACCTAAGGTTTGCCTGGAGGATTTTAGGTCGGCAACGACCTATAACCTAAAGCTGCTTCGACCTGAAGGTGCACGACCTAAGGTCTATACGACCTAACGACCTAAGGTCGATACGACCTAATGACTTAAGGTCGAATACGACCTACGACCTATGGATGAGCGACCTAACTCCGAACGAGCTAAAAATGGCCAGAACGACCTAGTAGCAGTTTTTCACCAAATCACTAAAATTTGGAGTTTTTCGCCAATCCAATCCAAACCAAATGCAACAAACATGCTAAAGTGATGAGGGATCATCCCCAACAGTCCAATGACAATTATAGGCAAGATGTGAGATTAAAAATCTCACCTTTTCACGAATTTGATGAAGACGAAGCTCGGGGGCAAAGCAAAGATCAACCACAAGCTTGAATCAATGTCTTCACTTTGAATTTGGAGTTAGATGTTGAATTTGCTAAAGAACTTGAGCTTGGAATTTTAATTTCCTATTCCCTCCACCATTTTTGCTAAAGCTTCAAAGTTTATGCAAGTAGATGAAGTGATGAAGAGAAGGAAGGGGTTGGGCTGAGTTAGAAGAGGTGCAGCCCAAACCAAAAGCCCAACACAAAAAGTGACGAAAATTTCACTATCTCCAAACATATCGAAGTTTACACTCAAAAAGATCGCAAACGTCATTTTGGACTCAATGGAGGTGGTCTCGAGTCCTAATTTGACCGTATGCAAAAAGTAGCTTTTCGGTCTAACATCCGACTAACGATAAAATATTTAAATAAAATATTTAAATATAAAATCGATAAATATGCGGGTTGTTACAGACCATTTCCGGGTTGTTGAGGCCCTGACGAAGTTTCGTCCACAAAGCTACGCTTTTTCACAAAGCCACGCTTTGATCACAAATGATCAAATAAATAATCATTGTCACAGCAACACTCAGCATGCCACATTACCAAATTGGGAATATATTGCTGATAAATTTCAACTACATAACCTCTGAGCTCGTACGTCTCAAAGAAGGGTGTTAAGCTAAGAGAATAAATTCTCCGCCACCAACAGAAATGTATTTGAAAGAAATCAGCTTTATATCTCAAAACATAATGTTAGACACATAACCATACAAGTCTGTTCCGGGTTCGAACAGAACCGAAGGCACTTCCAAAGAAGCCCTTGCAATCCGGATATTCACAATCCCGATAAAACTTCCCATCACAAAGGAAATCTCAATACCGTAGCTAACGGTGCAGAGACAATCGATAGGTCATCCTATCGTTTTCACAAATACCCGGTCTTCATCACCGGTCTTCAATACGATCCATATCGTCGTATTATTATTCGGAATGGGTTATCTGACACAAAGGTCCTTTCCCGGCTAAACCGAATAATAAGCGTTTGTTTTAAAAACAAATTCAAGTGCCATTTCAAAGGCAATATTGATAGTCGGTGATTTAACTATCAATAATATTCACAACAATCATCAGATTTAAATAAATTTCCCAAATTATTGAATTTCAAATATCTTCCCGATATATGGTTTATACTTCAACCATTTGAAAACAATTTCCAAATCACATTCATTTAAATCACTTAAATAAATCCTTATCGATTTATTTCAAATATACATCCCAATCAGTAAATTTATTTCCACACTTCATCACTTTGAAAATAAATTTCAAATCATTTTTCCTTACACGGAATATATTTCCAAATATTTCTTTTAAAAATCCACTTAGAACTTTTAATTTATATTTTTAAAAGCCACTTTGGAAAATATACTCGACTTTATAGTGAAAATACACTTTCACTTCAAAACGGTCCATTTAAACCAATTAAATAAATTCTTATCGATTTATTTAAATTTACATTCAAATCTGTAAATTTACTTTCACACTTTAAAAATAAATCAGCGTTTATTTTTAAACAAATTTCCCTTCCATTTCATAAATTCCAATTTGAATTTACATTTCCAAATATTCATTTTTTATTTCAAAACCAAATTCCAAATTGATTTCAAATTTTTATCTCAATATCAAATCGATTACAAATGCAAACGTAAGTTTTATTTCAATAGAACAAAACATTGCCAATTTATTTCTAAGTTTATCTCCAAATAACAAATCATTTGCAAATCGACTTTCAGATTTATTTCTCAAACACTAAATCAATTTCAAATAAATTTTCCAATGATTTAATTTCCATTACCAAATTAATTACAAACTTGATTTCTAAATTTATTTCAATTCTAAATAAATTTCCATGTCAACTTCTCAAAGATTCATTTTCAAATATTAAATCAATTACAAATTGATTTCTAGAAGTTTATCACTTTTAAATAATTTCCTTTGTTCTTTTCCAAACTCTTTAAAATTCCAATTTCAATAAATTTTCCAACTTTCGAATAATATTATTCAAAATCCATTTATACAAATCTTTCCCATATTTTGGAAATAATTCGATAAGATTTCATAAATTAACTTTACGCTTTTAAATCCCTTATTTTAAATTTATTTAATTCTTTCAAAAAGAATTTACTAAAAATTCCAGCTTTAATTTCAAAAATCCAATTTCATTTATTTCTGGTATCCAACGATACCAAAAATACATTCGGCTAAATTTAGCCTTCAACAATTACAATTATCAATAAATCATCCACAGATTATCAATAATCACATCATTCACATATGAAATAATATTCAAACAATTTGAGGAATCCAGTTGGATCCCTCCAACCTGTTTCCCTGCATCCACAGATGTTAGCACAATACCAATTCCACTTCGAGGTGGAATATCGCGGTATATAGGATTTATAAAATATCATCCGCTTAATAACGGCGCAATAGGGTCTCATCCGCTATACAGTGCGGGAAATCACAAATGCAGTATATACATATGCCAATATATATATATATATATTGCTATATATAGATATATCCTACTATATCTAATATCACAATCAATAGCAATCAATATCTGCAATTCAATTTCAAATCTGAGTGAGAAGATCTCACCTTTGCTTTTATTTTGTAGTCCATTCCCATTCGACTTGTTTTCTCCATTTTAGACCTTGTATAACAATTATATAAATTTATTAACACTTGAATCAAATAATTTATTATCATTCACTTATTTAATTTTTGGACTAAAAATAATTGGTTTAAGGAAATTAGTTCTTTGTTTAAAAGACTAGTGATTATCTATTATATTTTTTTCCGTTGCGAAATGTGAGATTCTGATATTGTTTCTGCTTCTGTGTTTCTGTTCTTTTTCTTCTTCTGTCTTCTTCTACCTCTTCTTTTAACCCTAATGGTTCGGTTTTTCGGCATTCGATTGCGCGGCATTTGATACAGTGGACGTATTAATGTCGACTTTCGAGCGTCGAAAAATCATGATCGTTACACGTTCTCTTGTCAATGATGCTGACACCACTCACTGCCGTACACGTGCACGGTGGCACCACCCGAGATTCATGACACTCGATCACGTATAGGGGTCGTACTCCTCACATTACTGACAAGGTTAAAAACTTGAACCCAAGCCCTAAATCAATCTCGTTCGACCAAAACTTGTATTTGAAAAATTATTAAACATTTTTCCCAACATCATGGATGTTCATACTTGCTTCAATTCAAGTTTCAACATTTATTATTGGATCGTTCACCAGTAATTGGTAAAAATGCGATTATTGTTTAAATTCAAATTGCCCAGGAATACTAAACCAAAAATCTTCATTCTAGTTTTAACAATCATACCGTTGTATGTTTATTCAAGAAATAAAATCAAATCATCAATTTAAGATATTCGAATTTTTTTTCACATTGATTTGCTTTTTACTGTAAATTTTGAGTTTACAGTATTTATATTCACTGTCGACCTTTACAAAATTTTCTAGGTTATGGGTTTAAGTTTTAACAACTTATTTAGTTCAAATGCTAAGCTTTAAATGCTTTTAAATGATGAGTACAAATCTTCTCTACTTCTCTTGGCTCAGAGACTTGAAAATACTGAAGAACATCCTATAACAGAGATTCCAAAAATCAGCAAACATCACATAACAACTTTGTTTTACCATATACAACAAACATAAGATTTTCATGAACCAATTATCGAGATTTAAATTTCGAAGATAGTACGATTACTCACTTGAAAATCTTTGAACAAAGAATACTTTGATGATTGAGAAAACTACAGTTGAATCTGCCCTTGAATACTTTCTGTTCTTATTTGTTTTTGTTTGAACTTGAGTTTAAGCTTTGAAAAAGAAATGAAGATGGTTGTTTTATTATGTTTGCTGAACGAACTAAAAAGCAGTAGATGTATCCAAATATATATGAAAAGAACATGATGTAATAAGGAAGGTGCTATTTGGTTAAGTTTCCTTGTTAAGATTTGATCAGATTTTTTTTAATAATATTTGAATTGACCTATGTTAAGCTGAGAGGATGGCATTTAATGCCTTTGTTCCCAAATATGTTTACATATTATTATCAGGTTTTCCATGTATAAATATCTTGTATGAAAATATACACTTTGTAGATAGATCTTGGTTTTCGTGAATGATGATATTTTGATTATCGATATTTAAAATATATTCAATATGGTTTACTTATATTTAATATCCATATTTTATATTGATAGAATTTGATTCTATTTTAACATTATTATCTATATATATTCTTATACCAATTGTTAACAAGGTAAAACCATTTTAATCCAATTATATAAGATAAATTTTATTATAAATATTATTAAGAGATTTTATTTTCAAATGATGCGTTTACTTTTCATTTAATTGGATTAAATATTTACTAAAATAATGTTGCCAAATACCGGGTCATCACACTCATGACCTACACTTCCGACTTTAAACATACAAAATCTACTGCCTCATAACCTACACTTCCGCTTTGAATATACAAAATCTTTTCAGATATCCAGATACTTGAAATGCAATTTCAAATGCACATTGATCTATCACATGAACATATTTTCTAATATAAAGGTAAAAAATAAAGTATAGATAAATCAAATGGCGCATGAAATATAATGCCTTTTATGTTCTCTATTTATTTTTATGCAACATAGAGAGTACTGAGTGGACATGCTCCGCAGATGATAAGGGTCATGCTGTATGTGCTTGTTGCTTGCTTTACAAACTGAATACTATATGGTTTTATATAAAGGATTATAATATCGTATGGACATAGACTTAAACATTAAAGACTACTATGTTTTTATGCCATTGCATTGTAAAGTCAGGTCATTTTTCTAATTATATCTATAAACCGAGGTCTTATCCATACACATTGATTACTATAATATAAATATTGATGCTCACTTTTGTGGTGATAAATCTATAGCTAATTACTAACTAAAAGTTGATTTGATTAGAATAGAAAGCACAGTGCATGGACATGAAGATAATATGCAGCTAGGAAGCCCATGTTTTAGCAGACGGAGAATCACCTGTAGTCATTGCATGAAAAAAAAATCTCCGGTAAATTTTCTGAATTAGGCAGAAATATACCATGATTCTTTTTTAATCATGTACTTTTGTACCGTATAAGGCATTAAACATTCTCTACGAAACACCTAATTCCCAAACAGTTGGTTCTGATAATAAAAGCTTTTCAGTGTGTAGAATTGTATTTAAAAATTATTTTTTCCACCGATTATTTTCTTTTATATGAAATTATAATGTTAAATACATTTAAAAATTCATAATTAGTTGTCCGTGAGCATAGCTCAGTTGGTCAGGGTCACTTAGCGACTATGGAACAAAGTTCCTTGAGTTCTCGCAGGTTCGAGTCCTGGTAGATTGAGCTGTGTTTTCCATTTAAGGCACAGAGATGGGCTCCCAGAAAACCTACATAAATGGTAGGGTGTATCAAACCTCTAAACTGGGCTGGCATTAAATCCCTCCTGTTTGTGGTCGGACCAGGCGGGTTGGAGGCTCATCCCATCCCTTCGATTTCATCAGGGCTCTGGGTTGAGTTTATAAAAAAAAAATCATAATTAGTTACACAATAATTAAAAAATATATTTAAATTCATAAAATTGTTACGCGTCATAACTTTCACTGAAATTGTATAATGGACGGACTAAAAGTTGCATAGATTGATCGTTTGAGTTTGATTTTCAATAAAGTTAAATATCGAATTACACAACAAAAAATTATCGAAAACACTAATTTAATTAACCACAAACTGTCATAACATTGAGACTATCAACTTGTGGCCATATTGCAAAGTTGGCACAACCAATGGAGCTACCATGACGTATGTCTTTAATGGTCAGTCTCAACATCACATCTAGTTTTTAATGTCATATATTATCAATATTTATATCCTGTTATTTCAAATCTTCCATGTCTCTTTGATGTCATTCTAGTCGCATAGGATTTATTCCTAATCATAACCACTATTTGAACAACTCTAAATTGGTTATCACTTCTCAATCCCTACTGTCATTTATTGATTGAAATTACTTAAGTGAGTAGATAATAATACAGGCAAATAAACATAGATACATATCAAATTTATGTAAGTGAGAAAAAATAAAAGTGTTCATGACTAACAAAAACATATTTGGGCAATCATAGCTATATGATGAATGAGTTGTAATCTACAACAATTTAGAATTCAATATTACACAAAAGAGAACAGCAAAATATATCATCTTTATACATGCTTAAGAAAAATAAATTGTAAGAGTAAGGAATATAAGCAAAATGTTCCTTATGATACGCAAAAATAAACTTACAACCATCCATCTATTTTCATGTTAATATAAGGAATGCACTCCATAGGATATAGAGAATATTTTTTTTTCTACCTATTATTATTTAGGAGCTCTTAAGCATATGTATGTACTCTTGTAATAATTAATGAGTATTACCAAAATTTACAAAATATGTCAACTCAACATGAAAGGTGAGATTAATTTGTTAATCATAGTGCAATAACCAATTATATTACATCATAGTGTCAATATAGTTTCTTTCATAGAGTTATTAAATTTTCTATACATCATCAATTCAGTTTACTTCGGATTTCTTTCATGTATTAAATTCTACTCATACCATTTCAAGTTATACTCATGCAAAGTTAATAGTAACATTTTTAACTTCAAATTAAATATAAAAAATAAATTTTATAATTCACTATTAAAATAATTATGATTGATATATAGTTAACTTTCTTCTCTATCTTTTAACTTGAATTAAATAAAGTTTAAATTTTATGTCAAATTTCAAACAATTCATGTAAAACAGTTAGTGGTTTGTACTCACAGCATTCATGTAAAACAGTTCATGTAAAACAACATTTACTTGTGGTTTGTAAAACAGTTCACGTATTCATGTAATACAAACTCACAACAAGAGAATGCTAACGTATTCATGTAAGACAAACCCAAAACAGTTTACATACTCATGTAATACAAACTTATATAAACTATAGAGATACCAGTGCCGCTTAATATCACAAATTCATGTAAAACAGGAGAAAGCCGATTTGAAATTTTGAATAATTATGTTTAAGTTTTAAAAAATATACCGACATCCAAGTTCGCGAAGTTGAAATCATGCTTCAACTGTCTTGAAGAACCATGCTTCAGCTTGGTTAACGAATCTCGAAGTTGAAATTGAGCTTGGTTGACGAATCGTGAAGTTGAAATTGTGCGGAATCGAGCCTTGAGGGAGACGCGCTTCAGCTGCCTAGAACTGCGAAGTCAAGTCAATTGGTCATTGCGGAATCGTGCTTAAGTAGCCTTGAAGAATCGGTGGGAATCACTTGGAATCGAGCCTTGAGGGAGAGAGGGTTGCAAAGCCTTGAGGAATCGAGCCTTGAGGGAATCACTTGGAATCGTTGCGGAGCTTTCATATTAAAGAGGGATTCTTGTGAAGAGGAGAATCTGAAGATGGAAGTGAATGTGAAAAAGAAAAATTGGATTTAGGCGGCATAGAAATAAGATGGGGGGAAATAAAATTGGACCGCACCAAATTTCTCTCACGTTAATAATATGGCATTAACGTTAATAATAATGGCGTTAAGACAAGTTATCCTCTACCCTATATAACCACTAACTACTTAACCATAGCAAGTCAAGTTCCCATGCAATCCCCACTTGCTATTAATATAACATTTTCTTGTAGTGGTACGAGCTCAGAGGTTTTATGTTCGTGAAAGTGAATAGTGATCGAAGGAATGACAATGTGGCATTCAAAGTGGAACATGTGATGATCAAAGCGTGGCTTTGTGGAGCATAGCCTCACGAGCCTCACATCCCAGGAATGGTATGGGATAATATGTGGTCTGAAGAACATATTTTTGGGCTATTATTGAGGGAAGATGTCCCTGTAGGCACTTATTGCCTTTATTGTATGAATGAACAGATAATGGAGGCTGACAGAGATCGTGTAAGCCGAGTATTACTCTGTTCCATAGTTGTATAATAGCGTAGTTCGGAGGCTGACGGAGATCGTGTAAAGCCATGCATAAACTATGTGTTATACGTGGATTTTTGGGTCTGAATGGTGACTAGTTCCCTATCATGTTGGAAATCCAATTCCAATATGTTGCCTTTACTGTTTTGATTGTAGAACCTACTTTTAAAAAGTAGATAGTAAGCTGTCAAATTTAACCAATGTAACAATTTCAGCTATTTTAATATATTATTTGAATTGTGTTTTCAAAGGAATGTCATTAAAGGTAGTATCAAATTATTTTGGTATAAAAGTGTTTTGGTTATCATAAGGTGAAAAGTCGTCTGTATTTATATATGGGTGTGGTCTTATGAGATATCCTTCTTTTTAAAGGTTTTTAACTGGCATCAATTTATAAATCGAGTATCACTCGTTGGTTTATCAAGCCTGATCCGGGTAGTTTTAATACTCGAGTCAGATCCGAGTAGTTTCAGGTTTAGTACAAGACACTTGGAGTTTCCAGAGGAGATCCAGAGATCATCATCTACGTATGGACGTATTTTATTATCCACAGCGCCTATTGCATTTGTTTTTTTCTCAGTATTTGTAAGGATAGAGGGTTTATAACTGTCTAGGCTGAATCTAGGATAGACTATGATATTGTATTCAAAATTTTCCACTAGAAAGATTTTATATTGAAATAATATATAATATTCCATCCGTGTGAGATTCTATTCTATCTTTATTTTCTTTT
Organism: Allium fistulosum; assembly: GCA_030737815.1. NCBI lineage: Eukaryota > Viridiplantae > Streptophyta > Magnoliopsida > Asparagales > Amaryllidaceae > Allium > Allium fistulosum. The sequence continues at coordinate 872,575,961 of CM060907.1, read as the reverse complement.
TCCCTAACAATTGGGCTTTCTGACACTTGAATTTGCGGCAGGTTAATACCAATGATGTATTAGTATCAATTTTCGAGGATCGAAAATCCCGAATGTTATAATATATATACATACATACATACACATATATACATACATATATATATATATATCGCTATACGTAGGTTTATATACAACATTATGTTGTCTTGTTTTATCATTGGATGTATACATGATACATCCAAATGACCTTTTACTTGAAGTAACCAATATGAGTAATTAACAAATATAAAATAATGTTAATTTAAATATGATTTTAAATTAATAAATAAACTAGATCTAGTGAACCCTATTAAACTTTACAGGTTCACTATGATCCAAATAAAGAAAAATAATTGAAAACTACCCATATCATCCATTTTAGGCCAACTTGGTACCATCAATGGTATTATAGCCAATAGTTTATATGGTCTGCATTCGTCCACATATGAGACAATTACTTAAGCCTATATATCCAACGAGTATTTTAGAAAAGTCGTGTAACGACCCGAAATTTTATCACTTTGATTTTTTGAATATTTATTTACTTTTAAATGTTCAATTTGGGGTTTTTACAATAAAATCTGTGTTTCAAATAATTGCCTGATTTTAATAATGTATCTTTAATTTAATTTATAGAATTTTTCCATAATTTTTAATTTAGAAAAATATTTAAATTGTCGGTTGACATATTTTTAGCCAAACATTGGTATTTTTGAATTTTATAGAACTTGATAACCATAGTGTTTTATTTTTGTTTTGTGATCGTGTCTCGGTATTCTGTGCAATCGTATTTTGTTGTCTTTCGTTCGCAGCTCGTATGCGGACGCGATATGGTATGGCGGGATATCGCAATCTAATTTATTCAAATTTAAATCCAAAACATACATAGGTAACTTGTACACACAGTATAATACCATATTCCACACAGCTACAATCTTGTTTATTTGCTCCCTTGGTCTACCTATTCCTTGTCCCCTTTGATCTTGGCCTTGTTTCAATTTTTGTCCCTTTAGCCTTAAGATAATCATGCATATATAGGTGCACTCAGGGAGTAGAGCAAGCTTCTTCATCTTCATTCCATTTGCCTCTTCATTTTGATTTCCTAACAATGAATAAACTTCAATTCATCTTTTCAAAAATCCCTAACTCAATGCAATCAATATTTGCAAATGATTCCAAAACAAAAGCTGTTCGTATTGGCCTTTAGTATTTTTATAAATTGATCGTGTTCGATTTCATCGAGAATTGAGCGAGATATCCCAATATTTCTGAAAGGGGGAAAAAGTTTGTCCTTAAACTTCAAAAACCAATTTCTCCTGATCCGAGGGGGGTTAATCGACGTTGTTCATGTTGTTGGAGTCGTAAGGAGATGGAGGATTTTTGGTGTGAGTTTAGCGGCGATGTTTGTAAGCTAGGGTTTGGTTTTGGGTTCGATTAAGGTAGTGTTTGGTGGGTTTGAGCTTGGATTAGGGTTTGGGGTGGCGAGTTGCTTCTGGCGGTAAATTTTGGTGGAGCTTGGCAACGAAAGTTATTGCACATTATCAATGACCTAGGCATGATTTTTGGTTGGAATTGGCCATGGGAGACCGGAGGGTTTGGCAATGATGCCATCGAGGAGAGCGCACGAGGAGAGACAAGTTGGTGGTCTTGGATTGGAAGATTGGGGTGTGTATCAATTGTGCATGTGCACGTTGATGTGCGGCTTCAGGAGTTTCAAAGTGGAGTTGGGGAAGACGACACTATTGATGGAGGATTTGGGCCGTGATGTTGTGGGCTTTGGGTATGGAAATATATATTTATATGTTAATTATTTTATAAAAATATATGTTAACTAAAGAATTTCACAACTTGCTCATATGACATCCATTTCACATAATTATTTATGCATTAGACTCATATTGACGAGCACTACGCTATGATTTAATTTGTTGTTAGTTTTGAAGTAGTATAATTTCATGATAAATTAATAAGGCCTAATAATAATTGTGTTAATTTTGATAATAACGTAGTTTAATTAATTATAAGTAGCGGGTGTTATATATTTGGCCAAATCAAAACCATACTGCTAAAATGAATCGAATATGGTAATTTAAACACTCGATTTAGCGGAATAAAACATCGTTCCGCTAATTAAATTAATTGGTCATTTAATTAGCAGAATAAATCTCCATTCTGTTATTTTATAGATTTGGACATCTAATTATGTATCATTAATTGATATGCCACTTTGAATAAGTGGTATGTTAAATAATGACGGTTAAGTGTTGAGTTTATTTATATAGTCGTTGATTATGTAAATATCAGTTATTAACTTGGAAAGTTAAATTAAATGATATGGTACCTTGCTTAAGTACCATTGTGATAGTTAAGCCTCTTTCAAATTCAAAAAGTTAATTATTGATTTGAAAGTTATTTTAAGAATAATTATTATCTATTATAAGGCTTTAAAGATAATTATTGTTTAGTAATAAGATTTAAAAGGTATCGAATATTTATTAATAATGTTTTAAAGATAATTAATAATTGTTTTTAATAATAATTTAAGTTAATTGTTTTATTAAAATGATTCTTAAAAATTATTTCTTAAATTTATTCAAGAATATTTAATCATTATTTTAAAGTTATTTAATTATTGATTTAAATGTTTTAATTATTTATTTAAAATTAATTATCTAAAGTTATTTAATTTATATATTAAAGTTGATTATTTTATTTCAAAGTTATTGTTATATTATCAATATTTTAAAAGTTTTTTTTATTATTAAAATAATATTGTTTTAAAGATTAATTTACTATTATGTAATATTGTTTAAAAATTTAATTTATTAATATATTAATGTTTTTTAAAATTATTTAAGTATATTTTAAATATTGTTTAAAGTCACTTAATGATGTTTTAAATATGGTTTAAATATAATTAATTTTTATTGAAGATGTTTCTAGGTAATAAATTGTTTTATAAATAGTTGTTTAAAAATAATAAACTATTTATTTCAAAAGGGATTATTTTAAATAGAAAGACTTATATAAGGGTTTTATTTAATGAAAAGAATTCATTTAAGAAGTTTATAGAAATTTGGAAAGAGATTTTAGAAATTGGATAGAAGTTTGGTTTAATGATATTTGAAATTTATAAATGGAGTTTTATAAATGATGTTGGAGATTTATAAATATAGTTTTATAAAATAAACTTGAAGATTCATAAAAGAAAGTTCATAAAGAGAATTGGAGATTTATAAAGGAGATGTCTATAAAATAAAAGAGATCTATAAAAAAAGAAATAGGGCCTTGGGTTATTAATATCTCAGTTTTAACGACATTTGGATTTGATCATTTTAATATGATTTTGAAATAAGAAATCTTTCTTAAATGTTATGTGAATATACTTATATTATTGTATGAGTATATGGAAAGTTTTCCAAGTTTGAAAGTGATGGGTCTTGTGAATATACTTGTACTGGTGAGATAAGTATATAAATATTTTAATAATAAATATTTGAAATATGATTTTAAGTTAATGAAAGATTAATCTAAGAGGCTTAGTGGTTACCATGGGAAATGTAATATCTGTTTGAATGTTTGGTTATTTGATAGTTAAATAATCGACTATCGAATCTCGGTCTAAATATGTAATCCTTCTTAATTTTGGTGGTACGTAAATATTCCTTACTTAACACCGAATGATTTTAATTCTGAAAATATCTAAGAGAAACATGGGGAATATATGGTACAGTTACTGTCAGTGGTGCTATATTGTACGTATAAACTCGTTTGTTCTTCTAGGACAAATGATAAGGAGATATGTCGACTTAAATAGTTAGGGGGTGATCCCCGCTCTTATATATTGTCTGATTATTTCCTAAAGAATGTGTATTGAGCATTCCAGAAATCGACGATTTGTTTTTGGGGTGCTCGGTAAGCGGGGGAGTGTACTCATCAGAGATGACTCGTACGGTAGCCACTCCAAAAACCATATACGGTTCTATAGAGGAGTTTCATGATATATTAAGATGTTTAAATCCATGTGTGATTCCAAAACCCGTTGGGGGTATGGGACTCCATATGTGATTCCAAGATCTATTGGAGATATAGGAATCTATGTGTGGTTCCGAGACCCGTTGTGGTATTGGAATCCATGTGGGATTCCATGATCTATTTTGATGGAGGTGCATGAGCTGGAATGTCGAACATAGCGTCATCAGCAGTAACGACTAAAAACAGAGATAGTAGGCATATCCAGTAGGGTTGGAAAACCCATAGGATGCAGTTGGCTCCACCTAGACGTTACCTATAGTTATTATGCATGCATGGGGCGATGCACTCGACCTTAGCGAGACCGGCTATGTTTTTCCTATGGTATATCACTAGGGACGTATATTGCTTCGGAAGGATATCTTTGATCCTTATGCAGGAGGACCATTCTCGAAGTACTGAGGGCACCTCCATAGAATCCTACACAATTATCGAACGCGCCTTATCGGTTTTTGATTATATACCTAGTAATGTTTTGTTGTACACTCACGAGCATCACAGCTATTTGATTATTATTATTTTCAACTCAGACATTATTATAATATCACTGGATTTTATGATATCAATGTTTTGGTTATCATAAGGTTCCGTGTTTATATGCGGCGTGGTCTTACGAGATACCTTTATTTTGAAAGGTTTATTTAAACATTAAGAATCCATTTGATTGTGTTTCTTAGGCTGGTTTTACCAGACTGATCCGGGCATTGTTTTTCCTATAATGCTTGGTTTAGCCTCAGCATATTTTCCAGATTTAGCTGGATACTTTGAAGCTTTCAAGAGATGAGCTGGATTCTCTAAGATATTCACGTAACTTATATTTTCCGTTGTTTTGTTGTTCTTGATTTCTGTATGTATTCATCAGCAATTGTAAGGACAGGTTGTTCTAACCGTCTTGGCTGAAATAGGTTAGTGTGTTCTGATTTGTGTTATGTATGTATATATAAGATTATTTCTTTTCGTAAATATCTTGTGTATATTATGTATTTATCTCGTTACGATGTGAGATTCTGTACTTTCTTTTCTTCCTTTTACCCCAACAATCTGTCTTTCCGGCTTGGATATTCGGCACGTGATTACCGTGGATGTATTAGTGTCAATTTTTAAGGGTCGAGAAGGCGGTTCGTTATAGTTGGTATAAGAACTTAGGTTGAGCGAACACCTAGGTGTTGGTATGGTAAACTCATTAGAGATAGGGTTGGTAATGCCCTAGAATAAGTAACCCATTAGAGATAAGACTAGTAATATCCTAGAATGAGTTTGAGAGTGTATATAAGAGAACGTATTTGTTATTTTCATAAAATGTTTTATATTGTGTTGTTTGATCGGTTGAGTGATTTATGAATCCCGGTCGATGCGTTTGGCAAACGTTATTGATAGGGATTCCTAAATACTTGAACAAGGCCAAACCGACACGATATTGTTTTAAAATTGGTAAATGAAATAATTTTACCTAGGAATATATTTTCTATAGATATAAAAGAATATTTTTTCAAAGAAAATCCAGTATAGTTATTCTTGGTTGTACTTGTTTGTTAGGAAATGATAATATTTTATCATTATCATATAGAATTTGATTAGTCATGCTCCTCCAATCCTGATCATTGACTATTGGTTGTTGATCGATCTAAAATCTTCATTTTTGGAACCTGGATTGGGTAGATAGGAAATTTGGGAATATTGAAACGAATACCTTGTGAGTTAAGTTTTACAATTTGACTATAAGGCGATAATGTTGGGTTAAAATTTGACTTCAATATAAGTTGTTTATTCTAAGTAAATTTAAATATTTAGGAATGATTTAATATAAAGTTGATTTTATAAAGGTTTTAATAAATCTTGTTTTGTTAAAAAGGAAGCTAGAATATTTTCAAAAATTATTTTGAGAAATTATTTTCTTTAAAAGGAGTAATTTTATATATAAAAATGTGTTTTATAAATAAAAGGAATTTGATAACTCAAATCCTAGTGATTTTATAAAATGGTTTTCAAATTTTTAAGAAGGTAATAATAATATTATTTGAAGATATCTTACAAATATAGGTATTTTAAAAAGGAATTTTGTTATTGATTTGTTTGGGTAAAAACAGATTTTGATTAAATCCTAAAAGCATGATTTGGTATACAAAAGGAAAGATGTATATTATTATTTCAAATAATTTATGGGAAAAGAAGTATTAATTTTACTTGAAAGGGTTTAAAGTATAAATATTTTAGGAAATAGTGGCAATAGGTTACTTTAAAACATTTTCAAGTATAAATACTTTTGGAAGGGAAAATTTTAAAGAAAAGGTATATTTTCTTTGGGTTGGTTCGGGGAATGAGTCCAGATTTGTTTTGTGGTTATCAGAATAATCTTCTAAGTGATGATCAGATATTTTCTTAGAAAAACGGTATCGTGCATTTAGTAAATTATTCTCTTTGTTATTGTACAGTCGGAACGAGTTCGAATCCGAACGAATCCAAAGCAAAATTGAAATTAGATGGTTTGTTGAAAATATGTTGCAAGGAATATATATATATATATATGAAATTGTTTCAAAAAGGGATTTCAAAAGAAGAAAAGTGTTTTTTAATTAACTAGTTTGAGCGGCTCAAAAATAACTAAAAAAGGGCATGGGATGTGTCCGGTTGGTAGGCACTTCTCTGTATTGTCCTTTTTGTTAAGGGAATATATAATACTGTTTGGTAATACCCAGTTTCTTGGTTTCATTTTAAGGTTATATATATATATATTTGTTACATATTAAAACATATAAGTAACATTTCAAAAGATTTTTGACATAAAAATCAAGGCATTTGACTCTTAGGTTTCCAAAATCTAAAGGTATCTTGATTTAAAATGGGTTAATTAATTACGTTTTAATTGGGTCAAATTTATTAAGAAGGTGTAACAAACTTTGTTTTATTAAAATGTGTCTTTTGATTTTAACGTCTAGGAAGTTAAAAGTACTTGATGTAATTAGGCCGGCTAATAAATAGTTTTACCTCCGAGTGTCTAAATAAAAGTAGATTCTAGGATGGAGTTTGGATACTAGCATCCTACTCTTCTTAGCTACTTATCTGACCAAACGAGTAAAGAAGTTGTATTAGTCGACTCAATTTTGAGCCTGAAATTATTTTGGGCCTACATATGAATAGTTAAAAGTGAATAGAATTAAAATTAGATCTTTTGTATATACTCTTAGGACATAGGAGAATATTATACAAGTTTATAGAGTAAAGTGATTATATGAAAGGGTTTCATAAATAAAGTTGTATCATCTAAAATGTTTGAACCTATGTTGGAATTTTTATGAAATGTTTTCAAAAATAATTTTAGCATAAATAGATTTGGTATTGATGAGGACCAATAATACAAGTACGCAGTTTGTACGTAGATGATTTCCTCTTCTCATTTAATTATCGATCCATTTGAGCACATGACTTGAGGTGTTTCAAACCATTTCGAATAAGGATTTATCGTTTGATTTTTGATGGTGAACACTTGGTAAGGGTTCTTAATGTGGAACCGAACATTTTCTATCATAGTATATGGCAATGCAAGGAGAATGTGGATTTCTAAATTAAGATGCCTGATCAGAGTCTGCACTAGTAAATCAGGTAAGCGATGCTAGTTGGAAGTAAAATTAGGTATTCGAGTGAGTGATCAAATCAGATTTTGTGTAGGAATGATCTATGCACATCTCACAAACTAATGAGTAATGTTAAGTATTCATGGGCTTAAGACTGGTGCAATTTCGAGGATGAAATGTTTTTAGGGAGGAGAGTGTAACAACCTGGAATTTTATCACTTTGATTTTTGAAATATTTAATTAGTTTTAAATGTTCAATTTGGGGTTTTTACAATAAAATCGGTGTTTCAAATAACTGCTTGATTTTTAATGACGTATCTTTAATTTAATTTATAGAATTTTTCCATAATTTTTAATTTAGAAAAATATTTAAATTGTCATTTGACATATTATAAGTCAAACGTTGGTATTTTTGAATTTTATAGAACTTGATAACCATAGTGTTTTTTTTGTGATCGTGTCTCAATGTTGTGTGCAATCGTATTTTGTTTTCTATCGTTCGCGGCTCATACGCGGACACGATATGTTGTGGCGAGACACCACAATCTAATCTATTCAAATTTAAACCCAAAACATACATAGGCAACTTGTACACACAGTACACTGCCATCTTCCATGAAGCACAATCTTGTTTATTTGTTCCCTTGGTCTACCTGTTCCTTGTCCCCTTTGATCTTGGCCATGTTTCAAGTTTTCTCCCTTTAGCCTTAAGATAATCAAGCATATATAGGTGCACTCAGGGAGTAGAGCAAGCTTCTTAATCTTCATTCCATTTGCTTCTTCGTTTTGATTTCCTGACAATGAATAAATTTCAATTCATTTTTTCAAAAATTCCAATTGTTAATGCAATCAGTATTTGTAAATGATTCCAAAAAAAAGTTGTTCGTATCGGCCTCTAGTGTTTTTAAAAGTTGATCACGTTCGATTTCGTTGAGAATTGAGCAAGATATCCCAATATTTCTGAAAGAGGGAAAGTTTGTTCTTAAACTTCAAAAATCAATTTTTCTAGATCCGAGGAGAGTTAACCGATGTCGTTCATGTTATTGGAGTCATAAGGAGATGGAGGATTTTTGATGTGAATTCGACGACGATTAGTGATGGTCGACGGTAATGTTTGTAAGCTAGGGTTTGGTTTTGGGTTCGACTGAGGCGGTGTTTGGTGGTTTCGAGCTTGGATTGGGGTTTGGGGTGGCGAGTTGCTTCTGGAAGTGAATTTTGGTGGAGATCGGTGACGAATGTTGTCGCACGTTTTTAATGACCTAGGCATGATTTTCGATTGGAATTGGCTATTGTTTCCTGGAGATTTGGCCAGGCAACTGAGTACTCGGCATCTAGGAGTACTCGACATCTTGGAGTACTCGGCATCCAGGAGAGGAGTACTCGGCATCCAGGAGCGCTCGACATCAGGCAACGTTCGGCTAGAGGCATCGTTCGGCCAGAGACATCGTCCGGCCAAGGGCTTTGTTCGGCCTAAGGACATCGTTCGGCTAAGGGCTTCGTTCCGCCTAAAGGCACGTTCGGCTAAGGGGCTTCGTTCGGCCAGAAGACACGTTCGGCCAGATACTTCGCTCGGCCAGGAGACACGTTCGGCTTCGATGGCTATTCGGCCTACTCTTCCCACACAACAAGCGCCTCGTTCGGCAGAAGGAGAGTGGTTCGGCACCCAACTGTTCGGCCTGATTGGTTCGGCATACATGGACCAGCCTATCTGGACCGAGTTATTCAGCTACCAGGCCCGCCAGAGAAGTCCAACCCACCTTTGTCTATAAATAGAGGGGCAGGGGCACAGTGAAATGGACCTGTTTTGGAGAACAATGGGGAGACTCTGCCATTTTTTATACTCTCCTCTTTTTAATTCAAACTTGTATTCAAGTCATCAATATATGGATTGTATCTGTATTCAACTACTTGTGAAGAAATAAAGATCAAAACTCAAAGTGGACGTAGGCAATTACGCTGAACCACTATAAATCCGGTGTTCTTACTTTCTGCATTTAAATTAGCATATTCTTCCTTGTTTAATTTAACTTCATCACTTACATCTCTACACAATCTTTCTCAATGAGGTTAGTGACCAATTTTGGTGCTAACACTTTGGTGCTTTCACTGAGAGCTGAATTCTCAGCTTGATTGGATCTCATCGTCTACTAGTGGATTTCTATATTCGCGAGATAGATCCAGTTGTTTACTAGAAAACTTCCTATTCTACTCAGATTTGAAAGAAATCTAAAGGAAGCTGATAGCCGTAGATTGGATTCACTGATGTACGCAAGATCTGGGGATTGGACGTTGAAGTTTGCACTCAAGTTGAATGAAGGCCGACCCTCCTCTGAAGGCAATTTGGCCGATCACTCCAGAAAAGGCGTATGCCGAACACTCTAGAAAAGGCGTATGCCGAACGCTCCAGAAAAGGCGTAGGCCGAACGCTCTTCCAAGCCGAACATACCTCTAGGCCGAACGCCCTTCCAAGCCGAACATACCTCTAGGCCGAACGCCCTTCCAAGCCGAACATACCTCTAGGACGAGCGCCTCTGTAATGCTGAACAGTATTGTATGCCGAACGACTCGGTTGTGCTGAACAGTGTGAATACCGAACACGTGTGGAATGCCGAACAGTGTGGATGCCGAACAGCTTTGGCCGAACCACTTCTGGACGATCCACTTTGGACAAACAGTCTTGGCCGAATAGCTTTGGCCGAACCACTCCAGGCCGATCCACTCTACTGAACAGCCTTGGCCGAACAGTTTTGGCCGAACCACTCCAGGTTGATCCACTCTACCGAACAGCTTTGGCCGAACCACTCCAGGCCGATCCACTCTGCCGAACAGCCTTGGCCGAACAGCTTTGGCTGAGCCACATGCCAACACCAAACACCCCAATGCCGAACGGTACTTCTGTGTCGAACGAAGTATCCAGACCGATCCATGCACTGTGTATACCGATCTCTCTCTCAAAAAACAATCTGACTGGTCCCTATACAAAAAATATATGGATCGGGTACGACCCTTATTTTCAAAAAATATCTTTTTCGGGTACGACCCAAATTTCCCCCCGAACCCTAGCCGCAGCGCAGTGCCTCCGGATAGTGAGTTCAAAAATCAACTTAATAAAGGAACATTCTATCCACTTCCCTGACATCCCATGATTGACCAGGGCATAGAGGATCTAGCAGCAGCTTATGAACGACATCAAGGGAACGGACAAGCAACCGCTATTCAAACAGTACTCCCAAAGGTTGGAGAACATAGATTATGTGACTCTAGCAAACGTCAAGATGACTCCAAGCACCATTCTTCGCTGACCCAGCACTTCGAATTTAGTGACTCCAAGCAAACCAATGCTTGGCTCTAAGCAATTTATTCCAAATACTAACAAGGGTATCATACTAATCACATTTGAGGAAAGTCGACCTCCAGATATATTTTGGCAGCTAGTTAGCTAAAGAGCCTCCTACGACTATGGATCGTTTCTTTTACAAAATGAATCAGGACTAAAGTGAGGTGGAGTGGAGCATACTAAGAGAAATAACAATGAAGGCCCGTTGGCTAAGGATGTAGATTCCAGTAGCCGAAACAAGACTTCAGAATTCAGCTCATATGCTCTTTGAAAGGTTCAATTGACAACCTCTACTTGAAGACTCACGACTCGGAGTGGTACTGGAAACCAACCTCGAGAGAGTACACCAAAGTCTAAAGAAAATCAGAGGAATGTTGTATATTCCCGGATGCTCGCTGATCCTAACACAGGCGATTACAAACACCTCCGAGGTGTGATCGAAAAGATGACCTGGAAAGGAAAGCTTCGATAGTATGTACAAGTCCTGCAGAATGGCGGGCAGCGAATATCCGATGCCTATTAATAAAGGGCTATGGTTATTAATTGGACGGTTGACGGCCAACATCCCTTTGAAAGGAGCCAGGGGCGGAGTCGAATAGCGAGCACACGATGCTGCTTCACATATCAATGAGATTTACCATAATCTTCTTTGAATTATTTTCATTTCCATCTCTATTTCAATTGTTCTATGAACTACGACTAGCTTGAACTAAACTACTTTCAAAACGATGCAGGTGTCCAGGTACTCAGATTTGGTTGCCAACCAATCTACGCAGACCATGATCAGACGTGTGGAGTTACATCTGGACGAGAATAATTCTATTGCTCATCATCAACCATATGCCTTTGATTTGGGGCTATGGATTAAATACAATGTACAACATCACGATGCACAGAGAGCTGAATTCCATCCTGCAAGTGGAATTTATTCAAGTAGAGAGCGGCTGCGATACGGCCAGCCACTCGCTAAGTGAAACTCGAGCTCGAGGGCAAGCCATCACATCAAGGCTAAAAATGGGTTGATACACGATGATCCTTCGCACAACTCCGTACTCCCAGAGTGCGAGACGGAGTATAAACATCTACTCAACTCCGTACTACCAGAGCGCAAGACGGAGTATAAACATCTACTTAACTCCGTACTCCCAGAGTGCGAGAAGGAGTATAAACATTAATCAACTCCGTACTCCCAGAGTGCGAGACGGAGTATAAACATTAATCAACTCCGTACTCCCAGAGTGCGAGACGGAGTATAAACATTAATCAACTCCGTACTCCCAGAGTGCGAGACGGAGTATAAACATTAATCAACTCCGTACTCCCAGAGTGCGAGACGAAGTATAAACATTCGCTTAACTTCGTACTCCCAGAGTGCGAGATGGAGTATAAACATTAATCAACTCCGTATTTCCAGAGTGCGAGACGGAGTATAAACATCTACTCAACTCCGTACTCCCAGAGTGCGAGACGGCGTATAAACATACATCAACTCCATACCCATCCCCAAAACTGGGGGCAGAACCAAAGTAAAGCACGCTAGTTGAACATTTGTCTAAAAGAAGATTGCAACGAAACGATTAAAAGACGACTGTCAAGCAATCAACTGAACGGAAATATTCAGCATGAAAGACTGCAGTTTTTCAAAGCACGTCATGTTTACACAAGACGTCCTTTGGGGGGCAAATGTTATCCCGCCTTTTGGCAAGACCGTGACACCAAGAACTTGATTAGAAACCAGTGACAGTTCGTCTTGGAGATCGGTTACACAAAGGCTCACTATGGATATCGATGGATTTTGTCCGAGTCTGGATCGAGCCACGATTAACAAGACATAACAATCAAAGCCAGGGAAGCCAATCTTCCAAGTTTCAAGACGATCCGAGTTCGTATGCTCAACTTATGATCGATTCGAACAACCGACCATCCATCCATCAACCTCCACATTTGACTTGGAGACCTAAACTGCTTGGAATGAATATGGCCCGATCATCCACTCCAATCGAGTCATAGAACAAAGTTTGACAAAATACAGATACCCCTCATGAAGCTCAGTGACGCGGGGATCCGTCTAAAATGGACGTGATTTGATCATCTACACATCAAATCCTACCCTGAACACGAAAGGTTGTTCGAAAGCCCAACTTGAAGTAGCTATGGTAGACTGCGTACTCGCTAACCATCGCTGTCAATATATGGACACGACTGCACCTTGGAACATATGCAACTTACTTTGTCTACTCAACAATCTATTATCCTTATTTTCTAGAAGGAGATACGGAGCAAATTGTAAGAGATTTGGCTATCTAACCCAACATGGATGTGATTCAACCATCTGTCATATACCTTCTTCCTTGAATTGATTGGAAGAGCTATAATCACCAAGCGGACGAGAATCGATCGTCCATTTTTCAAATTCCGTCCCTCATCCTAGGGGGCAGAATCCCATTCCGTGAGCAAACGTGGTTCGATTGTTCATTCGACGACATTAGCCTCGATACAGTAGATGAATACAAATTAAAGAGTGGAAATACGACTGCTCTCAACTTAAACCTCCAAGTCCCCAGAGTGCGGACTGGAGTACTCTAAGTCCCCAGAGCACGGACTAGAGTATAAACGACTTAAACCTCCAAGTCCCCAGAGTGCGAACTGGAGTACTCTAAGTCCCCAGAGCGCGGACTAGAGTATAAATGACTAAAACCTCCAAGTCCCCAGAGTGCGGACTGGAGTACTCTAAGTCCCCAGAGCACGGACTAGAGTATAAACGACTTAAACCTCCAAGTCCCTGGAGTACTCTAAGTCCCCAGAGCACGGACTAGAGTATAAATGACTAAAACCTCCAAGTCCCCAGAGTGCGGACTGGAGTACTCTAAGTCCCCAGAGCGCGGACTAGAGTATAAACGACTTAAACCTCCAAGTCCCTAGAGTGCGGACTGGAGTACTCTAAGTCCCCAGAGCGCGGACTAGAGTATAAATGACTAAAACCTCCAAGTCCCCAGAGTGTGGACTGGAGTACTCTAAGTCCCCAGAGCACGGACTAGAGTATAAACGACTTAAACCTCCAAGTCCCCAGAGTGCGGACTGGAGTACTCTAAGTCCCCAGAGCGCGGACTAGAGTATAAATGAAAAAAACCTCCAAGTCCCCAAAGTGCGGACTGGAGTACTCTGAGTCCCCAAAGCACGGACTAGAGTATAAACGACTTAAACCTCCAAGTCCCCAGAGTGCGGACTGGAGTACTCTAAGTCTCCAGAGCGTGGACTAGAGTATAAATGACTAAAACCTCCAAGTCCCCAAAGTGCGGACTGGAGTACTCTAAGTCCCTAGAGTGCGGACTAGAGTATAAACGACTTAAACCTCCAAGTCCCCAGAGTGCGAACTGGAGTACTCTAAGTCCCCAGAGCGCGGACTAGAGTATAAATGATTAAAACCTCCAAGTCCTCAGAGTGCAAACTGGAGTACTCTAAGTCCCCAGAGCGCGGACTAGAGTATAAACGACTTAAACCTCCAAGTCCCCAGATTGCGGATTGGAGTACTCTAAGTCCCCAGAGCGCGGACTAGAGTATAAACGACTTAAACCTCCAAGTCCCCAGAGTGCGGACTGGAGTACTCTAAGTCCCCAGAGCACGGACTAGAGTATAAACGACTTAAACCTCCAAGTCCCCAGATTGCGGACTGGAGTACTCTAAGTCCCCAGAGCGCGGACTATGTTGAGTCAAGATTTTTATAGAGTTTTGATTTCTGACAAAGGGATAAGCCGTGATAGACAAAAAGAAGTTATTCATTGTTTTAAAAGAGACACAAAGAGCTCCATACATTAGAGGTTGATTATTTGGTATGTTAGTAGTGTTATTTATGTTAAAATCTATCCTCAAATAATCTCATACCTTCAATCTTTGAATATAAATGTATATATGTATGAGTGCACATTAACTGTGCAGTCTGGGCTAAACCGGTCGACCGGTTTAAAACAAGGTGGTCGACCGTTTCTGCCCAGAATGCACAGATAACGTGCACAAGTGTACATAACGTATATATATTCAAATTCCTGTCTACTGGTCCATTTTGACCTGTCGACCGTTTTCAAACAGAAAGCAACCTTTCGTACAGACACTTCCTTTTCTTCAACGGTTGCTTCTCTTTCTCTTCACCAATGATCATGACCTTTGTTTGTATCTTTTCACAAAGGGTTACAACTGTTTATTTCTTATATAAACATCATGAAATCATTATTCCAATTAAAAAATTCTATTATTCTAATCTCTATTCTATTGATCTCTGTCTTGAACTCTCAAACATTTCAATTGCTTATTGAATCATTGAAATTATTTCATATCTTTTGATTCAATTAAGTAATATACTTCCTTCAATCTTCACAAACATCATTCACATACTTTGAGGATAAGATTATAGGAAGGGTGTACTACAAGTGACAAATCAGTGTTATCAAGAGCACAAGTTGTCAACGGCAATTGTATTTGTTTTTGTTGAAGTCCTCGGTGTTGTAAGAGGCACGAAATCCCGTTCGGCTGTTCGGGTGTTGTAAACCTGTTCCTCCGGGTGAAGCGAGGTAGTTGGTTGTGAAAATCCAGATAGGAGTCTGGGACTGGACGTAGGACGGGAGGTCCGAACCAGTATAAAAATCCCTGGTGTGATTTTTATAGTTTACTGCATTTACTATTCTATATCTGTGAATTGCTATATAGTTAGTTTATTGAATATTTACTTGTATAGCAATTGTAAATAACATTCCGCATATATTGTTAGTCCATATTACACGATCCATAATTAGTGTGCACAAGCATACACACTTTCATTTGGTATCAGAGCACGGTCATCATATAACCATAACACCGTTATTTGAGATATTCTTGTAATATGGCAAATAACGCAAGCACTAGCACTAACACTTACACGGAAGGTCAATCAACACAAAGACCTCCATTCTTTAATGGTCTCAACTATAGCTATTGGGCTACACGTATGTCATTTTTTATGCAATCAAATAGCTATGATGCTTGGAATGCTACTCAAAAAGAAATAGTGAATCCAACAACTGAATATTCAGAATGGACAACGGCTGAGAAAACGGCAGCAGCCGTAAATGCAAAGGCAATAAATATGTTGTTTTGTGCATTAGACCAAAATGAATATAACCGTGTTAGTATCTGCACTACTGCATATCAAATTTGGCAAACGCTGAAAACCACTCATGAAGGTACTAACAAGGTTAAACAAGCCAAAATAGCCATGCTGAAAAGTCAGTTTCAAAATTTCAAAATGAAACCGAATGAGACAATCAATGATATGTATTCAAGGTTTCAAACTATTCATCATGCACTTATCGGACTAGGACAAAAATATTCAGATTTTGATGTTGTGTCAACAGTCCTACATTCTCTGACTAGTGAATGGGAAGGAAAAGTATTAGCAATTGAAGAAGCTAATGACCTTTCCATCATGAAGCCAGATGAATTGATAGGAAATTTAATGTCCTATGAAGCAAATTTGCAGGCTAGAAAAGAACAGAAAGAAGAAAAGAAAAATGTAGCATTTCATGCTGAGAAAGATGAAAATGAATCAGATTCTGAAGATGAAGATTTGGCATTCATTGCAAAAGGATTCAAAAAATTCCTAAAATATCGAAAAGCCAGTCGTTACAACAAAAGGAAATCTAGATCAAACAAACCATCTTCATCAACTATAGAATGTTTCAACTGTCACAAAAAGGGGCACATGCAGAAGGATTGTCTAGAACAGAAGAAGAAGTCAGAAAATGATAAATTCAAACATAAGAAGGACAAGTCAAAGAAACGAGCCTTCTCAGTAACATGGGATGATTCAGACTCATCCTCATCTGAAAGTGAAAGTGATCAGGAGAATGAACAAGCTAATGTTTGTTTTATGGCAACAGAAGATGAGGTACAAATTCCTACATTTGATGAATTACTTGATATTAATTCTGAATTGATAGTCAAATATAAAGACATAAAACGACAATTAAAAGTAGCCAAAGCAGATTTGAGTAGAGCAGAGTTTGAACGAGATATGTTAAAAGACGAGAAGAAAATATTAGAAGAAGAACTTGAAAAACTTCAAGAATCATCATCTAACGTTGACTCTCAATTATCTCTTTTGAGTCAAGAAATTGAAACTCAAAAGGAGAAAAATGATGCTCTCACTACTGAAAATCATGAGCTTAAGGCAAAAGTAAAAAATCTGGACCTAGAAAAGGCGAGCTTACAAACTAGGTTAGATGACATAACTCAAAATGTTTCTAACTTTAACAAAGGTCGAGAAAATTTGACAAAAATCATTGAAAGTTCACAATCTGTTTCAAATAAACAAGGTTTGGGATATAAGAAATAAGAAATCAAGAAACATCTTGATAATGAAAGGAAAAAGAAAGTACAAAAGACTGAAGCTAAGAAAAATCTTAGTTTATTATATTCCAAACCAAAGCCAGTTGTGAAATTTCAGAAGAAAAATGTCAGGACTATCAAAATATGGGTTCCTAAAACAAATAACAATTTGATTAGGAACAAATATATTCAGAATTTCATGAATACTATGCATTATAATTCTAATTATGTATGTAAAGGGGATACCGGACCCGTATGGGTTTGGATTCCTAAGATCTAACTCTTAGGACCCTATAAAAAGTGGGTACCATGGTCTTAATTATATTTTTTTGCAGGTACCACTTAAGAAAAGAGGAAAATGGATATTCTGGTTGATACATTCCTATATTATTCCATTATCTATTACTCCTTTTTGTCGATGACAAAGGGGGAGAAAGAGCTAACAATTATTTGCAGGAATATATATATATATAAAGAATACAGACAAAATCTCAGGGAGATCACATATTCAGGGGGAGATTCAGAACTTCAGATATATGTTGTCATCAATCAAAAAGGGGGAGAATGTTGAGTCAAGATTTTTATAGAGTTTTGATTTCTGACAAAGGGATAAGCCGTGATCGACAAAAAGAAGTTATTCATTGTTTTAAAAGAGACACAAAGAGCTCCATACATTAGAGGTTGATTATTTGGTATGTTAGTAGTGTTATTTATGTTAAAATCTATCCTCAAATAATCTCATACCTTCAATCTTTGAATATAAATGTATATATGTATGAGTGCACATTAACTGTGCAGTCTGGGCTAAACCGGTCGACCGGTTTAAAACAAGGCGGTCGACCGTTTCTGCCCAGAATGCATAGATAACGTGCACAAGTGTACATAACGTATATATATTCAAATTCCTGTCTACTGGTCCATTTTGACCTGTCGACCGTTTTCAAACAGAAAGCAACCTTTCGTACAGACACTTCCTTTTCTTCAACGGTTGCTTCTCTTTCTCTTCACCAATGATCATGACCTTTGTTTGTATCTTTTCACAAAGGGTTACAACTATTTATTTCTTATATAAACATCATGAAATCATTATTCCAATTAAAAAATTCTATTATTCTAATCTCTATTCTATTGATCTCTGTCTTGAACTCTCAAACATTTCAATTGCTTATTGAATCATTGAAATTATTTCATATCTTTTGATTCAATTAAGTAATATACTTCCTTCAATCTTCACAAACATCATTCACATACTTTGAGGATAAGATTATAGGAAGGGTGTACTACAAGTGACAAATCAGTGTTATCAAGAGCACAAGTTGTCAACGGCAATTGTATTTGTTTTTGTTGAAGTCCTCGGTGTTGTAAGAGGCACGAAATCCCGTTCGGCTGTTCGGGTGTTGTAAACCTGTTCCTCCGGGTGAAGCGAGGTAGTTGGTTGTGAAAATCCAGATAGGAGTCTGGGACTGGACGTAGGACGGGAGGTCCGAACCAGTATAAAAATCCCTGGTGTGATTTTTATAGTTTACTGCATTTACTATTCTATATCTGTGAATTGCTATATAGTTAGTTTATTGAATATTTACTTGTATAGCAATTGTAAATAACATTCCGCATATATTGTTAGTCCATATTACACGATCCATAATTAGTGTGCACAAGCATACACACTTTCATTTGGTATCAGAGCACGGTCATCATATAACCGTAACACCGTTATTTGAGATATTCTTGTAATATGGCAAATAACGCAAGCACTAGCACTAACACTTACACGGAAGGTCAATCAACACAAAGACCTCCATTCTTTAATGGTCTCAACTATAGCTATTGGGCTACACGTATGTCATTTTTTATGCAATCAAATAGCTATGATGCTTGGAATGCTACTCAAAAAGAAATAGTGAATCCAACAACTGAATATTCAGAATGGACAACGGCTGAGAAAACGGCAGCAGCCGTAAATGCAAAGGCAATAAATATGTTGTTTTGTGCATTAGACCAAAATGAATATAACCGTGTTAGTATCTGCACTACTGCATATCAAATTTGGCAAACGCTGAAAACCACTCATGAAGGTACTAACAAGGTTAAACAAGCCAAAATAGCCATGCTGAAAAGTCAGTTTCAAAATTTCAAAATGAAACCGAATGAGACAATCAATGATATGTATTCAAGGTTTCAAACTATTCATCATGCACTTATCGGACTAGGACAAAAATATTCAGATTTTGATGTTGTGTCAACAGTCCTACATTCTCTGACTAGTGAATGGGAAGGAAAAGTATTAGCAATTGAAGAAGCTAATGACCTTTCCATCATGAAGCCAGATGAATTGATAGGAAATTTAATGTCCTATGAAGCAAATTTGCAGGCTAGAAAAGAACAGAAAGAAGAAAAGAAAAATGTAGCATTTCATGCTGAGAAAGATGAAAATGAATCAGATTCTGAAGATGAAGATTTGGCATTCATTGCAAAAGGATTCAAAAAATTCCTAAAATATCGAAAAGCCAGTCGTTACAACAAAAGGAAATCTAGATCAAACAAACCATCTTCATCAACTATAGAATGTTTCAACTGTCACAAAAAGGGGCACATGCAGAAGGATTGTCTAGAACAGAAGAAGAAGTCAGAAAATGATAAATTCAAACATAAGAAGGACAAGTCAAAGAAACGAGCCTTCTCAGTAACATGGGATGATTCAGACTCATCCTCATCTGAAAGTGAAAGTGATCAGGAGAATGAACAAGCTAATGTTTGTTTTATGGCAACAGAAGATGAGGTACAAATTCCTACATTTGATGAATTACTTGATATTAATTCTGAATTGATAGTCAAATATAAAGACATAAAACGACAATTAAAAGTAGCCAAAGCAGATTTGAGTAGAGCAGAGTTTGAACGAGATATGTTAAAAGACGAGAAGAAAATATTAGAAGAAGAACTTGAAAAACTTCAAGAATCATCATCTAACGTTGACTCTCAATTATCTCTTTTGAGTCAAGAAATTGAAACTCAAAAGGAGAAAAATGATGCTCTCACTACTGAAAATCATGAGCTTAAGGCAAAAGTCAAAAATCTGGACCTAGAAAAGGCGAGCTTACAAACTAGGTTAGATGACATAACTCAAAATGTTTCTAACTTTAACAAAGGTCGAGAAAATTTGACAAAAATCATTGAAAGTTCACAATCTGTTTCAAATAAACAAGGTTTGGGATATAAGAAACAAGAAATCAAGAAACATCTTGATAATGAAAGGAAAAAGAAAGTACAAAAGACTGAAGCTAAGAAAAATCTTAGTTTATTATATTCCAAACCAAAGCCAGTTGTGAAATTTCAGAAGAAAAATGTCAGGACTATCAAAATATGGGTTCCTAAAACAAATAACAATTTGATTAGGAACAAATATATTCAGAATTTCATGAATACTGTGCATTATAATTCTAATTATGTATGTAAAGGGGATACCGGACCCGTATGGGTTTGGATTCCTAAGATCTAACTCTTAGGACCCTATAAAAAGTGGGTACCATGGTCTTAATTATATTTTTTTGCAGGTACCACTTAAGAAAAGAGGAAAATGGATATTCTGGTTGATACATTCCTATATTATTCCATTATCTATTACTCCTTTTTGTCGATGACAAAGGGGGAGAAAGAGCTAACAATTATTTGCAGGAATATATATATATATATATATATATAAAGAATACAGACAAAATCTCAGGGAGATCACATATTCAGGGGGAGATTCAGAACTTCAGATATATGTTGTCATCAATCAAAAAGGGGGAGAATGTTGAGTCAAGATTTTTATAGAGTTTTGATTTCTGACAAAGGGATAAGCCGTGATCGACAAAAAGAAGTTATTCATTGTTTTAAAAGAGACACAAAGAGCTCCATACATTAGAGGTTGATTATTTGGTATGTTAGTAGTGTTATTTATGTTAAAATCTATCCTCAAATAATCTCATACCTTCAATCTTTGAATATAAATGTATATATGTATGAGTGCACATTAACTGTGCAGTCTGGGCTAAACCGGTCGACCGGTTTAAAACAAGGCGGTCGACCGTTTCTGCCCAGAATGCACAGATAACGTGCACAAGTGTACATAACGTATATATATTCAAATTCCTGTCTACTGGTCCATTTTGACCTGTCGACCGTTTTCAAACAGAAAGCAACCTTTCGTACAGACACTTCCTTTTCTTCAACGGTTGCTTCTCTTTCTCTTCACCAATGATCATGACCTTTGTTTGTATCTTTTCACAAAGGGTTACAACTGTTTATTTCTTATATAAACATCATGAAATCATTATTCCAATTAAAAAATTCTATTATTCTAATCTCTATTCTATTGATCTCTGTCTTGAACTCTCAAACATTTCAATTGCTTATTGAATCATTGAAATTATTTCATATCTTTTGATTCAATTAAGTAATATACTTCCTTCAATCTTCACAAACATCATTCACATACTTTGAGGATAAGATTATAGGAAGGGTGTACTACAAGTGACAAATCAGTGTTATCAAGAGCACAAGTTGTCAACGGCAATTGTATTTGTTTTTGTTGAAGTCCTCGGTGTTGTAAGAGGCACGAAATCCCGTTCGGCTGTTCGGGTGTTGTAAACCTGTTCCTCCGGGTGAAGCGAGGTAGTTGGTTGTGAAAATCCAGATAGGAGTCTGGGACTGGACGTAGGACGGGAGGTCCGAACCAGTATAAAAATCCCTGGTGTGATTTTTATAGTTTACTGCATTTACTATTCTATATCTGTGAATTGCTATATAGTTAGTTTATTGAATATTTACTTGTATAGCAATTGTAAATAACATTCCGCATATATTGTTAGTCCATATTACACGATCCATAATTATTGTGCATAAGCATACACACTTTCAGACTAGAGTATAAATGACTTAAACCTCCAAGTCCCCAGAGTGCGGACTAGAGTACTCTCAGTCCCCAGAGCATGGACTAGATTATAGACGATTTCAGAAAAATCCCTAAATCCCAGAAGCGGACCGGATTACTCTAAGTTCCCAGAGTGCGAACTAGAGTATAAACGAGTTGACGAAAATCTCAGCGTCTCGAACTGTGGACTAAAGCGTAAACCGTTCGACAAATCTCTAAGTCCCCGGAGCGTGGACCGAAGCATGAACACAAATTGGGCGCGAGTCAACCGGCGGGAGAATAACACTAAGTCACCAGAATGCAGAGTGGTGTATAAACATCGATAAATAGACGAGTGGATTCCGACCATTTTCTATTCCGCAAACTTCAACCTGGAATCGACAGGAGGATTATTTACCCACTGAGGATGGAGTTCGACCATCCAACCAGTGACTTGGCCAAATCATTACTGGGGGCAGGGGTACAAAACACTAAAAAGCTGAATACGACAGCTTATTGTAGATCTAGCGTGGCATTCTTTATAACTTGAGGCAGTGACTGCAGGGAGGCCTCAATACAGAGCCAATCGAAACGGCATCCAAAGCTACGAGCAACCTACTATATCATGCCTCAGACCAAGGGTCAATGTCGATCCGCACCAAGCACATACGAATGTGACTCGGATGTTTTTTGAAAAACTATGACCCCAGAGTATGGAAAATAGGGTAAACCACGAATACTTGGTCAAAAATTCTCCAGCACCCTCGTTCGATTCGTCAGGAGGAGTATGAAACTGGATGAGCATAACCCGACTGCATTTGTAGCCAACTTTACCCCGAGAACTGATTACAGAGCATGAACCAAAGTGGACGTGGATGACCATCCACTGTCCAAATTACGCCCTGAAACTTACGTGGCATCGAAGTATTCCTCTAGGAATGGAAAACCATGATAAAATCCAAGATAGGCGAGACCTAGTCTCCCATCGACTGACATGATCCCACGATCCAACGGGAAAGAGAGTAAAGCTAAAGTGGGCGTGGCTGGCCTTCCCACTTATCGGTATATGCCCCAGACCTGGGGGCACGAGCGAGAAGCAAGATGAATGTGAACCGACTATTCACCAATCACCTCTATGTCTTTGGAGTGTAGGTGAAAACATAAACATAGCTAGGACGAGACTCAACCGCCCATGCAGTACATTTATCAACCCGAGACTGGGAGAAGACGCATGGTCATCCAAAAACTGGCTACGATAGCTCAGTATTAAAACTTATATATAGTGCTTACAGCTACTCAAGGCAACGACCGAAAGGATGCCTAGAGATAGAATCGTTAAATCGATACCTTAGCTCATGGGCAATTGACTTTCACTCCAACCCGAAGGACGGGTAAAGAATCATGAATGCATTAAATAGAAAGTGCGTTACTCGAATGCACAAGCAAATTCAAACTCATAGCAAGATCCAGCTATACAGTTGCGTGCCACTCGAGGCTGACCCCCACTCGACATTTTCTTTAATGCGCTTTTAAGCCTGATTTTTGGCCATTTGCTGATAATCTATTAGAGCATTCAGAGCCCTTCACTATTAGACTCAATAACTCATGACAAGACTCTAGGATTCGACTAGAGTAACCATCAACATTGGCCGTCCCAACCATATTTCACATTAAATGTTATGCAAAATAGTTACACCTTTACTCAAAGAATCTGGGATGGCACCTGCTAAGCTGACGGTCGACATTACAGCCAGCCATGGCGACCCTTTCCGGGTGCTGAATATCGGATCACAGCTCAGTGCAATGATGATAAAAGAATTAGTTGGATTTTTATGAATAAATGATGATATGTTCCCTTGGACCCATTTTGATATGCATATGTGATTTCATTAACTATCGCGAGCCATGCATTGGATATCAACCTGAAGCTACAAAAGCTAGCACAATCTCTATTGATTTCATCATGAAAGCTCCACTCTTACTTTTAGGCTCTCCCCATCAACGTCTATGCCTACCAGCCGTTGTGACAAGGCATACAATGACCTGAGACGTCTGAAAGACTACTTAAATAGAATATCAAACTAAGCTAATTCGGTATCACTTATTTCCCACGAAGGGCTATCCAAGGACGGAAATTAGCAGACCTCACACCCAAATTCACTACCTCAGATGACTACTCGAAGAGTAGCAGAGAACCAACCGTAAGATGGAAGATGTACGAGGATGGAGCATCCAATGATCAGTGTTATGGCTTGATAATGACTCCTGAGGAACGATCAATCTGCTACGTCCTAAAACTCGATTTACCTGTAACAAACAACGATGCTTAGTATGAAGCCTTGACTATCAGCCTCAAACTTGCTAGAGGATTTGAAGTGAAAACTTTACATATCTTTTGTGATTCTTGATTGGTAGTATACAAATTTAAGGAAGTTGATCTTGCTAGAGGGCATTGTCTTGCTCCTTATCTCGGCCAAGTCCAAGAGCTACTAACCGACTTCACATATTACATCATTACACACGTACTCAGCGAACAAAATGAAAAGGTGTCATGGTTGACTCCTATCAAAGACTATCTATAATGAGGAATTCTTACTGAACGGAGGAATGGAAAACGACAGATCCTCCTCAAAGCTTCACGCCAAATCATCTAAGAATAATTCATGTGTCAAAAGGAGTTTATCCATCCCATGCTTCGGCATATCGCCCATGATGATATCTTGAGCAAAATCTATGAAGAAGAATGCGGTAATAACATCAGGGGGAAAACCATGATAAAGGAGATACTCTGTTACAGGTATTACTGGCCAACTATCAACCCAGATGCGGTTGATCATGCTAGACAATGTGACGAGTGCAAGATGTTTGCAAAAAGTCCGGGAACCCCGCCGATGAAAATTAGTCAAATGGCTAGTTCATAGCCGTTTGCCACTTGGGGGCACTGAAATCATCTTCTTGTCGATCCTAAAGGTGGTGCGAAATAGACCATCATAGCAGTTGATTACGTCACCAAATGGGCAGATGAAGAACTCTTAACCACGACCAAGATGAAGAAAATAATCAACTTCTTTATCCGTATCATCATCTATCCTTATGACCTTCCATGATCCATTATAACTGCAAATGGACAGGTTGAAGCTGTGAACAAAATCATAGAGTCTATACTGAAGAGAGGTTTGGAAAACTCCTCAAGTGGCTGATTGCAACCCTTATTTCATAGAAAATACAAACAAGGAATCGTGATTGAATTGCAATTACACTAGATGGAGTTGGCGATGACTTATGAGCATATAAAACGCATCCGAGAGCCAATGGCAAGAACATGTACCCGAACGTGCATGTGTACGTCCGAAAAAGTTCGACTTCTTGAAATCAACAGAAATTGAATTCTCACTAAGGGTTATTAAGAGAAGACTAGATTTGATAGCCGAAGCCTATTAGCTCTACAGAATCAGACACGGATGACCATTGATATTCTCAAGAAGGCGTCTCCATTAGAATTTAGTCAAGGATTTGAAACGAGACATGGAGGATACATAGTTCAAAACGTATTACGTGCAGTCACATAACACACTTTGGGAGACATGGAGGACCGGAGGGTTTGGCGATGGTGCCATCGAGGAGAGCATGTGAGGAGATACAAGTTGGTGGTCTTGGAATGGAGGATTAGGGTGTCGATCGGTTATGCACGTGCACGTTGATGTGCGGCTTTAGGAGTTTGAAAGTGGAGTTGGGGAAGACGACACTCTTGATGGTGGGTTTGGGCCGTGATGTTATGAGCTTTGGGTGAGGAAATGTATATTTATATGTTAACTTTTTATATAAAAATATGCGTTAACTAAAGAATTTCACAACTTGCTCATATGACATTCGTTTCACACATGGATTTTTGCATTAGATTCATATTGACGAACACAACACTATGATATAATTTTTGTTTGTTTTGGAGTAGTATAATTTCATGATAAATTAATACGACCTGATAATAATTACATTAATTTTGATAATAACGTAGATTAATTAATTATAAGATGGGTATTAAATATTTGGCCATATCAACACCGTACTACTAAAATGAATTAAATATGGTAATTTGAACACCTGTTTTAGCGGAATAAAACACCGTTCCGCTAATTAAATTAATTGGTCATTTAATTAGCAGAATAAATCTCCATTCTACTATATTGTAGATTTGGACATCTGATTATATATCGTTAATTGATATGCCACTTTGAATAAGTGGTATGTTAAACAATGATGATTAAGTGTTGAGTTTATTTATATAGGATTATGTAAATATCAGTTATTAACTTAGAAAGTTAAATTAAATGATATAGTACCTAGCTTAAGTACCATCGTGATCGTTAAGCCTCTTTCAAATTTGAAAAGTTAATTATTGATTTGAAAGTTATTTTAAGAATAATTATTATCTATTATAAGGTTTTAAAGATAATTATTATTTAGTAATAAGATTTAAAAGGTAATAACTATTTATTAATAATGTTTTATAGATAATTAATTATTATTTTTAATAATAGTTTAAGTTAATTATTTTATTAATATGATTCTTAAAAGTTATTTCTTAAAGTTATTTAAGAATATTTAATCATTATTTTAAAGTTATTTAATTATTGTTTAAGTGTATTAATTATATTTTAATTATTTATTTAAAATTAATTATTTAAATTAATTATTTAAAGTTAATTATTTTATATATTAAAGTTGATTATTTTATTTCAAAGTTATCTATTATATTATGATTATATTTAAAGTTTATTTTTATTATTAAAAGAATATCGTTTTAAAGATTAATTTATTATTATGTAATATGGTTAAAAAAGTTAATTTTTAATATATTAATGTTGTTTTAAAATTATTAAGTTACTTAATGATGTTTTAAATATGGTTTAAAGATAATTAATTACTTATTTAAGATTTTTTTAGATAATAAATTATTTTAGTAAAAGGTGTTTAAAAATAATAAACTGTTTATTTCAAAAGGGATCATTTTAAATGGAAAGACTTGTATAAGGGTTTTATTTAATGAATAGAATTCATTTAAGAAGTTTAGAAAAATTCGGAAAGAGATTTTGGAAATTGGATAGAAGTTTGGTTTAATGGTATTTGATATTTATAAAAAGAGCTTTATAAAATATTTTAGAGATTTACAAATAGAGTTTTATAAAATAAACTTGAAAATTTATAAAAGAAAGTTTATAAAGAGAATTTGAGATTTATAAATAAGGTATCCATAAAATAAAAATGACTTGTAAAAAAAAGAAATAGTGTCTTGGGTTATTAATATCTCAGTTTTAACGACATTTGGATTGGTCATTTTAATATCATTCTAAATGTTATGTGAATGTACTTATATTATTGTATGAGTATATGGAAAGTTTTCTAAGTTTGAAAGTGAAGGGTCTTATGAATATACTTATACCGGTGAGATAAGTATACAAATATTTTAATAATAAATATTTGAAAGATGATTTTAAGTTAATGAAAGACTAATCTAAGAGGCTTAGTGGTTGCTATAGGAGATGTAATCTCTGTTTGAATATTTGACTATTTGATAATTAAATAACCGACCATCAAATCTTGGCCTAAATATGTAATCCTTCTTAATTTTGGTGGTACGGAAATATACCCTACTTAACATCGAAGGATTTTAACTCTAGAAATATCTAGGAGAAACACGAGGATTATATGGTTTAGTTACCGTTAGTGGTGGCATGCTGTATGTATAAACTCGTTTTTCTTATAGGATAAATGATAAGGAGATCCGTCCACTTAAATAGTTAGGGGGTGATCCCCGCTCTTATGTATTATCTGATTATGTCCTGAAGAATCGATATTGAGCATTTCGGAAATCGACGATTAGTTTTTAGGGCGCCCGGTAAGTGGGGGAATGTACTCGTCATAGATGACTGGTACCGTAACCATTCCAAAAACCATATACGGTTCTATAGAGGAGTTTCGTGATATATTAAGATTTTTGAATCCATATGTGATTCCGAAACACATTGGGGCATGTGAATCCATGTGTGATATCAAGATCTATTAAAGATATGGGAATCCATGTGTGATTCTGAAACCCGTTGGGTATTGGAATCCATGTGGGATTCCATGGATGGCGGTCCGTGAGCTGGAACACCAGATGTAGCCTCATCAGCGGTAATGACTAAAACCAGAGATAGGAGGCATGGCTAGTAGGGTTGGCAAACCCATATGGTGCAGTCGGCTCCACCAAGACGTTACATATAGTTGTTATGCATGCTTGGAGCAATGTACTCGGTCTTAGCGAGACCACCTATGGTTTTTTATGGTACATCACTAGGGATGTATGTTGCTTTGGAAGGATATCTCTAATCCTTGTGCAGGAGGACCGTTCTCGAAGTACTGAGGGCACCTCCATGGAATCCTACACAATTAGCGAACATGCCTTATTGGTTTTTGATTATATACCTAGTATTGTTGTGATGTACACTCATGAGCATCACAACTACTTGATTATTATTATTTTCACCCTTTGACATTATTATAATATCACTGGATTTTCTGAAATAATTTTTTTTGTTATCGTAAGGTTCCGTGTTTATGTGCGGCGTGGTCTTACGAGATACCGTTATTTTAAAAGGTTCATTTAAACATTAAGAATCCATTTGATTTTATTTTTCACGTTGGTTTTACCAGACTGACCCTGGCGTTGTTTCCCTATAATGCTCGGGTCAGCCTGAGCATATTTTCTAGATTTAGCTGGATACTTTGGAGCTTTCAAGAGATGAGCTTGATTCTCCAAGGCGTTTTCACGTATCTTATATTTTCTGTTGTTTTGTTATTCTTGATTTCTATATGTATTCATCAGCAATTGTAAGGATATGTTGTTATAACTGTCTAGGTTGAATTTGGTTAGTGTGCTCTGATTTGTGTTATGTATGTATATATAAGATAATTTCTTTTTGTAAAGATCTTGTGTATATTATATATTTATCTCGTCACGATGTGAGATTCTGTTCTCTATTTCCCCCCAACAATCTATCTTTCCGGCACTTGGACATTCGACACGCGAATATCGTGGATGTATTAGTGTCAATTTTTAAGGGTCGAGAAGGTGGGTCGTTACAAGTCATGTCTAGACATGGGTTTGAATAATCAAGTATTATACCCACTTTGACTGCTGGCCTAGCCCAAGTGATGAAAAATGACCATAAGTTGACCCAAATGGAAGGCCTAAATTAATTTGGGCCTTGGACTAATTCAAATTCATTTTTAACTATATTTTAAATTTTAAATTTAAGTTTAAAATATAAAGTTATTCAATAAAGGTTATAAAACTAAAATTTTGAATTTTTCAAAATTGTTTTGACGACAAATTTTATAGTTTTGAAACTTTTTAATATTTATTTAATTGGATTAATCGAATACATAAATAATTAAAACTTTATTCATTAAAAGTTAGTTAATCAAAAATGAACAATAAAATTGATATATGTATATATATATGTATCTTAAATTATTTAAAATAAATTAGAAATTAAAATTAAAAATTATTAAATATATTTAATTATAGATGTTTTAGTTAAATATTTGATTTATTTGATAAATAAACTAATTAAACGTTAATTAATATGAACATATCTATATATAGATATATGCATGTAACTATAATTATTATTGTCGTATATTTATCCTAAATTTTTTTAGGGTGAAGAAAATTCAATTTTGAATTAATTTAAAATTTAAATTGAATTTTGTAATTAAATAAATGAATTTATAAAATAAAAGTGATTAATGAAAATGTATACGTATATCGATATGTATATATTAACAAAATATAAACATTATGGTTGATTATATATCTTATATATTTTAAAGTGAATAATATAAAATTTCAAAAAAAATTATATAAATAAATTAAATATTCTTTTATTAATAAGAATTAAAATTAATTAAATATACTCTAATTAATTAGGTACATACATATGTCTGTATGTATACACACACACTATATAACTTAATTAAATTATAAAACTTATAAATAAATGAAAACTTATATAACTACACACACACACATATATATATAAATAAATATATAAACACACACACACACATACATACATACATAAGTGGAACTGCAAAAACCCCAACTTAGGTTTAAGAAATAAGTACATGCATACTGTACATATACCATGATTTCAGATATGTTCGACAATTGAATTACGATGATATTTAATAAAAAATACATTGTTCTCTAAATCTGTATCACTCAATGTGTATGTGTATTAAAGATTATGAATCATTAATATATAAGTTGTTCTCTACCATTTATATATTAATAGATTATGTGCATAATCTTTAGTTGTTGACCTTCCTCAAGCTAGGGATGTTGTGTGTAGTTCTATTAATATATTGACTACACGAAGTAAGATACATGCACGTAGTTTTGTTGATCTTCCTTAAGGTACGTACACTATACTTAAGCCATTGCGAAATGGTGGATACGAGTGAATATTCTCTTTCGATCTGTTGATCATCCTCAAGATCGAGATGATATTATGAAAAAGACCATGAGTTAGGAGTTGTATATAACACAATTGAAAAAAAAATTATCCACCACTTATGGTCCTATGATTTGTTGATCATCCTTAAGGATAGAATCCTAAGGTAAGCGAGTCCAAACACCCACTAGAGAAATTAAAAGATTTCTATGTTTTTCTTAAGGTTTTAAGAAAGATAAAAAACTAGTGAGAGCCTTATTAGAAAAATGAAATGAATACATTTAACCTTTCTAATATTGTAAAAGTAAATGCTATACTAGTTAAAATAATCCATTTCCATAAATTTATGCAATCAATATAATTGACAAAATGTGTATTGGTTTAAATATAACAATGAACTGGATTAAGATAGACATAAAAATATAAAATATACTTACCAGTAGATCTTTTGGCATGTTGTCCCTTTAAGATCCATGCAAGAGCTAATTTGTACAATTACTCAAACATTCGTATCTCGGTCGCTTAATTTTTTGTTTGCCTAAGACTGTGTATAGTTCTTTACGAATTTTAAGCTCTAAAATAATACAAGGATATGGATATTTGATCCATATTTGATCACATACAAATTTTATTTAGTGAATACTCATGACTCATAATGTATGAAATTTCGATGAAATTAGCTCAATCTAAATAAGCAAATAAATCATACTGCAAGATCATGTATTCAATATGACTGATTACAGTAAGGATCTTGTTGTGTTAGATGTAACTTTAAACCAAGAGCTAAAAAATGTACCATTGCACTAAAAATTGACACAACACCCCAATATCACTCAAACACAAACTAGACAAGTATAGAATTATGAAAATGAAGAAAAAGGGAGCAAAACAAATTTTTTATAGTCATTCGGCCAAACCTCCGACCTACGTCCACTTAATCCTTTTATTTGATGAATTCTCTTTGAAGTTCAACAAGTTACAATCAAATCCAAGCTATAATCAAGTAGATCTCAATTTTTTGCTATGTTCTATGAGTTAGAGGAAGAAGAAGGTTGATCAAAAGTCCTAGAAGCATATCCAAAAATCAATCACTTTTCTAGTTGAAGCCTTATTGATATATATAGATGAATCCTAGCACAAATCTCCTGATCCTAGGCTTGAATGCGTCTTTTTCTCCAGATTCGAAGTTCCAACACATAGAATATGCCATCTCACACAAATCCCAAGAATGTCAAACAGCTCGGTACCAACTATAATATAGTCAATAAAACATGATTGGTAAAATATGGTTGGTAAAACATGATCGGTAAAACATGGTTGATAAAATATGGTCGACAAAATATGTATGGTACTAGCCAAATTATGCATTTTTGAAACTTTGCTTATGTCTTTGATTTCTTTGATGTTGACATATTCCAAGCTTCTTGACTCATTCCTTCATCATTTTGTAGCCAAGTTTCTTTGATCTAAGTCAATTCCAAGACTACGGTAAATTTTCCAAAAACACTTTCCCCCCAAAGCGTGCTTTTGTTAATACAAAGCATGCTTTACCCAAGAACACGTATCAAGACTGGTACCATCAGCTGTGCTCTCTACTATCCACTGAACTAATCATGGTGAATCAACTGGCTTCTTCAGATTCACTTGCAAATCAAAGGTCGTTCTAGACCATCATAGATAAGGATTTAAATCCTTGCTTAAGTGTTAGTCATAAATCACAATCCTCCCACATTCTCTTGGGATTTGACATCATGAATAATATATCATGCTATCATGCATCATTAAACATATTGGCATATTGCCCCTGAGATGAACATTACATATAAATTGTCTAGCATCGCCTAATATCCCCTCATAAGTAAGCCCAACTAAATTAAGGCAATGACGTTTGTCGTTATTCAATAGTTATTATCCAATGGTTTTAAAGCCTCCAAATCCTAAGGTTTAGTTTTTTTATCTCTTTGGATCATAAATCTAGATTGAGCCAATCTGCTTATTCTCCAATACGGGGACCCAATATCCAAGTGCATCCATTCCCTTAGTCTCCGACGAGGGGACTTACTATCCTATATATGTCCATTTGCTCAATCTCCAGTGAGAGGAATTATACTTATTATTTGTCACCCCATCTCTTTGGTCAGGGGACCATAATCCATTTGTTTATCTACCGAATGTCAAGGATAACTAGGTTTTACTA
The DNA here is from genome assembly GCA_030737815.1 of Allium fistulosum. NCBI lineage: Eukaryota > Viridiplantae > Streptophyta > Magnoliopsida > Asparagales > Amaryllidaceae > Allium > Allium fistulosum. Next base: position 872,543,053 of record CM060907.1, on the reverse strand, counting down.
GCATCCGTTAGCAATATCAAAATCAAATGTCATGTTCGATTAACATCAAAACTCAAATCATTTAAGTATCCTTATTTAAATCAAAACGTGTCAAGCAAAGAATCAAAATATCTAATCTAATCAAGGATTACTCTCGAACTTTAACTCAAACCATACCTATAGTACTGTTCAAGATCTTGTACATGTGTAGGTAGTTTGATCGCAATCCTTTACAGTTTATTTAAAGCAAAAATTAGACCTTATTCTGATCCATCCCTATCATGGTATTACAATACCCAACCTAGATCCTCAACTGTGATTGAGTACATTTACCATAGATGGTGGTCGCTCCTGCTGCACTATTGTGGTTTGATTCTTTATTTTCCGTTGAAGCTAGTTACTCCAAACTTGCTCCTCTATCAAGTCATGTAGATGCTTGCATTCATAAGTTTCGAGCCCATCTAGCTCATGGTATAAGAAGTATTTTCCAAACTTTCTCGACCAATCTATGAGTTCTCTCCTCATAGGTTTTCTATAGGGAATCCGCCCATAGTATCAAGGTAGATCTTATCCGAGGTCTCTATCAATTCGATGCAATTTGAAAACTTCAGTTCTCTCTTTTGTTGCTTCGATCCTCCAAAGCCATCATCAGCTTTTCACTGTTCCTTATCTTTTCCGTATTTTTCCTTAGATGGTCTTTCATTCTCCACGACATTTACTTCACCACTCTTGGCTTCTACATCCTCTTAGTGCAAATATCTCTCATCTTGATGGTAGAAATCTGCATGGTACATAGGCGGATCCCTTTCCAAATCCTTCTTGAATTCAGCCTTGTAAGTAACTCTAGAAACTACCATCATCAGAACTATGATGGGTCTCGTTTCTACACTACAGTGGTTGCTTTGTTAAATCTAGTTAAATCCATATATAGGGTTTCTGTAATGACCCAGAATTTCTGTCATTTGAAATTCAGGTATTTAATTGATTTTAAATGTTAACAAGTAAGTTTTTCAAGTCGAATAAATTTAATTTCGAATATAGAGATTTAATTGGATAATTAAATCGATAATTTAATATTTGAAATTGTGTAAATAATTGATAATTGGGTTTAATGTGTATAAAAATGATTTATAAAGTTATATTAAATCATATTGGAGTTAGAATGATGTTTGTGAACTTTTAAAATTGATTTAAAAGTTAATTTGTGAAAATTGAATATTTTAATATTTAATTGACTAGTGAAAATTGTTATTTTTCAAACAGTCTCGGATTTCGACGAAACCAGTTTTATCGGATCCGTAATGTGAAATTATTGTAAGATTTCAAATTTCATATCGATCGGAGTTGCGGTTTGTCCGAGGCGAGCCAAAACGCATAGAAATTGTTTTAATCGATTTAATTTAAATTTGATCGTTTAATTCCGTAACTCGCACATATGACTGAATTAGCTCCCGAAACACATTCCATTGTGTTCGGAACGCGGGTAAAACCTTAGAAATGCCAGCCGGCATGCTTCGTTTAGAGTTCGGAAAAATTCGAGTGAATAGTGTTTCGTCAATTTTCTATAAAAGGCCTCAGAATTTCTAATTTACACAAACCCTAGGGTTATCATTCGTGGACGCCACTTACGAAAACAATGGCTAGAAACGTGCCTTCTTCTTCTTCGATTTTCTCTTAATCCACAAACAATTGGCAAAATCTTTCAACTACAAAAACGTAGAGGGCATCAAGATCCATCCATCCAACGGCTACGATCGAAAACGAGATGATGGATCGACAGAAAATGGCCACCGTTCGTCGCGTGTTCAAGCACGAATTCCGAGACGTGGAAAGCACCGAGCTCGACCGGATCTTGGCTGGAGGTGGTGTTCGAGTTCCTCTTCGATGCAGCGGCCTCCGATCGTCTTGAAGTGGTTCGAGGAGGTCGCGATAAATCAAAGGGATAGGCGGCTCTATGGGTATCCTTGTGTTCGTATAGCCTGGGTATTTGCGTGTTGATGGAGAAGGAACCAAACGCGGCTAGATCTTCTCAGTTCAAAAACAACGGCCTGGATTGAAAGGGGTATAAAAATATAAAAAAAGAAATGTAAATTAATTTATATATTAATTCGTATGATCTTTAAAATACTGTAACTTTTGCATACGTTGTCGAAATTCGACAAAACAGGAAGCGTTGGAATCGCAGCGACGAGATATACGTTGCAGCGCAGATCTGGGCGTGTTTAGGGGGCAAGCGTGAATTTTTGATTAAATCGAACGGTTCGATTTAATTTAAAATTTAATCACTCGACAACTCAAGGTGAGAACTCCTCACTCAATCGAATTGTTTCGATTTAAATTTTAAATAGTTGAATTTAAAATTGCTTGATTTTGTGATTGGATGATGGTTGTTATCTGTTGTATTGAAATAGACCCTATACGCCACATATTAAGCGGAGGTTATTTATTAAAAACATATACCTCGATAATTCCACCGTGAAGTGGAATTGGTATTACATATGTATTTGGAGTTGATTTCCCGCATTATATAGCGGATGAGACCCTATTGCACCGCATAATAGCAGATAGTATTTTATAAATCCCATATACCACGATATTCCACCTCGAAGTGGAATTGGTATTGTGCTAACATCTATGGATGCAGGGAAACAGGTTGGAGGGATCCAACTGGATTCCTCAAACATTTGAATTTATTTCAATGTTGTGTGTTGTTTATTTATAATCTGTGTGTGATTATATTGTGATTGAAATCGTTGAAGGCTATAATTTAGCCGAATATATTTTTGGTATCGTTGGATACCAGAAATAAATAAAATTGGATTTTCGAAATTCAAGTTGAAAGTTTATTTTAAAACTTATTTTTGAGGATTGGATAAATTAAAAAGGAGTTTTAAAGGATAAAGTTATTTTTGAACTATATTGAATTAAATTTCAAATTTTGGGAAAAAGCCTTAATAAATGGATTTCGAAAATATTATTTATAAGTTGGGAATTTATTTAAATTTTGGATCTTTAAATAGTTTGGAAAATAAAGGAATTTATCTTCTTAAAAAGGAATTTATTTTAAAAAGGAAATAGATTTAGAAATCCATTTGGTAATTGATTTTTGGTGATTGAAAATAAATCTTTTGGAAATATTTGAAAATTTATTTGGTGTTTTGAAATAAATTTGAAAATAAATTTGAAATTAATTGGTTATTAATTTACCATAACCGGCCAAATTTATTCATAGAAATTTATTTGGTTTAAATTAATCAGATAATAAAATTAATCCTACTCATGGATGTTTGGATTATACTGGATGTTGAATTGTTTGATATCTCTGATATGTGATGCTTTGTGATATATCCTGATGTGTGTTGTGATCTATTTATCTATGATATATATATCTGTGATCTATGAACGAAAGATAAGCATTATAGTTTATACCGCTTATCAATTATATTTGATCTGTGATGGTTGAATGTTGTTGCACTATTGTGTTAAACCCGTGGACTATACAATACACACACAAATGTGGATTTCACGTGGAAATCGGTTAAGTCACAGATTTTTGACAATTCTAAGGATTGAATTATTGAATCCAAAATAGTTTTGGAAATTGGGATTGAAAGCTTTTGAAGATGAGTTTCAAAAATAAAAGTTATTTTAAATAACTTTATAAAATTGAAATTCGAATAATTTGATTTAAATTGGAATTCAATATTTGAAATTGAATTCAATAATTTGGGTCTTTTGGTCTAAAAGGATTATGCAAGTGTAAAAAGGGTGTTTATATGAATTTAAACCATTTTTAAAAGTGTTGTTGTGGAAATTTGAATTAACCCAAAGACCGTAACTTGTATAATGAAATCAGTTTTTCCCAAAACGAAAACTATCTGTTTTCAACTAATAATAGCTTTCATAAAGTGAAAAGATTTCCAATTTGTATCGAAACATTTCAAGTTGAAATGAAATTGTAAATAGTTGGAAACTATGAATTAACCTTTGTGAAAATGATTAAGCTTTATCTTGAAATCAAAGAAGATTTTAAAATGGTGTATCTTTTATATTATAAAAGACTTGAATTGTGAATAGTTTTGAAAGCTATAAGTTAAATCTTGATTTAAAGATTTAATGGGTTAATCCAATTGAAATGGAAATTGATTTGGAAATCTGTGAATAAATCTTTGTGAAATTGGGTGAACTTTGTGAAGTAAATCTTTTTGTTTAAAGATTTCAAATGGTAATTTGTTTAAACCATTTAAAGGAAAGGATTTGGGTAATAAGTTGTGACTTAATTGAAATCCCATATCCATATGTTTTAAATATTGTGCTCACTATTCGGGTTAGCCGGGAAAAGACTTTTGTGTCATATAACCCATTCCGAATTTGTGATACGACGATATGGATCGTATTGAAGACCGTGGTGAAGACCGGGTATTTGTGAAAACGATAGGATGACCTATCGATTGTCTCTGCACCGTTAGCTATAGTATAGAGATTTCCTTTGTGATGGGAAGTTCGATCGGATTGTGAATACCCGGATTGCAAGGGCTTCTTCGGAAGTGCCTTTGGTTCTGTTCGAACTCGGAACAGACTTGTATGGTTACATGTCTGACATTACATTTTGAGATATAAAGCTGATTTCTTTCAAATACATTTCTGTTGGTGGCGGAGAATTTATTCTCTTAACTTAACACCCTTCTCTGGGACGTACAAGCTCAGAGGTTATGTAGTTGAAGGTTATCAGCGATATATTCCCAATTTGGTAATGTGGCATGCGGAGTGCTGCTGTGTGATGATCATTGGTTGATCATTTGTGATCAAAGCGTGGCTTTGTGAAAAAGCGTAGCTTTGTGGATGAGACTTCGTCAGACCTCACAACATGAAAATGGTCAAAACAGGAATATGCGGCAAGGTTATGAGGGTCGCTCCCTTTAGGGTATGTCATTTCCTTCTGGAAAAGGGTGGTATCAGGTATGGAGCCTTGGTATTTAACCTATGTGGTTACTTGTGATATCCCGGGAATTTGGACAATATCAATTTAATAATCTGCATTGGAAATTAAATTGATTTGATGATCTTTGTTAATAAAATTGAATAAATTTAATAATCTAATTAAAATAAATATTTAATTAGTGATTTATCTTTTAAAAGTTTAATAGAATATTTTCTATTTATAATATATATGTATAATTGTATATATTATAAATAGATGAGTTGGTCTGAATTTAACAAATGAAATTATGTTTTCAAATTTCTAATATTTTGGGTAATTTGGAAATCATGATTTAATTTAAAACTATTAAGCTTTTTGATAAATAACTATATAGTTTTAAATTACATAATATAAATGTTTAATTGTTTAAAATAGATTTTTAGCTTAAGTTCAAATTTAAATAAAAAAAAAAGTTTGTTTATTTCTTTTTAAATATTACTTGAGATATATGATTTAAAAATAGAAGTAATTTATAATCTCTTTTATAAATTATTTAAAATAGTCAAATTTGATGTTTTCAAAAAAATAATTATAATACTTTGTTTTTATAAATATAAATAGACTTTGATAAGATAGAATTGTTATTTTAAATGGTAGTTATATATTGTGACGACCCGGCTTTCATCGACCAGAAAATCGCATCGCTAATAAGAAAGAAAGGGATAGAAAGAGAAAAGAAGAGAAGAAAGAAAGAAACAACAACAGAATCTAAACAGCGGAACGAATAAATTATATTAATAACATAAACTATTACATAGTATCATATACAACAACTATCAGAGTTACACAACATATACAACACATACTAGACAGTTATAAACACCTGTCTAGTTTCTACAATATAAGATACAACACAGATAACAATGACTCAGAGATCAACACAGCGGAACTACTACATCTCTACAAACGCTGAAGCCTCCTGCTCCATTGCTCCTCCAGATAACTCGTCAAAGCAAACCTGACTCCCTTGGCTACTCGTAAAAATTTGAGTACCCAAGAGTTTATATAAAACAGAAATAAACACTTGGGTCAGACATGGGTCTGGTGTGAGTAAACGGTTTAAATTGCTTAACTTCAAAACCTTTGAAATCAAAAGGTATCACGTAAGACTCCCCGCACATAAACACGGAAAAGTTTTTATCTTACGATAACCAAAACATTTATAGGAAATCCAGTTATATTATAATAGGGTCTAGGGTTTTCAAGTAAAATACAGAAATAGCTGGAATGCTTACATCTCACGTTCCAACATAGTTGGGCACAACTAATACGTACGGCACTTATTGGAAGTTGGATTTCCATACAATGGCAGGGCTACTGGGGTACCGCCCGTCACAGTACATGGCCTAGATCACCGTACCGAGGAGTACGCCCGCTCCCCTGCAACACAAAGCCGGAACCATCCCTTACTGGATAATTCCGAATAAAATCACCCCACGGTTGTGTACTGCAACCGTACCACTAAGTCGAAAATAGAAAGGGACATCTAGACAGGGATGACCTTACTCTCAGTGGGCGCTACCCACGAAGCCTTGCTGCACCTCCCCTGTTTTAGCCATTCCCGGTTGATGAGGCTTGAGGTCACGATTACCTTTAATCAGAACACATCACTTAGAATGCTCATCGTCCACCTGACGATGTGCTGAAAGCATTCAATCCATACAAGTTCGTTCCGGGTTCGAACGAAACCGAAGGCATTATCTCGTTACACTCGTTTTGGAATCACCCTCAGAGTTAACGACAATAACCCTTGCACTCTGAATCTTTATCTTCACTTGAGATTCATGACCTATCGTTAATTTGGATCAATGTGGTATTCGGGTCTCCAGACCTGGAAATCCGGTATACGGAAACCCGATCCCGGTCTCATCGAAATCCAAAACGTATCTTTTAAGGCCAAGTTGTTTAAAGGTTTAAACAATTCAATTCAATTTAATACTTGAATTCACATAGCATTAACATAGATAAATATCACACCTTTATCACAGATATATCCAATATCATATCACAGAATATCATAGTATATCATCCAATAGATATCAACCAAATCAGACATTCTACTCAATAATCATTCATAAGCAACCATTTATTAATCTCTATTATAATCAATTTAATCAATTTAAATTAAATTAATTACTTAAGAATTAATTCCTAACCTTGCTTAATCAACCATTAATTAATTACAATCCATTTAATTAATTAATCATTAAATATTAATCACTCTTGATTAATTATTCATTAATTACATAAAGTAATTATCCTTTAATTAATTTCACAAATTAATTATTCTTAATCATTAACAGTAATTAACCTTTAATTACTCTCATTAATTACATTAATTAATGATCCTTAATTAATTACTTTAATTAATTAATTAACCTTTAATTAATTACATTATTCCTTAATTAATTACATTAATTAATCATACATTAATTAATTACTTTCATTAATCAACCTTAAATAATCATTAACAGTAATTAACTATTCTTAATTACTTTAATTTCTTTTATAAATCCTTTTTGATTAATTACACTAATTACATACAGTAATTCAATTATCAACTAAGTAATTACTCTTATCCAATCTTATTAAGTAATTATACTTAATTACCAAGTGACTATCCTTAATTAATTAACAAATTAATTAACTTAAATAAATCACATTCATTTCTTAAATCATAACTGAGTAACTCATCCTTAATTACCCTTTAAACAAATTAATTAATCCTTGATTAATTATTCTTTAACTATTAATTAATAAACCTTAATTATTAATCAATATCCTTTAATACAAAGTAATCAATCCTTAATTACTTTTATAATTAATTAATTAAACTTAATTAACTAATTAATTACTTCTAAATTATTAATTAATAAAAATTAATTATTAATTAACAACCTTAATTACCAATTTAATTAATCCATAATTATCTATTAATCAATCTTTAATGATAATTAACTAACCTTAATAACAGTTAATTAATCCTTAATTAACTTTAATTATAAATTAATAACTTCTTAATTATTAATTAAGAAAACTTAATTATTACTTAATAAAACTTTATTAAGTACTTCTTAATTACTAGTTTAATTAACTCTTAATCATTTAATTAATCCTTACCAATAATTAATTAAATAAATAAATTAATCTTAATTTCTTAATTAAATAAATTAATTTTAACTCATTTAAAAATATATCTTAATTAATCTTAAGATAAAACATTATCATAAAAAAAACATTTGATCTTAATAATTAACTCACTTAATTAAAATCATTAATTAAGTTAGAATAAATCATCATTAATTACTTATCCTTAATTATTTATTAACAATTCTTAATTACAAGTTACTAAATCACTTGAAAACTTTAATTGTTAATTTACTCATCCTTAACCATTCTAATTTAATTAAATAAATCACTCTTTATTTATTCCATTATTATCAAACTTAAATTAAGTTTTTAAGATAACATTTCCTTATTAATTAACCTTTATATTTCAAATTAAGTTTGAAAATAACTTAAAATTTAACTTAATATTATTTAAGTTAACCACTATACAAATTAAATCTAGTCAAAACATTTATTACAAAGAAAAGAATTTTCAAAACAATTGTTTTAACTTGATTATTTTAAATTTAAATCTTACCTTTATTTAAATTTAAAAACTGACTTAAACATCTTACTTTGGGGTTTTAACCCATGTGTATTTGAATCTAAGTCAATACATCAGCATCTTTATTTAAAACAGAGATTAAATTTTAGATTTTAAAACTGTTTTGAATTTAACAGTTTACTTAAAAAAAATCTCTCGCGTACAATTCTATAAAATCCCGAGCCAAAGCTCTTCTTCCTCGAGTTCCTTCCCGGGTGAATTTACCCCTGTTCGCTTGCAACTTAAAACTGTTAAAACAATTCACTCAAACACTCACGTATCTCCCTGGAAATGACTTCGAGCCAAAAACCCTTTTTCCCCTAATCGTCTTCGAGAAAACACTCGAACCCAAAAACCAGATAAACTGACACAAACGTACACGCGTGTACGTGCACCTCCGACCTGATCGCCTCCGACCCTCGCCGAGACTTTCAACAAGTCGTCGATGATCTTGCCGACATCCCAGACCACCCAGCACCTCGTACTTGACTGAGAAACGAAAACGAGAAATTCGATCCTTCCAAAAACCCAAACCATTGACCAAAATCACCTCGCGCCATCGATTCCGATCACCAGAAATTCCACCGACCACCCCAGAGCTGTCTCTCGACACGAAGCTTCGATTCCCCAACACGCGATTGCCTCCGATTCAACCTTGATGAAGAAATCACTCGAGAAACGCTATGACCAAAACAGGTTCGAAAAACCCTACTCCAACTCTTCGCCATTGCCATGACCATCATAAAATCCAACAAGTATTTTTTTCAAGCTCCACTACTTCATCACCATCTCCAGAAACCATCCCGACTACCAAAAACATCCCAGTCACCAGAAATCACTCAAAAACCCAACTCTGGTTAACTACAAACTGCACCCTCAATATAATTTTAAAAATTGTAGTTTTTGTTTTAAAAATCTTGTTTTTCAAAGATGATTCCAGCCATGAACTTGAATTAGTATAATTCGATATTTGATTTTTGATGTCTTACAGTACTCCTACTGTTATTTTACAAAAACAGGCATATTCCAAAACATATATACTTGCTTATATTTTTAGTACCTAGATTATATTAAAACTAAGCTAATTTGTCTTAAAACAAAGTGCTAATATTGATCAGATAAAGAGAGATGAAATTTTTGATAAATTTATAAACACTGAACTCTGGAAAACAGATATACAAGCACATACATAATTCTATACTTACATACAACTGTATTCATATAAATAAACATGCATATATATACTTTTCAAAACATTCATTTCCAAGTTAATTCCAACATATATTATCTACATCAATCTAAAGGGAATGCCATGTTCACAGTTTAAAGGCAGAGGGTTTGAACTAATATTTTGATGTTTAAAATCAACAGATATTCACATTTTTAAAAATATACAAGAGCATACAGAATTACAGACATGCAAAGCAATTTCAACACATTAATTCACATGCAATAAATATTTGATACTTAGATTTTAATTCAAAGGTTTACTCACCTATTTCAGAGATGAACAGAGCCTTGCTGGAAGCTTTGAAAAAAATTGAAATGCTTGCTTTAAAAACTTGAAAATCATGGCCTCTGGTTGTAAGCTTTGAAAACTTTGCTTTTTGATTTCTTTAAAACTGAAAACTTGTTTTGAAACTGAAACTTGCTTGATTTATTTGCATGCATCCTTGGAATGGTGACAGACTTGATTTTGAAACAAGCAAATGGTTACAGGCTTTTGAATTTGAGAATTTAAGCCCTTGAAATGATTCCAGGTGAAGAAATAATGGTTTCAGGCATTGAGAAGGATTACAGGTTGTATAATAAATGGTTTTAGGCATTTGAGAATCAAGCTTTTGAAGATGAATTCAGGTTTGAGGAGATTTGATTTCAGTTTTGGTTGAAGATGATTATGGTTTGAGATGAATTTCAGTTTTGTTTGTTGGAAATGATTTCGGGTTGAACAATTTCTGATTTGGTTTTGGTCTTTGAAAAATGAGATTAGAAAAGAAAAGAGAATGGAGAGGTAGGCTTATATAAACTAAATTTATGGTTTATTAAAAATCAAAGAAAAATGATAAGAAAATGACACTTGTCTCTACCCTTATTTGATTACCTTACACATGTATTTTACATGCATATAAAATTAACACTTGTCATTATCCATTTATATTTTTTTTTTAAAAAGAGTTTTAAAACTTTTATATTAATTTCTTAATTAATAAATTCATTTCTTAATTATAAATGCTTTTCTATATTATACATAAATGGAAACTTTAAAATAAAATAAAATAAAAACTAATTATATTCTAATAAAATTATATAAAATATATTTAATTCATTTTTAAGTGTAAATATACCTTTTGTATTTATTTACTATTAAATAAATACTTCCTAAATTTATATAAATAAAATTCCTTTTAAAGAAAATATTGTAAAACAAATCTTATTTTAAATAAAAGCCTTGTTCATATATTTTATACCCAAATATATTAAAATATTTATCTTTAAAGATTCAAATTTAAATCCAGATTCAAATTCAAATTTGACTTTTTTTAAAAATCCAATTTAAAAATCAACTCAACATTTATATTTAAATAAACACATTATTAAGTTTGAAATGATTATTTCATTTAAAAACAACTCAAGACAATATATATATATTTAAACAATACTTATTAATTTTAGAAATGATAAATCTATTAAAAATCAAAGTTATAAAATAACATAATTAAATAATTATTCTTATTACAAATCAATCTATACCATAATTAAAACATCTTATTATTATATTATTTGGTTATTTATATTAATATTATCAATTTGAATAATTTAAATTTAGAGATTATCACATTTTAAATTCCTCGAAATCCCGGAATATTACATTCCTTCCCCCTTAAAAGAATTTCGTCCTCGAAATTTAAAGCAAAAGATAATCCAAAAGTTTTATTTTATTTTCAAAAATCCAAGCATACATATCAACCGTACACTATCAATCAAACAACCATTCATCCAAACAAACAATTTTATCCAAGCAACAATTCATACAAACAACAATTCTAGCTATCCGAACATAGATCCGGATAAACTACCTAAAATTATCCCGAGTTTCCCCGATACAGATACTGGGTTACTCGCTCTACTAAATCCAAACTGGTAATTCAATACCGAAGCCAAAACATATATCCTCACAAAAACTCAGAAAGATCCAATATACTCGGAGCTATCTTCCTAGTCTTACCCAAACTCAATTGCTTCCTTTACCGAAGAAATAACAATGAAGTCTCCAACTTCGAATTCCAAAATCTCCATCTCTAATCCACAGAACTCTTTTGACGATTCTGGGTTGCCTTCACCCTTCCTGATCAGCTCAACTATCGCTGATGCTTCTCGAAATAAACAGGACCAAAAACAATCCAATAACAGATCCTCTCAAGATTTACAGAAATCCAGAACTCAAACTCTACTCCACAATCATCGGTAGATTCCAAATACTTCTCCTATCCGGAAAAGACAAAACAGATGCTCTCACCAATCTGACCTTCAAAACTTGAAAACTTCATGTAGGAACCCTCTAATCCAAACACTGCAATTTCTGGTTGCTTCCACTCTAGAATAACTACTACCAAGCTTTCGCTGCTCAACTCTGATCTAGATGTCGTCTATGAACTCGAACACAAACTAGATCAACACTTCCCATAAAATCTCTGACAACTCTATAACTCCTATTTCTTCTAGAGATGCCTCAAACTCAAGCAAAAGATTTCTCAAGTGAATACTCAAACTATCGCAAGTCACTTTTGCGATCCTATCCAGTCCAATATCCAAAGATTACTGTTCTTTCTTAATCCATCAGAACAGTCTAGTGCTTGACCAATCCATTTGAAAAAAATGAATCTACTCTGCAGCTTCTGAACTCCAATCTAAGAAAACTGCTAAGCCAAAAGATCTTCCAGCAGGAACACAGAACACTCGAGCTGCACCGCTAACATGGATGACAAAGACTCCTTATCCAAAGCTTCTAGAGAAACTCGGACCTCAAACCGAACACAAACATCATGTTGAACTCAGCCACATCACCGAATGCAGATATACTTCCTTAAACTTGCTCCAAAAGAAAACATCGTCGGAGATATCCATAGTTACTGCATCTCATCACGCAGCTACTACTCCTGAGTTACCCAAGATACCATCACTCGCTTTTGTTCAACCAACAGATCCAAACTCCTGAAAATCCACTCGCACGAGCACGATCAAACTTATACTTCAATGATCGACTCCGAACCTAAACAGGTTTCCTTCAGAGATCAGAGAAATCCTTATATCATATCAAAGTTTACTCGAGACGGTATTCGGTCTACAGTCTCGACAGATATATTTCCAACCTCAAACATTCAAACTCCAACCATTTGTAGTCGTGTTTACACACCACTACCTTATCTACCTTTAGAACTCATATTGGAAAACCCGAACAGGTAACCCAACAAATAGGTAGAAATAAATATATATAGTTATATATAGAAAAATTACAAATACGCTCTCTCAAGATAGACACCACTCCAGAGCCTAGGTATTCACTCAACCTACAGCTCTGATACCAAATGTGACGACCCGGCTTTCATCGACCAGAAAATCGCATCGCTAATAAGAAAGAAAGGGATAGAAAGAGAAAAGAAGAGAAGAAAGAAAGAAACAACAACAGAATCTAAACAGCGGAACGAATAAATTATATTAATAACATAAACTATTACATAGTATCATATACAACAACTATCAGAGTTACACAACATATACAACACATACTAGACAGTTATAAACACCTGTCTAGTTTCTACAATATAAGATACAACACAGATAACAATGACTCAGAGATCAACACAGCGGAACTACTACATCTCTACAAACGCTGAAGCCTCCTGCTCCATTGCTCCTCCAGATAACTCGTCAAAGCAAACCTGACTCCCTTGGCTACTCGTAAAAATTTGAGTACCCAAGAGTTTATATAAAACAGAAATAAACACTTGGGTCAGACATGGGTCTGGTGTGAGTAAACGGTTTAAATTGCTTAACTTCAAAACCTTTGAAATCAAAAGGTATCACGTAAGACTCCCCGCACATAAACACGGAAAAGTTTTTATCTTACGATAACCAAAACATTTATAGGAAATCCAGTTATATTATAATAGGGTCTAGGGTTTTCAAGTAAAATACAGAAATAGCTGGAATGCTTACATCTCACGTTCCAACATAGTTGGGCACAACTAATACGTACGGTACTTATTGGAAGTTGGATTTCCATACAATGGCAGGGCTACTGGGGTACCGCCCGTCACAGTACGTGGCCTAGATCACCGTACCGAGGAGTACGCCCGCTCCCCTGCAACACAAAGCCGGAACCATCCCTTACTGGATAATTCCGAATAAAATCACCCCACGGTTGTGTACTGCAACCGTACCACTAAGTCGAAAATAGAAAGGGACATCTAGACAGGGATGACCTTACTCTCAGTGGGCGCTACCCACGAAGCCTTGCTGCACCTCCCCTGTTTTAGCCATTCCCGGTTGATGAGGCTTGAGGTCACGATTACCTTTAATCAGAACACATCACTTAGAATGCTCATCGTCCACCTGACGATGTGCTGAAAGCATTCAATCCATACAAGTTCGTTCCGGGTTCGAACGAAACCGAAGGCATTATCTCGTTACACTCGTTTTGGAATCACCCTCAGAGTTAACGACAATAACCCTTGCACTCTGAATCTTTATCTTCACTTGAGATTCATGACCTATCGTTAATTTGGATCAATGTGGTATTCGGGTCTCCAGACCTGGAAATCCGGTATACGGAAACCCGATCCCGGTCTCATCGAAATCCAAAACGTATCTTTTAAGGCCAAGTTGTTTAAAGGTTTAAACAATTCAATTCAATTTAATACTTGAATTCACATAGCATTAACATAGATAAATATCACACCTTTATCACAGATATATCCAATATCATATCACAGAATATCATAGTATATCATCCAATAGATATCAACCAAATCAGACATTCTACTCAATAATCATTCATAAGCAACCATTTATTAATCTCTATTATAATCAATTTAATCAATTTAAATTAAATTAATTACTTAAGAATTAATTCCTAACCTTGCTTAATCAACCATTAATTAATTACAATCCATTTAATTAATTAATCATTAAATATTAATCACTCTTGATTAATTATTCATTAATTACATAAAGTAATTATCCTTTAATTAATTTCACAAATTAATTATTCTTAATCATTAACAGTAATTAACCTTTAATTACTCTCATTAATTACATTAATTAATGATCCTTAATTAATTACTTTAATTAATTAATTAACCTTTAATTAATTACATTATTCCTTAATTAATTACATTAATTAATCATACATTAATTAATTACTTTCATTAATCAACCTTAAATAATCATTAACAGTAATTAACTATTCTTAATTACTTTAATTTCTTTTATAAATCCTTTTTGATTAATTACACTAATTACATACAGTAATTCAATTATCAACTAAGTAATTACTCTTATCCAATCTTATTAAGTAATTATACTTAATTACCAAGTGACTATCCTTAATTAATTAACAAATTAATTAACTTAAATAAATCACATTCATTTCTTAAATCATAACTGAGTAACTCATCCTTAATTACCCTTTAAACAAATTAATTAATCCTTGATTAATTATTCTTTAACTATTAATTAATAAACCTTAATTATTAATCAATATCCTTTAATACAAAGTAATCAATCCTTAATTACTTTTATAATTAATTAATTAAACTTAATTAACTAATTAATTACTTCTAAATTATTAATTAATAAAAATTAATTATTAATTAACAACCTTAATTACCAATTTAATTAATCCATAATTATCTATTAATCAATCTTTAATGATAATTAACTAACCTTAATAACAGTTAATTAATCCTTAATTAACTTTAATTATAAATTAATAACTTCTTAATTATTAATTAAGAAAACTTAATTATTACTTAATAAAACTTTATTAAGTACTTCTTAATTACTAGTTTAATTAACTCTTAATCATTTAATTAATCCTTACCAATAATTAATTAAATAAATAAATTAATCTTAATTTCTTAATTAAATAAATTAATTTTAACTCATTTAAAAATATATCTTAATTAATCTTAAGATAAAACATTATCATAAAAAAAACATTTGATCTTAATAATTAACTCACTTAATTAAAATCATTAATTAAGTTAGAATAAATCATCATTAATTACTTATCCTTAATTATTTATTAACAATTCTTAATTACAAGTTACTAAATCACTTGAAAACTTTAATTGTTAATTTACTCATCCTTAACCATTCTAATTTAATTAAATAAATCACTCTTTATTTATTCCATTATTATCAAACTTAAATTAAGTTTTTAAGATAACATTTCCTTATTAATTAACCTTTATATTTCAAATTAAGTTTGAAAATAACTTAAAATTTAACTTAATATTATTTAAGTTAACCACTATACAAATTAAATCTAGTCAAAACATTTATTACAAAGAAAAGAATTTTCAAAACAATTGTTTTAACTTGATTATTTTAAATTTAAATCTTACCTTTATTTAAATTTAAAAACTGACTTAAACATCTTACTTTGGGGTTTTAACCCATGTGTATTTGAATCTAAGTCAATACATCAGCATCTTTATTTAAAACAGAGATTAAATTTTAGATTTTAAAACTGTTTTGAATTTAACAGTTTACTTAAAAAAAATCTCTCGCGTACAATTCTATAAAATCCCGAGCCAAAGCTCTTCTTCCTCGAGTTCCTTCCCGGGTGAATTTACCCCTGTTCGCTTGCAACTTAAAACTGTTAAAACAATTCACTCAAACACTCACGTATCTCCCTGGAAATGACTTCGAGCCAAAAACCCTTTTTCCCCTAATCGTCTTCGAGAAAACACTCGAACCCAAAAACCAGATAAACTGACACAAACGTACACGCGTGTACGTGCACCTCCGACCTGATCGCCTCCGACCCTCGCCGAGACTTTCAACAAGTCGTCGATGATCTTGCCGACATCCCAGACCACCCAGCACCTCGTACTTGACTGAGAAACGAAAACGAGAAATTCGATCCTTCCAAAAACCCAAACCATTGACCAAAATCACCTCGCGCCATCGATTCCGATCACCAGAAATTCCACCGACCACCCCAGAGCTGTCTCTCGACACGAAGCTTCGATTCCCCAACACGCGATTGCCTCCGATTCAACCTTGATGAAGAAATCACTCGAGAAACGCTATGACCAAAACAGGTTCGAAAAACCCTACTCCAACTCTTCGCCATTGCCATGACCATCATAAAATCCAACAAGTATTTTTTTCAAGCTCCACTACTTCATCACCATCTCCAGAAACCATCCCGACTACCAAAAACATCCCAGTCACCAGAAATCACTCAAAAACCCAACTCTGGTTAACTACAAACTGCACCCTCAATATAATTTTAAAAATTGTAGTTTTTGTTTTAAAAATCTTGTTTTTCAAAGATGATTCCAGCCATGAACTTGAATTAGTATAATTCGATATTTGATTTTTGATGTCTTACAGTACTCCTACTGTTATTTTACAAAAACAGGCATATTCCAAAACATATATACTTGCTTATATTTTTAGTACCTAGATTATATTAAAACTAAGCTAATTTGTCTTAAAACAAAGTGCTAATATTGATCAGATAAAGCGAGATGAAATTTTTGATAAATTTATAAACACTGAACTCTGGAAAACAGATATACAAGCACATACATAATTCTATACTTACATACAACTGTATTCATATAAATAAACATGCATATATATACTTTTCAAAACATTCATTTCCAAGTTAATTCCAACATATATTATCTACATCAATCTAAAGGGAATGCCATGTTCACAGTTTAAAGGCAGAGGGTTTGAACTAATATTTTGATGTTTAAAATCAACAGATATTCACATTTTTAAAAATATACAAGAGCATACAGAATTACAGACATGCAAAGCAATTTCAACACATTAATTCACATGCAATAAATATTTGATACTTAGATTTTAATTCAAAGGTTTACTCACCTATTTCAGAGATGAACAGAGCCTTGCTGGAAGCTTTGAAAAAAATTGAAATGCTTGCTTTAAAAACTTGAAAATCATGGCCTCTGGTTGTAAGCTTTGAAAACTTTGCTTTTTGATTTCTTTAAAACTGAAAACTTGTTTTGAAACTGAAACTTGCTTGATTTATTTGCATGCATCCTTGGAATGGTGACAGACTTGATTTTGAAACAAGCAAATGGTTACAGGCTTTTGAATTTGAGAATTTAAGCCCTTGAAATGATTCCAGGTGAAGAAATAATGGTTTCAGGCATTGAGAAGGATTACAGGTTGTATAATAAATGGTTTTAGGCATTTGAGAATCAAGCTTTTGAAGATGAATTCAGGTTTGAGGAGATTTGATTTCAGTTTTGGTTGAAGATGATTATGGTTTGAGATGAATTTCAGTTTTGTTTGTTGGAAATGATTTCGGGTTGAACAATTTCTGATTTGGTTTTGGTCTTTGAAAAATGAGATTAGAAAAGAAAAGAGAATGGAGAGGTAGGCTTATATAAACTAAATTTATGGTTTATTAAAAATCAAAGAAAAATGATAAGAAAATGACACTTGTCTCTACCCTTATTTGATTACCTTACACATGTATTTTACATGCATATAAAATTAACACTTGTCATTATCCATTTATATTTTTTTTTTAAAAAGAGTTTTAAAACTTTTATATTAATTTCTTAATTAATAAATTCATTTCTTAATTATAAATGCTTTTCTATATTATACATAAATGGAAACTTTAAAATAAAATAAAATAAAAACTAATTATATTCTAATAAAATTATATAAAATATATTTAATTCATTTTTAAGTGTAAATATACCTTTTGTATTTATTTACTATTAAATAAATACTTCCTAAATTTATATAAATAAAATTCCTTTTAAAGAAAATATTGTAAAACAAATCTTATTTTAAATAAAAGCCTTGTTCATATATTTTATACCCAAATATATTAAAATATTTATCTTTAAAGATTCAAATTTAAATCCAGATTCAAATTCAAATTTGACTTTTTTTAAAAATCCAATTTAAAAATCAACTCAACATTTATATTTAAATAAACACATTATTAAGTTTGAAATGATTATTTCATTTAAAAACAACTCAAGACAATATATATATATTTAAACAATACTTATTAATTTTAGAAATGATAAATCTATTAAAAATCAAAGTTATAAAATAACATAATTAAATAATTATTCTTATTACAAATCAATCTATACCATAATTAAAACATCTTATTATTATATTATTTGGTTATTTATATTAATATTATCAATTTGAATAATTTAAATTTAGAGATTATCACATTTTAAATTCCTCGAAATCCCGGAATATTACATATATGCATATATATAACTTGATTTTAAAATTGGATTTTTAAATTTAATTTGAATTTGAATTAAATTTTGAAATTCAAGAGATAAACAATTTTAAAATATTTGGATAAGTTTTCATTTATATATATTTTGTTATAACAATTTCTTTAAAAGAAATTCAATATGTATACATTTAAATAAGGTATAAAAATCTTTATTAACATTTAAAATATAACTAATTAACTTAAGATGACATGTGTTATTTTCCTAAGCTTCCTATAACATGTGTAATTTAAATAATTAGTGTATGTGACAAGTGTCATTTTATTATCATTTTTCTTGATTTTTAATAAACCATAAATTTAGTTTATATAAGCCTACCTCTTCATTCTCGTTTCTTTTCTAATCTCATTTTCTAACAAAGATAAATTCTCAAACCAGATAATATTCAAACCTGAAACCTTCCTCTGATTAAAATCAATACCCTGTAAATTATTTCTAAATCCAAAAGAAAATTGTACAACCGAAATCATCTCAAAGAAAATATACAACCTGAAATCTTCCACTGATCAAAATCAAGTCCTGTAAACAAAATCTGAAATCAATGATCCTCAAAACCAACCTGTAACCCTTCTTAAATGCCTGAAAGCCCATTTTCTTAAAGCCTGGCAAAATTCTCAAGTTCAAAAGACCTGAAACCATATTTCAATACCAATCTGCAATGCTCTTTCAAAAGATCTGTAACCATGTTCTTCAAGTTTGTAATCATTTCCAAGTGCATGCAAGTAAATCTGGAGTTTCAAGAGCCTTCCTGTTTTTTTTAAAGTTTCAAAAGCAAGTGTTTCAGTTTTCAAAACAAACAGATGAAATTTCAAAGCAAATTCAAGTTCAAAAGTTCCAGTTATAATTTCTCTGCTCATCATTTAAAATAGGTGAGTAACATTTTTATTTAAACTAATTTAAGTAAACTTAGTTGCTTGAAATTATATACTGATTTAGTCATGATTATGTGAAAGAATATGATAGAATTCCCTATGTATGGTTACTGAATATATGCTTGCTGTTGGATTATGTTCTTGCCTGTTCTAGCATTCCAAGTTTAAACTCTGATCAAAATCATGATCTCATGATTCAAATCTTGTTAAGGATTTAGATTTCAAAAAAATATTTGGTTATGAAATATAAGTTAAAGTTTAAATTTTATAAAAATAAAGAGAGAAAAATAATGTCTCTGTAACACAAATAACAGAACCAGACTTTTGGAAATAGGAATTTAATCATCCTGATTTATTGATTTAATATCATCAATAGATTACATGACCGAAGACATGATTTTTTTAAAACTAAAATTAGAATTTTCAGTTTGTATTTGATTAAGTATTTCTGGCTTAACCAGAAATCATATTTTGGGGTGGCTCTGTCATTTTAGAAAGATTGGGTGGCGAGTTTCTTTTCTGGTGATGGAATATGGATCGAAGTTGCTGAGAAAATACTGGATGATGGATTAAAGCATGGGGGCAGTGGTGATTTGGGATTGAAGTTGATAAGCCCTAGTTTTCAATGTTGATCAGTAAATTGATCACCGCGACCTGTATAAGTGATCGAGTCCTTCCTAATTCGAACTGGAAATAGATGGGGTGTGGAAGTGGATGTGGCCGGAGGCGTTGGTTTTCTGATGATCTGATCTTGGTGTTTGAGGCGGTTACAGGTTCGACCATTGATCCAGTTTTGAGCTCGAAGCTCGTTTTTAATTTTTGGGTTCTGCAGTTAGTTTGATGATCGGAATGGAGTTGGGGGATGACCGTTGACTTGCGAGCGTCGTCGCGAGGGGTCGGAATTAGGTGCAGCGTGGGTGCAGGTGCACGGCGTTCATGGGTTGTCAGCTGATGTTTTGGGGAAGAAGAAACGGTACGGGTTTGGCTCGAAGTTTCTTGGCGTTCGACTCGAAGGAATAGGGATGGAAGGAAACTCGAAGTTGTCTCGGGGGTTTCCAGTTTTTACTCGGGTATTTTGATGTTGGGCTCGGGTAGATTTGATGATAACAGTTTTAAAAATCTGACAGTGTTTTTAAATTTAAAATGAGTTTAAATTGTAAAGTAGAATTTAAAACAAAGTTTTAAATAAAAGTTTAAAGTATGGATTCAATTTAATTTGTATCCTAGTTGAAATAAATAAGTTTTTATTTTAATGATTAAACAACTTTAAAATGTTTAAAGTATAATTTAAAAAGGGTTTGAATTTAAATGAATTGGTTTAGAAATCTTCTAAATTTCCTTTATAAATGTTAAGTGTTTTTAACATTTGAAATTAAAAAGAATTTGTAAATTTGATTTAAATTGGTTAAAGTTAAATTGTAATTTATTTTAAATCTTTAATTTAAAATGAAAAAAAAAAGATTTTAAAGTTAAATTTTTTAAAGTCTTTGTTAATAATAATTAAAGTATTAAAGGTTAATACTTTAATTTATAAAGTGATTAAGGTTTAATGATATAGGAGTCCTTAAATTAATAAAGTAATTTAAGAGTAATTTGATAATTTAATTAATTAATGGTTTAGTGTTAATTAATTAAATAATTAAGATTATAAGTTAAATTAATTAAAGGTTAATTAATTTGGGGTTAAGAATCATTTATTTAGATAAATATAGATTTTTAATAAATGATTAGAAATTAATTAATTAAGTGATTAAAGATTAATTAAGAAATTAATTAAGTAATTAGAAATTAATTGATGGGTAATTAAGAATTAATTAATGTGTAATTAATAATGGTTGATTTAAGTTTAAATACTTAAATAAGAATTGTTAATAATTAATGAGAGATCATTAATTAGAGATTATTAAATAATTAATTAATGTGATTTATCTTGATAATCAATTAGATTAATTAACTAATGATAATCATTTATAAATTGGTTAAGTATAATTTATTTAATGGAAGTAATTAAAGGAATTAATTACTTAAGGTAATTAATTAAATAAATTTGATAAGTTTAAATTAATTTGTTTAATTAATTTAAGATAATCACTTGGTGATTTGATAATTACTTAAATGTAATTAGTGAAAGTATAAATTACTTAGGAAAGTAATTAAAGTTAATTAATAGATGTAATTAACTAAAGATGATTTAATAATAAAAGTAATTGGAGTTTAATTACTTTTGAATAATTAATCAAGGGATTAATTAAAGGATAATTAATTAAGTAATAATTAATTTATATAAAGGAGTAATTAAGGGTAGTTAATTACTAAATGTGATTAATCAAAGGTGATTAATAAATGTGACTAATTAATTATTAAATGTAATTAATTTAAATAGGATAATTAATTAAGAGTAATTAAGAATCATTAATTAATATAATTAATGATGTAATTAAGGATTGATTAATTAAGACTAATTAATCAATAATAAGTGATTAAGGTAATTAATTAATTATAATTAATTAAGGATTAATGTAATTAAGTATAGTTAATTAATTAATGAAGTAATTAAAGATTAATTACTGAAATGGTTTAAGTTAATTAATTTGTGAAATTAATTAAGAGTTAATTACTTAAAGTAATTAAAGTATAATTAACTAGGAATGATTAATTTAGATGAATACTTAGAGTATGATTAATTAATTGGTTTAATTAATAATTAAGTAAGCAGGATTTATATAACGAAGTAATTAATTTAATTCACTTTAAATTAATTAGAGATGATATAAATCATTACTTAGGAATGGATGAATGATATTGAATGCTTTGCATTGTTGATATCTCTGATAAGAGATGTGCTGATCTATGATATGGATGTTTGGTTGAATTGTAATGATAATATGAATTATCTGTTTATGATAATATGTAGATTATCTATTGGATTATCTATCTCTGTGTATATAGATATCTGAATTGAATTGTTTTAACTTTTAAAACAACTTGGCCTTAAAAGATACGCTTTGGATTTCGATGAGACCGGGATCGGGTTTCCGTATACCGGATTTCCAGGTCTGGAGACCCGAATACCACATCGATCCAAATTTACGATAGGTCGTGAATCTCAAGTGAAGATGAAGATTCAGAGTGCAAGGGTTATTGTCGTTAACTCTGAGGGTGATTCCAAAACGAGTGTAACGAGATAATGCCTTCGGTTTCGTTCGAACCCGGAACGAACTTATATGGATTGAATGCTTTCAGAACATCGTCAGGTGGACGATGATCATTCTAAGTGATGTGTTCTTTTCTAAGGTAATCATGAACTCAAGCCTCACAAACCGGGAATGGCTAAAACAGGGGAGGTGCAGCAAGGTTAGTGGGTAGCACCCAAGTAGGACAAGATTACCTCTG
Source organism: Allium fistulosum (assembly GCA_030737815.1). Lineage (NCBI taxonomy): Eukaryota > Viridiplantae > Streptophyta > Magnoliopsida > Asparagales > Amaryllidaceae > Allium > Allium fistulosum. The sequence continues at coordinate 872,519,632 of CM060907.1, read as the reverse complement.
TCTAGAAGTCCCTTCTTATTTCGGCTTAGTGTGTGCGGTTGCCGATCCCAACCGTGAGGTATCTTGTGCGGGAATTATCCAGTAAGGGATGTTCCGGCCTTGTGTTGCAGGGGATTGGGAGTGATCCTCGGTACGGTGATCTAGGCCACGTACTGTGACGGGCGGTACCCCAGTAGCCCTGCCATTGTATGGAATCCAAAATCCAATAAGTGCCAACGGACTTGATTGTATAACCCACTTTGTGGCTAGTATGCTGGAATTTAATAATGTAACAATTTCAGCTATTTCATATTTATTTGAAAACCCTAGACCCTATTATAATACAATCGAATTTCCTATCAAATGTTTTGGTTAGCGTAAGGTAAAAACTTACCCATGTTTATGTGTGGGAAGTCTTACGTGATACCTTTTCTTTCTAAAGGTTTTGAAGTTAAGCAAGTTTAACCTGTTACTCACACCAGACCCATGTCTGACCCAAGTTGTTTATTTCTGTTTTATAAACTCTTGGGTACTCAAATTTTTACGAGTAGCCAAGGGATTCAGGTTTAGCTTTGACGAATTGTGGAGGAGCAATGGAGCAGGAGGCTTCAGCGTTGTAGATATATATAGTAGTTCCGCTGTGTCTGTATCTCTGTAGTGTATTGAGTTGTAATGTCTAGACAGATGTTTATAACTGTCTAGTAAGTGATGTATATGCTGTGTAACTCTGTAAAGTGTTGTATACTATGTAATAGTTTATGTTATTAATATAATTTATTCGTTCCGCTGTGAGATCGTTGTTGTTGTTTCTTTCTTTCTTCTCTTCTTTTCTACTTCTCACCCCTTTCTTTCTTATTAGCGATACGACTTTCTATGGAGAGAAAGTCGTGGTCGTTACAGTGGTATCAGAGCAGTAGGTTGAGTGAATACCTAAGCTCTGGAGTGGTGTCTATCTTGAGAGCGCGTAATTGTTAGTTATATAAAAATGATTTTATATTGTGTTAATTGATCGGTTGAGTGGTATATGGATTCTGGTCAATACGAGTAGCTAACGTTATTGATAGGGATCTCTAAACACTTGAACCAGGCCAACGGACACAATATTGTTTTAAAGAGGTAAATGAAATAATTTTACCCAGAAATAATTTCTATATAAAAAGTACCATTTTAAATATATATATATATATATTTCTACCTATTTGTTGGGTTACCTGTTCGGGTTTTCCAATATAGGATATAAAGGTAGATAGGGTAGTGGTGTGTGTAACACGACTACCAATGGTTGGAGTCTGAGTATTGAGGTTGGAAGTGTATCTGTCGAGACTGTAGACCTAATACCGTCTCGAGTAAGCTTTGCTATGGTAAAGGATTTCATCGATCTCTGAAGGAAACCTTTTAAAGGTTCGGAGTTTATCTTTGAAGTTTGGATGAGTAAGGTTGGATCTGTCGGTTGAACAGAAGTGAGTGATGGTACCTTGATACCTCAGGTAATAGTAGCTGTATGATGAGATACAGTGACGATGGATGTTCCCGAAGATGTTTTCTTTGGAACAAGATTAAGGAAGTGTGTATGCTTCGGTGTTGTGGCTGAATTCAGCATGGTGTTTCTGTTTAGTTTGGAGTCCGAGTTTCTCGAAGAGCTTTGGATAGGAGTATTTGTGGCAGCAGTGCAGCTCGGAGTGTTCTGTGATGGCAGGAAGTTTTCTGGATAAGCAGTTTTTCTGAAGGTGAAGTTCAGAAGTAGTAAGAGTAAATCCATTTCTTCGATGGATTGGATAGTTAAGTATGAGCTGTTCGGATTGTGTAAAGAGGAACAGTTTTTCTTTGGAAATAGGTTGGGTTGATCACAAAAGTGACTTGTGATTGCTGAGTGTTCTCTTGTGTTGTCAGAATTTTCTGGATGTCTTCAGAGAAGTCAGAAGTTTGTCCGCATCTGAAGGTTGAGTTTTCTTATCGACTTGGATTCCAGGAGTGATACCGGGGGTTCAGCCTAGTTGAAGGATGTTTCCTAGAGATGGAGTTTGGTGAAGCAGCTCAGTATTTCTTGAAACTTCTGAGTTTTTCTTTATGGATTTGTTGAACTATTTTTCTGGGATGAGTTGTCCAGTCTGTGCTTGTGTTCTTCATCTGCATTCTTATCTACTTTAGATCAGAGTTGTGCAGCAGAAGCAGTTTGGGAGTGTATCTGTTGTCTTTTCCGGATAGGAGAAGTAAGTTCAGTCTTTTGATGTTTGAGGAGTAGAGATTGTGTTCTTGATTTTGGATAAGTGTTGATTTATCTATGGTTTTGGAATCAGCAGTTCAGGACGATTTGGTTGTTGAGTCAGACTTGTCTATAGTCTGATATCCTGTTTAGTTTTATAGATCTAGATGAGTAGGAACTCTGTAGCTTCGTAGTTTAGATTGTTTGTAGAGCGAGTGTTCCGGTATATATATACTTGGGGAAACTCGAGGAAATTTTATCCAGAATTTTGTCTGGATAATTAGAATTGTTTGATTGGATGATTGTTTGCTATGGTTGTTAGCATATGGTTGATAATATATGCTTGTTAAATATTGAATAGATTATTAAATTACCTTTGTTTAAATTTCGGGGACGAAATTATTTTAAGGGGGGAGGAATGTGATATCCCGGGAATTTGGACAATATCAATTTAATAATCTGCATTGGAAATTAAATTGATTTGATGATCTTTGTTAATAAAATTGAATAAATTTAATAATCTAATTAAAATAAATATTTAATTAGTGATTTATCTTTTAAAAGTTTAATAGAATATTTTCTATTTATAATATATATGTATAATTGTATATATTATAAATAGATGAGTTGGTCTGAATTTAACAAATGAAATTATGTTTTCAAATTTCTAATATTTTGGGTAATTTGGAAATCATGATTTAATTTAAAACTATTAAGCTTTTTGATAAATAACTATATAGTTTTAAATTACATAATATAAATGTTTAATTGTTTAAAATAGATTTTTAGCTTAAGTTCAAATTTAAAAAAAAAAAAGTTTGTTTATTTCTTTTTAAATATTACTTGAGATATATGATTTAAAAATAGAAGTAATTTATAATCTCTTTTATAAATTATTTAAAATAGTCAAATTTGATGTTTTCAAAAAAATAATTATAATACTTTGTTTTTATAAATATAAATAGACTTTGATAAGATAGAATTGTTATTTTAAATGGTAGTTATATATGCATATATATAACTTGATTTTAAAATTGGATTTTTAAATTTAATTTGAATTTGAATTAAATTTTGAAATTCAAGAGATAAACAATTTTAAAATATTTGGATAAGTTTTCATTTATATATATTTTGTTATAACAATTTCTTTAAAAGAAATTCAATATGTATACATTTAAATAAGGTATAAAAATCTTTATTAACATTTAAAATATAACTAATTAACTTAAGATGACATGTGTTATTTTCCTAAGCTTCCTATAACATGTGTAATTTAAATAATTAGTGTATGTGACAAGTGTCATTTTATTATCATTTTTCTTGATTTTTAATAAACCATAAATTTAGTTTATATAAGCCTACCTCTTCATTCTCGTTTCTTTTCTAATCTCGTTTTCTAACAAAGATAAATTCTCAAACCAGATAATATTCAAACCTGAAACCTTCCTCTGATTAAAATCAATACCCTGTAAATTATTTCTAAATCCAAAAGAAAATTGTACAACCGAAATCATCTCAAAGAAAATATACAACCTGAAATCTTCCACTGATCAAAATCAAGTCCTGTAAACAAAATCTGAAATCAATGATCCTCAAAACCAACCTGTAACCCTTCTTAAATGCCTGAAAGCCCATTTTCTTAAAGCCTGGCAAAATTCTCAAGTTCAAAAGACCTGAAACCATATTTCAATACCAATCTGCAATGCTCTTTCAAAAGATCTGTAACCATGTTCTTCAAGTTTGTAATCATTTCCAAGTGCATGCAAGTAAATCTGGAGTTTCAAGAGCCTTCCTGTTTTTTTTAAAGTTTCAAAAGCAAGTGTTTCAGTTTTCAAAACAAACAGATGAAATTTCAAAGCAAATTCAAGTTCAAAAGTTCCAGTTATAATTTCTCTGCTCATCATTTAAAATAGGTGAGTAACATTTTTATTTAAACTAATTTAAGTAAACTTAGTTGCTTGAAATTATATACTGATTTAGTCATGATTATGTGAAAGAATATGATAGAATTCCCTATGTATGGTTACTGAATATATGCTTGCCGTTGGATTATGTTCTTGCATGTTCTAGCATTCCAAGTTTAAACTCTGATCAAAATCATGATCTCATGATTCAAATCTTGTTAAGGATTTAGATTTCAAAAAAATATTTGGTTATGAAATATAAGTTAAAGTTTAAATTTTATAAAAATAAAGAGAGAAAAATAATGTCTCTGTAACACAAATAACAGAACCAGACTTTTGGAAATAGGAATTTAATCATCCTGATTTATTGATTTAATATCATCAATAGATTACATGACCGAAGACATGATTTTTTTAAAACTAAAATTAGAATTTTCAGTTTGTATTTGATTAAGTATTTCTGGCTTAACCAGAAATCATATTTTGGGGTGGCTCTGTCATTTTAGAAAGATTGGGTGGCGAGTTTCTTTTCTGGTGATGGAATATGGATCGAAGTTGCTGAGAAAATACTGGATGATGGATTAAAGCATGGGGGCAGTGGTGATTTGGGATTGAAGTTGATAAGCCCTAGTTTTCAATGTTGATCAGTAAATTGATCACCGCGACCTGTATAAGTGATCGAGTCCTTCCTAATTCGAACTGGAAATAGATGGGGTGTGGAAGTGGATGTGGCCGGAGGCGTTGGTTTTCTGATGATCTGATCTTGGTGTTTGAGGCGGTTACAGGTTCGACCATTGATCCAGTTTTGAGCTCGAAGCTCGTTTTTAATTTTTGGGTTCTGCAGTTAGTTTGATGATCGGAATGGAGTTGGGGGATGACCGTTGACTTGCGAGCGTCGTCGCGAGGGGTCGGAATTAGGTGCAGCGTGGGTGCAGGTGCACGGCGTTCATGGGTTGTCAGCTGATGTTTTGGGGAAGAAGAAACGGTACGGGTTTGGCTCGAAGTTTCTTGGCGTTCGACTCGAAGGAATAGGGATGGAAGGAAACTCGAAGTTGTCTCGGGGGTTTCCAGTTTTTACTCGGGTATTTTGATGTTGGGCTCGGGTAGATTTGATGATAACAGTTTTAAAAATCTGACAGTGTTTTTAAATTTAAAATGAGTTTAAATTGTAAAGTAGAATTTAAAACAAAGTTTTAAATAAAAGTTTAAAGTATGGATTCAATTTAATTTGTATCCTAGTTGAAATAAATAAGTTTTTATTTTAATGATTAAACAACTTTAAAATGTTTAAAGTATAATTTAAAAAGGGTTTGAATTTAAATGAATTGGTTTAGAAATCTTCTAAATTTCCTTTATAAATGTTAAGTGTTTTTAACATTTGAAATTAAAAAGAATTTGTAAATTTGATTTAAATTGGTTAAAGTTAAATTGTAATTTATTTTAAATCTTTAATTTAAAATGAAAAAAAAAAGATTTTAAAGTTAAATTTTTTAAAGTCTTTGTTAATAATAATTAAAGTATTAAAGGTTAATACTTTAATTTATAAAGTGATTAAGGTTTAATGATATAGGAGTCCTTAAATTAATAAAGTAATTTAAGAGTAATTTGATAATTTAATTAATTAATGGTTTAGTGTTAATTAATTAAATAATTAAGATTATAAGTTAAATTAATTAAAGGTTAATTAATTTGGGGTTAAGAATCATTTATTTAGATAAATATAGATTTTTAATAAATGATTAGAAATTAATTAATTAAGTGATTAAAGATTAATTAAGAAATTAATTAAGTAATTAGAAATTAATTGATGGGTAATTAAGAATTAATTAATGTGTAATTAATAATGGTTGATTTAAGTTTAAATACTTAAATAAGAATTGTTAATAATTAATGAGAGATCATTAATTAGAGATTATTAAATAATTAATTAATGTGATTTATCTTGATAATCAATTAGATTAATTAACTAATGATAATCATTTATAAATTGGTTAAGTATAATTTATTTAATGGAAGTAATTAAAGGAATTAATTACTTAAGGTAATTAATTAAATAAATTTGATAAGTTTAAATTAATTTGTTTAATTAATTTAAGATAATCACTTGGTGATTTGATAATTACTTAAATGTAATTAGTGAAAGTATAAATTACTTAGGAAAGTAATTAAAGTTAATTAATAGATGTAATTAACTAAAGATGATTTAATAATAAAAGTAATTGGAGTTTAATTACTTTTGAATAATTAATCAAGGGATTAATTAAAGGATAATTAATTAAGTAATAATTAATTTATATAAAGGAGTAATTAAGGGTAGTTAATTACTAAATGTGATTAATCAAAGGTGATTAATAAATGTGACTAATTAATTATTAAATGTAATTAATTTAAATAGGATAATTAATTAAGAGTAATTAAGAATCATTAATTAATATAATTAATGATGTAATTAAGGATTGATTAATTAAGACTAATTAATCAATAATAAGTGATTAAGGTAATTAATTAATTATAATTAATTAAGGATTAATGTAATTAAGTATAGTTAATTAATTAATGAAGTAATTAAAGATTAATTACTGAAATGGTTTAAGTTAATTAATTTGTGAAATTAATTAAGAGTTAATTACTTAAAGTAATTAAAGTATAATTAACTAGGAATGATTAATTTAGATGAATACTTAGAGTATGATTAATTAATTGGTTTAATTAATAATTAAGTAAGCAGGATTTATATAACGAAGTAATTAATTTAATTCACTTTAAATTAATTAGAGATGATATAAATCATTACTTAGGAATGGATGAATGATATTGAATGCTTTGCATTGTTGATATCTCTGATAAGAGATGTGCTGATCTATGATATGGATGTTTGGTTGAATTGTAATGATAATATGAATTATCTGTTTATGATAATATGTAGATTATCTATTGGATTATCTATCTCTGTGTATATAGATATCTGAATTGAATTGTTTTAACTTTTAAAACAACTTGGCCTTAAAAGATACGCTTTGGATTTCGATGAGACCAGGATCGGGTTTCCGTATACCGGATTTCCAGGTCTGGAGACCCGAATACCACATCGATCCAAATTTACGATAGGTCGTGAATCTCAAGTGAAGATGAAGATTCAGAGTGCAAGGGTTATTGTCGTTAACTCTGAGGGTGATTCCAAAACGAGTGTAACGAGATAATGCCTTCGGTTTCGTTCGAACCCGGAACGAACTTATATGGATTGAATGCTTTCAGAACATCGTCAGGTGGACGATGAGCATTCTAAGTGATGTGTTCTTTTCTAAGGTAATCGTGAACTCAAGCCTCACAAACCGGGAATGGCTAAAACAGGGGAGGTGCAGCAAGGTTAGTGGGTAGCACCCAAGTAGGACAAGATTACCTCTGTCTAGAAGTCCCTTCTTATTTCGGCTTAGTGTGTGCGGTTGCCGATCCCAACCGTGAGGTATCTTGTGCGGGAATTATCCAGTAAGGGATGTTCCGGCCTTGTGTTGCAGGGGATTGGGAGTGATCCTCGGTACGGTGATCTAGGCCACGTACTGTGACGGGCGGTACCCCAGTAGCCCTGCCATTGTATGGAATCCAAAATCCAATAAGTGCCAACGGACTTGATTGTATAACCCACTTTGTGGCTAGTATGCTGGAATTTAATAATGTAACAATTTCAGCTATTTCATATTTATTTGAAAACCCTAGACCCTATTATAATACAATCGAATTTCCTATCAAATGTTTTGGTTAGCGTAAGGTAAAAACTTACCCATGTTTATGTGTGGGAAGTCTTACGTGATACCTTTTCTTTCTAAAGGTTTTGAAGTTAAGCAAGTTTAACCTGTTACTCACACCAGACCCATGTCTGACCCAAGTTGTTTATTTCTGTTTTATAAACTCTTGGGTACTCAAATTTTTACGAGTAGCCAAGGGATTCAGGTTTAGCTTTGACGAATTGTGGAGGAGCAATGGAGCAGGAGGCTTCAGCGTTGTAGATATATATAGTAGTTCCGCTGTGTCTGTATCTCTGTAGTGTATTGAGTTGTAATGTCTAGACAGATGTTTATAACTGTCTAGTAAGTGATGTATATGCTGTGTAACTCTGTAAAGTGTTGTATACTATGTAATAGTTTATGTTATTAATATAATTTATTCGTTCCGCTGTGAGATCGTTGTTGTTGTTTCTTTCTTTCTTCTCTTCTTTTCTACTTCTCACCCCTTTCTTTCTTATTAGCGATACGACTTTCTATGGAGAGAAAGTCGTGGTCGTTACATTACTCCAATCTCATTTACTGTGTGATTGTGTGTTTGATCGAGGCGCCTCGGATAAAGGTCCCAAAGGACTGGAGGGTGGCATACTCAAGAAGTAGTTACCTAGTGTCAGAGGTAACCCGACCTCGTGTTGGCAGAGATCTGGTTAGGTTCTCGGGACGTCCATCCAGAGGCGATCCCATTGGCAGTAGGAAGTTCCTTAACCTGACCATTTGTTGGCAATCCATCTTCCAATACGAACCCTGTACGGTTTTAGTTGTAAAACCTGCCATTTACTTATGGTGGTCACCACTGTTTAAATGGTAGCTATAGTAGGCATAGTTCGAAATGTCTATGCTGGCTAAGATTTATATTATACTTTCGAAATGTTTTCCACTATGCAATAATAGTAATAATATCCAATGATTTTGCATAGTAAGCATGTTTGACTATCATAAGAAGAAATCTCCTCCAATTCTGCGTTTGTATTGTGTGTGTGGCGGGAGGTCTTATGGTAGTTTCATTTTCCAAAAGCATTGCGGATGTCTTTTACTTCCTATGTTGTTGTTGTTTTAAAGATAATAACTGTTTTTAGTTCTCACACCAGTCACCATGACTGACCTGGAGTTTATTGTTCCTTTCCTAAACTCTGGGTGCCCATAATTTTCCACACGGGCAGCCTAGAGTCAGGTTATCAGGTCATTCTGGATTCAGGAGATGCTGTGGAGCTCAGTGGCGAGCTAGAGGGCGAGACGTATCACTTGTATATGATATTATTTATTCCACTGTGTATTCTGTATGAGGAAAAGTTTGTATAACTATCCATTGATGTATTGTATTATATATTGACTCTGATGATGTAATGTATAAACTGATATAGTTCTTTGATTTAAAGATTATTCATTTATCTATTATATGTTGTTCCGCTACGATATGTGAGATTCTGATATTATTTCTGTTGTTTCTCCTTTCTTTCTTTCTGTCTTCTTCTACCTCTTCTTTTTAACCATAACAATTCGGTTTTTCGGCATTCGATTGCTCGGCAGTTGATATAGTGGACGTATTAATGTCGACTTTCGAGCGTCGAAAATCCCGAGTCGTTACAGTTTCACCTTCCCTCTGCTTCATGCTTGAAAGCATCAACACATTCCTTGGTCTAATGATATGAACTCTAGACATGTTCATAAACATTACAACTAATTCGGTCAACATGTCGATGGACTAATTCTCTAGCTGGCGACAACGTAATGCTACTAAATCTAATAAGTAAAATGGGAAGCATCATCCCATCACTTCCTCTAAAGCTCCTAATGATAGAGTTAGAGGTATGCCCTAGGGGAAATTATGTGATTTGCTAAATATATCTAACTCGATAACCAATCTTGTTCAAAATAAAAGGTATTTCTTTCTATAATATACTCGATATAATATGTTATATTAATTAATTAATTTAATTAAAAGTATATTTAATAGAAAATCCATGAATAATATCTTTTGTGATGTTACAAATTGTTGTAACCATGAGTAATTTATCACAATAAAAATAAATATGACATTTTAAATATTCCTAGTCAGGATATATTGAAATTGAATATCAATACATCCTTTGAAACTAAAGTACGTAATGCTCTCCAAATGTTAGGCAGTATATTACTCATGACTATTAATGGCACTAAGGGTTTATGTACTGATAGTTATTAGATAACTATGGAATGACTCACTTGATAGATTTCTATTGGTTAATACAACTAAGGTCAAACAGAAAATATCATTGTGACTAATTTACACAGTTCTCTTAACTTAAGAATATTATTGATCTTCAATGTGAAAGCTTCACTTTGATTATAGTTATATCGCAGCACGATGTCCATCAAACGACTATAGTACGGTCCAGTGGAAGCATTGGAAGTGAAATGTTATTCAAGAGAGGATTCATCTCCTCGGTTATATGAGGTTAGTATCATGGTCAACTGAAGTCAACTAAAAGTAAAAGTCTCTGGATAGTGCATTTCAGTTAATAATAAGTATTATTATTGAACCAAGGATTTTGTGTTTGGACTATAATGTTGAATATGACAATAATGGAATTTCGACCATTACCAAATTCCATAAGTTCAAAGTGATGTGGCTTTAATGAAGAGAATTGGTGTAAATAATTGTCACAATGGGTACGCTTTAAATAAGTAAAAATGGATTTTATCAAAAGATGTGTAAGCGATAAATTCAGCAAAAATGTCACACCACTAGCTAAGGTGACGCGTGAACTTTAATATTTGAATTGTTCAATATAACCGCTGACTAAATTTACACCTTTGACTCACACAACCATAATGACGAATTCTCCAAAAAATCACATAATTTAATTAATTTATGAGATGTTGTAAATTAATTAAATTAATTGATATTTGAGAAATATTAATTATTATTTAATTTATTTGAAGTTTGGGAGCTGTTTGTAATTATTTGGATGCATTTATAAAAATTATATTTGTACGATATACGATATCGATATAATTTTAAACCAGTATAAATAAAAGATAATTATATGTAGTGATTTATGGAAAACTTATATCATTTTATGGCATGTAATTTTAGCCATACCATGTAAAGAGGTAGAAGTGGAGGGAGAAAGATAATCAAGGGAATCAATTACGGAAGTTTTAATCAAAGAATGAGAAAGGTTTCATTCTTTTAATTAAAAGTATCCACTAATTTTTTTCTACAGATAAGTCATTCATTCTCATTCATTTTCTCTTCTCTTCTCCTAACATTCTATGGAAAAAAAATGAATTTCCAAAATCTTTCCAGTCCAAATTTAAAAAAAACGTCAAATAAGTTAAAACATAAGTGGTTCATCCATCTCTCGCAAGGATTGGGTATGGATATTGGAGTTTTAAGGAGATTTCTTCATTCAAGGTGCATTCTTTTGGCAACATCTCAAGGTAATAATTCTAAACCAATAAACAATACTATGAGATCGAGTATTCAATATTATTAATTACAAAAGGATCGTATTATGTTAAATATAACACTAGACCAAAACTACAAGATAGATCTAAAAACTCGATCACTGAAATGTTAGTTTGATCAGTTTACGCAAGATACAACATATTTGATGTCCTTAAATGTTAATGATAATCAAATGCGCTAGTGTAAAGAGTTTGTTAAGATATTATAGTAAGGGTTTTTTTTGAATGGTTTGACCATTTAGAACGAATGTATAAGAATAAATGTGGTTTAAGGTATAGTTGGGATGAAGAGAGTGAATGGTCGCTTCTGCTTTATAAAGAAATATCGAAAACAAGAATTGTAATAATATGATATGATACTCAACATTGGAATAAGAAATATGATTTCTATTCTGAAATGTAATTTCATATAGAAAATTATTTTCTGTGAGATTTATTTTTATGTGTTCAAGATATTTGATCAAAGAACTCTCCACTATAAACTTGTTTTATCATATGAAATAAATAGTCTATATTAAGTGGATGATGGACCTCCATATTATGGTACGCTATTATAGTAGTGGCGAAAATAGTTGGAGCTTTCCATATAACAATTACTGATTGCATCAAGTTATGAAAAAAACTGTAAAACATAGCGAACGTTATTTATGAAATAATGATTATTTTTCGATATCAATTGAAAAATAAACATAGTTATATTTCAATGTGAATATTATGAATATTCGTTATGAATCAAACTATAATGTGGTATTTGTTTTCATAACAAAATAGTGCATTGGAAAATAATGAAGTATCTAAAATTATTTACAATTATTTTGAAATTATAAACTAAGCCGTAGTTTTGAGAAATAATTTTTATTATATGATTATGAATCATACGATACTGGTTAACTATTTCTCAAACAATTAATGGCTATGCACCCATTTAGTGGGAGCATCATAAGAGTTAATAAACTCTACGGATTGATACATATTGATGTATGCAATTGCAATTCGATTAATACCAAACTAGTTCCATGTACTTGGTTATATTCATTGATGATTTATCACCAACATGTATATGTGTATTTGATACACATGTGGGGTGTCTATGATAAGATCATAGATTATGAAATAAAAGTAAATAAAATAATATGCAATAAAGTAGAATGATTTGATTTGATCGAATAGGTGAGTATATTGAAAAGAGTTCCGAATGTACATAAAAATGAATGAAGATTCAATCTCAAAAGTCACCCCTCCTTGTGATACATAATGATACATCGATAAGGAGTAATTGAACTTTGTTGGACAAAGTATGATTAATTGTGAGTGAAGTTGAGTTAATTTCTTCCTGTAAGGCCATGTACTCAGGACTAGTACACAAGGTTAACATTATTTCATCTAATTAATGGTTTGCTAAATCATAAAAGATAAGGGTTTATAAGAAGCCCAACATATCCAAGGCCAAGGAGTTGGTTGGTTTTGCGAGTCGAAAAACTACATGTAATAATGGTTCATAAGGAATCTTGTATGAATCGACCTAAAAGAAGTTTGGGAACGATATTCATTGGATGACCAAGTTATGTTTTGAACATAAGTTTTGTAAACTAAAACCAAATTAGTTTTATATAAAAAGCAATTCATAAAATGTTTATGAATACCTTTTCCTTTGCACTGAGAAACAATTGTTGTTTCAAGAAATATCAACTTCATAGAGAAGGAATTTCTTTGATAAATTATTGGTGGTAAAATGGAACCAGATATGATCCAAAGATAAAACTAATTACATGAGATGAAATGAAATTAACTAACCTAAATAAACATGTAACAACCCATAATTTTTATAAATATAGTAAAATTAAATTTTATTTTGAAACTTTGATTTTTAAATAATTTTAGATTGAAGCTTGGAATTCTTCCAAGATATTTTGGATTTTTGTTTCTATTTTTATTTTTCCAAATATAATTAAATATTGATTTCTAGAAATGTTATATTTTGTCAAACTTTGACTTTTATTGAAATTAATTGAAATTTTAAAATTTTAAATTTTAATCTTTTCCTTTGAAACAGTAATTGGTTTTGATATCTGTTCTGTTTTCGTTTCATCAAATTCCATTTTAAACTTTTTTAATAAAATTGATAAATTCAGCATTTTACACGAAAAAATTTATCTGCATTTATTATTCATTTTTCTATATTATTTGCCATCTTTTATTTTGATTTGGGTTTTGAATTAGATTGTGTGAATCTTGTTGAGTTGGAATTTCTTTTACTAGTTGTATTTTTGTTTACAATTTTTAATTCTAGTTTCAATATAATAAACTATTTTCTTTATTTATTTTCTATTTTTCCTAAGACTATTTATTTATTTTCATTTCTACTTTATTTTTTTATCTTTTATTTTATTTACTTGATTTTATTTGTTTATATTTGAATTGGAAATTCAAAGAGACAAAGTCTTTCCATTTGCTTGTGACTTTTCATTTGCTTGTCTCTTCATTTACTTTGGTCGTCCACTTTCTTTTGTTTATCCGTGCAAATTCTTTACTAATTCACGTGAAAACATCTCATTACTTTCATTTCTCACGGCATTCTTTATTTCTGAAAAAAAAAACAAAGTTAGTAATGGCTTCCATTTTCCATGTTTCCTCTTCATTTCTTCATTGTTTTGCCTTGACTTCTTCATGCCTTGCTCGGCCTTAGCCACCACCATCTACTCCGACCACCACCACCACATCCCCTCATCATCCACGGCAGCCACCATCTCCCCTTCTACTGTCCAGATCTGGCCGTGAGCCCTAGGTTGAACAAGCACCACAAAAACATTGCAAACCCCTTCCAATTAGAAATAGGGTAGTAATACCCTAGAATGAGTCGTTGAGTGTATATTTATGAGAGAGCGTATTTATTAGTATTATAAAAGTTTGTTTTTATTTTGTGTTAATTTGTTCTGTTTTGTATTTATAAATTTCGGTTGGTGCATAGGACGTTATGACATCGATAGGGATTTCTAAACACTTAATAGAACAGACCGACACAATATTGTTTTGGAATATAGGTAAATGAAATAATTTTTCCTATTATATATTTTTGTATAAAAAAATAATAAATTTTTAAATGATATAGTTGGTTGTTATATATTTGTTTGTTAGGTAGTGAAATTTCATAAATATTTATTTAAACATTAGGTTTATAAATCAAGTAAATATAAATTGGAAATTTAGAACTTATGTTCCGGGATTTTTGAAAATTTCTTTCGAATGATTTTGGAATATAATAATATTATTACTTAGAAGTACTTCCTGATATAATTATTTCAAGATGAATTGAAAGAAATGTTTTAAAAGGAGATTTTAAAGGAAATAAGTTATGTACCTCCCTCTTAGTCGTTGGAAAATAATTTCGGTGATGAGTGCATGCATCATCGACGTTCATTTTCGAGTTTCAAAGTGGGAAAACTACTGCAGTAGTTATAGTGCACATCCATTTTGATAAACGAAACTAAATTTTTATTTCTAAAGTTTGATTTGATATATGTATATATATAAGTTATGAGTGTATATATATTATTTTAAAATGATTTGAAATGGAGCCCGACATTTAGTTCATAAATTTCTACATATTAGAGATTTTAAATTATTGTAACGAAATGAAATTTTGACTATTTAATAATTGGAATTTCTAAAATGAAATTTAAGAAATAGAATGCTATGTTAAAATGACGAATGAAATAAATAAGAAATTGAAAATTTGTAAATTGTAAATAAAAATGGAATGAAAAATAAGAAAATGTAACTATTGAACATTTTGATTTAAAATAAATATGTAAACTCTTGTAACCTTTTATTGCATTCTTAAAAACATATATATAACTTACCAAATTATTAAAAGTTGAAATGTTAATAAAAATATGTAATGGAATACTATACAAGTAAACTTGAAAAATGAAGGTGTTCAATGGAATTACTTCTATAAATAAGATTTCTAATGTTATAAATTGTTTTAAACTTAAGTTAATAACTTGAAATACTACTAATTAAGTGTAATAGAAATGAATAGTGTAAGAAAAATAATTTTAAACCTAAGTTGACATTTTAAGCTATTTTAAATCAGATTTAATAATAAATAGGTGAATAATGTAAGTAAATAATCATTAACTTGAATTAATATTAAAGCCATTTATAATTAAAATGAATACTATATAAATTGAATGATTATAACTTCAGAGAACCTTGAAATTACTTAGAAATGAAAGTTATACTCAATACCATTTTATATGGAAGAATGAATGTGAAAAAGAAATAATCGATAAATGGTAAATCAAATTGTAAAGAAACTTACCTAATAATGTATAGTTCAGTAATTAAAATAAAAGTAACTTATTTAAGCAATGTGTGTAAGGTAATAAAATGAAAGAAAATGACACTGTTTGAATAAGGGAGAAATGAACTTTTGTAAGTAATAACGAATGTAAATTAATGAAAATAAACATTTTATGAATGAGAAAAGGAAAGTAAATGATGAAAAAAGGGAAATCAAACTAAATTGTAAATGTGAAGTAAACTGAAATATAATGTATAGAATACTTCAATAATGAATTCATTTATGATCCAAATAATTGAAAGTGGATATAATTTATGTGAGTAAAGAATGTAAATTAATGAAATAAACCTTACATGAATGAATGAAAATTAAAATTTTGTAAGTAATGAACGTGAATTAAAGAAAGTCATTGGAAAAAAATAAACAATAAATGATGTGAAAAGATAAATAGAGTAAACTTAAGAAGGTGTTGAATTCTTTGTTTGTTTGACTTATGGATTGGTTGGAAGAGGATACTTTTATTGTGTAGGATGTATAAATAATCTATAAAGTTATCTACGACTGTTGAGTGTATGGTTTACTTCATAGTTTATCTATCATTTTATATGATTAGAAGTTCTGAACTCGAACAAACCATTTGTTTATGGTTTCTATGGATGTAAAATTGATATTATGACTGTATGTGATGATTTAACGATTTGTTTATATGAAATTGTTGTTATATTGTGATGTTTGGTTGTTATTAGTTGAAACAACTTAAATATTTTTCTTTATATAATTTGCTAATTTCTTTAAGATTATATAAGTGAAATACAAGTCATGGAAGCAATAGCTACTGCTTTTGGTTTCATAAAATAAGCGTTATTTACCCGACAAAAAGGTACGTTCTCGAATTACGGTTTTATAGCGATATTATATTATTTTCCCGTGGTTTGGGATACATTATTTTGAAAATATATGATATATTGTTATTATTGATATTATTTATCTCCCAGACCTCTCCGTACAAAGGAAACTCTGCCGAAATTTTCCGTGAATTTTGGACTTGGAAAATTTTGTGAAATTTTTTTCCAAACTTTTGTTAACTTGAATATAAAGGATTTAGTTATTATAATTGATATATTTTATTTAAATTATGAAAATTATGAAAATTAATTGTTTATAAAGTTAATATTTTGAATAAGATATATTGATTATATGAATTCCTACTTTTCCCTTCTTTTTCCTTTTTGAGGACGAAAAGTTTTGAGTGGGGGAGAGTGTAACGACTCGTAATTTTCGATAATTAAAAATTGTAAATTTATAAGATTTTGTGATTTATTATTGGAAGAAATGAAATTTTGTGATTAAATAATAAGAATGTAATTGGATTAAAAGGTAATTTTAAATTGCTTTGAATGTAATTAATTGAAATGATTAAAAAGTTATAATTGGTTATAAATTGTAAATTAATTGTAATAAGGAATGTATTAATTGATAACTGAATTAAGGGAGTAATTGTTAATTTAAACGTTGAGTTATTAATGAAATAATGTGTAACAAATTGAAATTGAATAAAATTTGTGTAATGAGAGCTGTTATAACATTTGCTTGTAAGTGATAAACATACAAATGTGACTAAAAGTTAATGGTGACAATCATTATATGTTACCTATTTATTTAGTTTGTTAAATTTAATTGGGAATCAATTACAAATAAATATAAATAAATGTTACATTAATGTGAGTTAATACAATAGCTGAAAACTGTGAATGTAATAAAATGAATAGAAATGTCAATTTTATTCATAAGGTAATAATTGATTTAATAAAAGAATGAAACTAAGATAAATAAATTAATTCAGATTTCAAATTTTAATTAATGTGAAGAATTGACAAAAAATCAATACAATTGAAATGTAGTAGTTAATACAAATAAAAGATGGAAATTGTGGCATATTAGTGAAATAAGATATCAACAAATATTAACTATGTTATTAGAGTAATAATTGATTGAATATAATGATTGAAGTATAACCAATTTATTGAAATGTAATTTTTTTTCATTGGATTTAATTTCAATTGAAATTAGACACTGTAACTAATGTATTAATTAACACTTAAATTATATGTAAATTTACTTTAAATTATTATAAATGTCTAAGTAATCAAAAATGATGAAAATTCTTAGTTATTAAATTTGAAATAAAAATGTGATTTAATTAATTTAATATTAATTTATTTAATTACTGTGAAAATAGTCATTTTGGCCACTGTCTCGGATTTTGACGAAACTAGTTTCATCGGATCCGTAACAATGAATTATTGTAGGATTTCAAGTTCTGCAGCGATCGGACTTGTCGTTTGATCGTACGGGCTCGAAACGCCAAGAAATCAATTTAATTGAAATCAATTTGAAATAAGCTGATTTAAGCTAACTTCTTCATACGATGGAATTAGGACTTGAAACCTGTTCCATTGAATTTAAAAATATCGAAAACATCTATTTTGATATATGGGGTAACCTATTTTCATTCTAGAGACAGAACGGGCTTTTCGGGTCAGCTATCGTTTAACTTCCAAATCAATCTTGTCCATTCATTTCTATTTCCGATCTGCCTATAAATAGCCTGTTATAAACCCTAACTATTTCTTATTCCATTTTTCTATACGTATAATTCTATCTGCTCCTCTGTTTCCAATGGCAGACAAACGAAAACCTTAATTCCCAAATTGCAAATTCAAAATCAAAAATTTAAACTCCTCAAAACATATTGAATTATATATCGATTTGAAGCTCTCGACGAGCGCAAGTCAAATCTATAGTCTGTTTTTCGATTTGGGTTTCGCTGCGGCCAGAACTGGGTGATGGAGTCTCGACCGTTCGTTTGTGAGGGTGTGGATTTACGGTGGATTTGCGTCGAGAGGGCGATCGGGCGGCACTGGCGTGTAAAGGAGGTCAAAAAAAACTCATCCATCGGGTTTCTTTATCTCGAAGGCATGGGAAATCACCGTGATCGGCGTTAGTTTGCAGCGGCGGCAGAGGTAGTTTTGAGGCGGATGTCGCGGTTGCGCGACCATGGGGTAGGTCGGCAGGGTGAGGGAGGCTCGGCAATGACGTCTGGTCGGGGTGGCATGGTCCCTGGTGATCGGAGCAAAGAAGTGGCGGTCGTGTGCGTGCGTGTTCATGGTCGTGCTCGAGTAGGCTGCTATGGTTTCCTGAGATAAGTATTTATGAGTTTTCCCTTTAATTTAATTTTAATTTATATCTAAATTTTTATCTTCTAACCTCAATAATTTTTTCATACGACATCCAATTCACGCGCGGTTTGTTCCGTTGGGATCGTATCGAAATTCCGAACATTTTGGTGCTAGTTTAGATGAATTCTGAGACTGTTGAAATTTGGGCTCTATTTTGGATTTCAAATCGATTTGAAATCAAAGGTGAGTGTTTCAACCCACTCACAATTACTAAATTATCTTATGTTAGTTAAATTAAATTAATGATGTGATTAGAAATTTATTGATTACTGTTTGGTATGTTAAATTTGTCATTCTGGTTAAATTTAACTTTTATTGTATTTAATCATCGTTTAACTTAATATTGAATTTTTAATTGTCAATTTAATACCTATATTAATTATCAATTATCTATTGATGTTTATTGATTGATTTGAATGATGATTGTGATGTATGTTTGATTGTTGGTACTGGATGACTAGATGTTGTCTTTTATATTGTTATAACACTGCAAGTTCCCTATGGGTTGAAATGATACATACCCAAATGATCTATAGATTAAGGAAAAATCGTTATGGGTTGAAATGATAGACTCGAGCGATTTATGGATTTTATATAATTCGGGATTGCGGTT
Organism: Allium fistulosum; assembly: GCA_030737815.1. Taxonomy (NCBI): domain Eukaryota; kingdom Viridiplantae; phylum Streptophyta; class Magnoliopsida; order Asparagales; family Amaryllidaceae; genus Allium; species Allium fistulosum. The sequence goes on along the minus strand of CM060907.1, from coordinate 872,500,159 downwards.
TGAAATGATATGAAACCGTAAAATTTTAAATTGCGGATTGAAATGATAAATATCTGTATCACTTGACCCTAGGGTAGAAAATTATATACGGACACCGGATTGGTTAAATTAAATGATTTTTGGAATTTTTAAATTTTGAATTCAGTTAACTGGCATCTTTGAAATATAAATGTATTTATATAAACTGAATTATTTTCGTTAATCCAAGCGTAAATGCTGAATTTGGAATTGATTTAATAAATTGTTCAAAGGATTTAAATTGGAATTTCAAGGTTGAAGTGTCAAATATAAATGAATTTATCGGAAATTGAGCTATTGGAAATGTTTGGATATTACCTTGAAATCTATTTTTAAACTAATTTAAAATATTTTAATTAAATTAACTATTTTAATCAATTTAAACCATTTTAATTTATTTTTAATCTATCATAACCTATTTAATACAACTTAATCTATTTTACCTATTTTAAACTAATTAAATTTATTTAATCTATTTTAAATCCATTTAATATAGTTTAAATCTATTTAATCTATTTTAAATTTATTTAATCTTTTTAAAAATCTAATTAATATAATTTAACCCTATTTAATCTATAATTAATCTATTTAAACATTTTAAATCAAATTATATTTATTTATTCTATATTTAATCTATTTAAATCAATTTAAATCTAGCTAAATCAAATTTAATCTATTCAAACTATTTTACTATTTAAACTATTTAAATTTATTTAAAATATTTTAAACTATTAAACTATTTATGACTATATAAATTAGTTTCTAAAATTGCAAACTGTGTAAAGTTGAAGTATTTATATTCAAAATCTTGATGACGATACAACTTAAGTGGAATTTGGAATTGATACCTTTTGTGAAATGACATATTTGAGTAAATATGATTTTGGAAGTGAATATGGTTTTCGAAAGAGATATGATTTGAAATCGAATATGATATTTTGATGTAAATTGTGAATTGACTTTTGAAATGTAAAAGAACCATCCGGTGTGAAATAAGTGTTTGGTTGTTAAAGAGACCATGATCGGATATTGTCATACTCTCTGCCAATACCGAAAACCACTTTAACAACTATGTACATGGTGGAGATTCCAAAAATGAAGTAGGATAGTTTGGCGAACGATTTCGGTATCATGTATGACGTGACCCTGACCCCCGTGAGTCAGCTTAGATGTGACTAAAACAGGAGCTACGCCGGGCCAAGTGAGGTCATTCCTCCTATCGGGACATTACTTCGATACCATTCTATTACTTTGTGATTGATTTGGTGGCCACCCTTGATTTTATTTGGGAGTGTGTCTGAGGTGCGCGGTAGTAGCTGCTATGCGTTACCACTGGTCCGAATCCGCAATTGGTATATCTACCCTGGCATTGCCTCGAGTGCCGTGTTCACATGCCCTAGCGCGCCTTCTAGGAGTTTGTTTTGTACCATACCTATGGAGTGCCCTCTGATAGCCTCCAGTTTACGGCGGTATTAAGCTTAGAAGAGAATTAGGAATATGTTTTTTCTTTGAGATATAGATATAATAGTATAAAAATTAAAGAATTAAAAGAAAAACAAACAAAATTATACTACATATGTCGACATAATCATTTCCTATATGTCGACATAAACTGGAAAATTCTTAAAACAGAATTCCCTCCAAAATTCAAAATTCGAAAACCGCTTATATAACCACCAAATTTTGAAATTAAGTCCAATTTTCTGTCTTTCGTCTTCTGTAATTTCTGAAATAAAATAAACCCATGGCCTCCTCGAATTCCAAACACCGAAAAGAAGTTAATCCACCCATTTATTTTCCAACACCCAAGCAAGGCCCTCTCTAGAACATCACTATAGCCAATGTAACAAAAATAGAGGATGATATTAAGTATGTACTGCATATGCTTACTGAAATAAAAGTAGTTCAACTTTGTCTCTTAAAGGAACAAGAGAAACTCGGTCGGATTCTGTAGAATCTTCAAAAATACCTATTGGATAATCAAAAAAATCCAATAGTAATTGAAGAAAATACTCCAAATCAAGAAACTCAAAATCCTATGAATAAAGAAGAGGAAGAAGGAAAAGAGGAAGAAGAGGAAGATGAGGGAACTAACGAAGGTGACAATGAAGTTAAATTCATTGGAGAAGTTTTCTTCGATCAAGATGGAAATCTCGTCGAACAAAGAGGAAACTTTTGCCTTCACTACCATTTCTCCCATCCACAAGTCCCCTTTAATTAGAAGAAACCATAGATATAGTTACAATTTGTAATGAGTTTGGTTTGCTAGATTTAATTTGGCTTTGTGTGTTTTTTTAGTTTTTAGGATATATGTGTTTTAGTTTGGTTTTATGCGACTATTAGACTTGATGTTTAATTAGTTTGGATTGTTAGTTTGACTTGTATAAATGAATTTATGTATAGATTGAATTATATAAATAAAAATCCACTTTGGTTCATACATTGTTTATCATATAATCATATATCATCATGTTTATTAGTATAGTTTATCAATCATTTTTACCTAGATTATTGATTTTGAATTAAGTGTATCATTATATATCATTGTGCCATTTATTACGGGGAGTAATTATTTTTTTCCACCCATTTTTGTTAATGACAAAGAGGGAAAAATATAAAATATACATATGCACATATTAAGGAGGAGTTCTAACTCAAGGGAAGTTATATCATATTTTATATAAACAAAATAATCATGCTTTTCATCATAAAAAAAGAGGAGATTGTTAGTATCTCAAATATTGATTTTGATGATAATAACCTTGGTAACAAATATACATTCATATAAAATATGGATACTAACAATTTTTCTAAGTTATATAGTATATAGTGTAGGATATTGTTCAGGTTTTGAATTAAAGAGTGTCTTGTATAAAGACTCAAGAACTTGACATGAAGACTTATGAGTATAAAGATCAAGAGATGAAGATTTCAAGACTATGGTATAGTGTATAGATTCATAGAATATTGTTGAAGTCTCCGATAGCAATCTTTAATCTCAATTTCTCATTTTCTTATCATTTATTTTTAAATCAAAATATATTTTTAAAATTAGTTTTTTATTGTTTTCTAAAGTTTATAATGTTTATAAACTATGTTAAACTATTTTACAAAGTATCAATATATTTTACAAAGCATTAGATTTTCAAAACATTTTAAAATAAACAAGTTTTCAAAATATACTAGGATATATCGACATATAGGCAAATTGTATGTTGATATACATGCCGCAGTTTTCAAAATTCAAAATTGAAATAAAGTGTCTATTCATCGTAACTCTTCGTGAATAGACATGTCTGTTTATTCTCCATATATAGGGAGCTTCTAAATGAATTTTTATTAACTACTTTCTTATTATCTTCTCTCCTCTTACTTTGTTAAATTTTTTATTCAAAATATATTCAAATTTTCTCAAATTCAAACTAGAATCAATTTAATCTTCATTGTATTGATTCTCTACTATTTACTCTCTGATTTCAATCATCTCTCTCACTAAATCAAAGATCAAAGTGCTGTCCAAGAGGCTATAAGATCAGTTGTATCGAAAGATCAAACATTGTCTTTGGAAAAACCATTAAAAATCTAGTTATAGCTGATTGGGTGTGATTGTGTCCCGATTCAAATCAATTAGTTATGCTTGGTTCTCCGAAAATCCAAGTGGGTGTGCTTATGTCCCAAGTAAAATCAAGTGAGTGTACCCAAAGCTTGAAAAATCTAGACAGTGTGTCTCATGGCCTTAAAATCGAGATTGTATTGGGTTTGCCTTCTGCCCGTCGAAAGATTGGCATTTGAAAAGAAATCCGTACAAGCAATTGTATGGGACTAGATATAGGGTAACTCAAAACCAGTATAAAATCCCCGATGTGATCTCTTTGATTCTCTAATTTTACATTACTGAATTTATATTTATCTATGATTGTTTATTCTGTGTTAATTAAGTATAATCTTAAAAGAACCAAAAAGAAATTCATTAAAGTTAGAAAACGCTATTCACCCCTCCCCCTCTACTGTTTAGTTAAGTCTTAAGATCCATAATTCCGCCATTAACAATTTCAAGAAAGAATATCGATACATGCATTGAAACTAAAATACGTAACACTCTTCAAATGTTGGGTAGTATATTACTCATGGTTGCTGAGGGCGATAGTTACTAGATAACCATGGAATGACTTATTTGAGAGTTTTCTATTGGTTAATAAGAAATTAGGTCAAATAAGAAATCTTAAAGTGATGGTATGTTAAAGTTATCGTGTGACGCCCCACCTCTATACTCACACTAGCCAAGGACACTACTGGGTAATGCCGTCGATTAGCATGAAGAATAAGGCTATTGAGGACAAGAACTCACCTTTAAAACTCAAAAACAACGAATGAGAAGCTCAAGAACAAGGCAAGATCAATTCCTCTTCAATACACCTCTAGAATCTTCAATCTATTATCAAAGGTGAAGTTTTTCCTAAGTTAGGTTATAGGAAATTCTGAAAGTTGAAGAGAGATTGAGATGGAGAAGATGAAGAGGATGTTTACCTAAGCTTCTCTTTGATTTTAGAGCAAGAACTTGAATTTCCAAAGAGAACTAGGGCTTAGGAATTTTAATTTCCTCTTCTTTCCCCCATTCTCCTTTAGCTTGAGAGTGTTAGGAAAATAGAATGAATGAATGAAGAGGGGGTGGAGTGTTAGTGTATTTTGTTGGGTTGGTGGGCCGAAACCCAAACCCAAAACCCAATAGAAAAATAGCAAAATTCTACTCAACTCCAAACATATCGATGTTTATACTCAAAAAGGTTGCAAATGCCATTTTGGACTCAATGGAGGTGGTCTTGAGTCCGGATTCAACCGTTTACAAAAAGTCACGTTTTGGACTTCTAAATTCAAATAACGATGCTATATTTAAATAAATCATTTAAATACATTATCGTAAAAATATGCGGGGTGTTACAGACTCTCCTTAAAGAAATTGCGTCCTCGTAATACTTAAGAAGAAAATAAAGAGTAACAACCATACTAAGGCATAATAACACAAAAGAAAATTTTGAAATGAGAAGTTCACCTTAAGGAGCACGAGAGAGTAAGTCCGGATGTGTTCGCTCGATGAATTCTCTGGATTCCCAAGAGCAATCCTTAGGATTTATGGACCATTGAACTTTCATAAGCAGAACATCTTTATTATGAAGGCGTTTAACCTCCGTAGCAATGATGCGAATATGATGTTGCTCATAAGTCAAAATAGGTGAAACTTCAATTTCTTTAATAACATCGGGCTCAAGAATAGAATCAGAATCTCTTAAGCATTTCCGTAGTTGAGAGACGTGGAATACGTCATGAATAGTAGAAAATTGAGCCGGTAATAAAAGGCGATAAGCCACGGAACCAATGCTTTCAGTGATGGGAAATGGACCAATATATCGAGGTGCTAATTTTTCCGATCGACTGAAATGCACAACACCCTTCGTAGGTGAAGCACGAATGAACACCAAATTCTAAGAATGGAAACAATGGCTGTGAGCACTAGGTCATGAGTGGCATATCTAGTCTCGGTAGGCTTTAATTGTATAGAAGTATAAGCGATAACGCGTTCCTTTTTGCATGAGAACGACACCCAAACTAATACGACTAGCATCGGTACAAACAGTGAAGTCTTGGTTCCCTTTGGGAATCACAAGAATAGGAGTATCGGAAAGGAGTTCTTTTAAATGATCCTCTTTATCGAAAAGCTAAGACATTCAAAATTATAATTAACTTTATGTAACCATATTTTTAGAAATTTACTGTGTCCGACTGTCTCTTCATAGCGTTTAAGAGATTCCTATCGATAACGTTGATCAAGTGCATCGACCAGAATTCTTAAAGCACTCAATGGGCAAAATTACACAAAATCATCTTCTATATGGTAAACATGTCTCTTAAAATTTTTACGAATATTCTTTGCTCGTTTTAAGAACAAAATCCAATTATACTTATAAATATCTTATTAAAAAGATCTGCAAATTTTAAATTGTTGTTTTCATCCATAATCAATGAATACAAGGATGGTCTCATCGAGATATTCACAGAATACTCGATTCATAAGATGGATGAAATAAGCCGGACAAACCGAATGACATCACGAGTCACTCATAAGATTCATAACGAGTGCGGAATGTGGTAAGTGAAATGCTACCCTCCGCAACTCGTAGCTGATGAAAACCGGTGGCAAGGTCAACCTGAAAAGCCCTTAGCACCACTCAATAGATCACTTAGGTGGTAATCCTAAGACAAGCTCAAAAAATAGTTCACAAACTACTTGAATGAGAGAAATAACATTTTCCTCATCATGTGGGTTTAAAGAATAAAATGATGCCACCAAATTGGAATCGAAATCATTAAGAAAAATAGAAATCTGCTTAACAGATTGAGGATGTCGAAGATGGATAGTCCTCACGGGAGATAGGAGATGGGCTTCATAACGATTAAGCCAATCCATTTCCAAAATCATTCTAAAACCAAAGTAGCACATAACATGCAAATCGGATCAGAAAGCATAATCTCATAAAATAATCTTGACATCTTTACAAAGTGAACTGAGTGTTGTTGATCCACTAATCGAATTCGCAATTCTCAGTGAAGTCATCAAGCTCATAACATTTAAAGACAAGTATCAACAAGTTCCTTTGGTATAAAAGAGTGAGATGCACCCGTATCAAAAAGAACTCGAATAGGATAATCATGAAACAAATTAATGCCATCAAGAACTGAATGAGAAATACATTGACCAAGAGAAGTGTTACTAGGAGCTTGCACAACATTCAGCTCACCCCCGTTCTTGCTTTGAAGTTTGGAACATGAAGATAAAAGATGACCCAAACTTTTGCAATAGCGATAAGTAAGGGGCTTCGGACACTTATTTGCATAGTGGTCCTTAGAACTACAATTATAGCACTCCACGATTAGGGATTGGAGTCTTTGCTACCGAAGTTGCTTCCTTCACTTTCTTGTTGGGATTAGGGCTTTTGAACTTAATATTCCTCTTCTTGGAAACCCCAATATCACCATCGCTTCCTTTATCGGCCTCTTCAAGTTGAAGAGTGATATCAACAAGCTGATCGAAAGGCACTTCTAATTTCAGAGGTAAAACCTTTTTAGGGTTCTTATTCAAAGCACAGATAAACCTTTGATTCTTTACAAGGTCCAAAAGTTGTTGGAAAGACATGAATACACCATCCAAAGGAGGACCACTGGATTGACAAGCGCTAAGACTGCCAGGTCTAACCATTTCTCTTCATTAAGAAAGAAAGGAAGAAGAGGAAAAAGGTTATTCTCAGAATGAATATCGTACAAACTTGATTGATAAAACAAGGCATCATAAAAGGAAATAGGATAGAACGGGTCCTAAGACTCGAATTAAATTCTAAGTTACGATTCCTAAGAGGGACTTAGGACATTGATCATTGCTAGATTATTCTACATTTTTTTGAAGTTTGGCTCTAATACCAAGCTGTGATGCACCACCTCTATACTCACACTAGCCAAGGACACTACTGGGTAATGCCGTTAACTAGCATGAAGAATAAGTCTGTTGAGGAGAGACCATCTGTGTAATTGATTTGTGCGAGTACCGATATGTCAGATAGTATGACATGCATTTCATTTAAAGAGGAAATCTGACATATCAAATACAAACTCAAAACTACTACACAATGGCTATGTGGCCTTCAAAAACAAATATAAAATAAGCACAACACAAAATCAGTCATAGATATTCATATCACTAAGGCGGAAACAGATATGAATATAACACATAGAAGTGTACAACAAAGTAGTGGTCAAACAAGATCCGCAACATCACAAAAGAATAAGTATACATCAAGGAGTCTCTATCTCGAATGTATAAAAGCAAAATCTACTGAGCTAAAGTAGTTAGCCAAATGTCGGAAGCTAGTCTCTGCTAAGAAGTCAAGTGGAAGCACCTGAAACACCTCGGTCTGACCCGAGTATTATTTAAGAAGGAAAATAATAAACGGATCAGTCTAGCTATAAATATCATATAAGATGAGATAGGATAAGAGATACAACAAAATATATGATATCAATAATGCCATACTGTTACATATTTGATAACAATAAAAATCATACAATATCTTAAATCTCCTCAAATATCCAAAAAGAATATCATATTCTTTAGCTTATTCACCAAACCTCAAATATTGACAAAACATATCAATGCAAATCGCAAAAATTGGTGAAACACAAATTCCAGAAATCAATAATTAGAAATCCAGAAATCACAAAGGGGGAGGCCTATCACAAATGGGAGCATGAAAACTCACCAACACATGTATCACAAATGAGACGCTATCCCATAAAAATATGGGGTACAGTCCCCCACGTGGACGAATGAGCCGAACATCGACGCACCCTAAAAGATACGCCTCATGCATAGACTCTGTCGTGGTACAGTCCCACACGCGGACGAGTGAGCCGAACATCGATGCACCCTAAAAGATACGCCTCATGCACAGACTCTGTCGTGGTACAGTCCCCCACGTGGACGAATGAGCCGAACATCGACGCACTCTAAAAGATACGCCTCATGCACAGACTCTGTCATGGTACAGTCCCCCACGTGGACGAATGTGCCAAACATCCACGTTCCATAAAAGATACGCCACATGCACAGACTCTGCCGTGGTACAGTCCCCCACGTGGACGAATGAGCCGAACATCGACGCACCCTAAAAGATACGCCTCATGCACAGACTCTGTCGTGGTACAGTCCCTGACGCGGACGAATGAGCCGAACATCGACGCACCTTAAAAGATACGCCTCATGCACAGACTCTATCGTGGTACAGTCCCCTACGCGGATGAATGAGCCGATTGCTCCTCGAACGGTCAAAAGACAATGGGTCGCTACCCCCACCAAATTGAGCCGAAGCTCCATAGAATAGGTGTAAATTACACCAAACTAGTAAATAAATGAGTTTAGCTTCATGTCCCATAACCACTAGCTTAACTTAAATATTTACGAACAAATTGTAGATTTCCACTCGAAAATACAAAATGATCATCATTGATCAAAAAAGAAGTGTAAATTACACTAAGCTAGTAAATAAATGAGTTTAGCTTCATGTCCCATAACCACTAGCTTAACTTAAATATTTACGAACAGATTGTAGATTTCCACTCGAAAATTGTCACGAGATTTCAATCGAACAAGTCCAAGAATTAACCGACGAAATAAACGCACGCGTTTCATATCACTTGTTTTGCTAAGTCGTTTAATTAGATTTCTCATACGAATGAGGTAAAGGTTTGTATATACTAATAGATTGGAAAATGGTTTTAAAAACATACTTTGTATTAAAAGTAACGTTGAAATAAGTTTTGTGAAAGAGTTTGAGTATTTACTACTAGTATAGAAACCTTTGTATTTAAAAGTGAAAAATCACATAAATGATTGTAAAAACAATCTATCACCAAAAATCCACATTCGACGACGTGAATTTCAACCATAAAAATCGACATCAAATCCCAGTCAAATGGATATTCCCAAAAATCCATAAATGAAGTCATCAAAGTCGATAATAATTGACAACAACTAATTGGATCAACGAAAATCGATAAAAATTGGAAATCCACTCAAAAACAGCCAAAATATGCAAAACTGCACAAATTCAGACGTCTGGTTGAAAATCCAGACGTTTGGATTTTGTCTCTGCCTTTTTTCTTTTTCTAGGGACACTTTCCAAACGTCTGGATTTTCAACTAGACGTCTGGATTTTCTTTCCAGACGTCTGGATTAAAAAATCCAGACGTCTGGATTTTGTCTCTGCCCTTTTCCTTTTTCCAGGGACCTCTTCCAGACGTCTGGATTTTTCAACCAGACATATGGATTTCCTTCCAGACGTCTGGATTTCCCTACTAGGCAAAAATCAGCCTAGCCCAAAAAGGGGAAAAAAATCCAAACGGAAAGCGATCGAACGAGCGATGGATGCTAGGGATTTATGCTAATCGACAACCTAGCCCTATAGGCTGTTCGATACACCACCAAAAACATGTCAAAACATCCAAGATAGGATCTTTAAAGATTTTTACTTCAAAATACCAAAATTGGAAAATTCACCAAATCAATTCAAATCAAAAGCAATTGAACATGAAATTGATGTTAGGAATTCATACCTAACAATAATGAAAGCTATAGACATAGACGTGAGTTCAAGAACTCGTCTTTAAAACTCAAAAACAACGAATGAGAAGCTCAAGAACAAGGCAAGATCAATTCCTCTTCAATACACCTCTAGAATCTTCAATCTATTATCAAAGGTGAAGTTTTTCCTAAGTTAGGTTATAGGAAATTCTGAAAGTTGAAGAGAGATTGAGATGGAGAAGATAAAGAGGATGCTTACCTAAGCTTGATTTTAGAGCAAGAACTTGAATTTTCTAAGAGAACTAGGGCTTAGGAATTTTATTTCCTCTTCTTTCCCTCATTCTCCTTTAGCTTGAGAGTGTTAGGAAAATAGAGTGAATGAATGAAGAGGGAGTGGAGTGTTAGGGTATTTTGTTGGGTTGGTGGGCCGAAACCCAAACCCAAAACCCAACAAAAAAATAGCAAAATTCTACTCAACTCCAAACATATCGATGTTTATACTCAAAAAGGTCGCAAACGCCATTTTGGACCCAATGTAGGTGGTCTTGAGTCCGGATTCGACCATTTACAAAAAGTCATGTTTTGGACTTTTAAATTCAACTAACGATGCTATATTTAAATAAATCATTTAAATATATTATCGTAAAAATATGCGGGTTTTTACATATCGACTTGGAAATACCATTGAACTTCAATGTGACCACTCCACTTTGATTATAGTTGAATCATGGCATGACATCCATAGAATGACTATAGTTGAGTTTGAGTTGAAGCACTAAAAATGAAACACTGAATTCATTTCCTCTATTATATGAGGTTAGTATCATGAGCTTTTGTTGTCACCATAAAGTCAAAGTCTCTAGCCAGAGTGGCACAGTTAATGATAAATGTTATTATTATTAAACCAAGGAATTTGTTTATAGACTAACCAAGTTGAATGTTAATGATATTTGAATTTTGTCCAAAACAGGATACCATAAATTCTAAAGTTATATGGTGTTGAAAAAGATAATGTGGGTAAATAATGGTTTCTAAAAGGTCATGCTTTAGAAATGCAAAAAATGATTTTACTTAAAAGGCATGTAAGCAATCAATTCTGCCAGACTGTCACACCACTAATTAATGTGACGTGTAAACATTAGTATTTGAATATTTTAATACTAATATTGACTGAATCCACAACTTTGAGTTACACAACCATATTTGTGAATTCTTCGAAAAACTACACGATTTAATTAATTTATAAGATGTTTTAAATTAGTTAAAATAATTAATATTTGTGATTTAAGTTATTTGATCTTTGGGAATTGTTTGAAATTATTTAAATGCATATATAAAGTTACATTTGCACGCATCGATATACTATATCGGTATAACATTAAATTGGTTTAAATAAAAGATAATTACATGAAGGGATTTATGGAATGTCATCTATGACTGGCCAAATCATGCAAAGAGATATGGTGGAGAAAAATAGGGAGAGAAAATTAAGCGAATTGATTAGTGAAATATTGATTAAAAGAATGAGAAATGTTTCATTCTTTCAATTAAAAAAATCCACTAATTCATTTCTTTCATTCATTTTTCATTCACTTTTCTTTTCTCTCCTCCTTACCATCCATAGCCGAAAATACCATAAAGCAATCTGAAAAATTTTCATCTCCAAATCAAATTAAGACATCAAATAAAAATAAAATTAACTGGTTTATCCTTCTCTTGCAAAGCTAAGTGTTGATCTACTTGAGATCTAAGGAGAAATCTCAAATCAAGGTGTTACAAAGAGCAAGAATTTTTAGGCTTAGTTATTTTATTTTATTTATTTATGAAGTTTAAACCTAACAAAATTCACATATGTGTATATTGATTTACCACTTATTAAAATACCCCTTGCGTACTGCCATTCAATTGTAAAATTAATTTTTGTTTGACTTATTTTGTGTTTTGATGTTATTTATACAATATGGAATTATTAGTTAATGTAAATTTGTATTGTTGTAAAATTTACATTTGTTTTTACAATTTAATTCACCTAAACTTATGGATATGATGTTTGAAATTAATAAATTATGTAATGACCCGAATTTTTATCACTTTGATTTTTGAAATATTTAATTAGTTTCAAATAATTGGTTCAAGGTTTTTATAATAAAATTTATGTTTCAAATAATTGTCCGATTTTTGATGACGTATTTTAATTTCTGTCGTTCGTGCCTCGTACACGAATATAATGCCATGCAGCGGACACCCTGAACAACACAAATACACACAGTTATGAATGCGCAGTGCAGTAGCCAATTTGCCTCCCTGCTCTTGTCTCCACTATTTACATTGTCAACTTTTGCTCCCCCTTGATCTTGCCCTCAATCTCAGATCTTGTCTCCCTGTCTTCATTTGTGAATTCTACCCCCATAACCATTGATGAGGGTGTGGTTGGATATATGTGTGTGCTCAGGTTTCCTTCTTCTTCTTTCCAACATTGCTCTCTTCTTCCTTTGTTCTTTTATTTTATTTTTCCTTAGAATGAAAACTCCATCTCATCTGATTCAAAAATAAAAAGCTCACAAAACATCCACTTTTTGCCTCAGCTTTCAACTAAGAATTGATCATCATCCTCTTTAGTTTTTTTTAAAATCGATCACACTCGATTTTGACAAGTGTCGATAGACAAATCATCAAATTACAGAAAAGGGGAAGTTTTGTTCATAAATTTCAAAAATCGATTTCACTCAATTCGAGAAAAATTGATCAATGTTGTATACGTCATTGGAATCATATAAAGGACTACTATTTTTGGTGAAGTTTTGATGGTATTCCGTGATGGTCATCGATGATGGTCGGCACCTAGGCTTAAGTTTAGTCGGAGATTAGGTCGTCATTAGGCGGAATGGAGTGTGGTGTTGGGTACGTGGAGGAGAGGGGAATCTTGCGGTCGAGCTTAGCGAAGTTTGGTGACAAATGATGTCGTGCATTTCCATACCTACATGTGAATGAGTCCTCGGCCTTGTGGTCGGAAGTTGAAGCGGGGGATGGAGGTTATGTTGAGAGGGGCATCGTGATGGGTTCGACGTATGGAATTTGCAAGTGAAGTTGGATCCGAAGTTTTTTGGCCAGGTGCGTGTGCATGTTTTTCATGCATAGGCCTTGGAAATGGGGTTTATATATTTGGGAAAGGAGGGGGTGTAGCTCTCGGGTCAGCTTGTTGTGATGCAGGCTTGGCCCATTTCATGTTGGTGAGGAATACTTGATTTAAATTGTTTAATTTATAAACATTTAGTCGTTAACCTTTAAATGCCGTAACTCACTCATGTTTAATCCGTTTAACCCGCGGATTTTTGCATTAGGTTCATATTGACGAATGCAACGCTTTGACATAATTTGTTGTTAGTTTTGAAGTAGTATAATTTAATAATAAATTAATACTGGCTAGTTTTAATTATGTTAATTTGGATAAGTAAGTAGTTAAATTAATTACACTTAATGAGTGTTATCTATTTGACCAAATAAAAACCATACTGTTAAAGTAAATTGAATAGAGTAATTTGGATACCTATTTAGCGGAATAAAACACCTTTCCACTAATTAAATTAATTTGACATCTAATTAGTAGAATAAATCCATGTTTTGCTATTTTATAGATTTGGACATCTATTATATATCGTTAATTGGTATGCCAATATGAATAAGTGATGAGTTAATCAGTGATGGTTAGTTGTTGAATTTATTTACATAAATGTTGATTATGTAAATGATAGTTATTAATTTGGAAAGTTAAATTGAATTATATGGTAGCTTGTTTAAGTACCATTGTGATTGCTAAGCCTCTTTCTAAATTTAGGAAGCTACGGATTTAAAACAAATTCAATTTTAAACAATTATAAATGTTTTATATAATTATTATTTTAGTATTTATATAATAATTATTATTAACAATGTTTAAAAGTTACTTATTTGTATTCTAAATATTGTTTAAAATTATTAATTTATATTCTAAATATAGTTTAAGGTTATTTTGTACTTTAATATTATTTAAAGTTATTTACGATAATATTGTTTTAAAGTTAATTTATTACTATGTTAATATTGTTTAAAAGGTTAATTTATTAATATATTAATATTGTTTCAAAGTTATTTGAATATACTTTAAATATTATTTATAGTCCTTGATGATGTTTTAAATATGGTTTAAAGATAATTAATTATTTATTTAAGATGTGTTTAGATAATAATTTGTTTTACTTAAAGGTGTTTTAAATGATAAATTGTTTAAAAATAATAAACTGTTTATTAAAAGTAATCATTTTAAATGGAAAGGTTTATATAAAAGTTTTTATTTAATAAAAGAATTTATTAAAGGAATTATAAATTTGAAAGAGATCTTGGAATTGGAAAAGAAGGTTGGCTTTAAATGTTTAAAGATTTAAAAGTGAAATTTTTATAAATGGGTTTTGAGATTTATAAAAGAGTATTTTATAAATAGAATTGGAAATTTATAAAAGAATATTTTATAAATAGATTTTTAAGATTTATAAAAGGTAGTTTTATAAGTGATTTTAAAGATTTAAGATCTATAAAGAAGTTTTATAAATAGATTTAGAGATTTATAAAGGAGGTATTTATAAAATAAAAGATATTTATTAAAGGATTTATTTAAGAAAAATTATAAAAGAAATTGAGATTGGATTTCCCTTAATCGACCTTCTTGATTATGGTAGTATGGACATTCATTCCTCAGTTAACACTAAAGGAATAGTGTTTGGGGTCATCTTCATCTCCGTTGTAAACAACATTTGGGTTTGATCATTTTAATATGATCTTTAAATAGGAAATCTTTCTAAGTGTTTGGAGAATATACTTATACCAATTTATAAGTATATAAAAATGTTTTCCAAGTTTTGCAAGGAATGGTTTGTGAACATACTTATCCCGGTGAGATAAATATATGAATATTTCGATAAATATTTTGGAAAGAGAATTAATGAAAGGTTAATCTAAGAGGAGTAGTGGTTTCCATGGGAAATGTAACCTCTGTTTGAATGTTTTTTTATTTGATAGTTAAATAACCGACTACCAAATCTTGGCCTAAATATGTAATACTTCTTAATTTTGGTGGTACGGAAATATTCCCTACTTAACACCGAAGGATTTTAACTCTGGAAATATTTAGGGGAAACACGAGGATTATATGGTACAGTTACCGTCAGTGTTGCTATACTGTACATATAAACTTGTTTTTTCTTCTAGGACAAATGATAAGGAAATCCGTCCACATAAACGATTAGGGGGCGATCCCCGCTCTTATGTATTGTATGATTATTCCTAAAAGAACCGGTATTGAGCATTTCGAAAATCAACCGATTAGTTTTGAAGTGAGGGAGTGTACTTGGAAGAGATGACTCAAAACCATAACCACTCCAAAACCATATATGGATTCTATGCTTGGAGGAGATTCGAGTTTTTTTTCAAGACTTTGGAATCCATTGGTGATTCTGAGACTCGTTGGAGTATGGGAATCCATATGCGATTCCAAGATCTATTTTGAGATGTTGGAATCCATATGTGATTCCGAGATCCGTTGTGGTATGGCTATGTGTGATTCTGAGATTTGTTTTGGATGTTGGAATCCATATGTGATTACGAGACCCATTGGGATATGGGAATCCATGTAGGATTCCGTTATCAGTTGAGGTGGCAGTGCATGAGCTGGAATGTCGGACGTAGCCTCACTAGCAGTAATGAATAAAACCAGAGATAGGATGCATAGCCATGGGTTTAGCTAACCCATGTAGGTGTAGTCGTCTTCTTCTTAGAGTTACCTACAGTTGTTATGCATGCATGGAGTGATGCATTCGGCCTTGCGTGACCAACTATGTTTTTCCTATTGTATATCACTAGGGAAGTATTGTTGCTTCGGAAGGATAATTCTGATCCTTGTGTAGGAGGACTTTTCTCGAAGTTCTGAGGGCACCTTCATGGAATCCTATACAGTTAGCGAACACGCCTTAGCAATTTTTGGTTATATATCTTGTATTGTTGTGATGTACACTCACGAGCATCATAGCTAGTTGAATACTATTATTTTGCCCTTAGACATTATTATAATATCACTGGATATTCTAATATAAATGTTATAATTATCATAAGGTAAAAACCTATGGTGTTTATGTGCCCCATGTTTTTACGAAATACCTTTATTTTTTATGGGTTTGATAACATTAAGAATCCATTTGATTGTATTTCTTACGCTGGTTTTACCAAACTGACATGGGCATTGTTTTTCTATAATGCTTGGGTCAGCCCGAGCATATTTTTCGGATTTATCTAGATGCTTTGTAGCTTTCAGGAGATGAGCTAGATGCCTCCAAGACGTATTCATGTATCTTATATTTTTACGCTGGTTGTTGTTCTTGGTTTCTGTCTGTATATATCAGCAATTGTAAGGACAGGTTATTATAACTGTCCAGTTTGAAAATAGGTTAGTGTACTCTGATGTTGTGTATAATAAAAATGATTTCTTTTTGTAAAGATCATGTTTATATTATATATATTCTCATCATGATGTGAGATTCTATCTGTCTTCTTTTTTTTTGACCCCAACAATTTCTCTTTCCGGCACTTAGATATTTGGCATGCGAATACCGTGGATGTATTAGTGTCATTTCTAAGGGTCGAAAAGGCGATTCGTTCACATGATATTAGAGCTTAGGTTGAGCGAACACCTAGGACTCGGTGGGGTAAACTCATTAGAGACAGGATTAGTTATATCCTAGAATGAGTTTGGGAGTATATTTATAAGAGCGTGTGTTTGTTATTTACATAAAAATATTTTATATTGTATTGTTTGATATGTTAAGTGGGTTATGAATTCTGGTCGACGCGTTTGGCCAACGTTATCAATAGGGATTCCTAAACACTTAAACAAGGCCAAACCGACGCAGTACTGTTTTAAATTGGATAAATAAAATAATTTTACCTGGGAATATATTTTATATATAAAGAATAATTTTCAAAAATTAGTATGGTAATTTTTGATGCGTTTGGTTGTTTGGAATAATAACATTCCATTATTATCATCTAGGATTTGATTAGTCATGCTCGCCCAATTTTGAGCATTGACTATTTTTTGTTGATCTATCTAAAATCTTCCTTTTTGAAACTTGGGTTAGGTAAATAGGGATTTTGGGAACATTGAAATGAACACCTTGTGAATTCAACTTCACAATTTGACCGTAGGGCATTCGATGATGATGTTGGGTTAAATTTTTTAATAAATAGTGTTTATTAAAAAATTAGAATATTTTGAAATAAATATTTTAGAAATGATTTTGTATAAAAGTTGATTTTATAAAATTGGGTTTTAATAAAAGAGGTTTATTAAAAGAAAATTAGAATATTTCTGAGATAAATATATGAGAAATGATTTGTATAAGTTGCTAATTTTATAAAATTTATTTATAAAAATTTGTTTTATAAAAGGAATTTGAGAATTTAAATCCCGATGTTTTTGGAAAATGGTTTCAGGTTTCGAGGGAAATAATAATAGTATTATTTGAAGATATTTTAAGTTAATATGTACCTTATTATTTGAAATGATTATGGAAATAGTAGAAATAGTTTATTTAAAAGTGTTTTTAAACTAACTAGTTCGAGTGGCTCGAAAATAACTAAAATGGGTAGGAGATGTGTTTGGATGGCGGACACTTCTCTTACGTTTTACCCTTCTTGGTAAGGAAATATATAATACTATTTGGTAGTATCCAGTTTCTCAGTTTCATTTTAAGATTACTCGGGCTATATATATTTTTTATGGATTAAAATATACATAGTATCGTTTCAAAAGATTTTTTAATCAAAAATCTAGGTATTTGGCTCTTATGTTCCCAAAATATAAAGGTATCTTGATTTAAAATGGGTTAGTTAAAAGTTAAAACTAAATTAATTTAATAAGAAGGTTTAATAAACTTGGTTTTATTAAATAGTGTCTTTCGGTTTTAAACACCTAAAAGGTTAAAAATTATTTGATGTTATTGGGCCAGCTAGTAAACATTTTTACCTCAGAGTGTCTAAGAAAAAGCTCTAGAACGGAGTTTGGATACCATCATCCTACTCTTCATAGCTACTTACCAGACCGATTGGGTAAAGAGGGTAAATTGGAAAACTCGGTTTTAAGACCTAAAATTATTTTGGACCTACATCAGAATAGTTAAAAGTGAATAGAATTAAAAACCTGATGTTTTGTATATACTATTAGGATGTAGGAGAGTACTATACAAATTAATAAATTAAATGATTTTATGAAAAGGGTTTCATAAATAAAGTTTGGCCATTTTAAAATGTTGAACCTCATTGGAATTTTATGAAATATTTTCATAAATATTTTTGGGAAAGTTAAAAGTAATTGGGTTAGTAAGAAACTTTAGAAGACTACGTAGGTTGTACGTATATCATTTCCCTTTCTCATAGAGTTCTTAATCAAAGATTCGAGTACATGACTTGAGGTGTTTCACACCGTTCCGAATAAGGATCTATCACTCGATTTTTGATGGCGAACACTTGGTGAGGGTTCTCAATATGGAACCAAAAGTTTTCTATCATAATTTATGACTATGTAAACAGAATGTAGGTTTCTAATTGAGAACCCTGATCGGAGTCCATACTAGTAAATCAGGTGAGCGATGCTAGTTGGTAGTGAGGTTATGTATTCGAGTAGTGATCGAATCAGATTTTATATATGAATGATCTATGAACATCATGCAGACTTATGAATAGTATTGGGTATTCATGTGGTGAAATTTCGGGGATGAAAATCTTTTAAGAAGAGGAGAATGTGACGACCCGGAGTTTTATCACTTTGATATTTGGAACATTTAATTAGTTTAAAATATTCGATTTGAGGTTTTTATAATAAATCTATGTTTCAAATAATTGTCCCATTTTTGATGATGTATTTTTATTTCTATCACTCGTGCCTTGTACACGAATGTAGTGCTGTGTAGCGAACACCCTGAACAACACAAATACACACACTTATGAATGCACAGTGAAGCAGCCAATTTGACTCCCTGTCCATGTCTCCACTGTTTACATTGTCTCACGTTCCCTCTTGATCGTGTCCTCAATCTCAGATCTTGTCTCCCTGTCTTCATTTATGAATTCTGCCTCCATAGCTATTAATAAGGGTATGTGTATGTATATATGTGCTCAGGTTTTCTTTTTCTTTTTGACATTGCTCTTTTATTTCTTCATTCTTTTACTTTATTTTTCCTGAGAATGAAAACTCCACCTCCTCTCATTCAAAAATCAAAAGCTCACAAACCATCCACTTTTTGCCTCAGCTTTCAACTAAGAAGTCGATGTCATCCTCTCTAGTTTTTTCTAAAATTGATCATACTCGATTTCGTCGAGTGTCGAGAGACAAATCATCAAATTACAGAAAAGGGGAAGTTTCGTTCATAAATTTCAAAAATCGATTTCTCTCAATTCGGGAAGAATTGATCGACGCCATATGCGTCGTTGGAATTATATGAAGAAGTAGTATTTTCGGTGAAGCTTCAATGGCATTCCTGATGGCCATCGATGATGGTTGGCACCTAGGGTTAAGTTTAGTCAGAGATTCGGTCGTTATTAGGTGGAATGGAGTGTGGTGTTGGGTTTGTGGAGGAGAGGGACACCTTGCGGTCGAGTTTGGCCAAGTTTGGTGACAAATGATGTTGTGGTTTCCAAAACTGTACGCAATAGGTCCTCGACCTGGTGGTCGGAAGTTGAAGCGGGGGGCCGGAGGTGATGTGGAGAGGGACATCGTGATGGGCTCGACGTATAGAATTTGCAGGTGAAGTTGGATCTGAGGTTTGATGGTCGGGTGCGTGTGGACGTGCACATCGGTGGACGTTTTTCATGCATGGACGTTGGAAATGGGGTTTGTATATTTGGGGAAGGAGGGGGTGTAGCTGTCGGGTTGGGTTGTTTAGATGCAAGCTTGACCCATTTCATGTTGGTGAGGAATACTTGATTTAAATTGTTTAATTTATATATATTTAGTCGTAAACCTTTAAATGTCGTAGTTTAATCCGTTTAACCCATGGATTTTTGCATTGGGTTCATATTGATGAATGCAACGCTTTGACATAATTTGTTGTTAATTTTGGAGTAGTATAGATAAATTAATACTAACTAGTTTTAATTACGTTAATTTTGATAATTAAGTAGTTAAATTAATTATACTTAATGGGTGTTGTTTGCAACCAAATTGGTCACAAACACCCAAGAACGGATTTTTTTAGAGAAATAAGCGAAGAAAATAAAATTAAAACTGAGGAAAAGATTAAGCTAATAACAGATAAAAAGCAATAATCAGAAACACAGAGATTTATTATGGTTCGGCGTTGTATGCCTATGTCCACTTTAATGATTATCTTTATTGATCACTTATAAATCTGATTACAACAGTAAGGAATAGAGAACACTTAATTACAGTAAAGTCTAAAGTAACGAGCGGTGTAAAGATCCTCAGAATGACCCATTGATAGACACAACATCTATAGAATATAAATATTTTATGCCGATCCACCACACATACATTGAAACCAAATGGGAGAATGATTGAACGTATGCTTGCACCAGGAGCTACACATGTGTCCGTCTGACATGACTCCTATAGTCATCGGTTACCTCCCCTTTGGTATCATGATAATGATCCACCAATATGCTTGACAATGCGAGAACTCTTCAGTCACATAATGAAAGTCACCCTTGGTATAAAATGTGATTTGCAAATAAAATAAATTTAACCGAGAAATTTGAGGACATAAAATACCAGTGTTTTGGAATTGGTTTTTAGAGATATTTGAAAAACAATATTAGTATTATTTGGAAGTATTTTCATATAGAAATGTTTTAAAAGGAATTTTAAAGAAAATAAGTTTTGTATCCCCCTCTTCTGTCGCTGGAAAATAATTTTAGGGATGACCACGGCATCATCAACGTTTATTTTCGAGTTTTAAAGCAGGAAAACTACAATAGTAGCTTTGCTACACAGTTGTTTTGGTGAAAAAAAATTTAATTTAAATTGCCTGAGTATGATTTGATATACAAAAGATATAAGTATATATTATTTCAAGATGATTTGAAATGAAACCCGGTATCTTAAGTTTTCTGGTAATTAGTGATATTCAATTATTGTAATGGGATGGAATTTTTGATGATTTTAAATGCTCGGAAACTTCCAAATTGAAATCAGAAATTAAAGCCAAGTGTTTAATGAAAATATAAAAAGAGGTAAGTTTTGTAACTCTTAAATTAAAAGATAATGAAAATAAAAACATGTTTAAACTATTGAACATTCTTATTTAGTAATTTGAATACGACTTTTGTACATGCTTCTAGGATTTAATGAAATATTATACAAGTAAAAACTTAAGTAATAAAAATGATTCAAAATGAAATTATGTCTATATATATAAATTAAGTTGTTATAGGAAATGTTATACACTTAGTTAATATTTTATGAAGTGATTTATAATTAAATTGAATAGTAAAAAGAGAATACTATTTAAGTAAATGATTATAAACCTAAGAAAATGTTGAAATGATTCACAAAAAGTTTTAATATTAAATGATACTATATGAAGGAATAAATTTTAGTTAAATTTAGATGAACTTGAATAATGCTTCATTAATGATTTTAAATATTGAATGGGAAATAATTTATGTAAGTAAATGAATGTAAATTAATAAAAATGATTTTGTATGAATGGATGAGAATTGAAAATAAATGAAAAGTAAATGATGTGTTAAAGAAACCAATAGAATAAAATATGTAATTTGTGCGTAGATCATTTTATTCGCATAACAGTTCT
Organism: Allium fistulosum; assembly: GCA_030737815.1. Taxonomy (NCBI): domain Eukaryota; kingdom Viridiplantae; phylum Streptophyta; class Magnoliopsida; order Asparagales; family Amaryllidaceae; genus Allium; species Allium fistulosum. The sequence continues at coordinate 872,478,163 of CM060907.1, read as the reverse complement.
AATCTAGATTCGAATACATGATTTATGGTAATTCACACCAGTTCGAGTTAGAATTTTCGCTCGATTCTTGATGGCGAACACTTGATATGGATTTTTGATATGATTTTGAAGTTTTCTATCATAATTTATAGCTATGCAAGGAAAATGGAGATTTCTAATCAAGAAATCGGATCAAAGTCTGCACTAGAGTGTCGGGTTATCTAGTTCGGAAGTGAAATTTGGGTATTCAAGCAAGCGATCGGAATTGATATTGTGTACAAATGGTACATGTACATCGTACAAACTTAAATAATATTTAAATTCTATGTTGATTGGCTTATGAGAAGTTTGGGAAATGACACTTCAAATTGTTTGAGGTTGTATGAATAATCTATTGAGTAATTACTAAGGCTGTTGAGCGTAAGGTACAATTGGTAGTTTATTTATCACCCTTGTTTGATGAAAAGTTCCTTAACTTGGACAAACCATTAGTTGGTTGCTATAGATGTGTGATGGATCCTTTTGTTGCATATAGTGGTCGTACTGTTTTTGTTTGCATATAATTATTATATATGTTGTGTTGCTTGTGCTATTGATTGGAACAACTAATATATCGCTCTTTTATATGGTTTAACTCTTTTTTGGATAATATAATTGAAATCCGAGTTTATGGAAGCAAACGCTAGCTATAGCTTTTGGTTTCATAAATAGAGTTTTGTTTGCTCAACAAATTGGTATGTTTTCGGATTACGGTTTTTGTATCGGTATTTTACTGTTTTCCCCATGGTTTGGGATGCCTCATTATTGAAATCAGATGTATACCATGTAATTATTGATATTGTTATTTTTTCGGATCTAGCCGCGCAAAGGAAACACTGTCAAATTTTTTTCGTAAATTTAGGACTTAGAAAATTTTTCGTGAAAATTGGGCTATTTTCAAATTTATATTAAAACTAACTATGTAAGTTTCAATGTTATAAGTCGATTATTTTGGTAAAAATATATCAAATGCTAGATTCTTTACTTCATTCCTTTTCGAGGAGGAAAAGGTTTGAGTGGGGGAAATTGTAACGACCTGTTTTTTTAACCATTTAAAAATGTTAAATTAAATAAGACTTTTAAATTCAAAATTGTCATAAATTAAAAATTTATGATTTATTGATGTAAAATTTGTAGAATATAAAACATGACCTTACATAAATTCCAAAACAACTAATTTTAATGAGGTGAAAGATGGTAATGCATATTAAAATATAATTTAATGATATTGATTTGAATATGATTTATTTAATAACTGTATGAATATAAGTTCCATTTATTGTAATAATAAATGTTAATAAAGAGTGGAATAAACAATGTATTTGAAATATATTTTGCATACAATAAGAAATCAATTATTTAGTAAATATATTTTTCAACCCTTGCTGTGGACAAAAAATATATATATTTGAATTACTAAGGTGTAACAATTGTTTTATTTCTCATCTCATTATTTAATCCATTTTGAAATTAATTTTGAAATCAACGGAATTTAATGTAATTGGAATATTTCAGTTAATATAAGAAAAGACGTTAACTATAGAGTAATAAGTTTAATAAAAGGAAACTTATGTTTAATAAATACATAAGGGAATTGTTGATGTAATATAAAGAACATTTAAATCAAAATAAAAGAATGTGTTGAAAATTAAAATGTAATGAACTTGGATTTTATTATGGTTGTAATTAAAAGTTGGAATTAATTTAATAATTAAAAATCTTGAGTTTAACATGGAAAAAATTAATTTTAAAAAGATTGTGAAAATCCTATTTAATCAAGAACGATGATTGAAACTTTTAATTTAGAATTTGGAAGTGATTAAATCAGTTAAATAATAATTCTTTTTAATTAATGTGTAAAAATAAGTATAATTTCACTTTAAAGCTAACTTCTTTATACAATAGACTTAGGATCTAAAATTAGTTTCATCGGGTTTAGAAATATCAAAAACATACATTTCGATATATAGGATGACCTATTTTCGTTTCGGGAACGAAACAGGTTTTCGGGTCTTCATAACCGCTTTAGCCCAAATCAATCTTTCTTTTGTATATAAATAGATTGTTACTGAAACCCTACCAGCCTCCATATCTTTCTATTCTATTATTCTATACTTTCTTTCAAATCTAGTTTCTTCCTTTTTAATGGAGATTATCCAAAATCCATAATTATCGATTTTAAATTAAATTCAAAAATTCAAACTATTCAAAATATATCAAACTATATATCATCGCCAAGCTCTTAATGAATAGAATCAATGTCTGGAATTCATTTTTGCATTCGATGCTCTGGTTGACTAGAAATTGGCGAAGAAGTTTTAACCGTCCATTCTAAAGTTTGTCGATCAACGGCGAAACGTCGACCATTCGACGATCGGGGAGTATTGCAGTGTAGACGAGGCTAAAGAAGATGATCTATCAGTTTGGATCATCATATATATGCACAAGTTTCGAAGTGATGATTAAGACAGCGATAGTCGTGGCCATTCTAGCGAGGTTGGAGGTCGCGTGCGGTGGGCATAGGTGCTGTAGGCCAATCCGAGCGCAATGGTGGTCTCTGATCTGGACGACGGCGTGTGTAGGCACGACGGTGAGTCGATGAAGGTCGACGATTATGGGTTTTGATTGTGTCATTAGGGTTTGGGATGGTATAGGTAATTTACAATTTTGCCCTTTATTTTATTTTATTAAAATTTAAAATTCAAATGTTCTAATGTGAATAACTTTTGCATACGAACTTTAATTCACGCACGGTTTCTTCTATTTGGCTCGTATTGAAATTCTGGACAATATGAAACTGGCTTGGTTGAATTTGGTGGCTGTTGAGATTTTCAGCTTCTATTGGATTTTTAATAGGCTTAAATCAAAGGTGAATGATTAAACCCACTCACGTATACTAAAATTTTCTGATGTTAGTTTTATTGATATCATGAAGTGATTAATTATATTGATTGTTTTTTGAAAATTTAATTTGACATTTGAATTGATATTGAACTTGAATTGACACCAAAATTCAATTGATAACAACAAATTGAATTGACCTTTAAATTGATATTGAAATTGAATTGCTAGTTAAACACCCCGACATTTGATAACTAGTAACTGTTGTGATATATTGGTTGATTTGGCTGTTGATTGCAATTGAATGCCTATTGATTGATATATTGTATGTATGGTTGTTTATTTGTTTTGGCATATCCTTGGTTATCACCCTATATATTATTGACATCATATAAATTGTCATTTGGATTATTTGAAATGAACTAAGAAACAGGTTGAAATGATATATACTTATGTCATTCAAATATGGATTGAAATGATATATATCCATCCATGTAATTAAAATTGAAATAACCGATCACTTGGCCATAGGGTAGAAAATTATATATGGACACCGGATTTGGTTAAATTAAACGGTTTTAAAATCTTTAATTTGAATTGGTTTAAACGATATCGTTTTATAGAAAATAAAATTGGATTTATATGAATTGAATTAATTTCAAATTTGAAGTTTGAAATTTTGGAAATTTTAGAATGGAAACGGTTTAAATGGAATTGTGTTAAAGAAATTAATGTGAAGTTATTAACTTTAAATCTTAGAGTTGAATTTGAAATGTAATGTAAATTTATATATAATGAATCGTTTTAAGGATTTAGATATTGAAATTTTAACTTTGAATTTATTTTTAACTAAAGTGGCTTAAATTGGTATTTCAAATTTTGGGATTTGAAGTCAATTGAATTGAAAGGTGAAAATTGAATTTGTTTTGATTTGAAATTTGGACCTAAGTTCAAATTGCTTGAGGAAAGGAAGAAACAGTTTTGATTCAAACTCGTTTTTTATATAAACTATTTTAAAGTTTCAAAAAATTTTTTAATAATCAAACTATTTTACATATTCAAACTATTTTCAATCTTCAAAACTATTTTAATTATCCAAACTATTTTCAAGTTCAAACTAATTTAATTATTCAAAACTATTTTCAATATTCAGACTGTTTTAAAATTGGGAAATATTTAGATTTAAATCATTAATTTATAATAGGAATCTTTGATATGAAAGCATAACCTATTTTTGAACTCGAAATGATTTTGAAGTGAATATGATATTTTGATATGAAATATATTTATTCTTGAAATTTAAAAGAACCAACCGGTGTGAAAAATGACATTTGGTTGTTAAAGAAATCAGAACTAGATGAATGGCATACTCTTTGTTATTCTACCGGAACCACTTTAATAACCGTGCACACGGTGGATGTTATCCAGAATCTAGAGGTTGAATTGGCGGCGTTTGCTAGAATGAAGAAAGAGAACGATGATGGATGACCTCGACTGTAACATCCTGATATTTTCTACCATTCGCATCCGCACATGTCTGACGTGAATTGCTCAAAATATTAAATTGTTAATTTATATTTGGCAAAACTCAGCTTATACAGTAAACAAATAAATCACAGAATCACAGACACAGAGTATTACAATAATAAGCAGCGGAAACAAATGAATAGTAGTTCATGAAGCTACTAAATATATAACAGAGTTAAAACGAGATACAACAGAAGTCTCGAATACATAGAAGTCTCAATTCAATAGTCAAATACAAGATAAGCATATATCACAGGAGTCAACAGAATAACTGCAAGCTGAATAGATAGATGGATCTCCAAGCGAAGCTCCAACTCCAAAAGTGAGTCTCAAATGTTGTGACACTCAATCTGACCCGAGCGTAAAGCAAAACACAAAACACTCGAGTCAGGATTAACATTCTTATACCAATAAATCCAACTCAAGTGAAATATCAATTGAAATACAAGTAACTTAAAGGATGTTTGGGATAACCATCCTCTAAGGATCCGTGGAACTATCTACTATGTAGTACAATATGCTATTATAATATGTCTATAGTAAAGTAAACTAAATAGCGTTAAGGCATTACCCATATCCCCCTTAACACATTTTATATATTCCCATAGTCTACACAGTACCGTAATTGTAAAGACCCGCAAATCCGTCTTCCGAAAACCCGACACTGCTACGTCCACTGTAGCAATTGCCGAACAATCGGATGGCGAAAACGCGAAACTTTAATATTTAAAAGAAGAGGAGGAAGAGAAGATAGAAGAAAAAGAGAAGAAAGAAAGAAGAACAACAGAACAACAGCAGAACAGAATACAATATCAGAATCTTACACATCGCAGCGGAACAATATATAATAGATAAATGGATATCATTTAAAAACAAAAGAATTTTATCTGTTATTACATTACATCACATCATATCATCAGAGTCAATAAACAACAATGGACAGTTATATAAACTTGTCCTCATACAGAATACACAGCGGAATAAATATATCAGGTACAAATACTACGTCTCGTCATCCAGCTTATCTCCAAAGCTCCAGAATATCCTGATAATATAACTCTAGGCTGCCCGTGTGGAAATTGGTGGGCACCCAGAGTTTAGAAGGGAAACAATAAACTCCGAGTCAGTCATGGTGACTGGTGTGAGATCGTAAAACAGTTATTCTTTATAACAACAAAATATTTTTTTAAGTCAATTCGAAATGCTTTTGGAAAATGAAACTACCATAAGACCTCCCACCACACACACAATGCAAACGCAGACTTGGAGGAGATTTCTTCTTATGATAGTCAAAGATGCTTACTACGCAAAATCAAATCATTTTTGATATTATTATTTGTGCATAGTGTAGAAAACATTTCAAAAGTATAGTATTAATCTTAGCCAGCATAGGTACCATGATACTATGCCTACTATAGCTGCTATATTAGATAGCAGGTTCTACAACTAAAACCGTACAAATTTCGTATTTGGGAAATGGATTTCCAACAAATGGTCAGGCTAAGGAACTTCCTTTCCTCCTGCCGATTGGGATCGCCTCTGGCTGGACGTCCCGAGAGACAAACTGCTCTCTGCCAAACAAGGCCGGGTTACCCCTGTAACAGGTAACTCACGAATATGTCATCACCCGGTCCTTTGGGACCTTTATCCGAGCGCTCGATATCCAACATCACACATCATAAAGAAAGTGTATCCACATGAGTAAGTATCTGGGCTCCATACCATGATACCACCCCTTTCCAGAAGGAAATGACATACCCTAAAGGGCGCGACCCTCATAACCTTGCCGCAACATTCCTGTTTCGACCATTTCCGGGGTGTGAGGCTCGACGAAGTCTCGTCCACAAAGCTACGCTTTCTCAAAAAGCCCTGCTTCGGGTCAAACAAAATGATCAACCTATGATCATTAAGATATAAGATCAAACAAATGATCATATCACAAATGATCAAACACTGATCATTTCACAGCAACACTTAGTATGCCACGTTACCAAATTGGGATATATCGCTGATTAATTTCAACTACATAACCTCTGAGCTCGTACGTCTCAGAGAAGGGTGTTAAGCTAAGAGAATAAATTCTCCGCCACCAACAGAAATGTATTTGAAAGAAATCAGCTTTATATCTCAAATTGTAACGTCAGACACACAATCCATACAAGTCTGTTCCGGGATCGAACAGAACCGAAGGCACTTCTCACGAAGCCCTTGCAATTCCGGATAATTTTCAATCACGTCAGGACTTCCCGTCACTAAGGGTGATAAAACCTCTAAACCGAAGATCAGTCGGTGTAGAGTAACTCGACGGTAATCCTTCCGTTTTCAAAAATATCCGGTCTTCAACACCGGTCTTCGAATGCGATTCATAACGACGTATCACATTTTCGGAATGGGTTATACGACCCCATGGTCCTTTCCCGGCTAACCCGAATAGTGAGCGTTTATTTTAAAAACAAGTGTGGCATTCAAATTCATCCAATTCACAACAAATACCTATCTAAAGGTAATTATTGATAGTTGGTTATTTAACTATCAATAAAGATGCGCAACATCATCAGATTCCAAATAATTTTCCAAATTATTTCATCTCCAAAAGTATCTTTACTAGATATATTATTTCCACACTTAACCATTTGAAAATAATTTCAAATCAATTTTCACATTGCAATTTTATCTTTGAAGATAAAATCTCAAAACAGTTCATTTCATATTGGAAAAGCAATTCCGTACTTATTTAAAAATAAGTATTTCACAAATCTATTTATTTTCAACACTTATAAAATATTCGATATACTTAAATCAAAATTAAGTATATATTTCATTCTTTAAGGAAATCCATTTTCTATAACAACATCAATTTGAGTCAAAACGAATGTTACGTAAAACATCGTTACGACGACTCAAAATCATTAGTATTGGGATTCGAAATTAAGATAGATATGTAAATCCCAATACTATATAAAAACATTTCCTTTCGGAAATCATTTACTATAACAACAGTGTTATAGTCCACCATTTCCTTATTTTTCAAAAACGTCTATTCCAACAATAAATGTTGAAATCTATGTTTTCGATATTTAACACATTTTAAAACATCATTAAAAACAATTTAACTTCATTTTAAAATATCACTTCTTCAAAAATGAATCCATTTTATTCAATAATATATTCACGGTCCAGAGTTGTGAATATATCTTTTCTTTAAAAATCTTCTATAAATAAATTTATCCAATTCAATCTATTTCGAATTTATAAACACGTCTATAAATTCCATTTCTATTTTAATAACAACCTCGACTTATAAATCTTCTCTTTATTAACTTCTATATTTTACTTATCAAAATAAGTGATTTCGTATTTATAAACAGCATTTGTAAATTCCAATTTTACTTATAAGAGCTTCAATATCAAATCAATTTCAATATTGATTTCTAAATTTATTTATCACTACTAAATAAATTCCTTATTTTTCTCAAATCATTCAATATTCCATTTTTAAATGGATTCTTCAAATAAAAATCATTTTACATTGATTTCACAACTTATTTCAATTTACCAATTAAATTTCAAACTGAATTTCCAACTTATCTCCTTTTAAATAAATTCCTTTTTAAGAAAATAAGTTTCAATCGTTTCTTTCAATCTATTTAAAAATCCAAATTTTAAATTAAATTCTTCACTTTATAATCACTACTTTACGAAATCCATTTATTTAACATTTTCACTTGATTCTGGAATTAATTCAATACGATTATAAAAATTCACTTTTTATACTTTAAAATTCCTTCCTTAAAAATTTCTTCAATTTCACAAATTGATTCACTTAGAAATTTTCTGCTTGAGTCTCAAAAATTCAATTTCGTTTATCTTTGGAATCCAATGATGTCAAAACATCCATTCAGCTAAATTTTAGCTTTCAAACAATTTCCAGATATCAATATGATTAATAGCATCACTATAATCATTCACAGATTTATATCACAATAGAAATAAATTCAATCAAAGTGAGGGGTCCAGTTGGATCCCTCCAACCTGTTTCCCTGCATCCAAAGACGTTAGCACAATACCAATTCCGCTCCAGTACGGAATTATCGCGGTATATAGGTTTTTATAAATCCGCTTACTAACGGCGCAATAGGGTCTCATCCGCTATACGAGGCGGGAAATCATCAATCCAATATATACATATGCCAATATGTATATATTGCTATATATATATAGATATATCCTACTATATCTAATATCACATCCAAACAGACAAACAAACAATAACTGAAAATTCCACTTTTCATTTGAGTGAGAAAAATCTCACCTTAGCTTTTAATTTGCCATCCATCCCAAATCCAGATTTATTTTTCTTCGTTGTATTCGACCTTGTATAAACAATTATACAATTTTATTAATATTCGAATTAATCGAACTATTAAATCCTCATTTATGAATTTAATTACAATTGATTCAATTCAACTCAAAAATTAAGTTTTAACTAATTTCTTTTTTAACAAAATATTTTCTTTCGAAACCATAGATGCATACTCATAAAAATAAACTATATGGGTTTTGATCTTATATAACTACTTTAACATTTTAAAATTTCTATGTTTAATTTATCAAAATGTCATATTATTATTATTATTATTATTTTTTTCTTTTTAAAATAAATTAGCAAATTAGAAATCTGTATATATATATATATATACGTTATATATTTTGTTTCACATCTTACTGCAGATTTAATTCCATCTGTAAATGTTTTCCAGTTTTTTTATACATATACATATTTATCTCTTATTTTTCTAAATCAAACGAGACTAAACAAAGGATTACCCCACTGCAGATTGAAGAACCCAGCTATGCTCGCGAATATGGGTACTGCTCCACCACATCGATCGCGGCCTCCACTTGCAACAACCCTCTTCACTGCCTCACGTCCCTACGAGCTAGCGTGCCACCCACTACTTCGAGCAGACGCGAGTTCGATCGCGACTCCACCTCCGCTGCCACGCTGGCCACCACACGCTTCCCAACCCTCGCGACGAACACGCCGCTGCGCCACGCGAATCGCCTTCACTCGCCTTGCTACAGCCTCGACTAACGCCCCAATTTATCTCGAAACCCCCAAGCCCTAGCTCGCCATCGAACTGTTGTCGTCGCCCCCCTGAATCGCCTTCATAATGAACTGGAATCGAAACTGAGGCAGGCTCGAGATTTACACGAGTTGATTTTGATAAGAGGGAGGGTTTTCGACTTCGGCCATTTTTATTTTTCTTTGATTTCGTCGTTCGTGAATGAAGGAAGAGAGTCGCGGTTTTGATTTAAGGAGGGGGAAGCCATAGTTTTCTTTTGAACGAAAACAGATAGATTTGCTTTGAACGCAATGATATTCTTTTGAACTGCTCGCGTGATAGAGAAACAGAAGGGGACAATAGATCAACGCGTTCAGATGTAGGGTGGCTATGATTTGATTTGTACAAAAGTTTAAATCAAATTTTAATTTAATCCTCAACGCATTTGCTTATCGTACGATCTCAAAACAACTCCAATAAATACGAAATTTGAAATCCGGTAATAATAAAATATTACGGATCCAATGGAACTTGTTTCGTCGAATTCTGAGACTGCGCCTCGGACGGCTATTTTAAATATCGATTCGAACAATATAATTTCAAAACTGATCAAAGCAGTTCCAAATTCGATTCTGAAGCTTCAATTATCTTCAGTATTATCAATACGAATTTTAAAAGCTTTTCGAAATATTTTTCTTCAACTTAAAATTGAAGATATAAATTTTTATTCAACTTTCAATAGATTAAATTTTAAAGTTTAATCGCAAATATCAAAGTTCAATCAGGGATTCAAATTAAATCGTCATTCAAATATTTAAAATTAATTAAATATTCTCAATTTAATTTGTTCAAAATTCTGGGTCGTTACAAACTTCCCTCCTTAAAAGAATTTCGTCCTCGAAATTACAAGTTAGGAAAAAATGGTCCTTAACTCGTCTACTATTTTTCCCAATCCAATAGTTTTTATCAATCTATCACAACAAATCTTCTACTAAAGATTCGTTATTAATTCAACTAACTTTCCAATTTCAATTTTAAGTTTCAAACAACATTGTTTAACTTCTAAATTCAAATTCGAATTCAAATTTAAATTTAAACTTTCAAAATTTTCTCAAAAATTTTCTAACGCCCTAAATTTTCGAAAAATTTCGCCAGCGTCTCCTTTGCACGGCTAATACGGCACGACTACAAAACGTCCCTACAGACTCTCAGATTTCAAAAAGAAAAAGAAAAAGCCAAGCGGCTAGAGAGAAATCATCAAAAACTCATATTCAAATTTAAATACTTACCTTTTTCGAGCAAATTCAAATTCATCTTTGAAGATCAAATCCCATTTATAACACCTGTATATCTACTAGCCATTATATCTAGTTACAGCATTCAATCCAATTTGCAAATTTTATTACAAAATTTTCAATATATGCTTATATATTTACGGTTGAAGTTACATTCGTTTTTAAACAAAATGAATTCATATCCATTCTAGTTTATAACTAATTCAAATTGATACAAATTCAATTTATTTTAGTTCTACTTCATTTGCAATTGATTCCATTCAATTCAATTTGCATTTCATATTTTCATTCGGTTTATTCTATTAACCAAACAACTTTCACTCATAATTGCTCTTTTAGCTTAGTTTCAATTACTAACTCATTACAAATTCCAATTTACTTACAATTTCAAATTTGTCTTCAATTTCATTTACAATTGCAAATTATCCATTCATTTTCAATTTGAATCTCATTTCTATCAAATTCCAAATATTCTATAAGTTATTAACTTATTTACATTTTGATTTATACAATCTTTTATACATTCACATTCACAATTCCATTTCATTTAGGAATTTTATTTTTAATTACCTTCTTGGAATTCTATTTTCATTTATGAATCATATTTACAATTCATATTCATAATCTTTGTTCATATATGAATTTATTTCCTTATACTTTCAATTCACATTTATAGATTTCATTTGTTAATGAACTTTAATTCCAATCACAATTACATAATTTACATTAACAATTTCTATTTGTATAAGTTATCAATTCAATCATATTCCATAAATATTCTTATAAAGTATTCCAGAGTCCATTCAACCTTTCAATACCATTTTGAAAACAATTCAAATCATCCTTTGAATTTCTAAAACAAAAATCCAATTTTCCGAACAACTTCCATTTAAAACAATTTGGCAGCAATTCCTCTTTTGGAAACCCGAAAATGAATTCTAATGATGTGGCCACCATCATCAGGATTATTTTCCAGCGACCGAAAAGAGTTTAGAGCTTTTATCTCTCCAAAATACTTTTCAAAACCTTCGAAATTTATTTTCAAATCAAAAAGAATTTAAACTTTCCAAATCTCCAAAAATTTCAAATCCTTTTCAAAACATTTCCAAAAACTTCTCTGGAATTCCGTTTTAAATTACAATTCACATTTATAATTTACATTCTTTAATTCCACTTGTATGTGAATTTATTTCTTAACTTTGGAGTTATGATTTCAATTTCTTATTCAATTTCAGTGATGATAATAATTTACCATTATTACTTCCTAACATCCATGCAACCATATACTATAGTAGTTTATAGAAAAAACATTTCTTTTCTATACAAAAATAGTTTTGGGCAAAATTATTTCATTTACCCTATTTAAAAACAATACTGTGCCGAATTGTTCTATTCGAGTGTTTAGAGATCCCTATCAATGATCGTTAATTACTCGTATTGACCAGAATCCATATACCACTCAATAAATCAATCATCACAATATAAAACAATTTTTTTTTTTATTCAAATAACAAATACGCGCTGATATCTATTATTACACTCAACTCATTCTAGAGTACTACTGACTCTATCTCTAATGAGCAACACCCAACAGAGCAGGGTTGTCGCTTAACCATATGCTCTGATACCAACTGTAAAGACCCGCAAATCCGTCTTCCGAAAACCCGACACTGCTACGTCCACTGTAGCAATTGCCGAACAATCGGATGGCGAAAACGCGAAACTTTAATATTTAAAAGAAGAGGAGGAAGAGAAGATAGAAGAAAAAGAGAAGAAAGAAAGAAGAACAACAGAACAACAGCAGAACAGAATACAATATCAGAATCTTACACATCGCAGCGGAACAATATATAATAGATAAATGGATATCATTTAAAAACAAAAGAATTTTATCTGTTATTACATTACATCACATCATATCATCAGAGTCAATAAACAACAATGGACAGTTATATAAACTTGTCCTCATACAGAATACACAGCGGAATAAATATATCAGGTACAAATACTACGTCTCGTCATCCAGCTTATCTCCAAAGCTCCAGAATATCCTGATAATATAACTCTAGGCTGCCCGTGTGGAAATTGGTGGGCACCCAGAGTTTAGAAGGGAAACAATAAACTCCGAGTCAGTCATGGTGACTGGTGTGAGATCGTAAAACAGTTATTCTTTATAACAACAAAATATTTTTTTAAGTCAATTCGAAATGCTTTTGGAAAATGAAACTACCATAAGACCTCCCACCACACACACAATGCAAACGCAGACTTGGAGGAGATTTCTTCTTATGATAGTCAAAGATGCTTACTACGCAAAATCAAATCATTTTTGATATTATTATTTGTGCATAGTGTAGAAAACATTTCAAAAGTATAGTATTAATCTTAGCCAGCATAGGTACCATGATACTATGCCTACTATAGCTGCTATATTAGATAGCAGGTTCTACAACTAAAACCGTACAAATTTCGTATTTGGGAAATGGATTTCCAACAAATGGTCAGGCTAAGGAACTTCCTTTCCTCCTGCCGATTGGGATCGCCTCTGGCTGGACGTCCCGAGAGACAAACTGCTCTCTGCCAAACAAGGCCGGGTTACCCCTGTAACAGGTAACTCACGAATATGTCATCACCCGGTCCTTTGGGACCTTTATCCGAGCGCTCGATATCCAACATCACACATCATAAAGAAAGTGTATCCACATGAGTAAGTATCTGGGCTCCATACCATGATACCACCCCTTTCCAGAAGGAAATGACATACCCTAAAGGGCGCGACCCTCATAACCTTGCCGCAACATTCCTGTTTCGACCATTTCCGGGGTGTGAGGCTCGACGAAGTCTCGTCCACAAAGCTACGCTTTCTCAAAAAGCCCTGCTTCGGGTCAAACAAAATGATCAACCTATGATCATTAAGATATAAGATCAAACAAATGATCATATCACAAATGATCAAACACTGATCATTTCACAGCAACACTTAGTATGCCACGTTACCAAATTGGGATATATCGCTGATTAATTTCAACTACATAACCTCTGAGCTCGTACGTCTCAGAGAAGGGTGTTAAGCTAAGAGAATAAATTCTCCGCCACCAACAGAAATGTATTTGAAAGAAATCAGCTTTATATCTCAAATTGTAACGTCAGACACACAATCCATACAAGTCTGTTCCGGGATCGAACAGAACCGAAGGCACTTCTCACGAAGCCCTTGCAATTCCGGATAATTTTCAATCACGTCAGGACTTCCCGTCACTAAGGGTGATAAAACCTCTAAACCGAAGATCAGTCGGTGTAGAGTAACTCGACGGTAATCCTTCCGTTTTCAAAAATATCCGGTCTTCAACACCGGTCTTCGAATGCGATTCATAACGACGTATCACATTTTCGGAATGGGTTATACGACCCCATGGTCCTTTCCCGGCTAACCCGAATAGTGAGCGTTTATTTTAAAAACAAGTGTGGCATTCAAATTCATCCAATTCACAACAAATACCTATCTAAAGGTAATTATTGATAGTTGGTTATTTAACTATCAATAAAGATGCGCAACATCATCAGATTCCAAATAATTTTCCAAATTATTTCATCTCCAAAAGTATCTTTACTAGATATATTATTTCCACACTTAACCATTTGAAAATAATTTCAAATCAATTTTCACATTGCAATTTTATCTTTGAAGATAAAATCTCAAAACAGTTCATTTCATATTGGAAAAGCAATTCCGTACTTATTTAAAAATAAGTATTTCACAAATCTATTTATTTTCAACACTTAGAAAATATTCGATATACTTAAATCAAAATTAAGTATATATTTCATTCTTTAAGGAAATCCATTTTCTATAACAACATCAATTTGAGTCAAAACGAATGTTACGTAAAACATCGTTACGACGACTCAAAATCATTAGTATTGGGATTCGAAATTAAGATAGATATGTAAATCCCAATACTATATAAAAACATTTCCTTTCGGAAATCATTTACTATAACAACAGTGTTATAGTCCACCATTTCCTTATTTTTCAAAAACGTCTATTCCAACAATAAATGTTGAAATCTATGTTTTCGATATTTAACACATTTTAAAACATCATTAAAAACAATTTAACTTCATTTTAAAATATCACTTCTTCAAAAATGAATCCATTTTATTCAATAATATATTCACGGTCCAGAGTTGTGAATATATCTTTTCTTTAAAAATCTTCTATAAATAAATTTATCCAATTCAATCTATTTCGAATTTATAAACACGTCTATAAATTCCATTTCTATTTTAATAACAACCTCGACTTATAAATCTTCTCTTTATTAACTTCTATATTTTACTTATCAAAATAAGTGATTTCGTATTTATAAACAGCATTTGTAAATTCCAATTTTACTTATAAGAGCTTCAATATCAAATCAATTTCAATATTGATTTCTAAATTTATTTATCACTACTAAATAAATTCCTTATTTTTCTCAAATCATTCAATATTCCATTTTTAAATGGATTCTTCAAATAAAAATCATTTTACATTGATTTCACAACTTATTTCAATTTACCAATTAAATTTCAAACTGAATTTCCAACTTATCTCCTTTTAAATAAATTCCTTTTTAAGAAAATAAGTTTCAATCGTTTCTTTCAATCTATTTAAAAATCCAAATTTTAAATTAAATTCTTCACTTTATAATCACTACTTTACGAAATCCATTTATTTAACATTTTCACTTGATTCTGGAATTAATTCAATACGATTATAAAAATTCACTTTTTATACTTTAAAATTCCTTCCTTAAAAATTTCTTCAATTTCACAAATTGATTCACTTAGAAATTTTCTGCTTGAGTCTCAAAAATTCAATTTCGTTTATCTTTGGAATCCAATGATGTCAAAACATCCATTCAGCTAAATTTTAGCTTTCAAACAATTTCCAGATATCAATATGATTAATAGCATCACTATAATCATTCACAGATTTATATCACAATAGAAATAAATTCAATCAAAGTGAGGGGTCCAGTTGGATCCCTCCAACCTGTTTCCCTGCATCCAAAGACGTTAGCACAATACCAATTCCGCTCCAGTACGGAATTATCGCGGTATATAGGTTTTTATAAATCCGCTTACTAACGGCGCAATAGGGTCTCATCCGCTATACGAGGCGGGAAATCATCAATCCAATATATACATATGCCAATATGTATATATTGCTATATATATATATAGATATATCCTACTATATCTAATATCACATCCAAACAGACAAACAAACAATAACTGAAAATTCCACTTTTCATTTGAGTGAGAAAAATCTCACCTTAGCTTTTAATTTGCCATCCATCCCAAATCCAGATTTATTTTTCTTCGTTGTATTCGACCTTGTATAAACAATTATACAATTTTATTAATATTCGAATTAATCGAACTATTAAATCCTCATTTATGAATTTAATTACAATTGATTCAATTCAACTCAAAAATTAAGTTTTAACTAATTTCTTTTTTAACAAAATATTTTCTTTCGAAACCATAGATGCATACTCATAAAAATAAACTATATGGGTTTTGATCTTATATAACTACTTTAACATTTTAAAATTTCTATGTTTAATTTATCAAAATGTCATATTATTATTATTATTATTTTTTTCTTTTTAAAATAAATTAGAAAATTAGAAATCTGTATATATATATATATACGTTCTATATTTTGTTTCACATCTTACTGCAGATTTAATTCCATCTGTAAATGTTTTCCAGTTTTTTTATACATATACATATTTATCTCTTATTTTTCTAAATCAAACGAGACTAAACAAAGGATTACCCCACTGCAGATTGAAGAACCCAGCTATGCTCGCGAATATGAGTACTGCTCCACCACATCGATCGCGGCCTCCACTTGCAACAACCCTCTTCACTGCCTCACGTCCCTACGAGCTAGCGTGCCACCCACTACTTCGAGCAGACGCGAGTTCGATCGCGACTCCACCTCCGCTGCCACGCTGGCCACCACACGCTTCCCAACCCTCGCGACGAACACGCCGCTGCGCCACGCGAATCGCCTTCACTCGCCTTGCTACAGCCTCGACTAACGCCCCAATTTATCTCGAAACCCCCAAGCCCTAGCTCGCCATCGAACTGTTGCCGTCGCCCCCCTGAATCGCCTTCATAATGAACTGGAATCGAAACTGAGGCAGGCTCGAGATTTACACGAGTTGATTTTGATAAGAGGGAGGGTTTTCGACTTCGGCCATTTTTATTTTTCTTTGATTTCGTCGTTCGTGAATGAAGGAAGAGAGTCGCGGTTTTGATTTAAGGAGGGGGAAGCCATAGTTTTCTTTTGAACGAAAACAGATAGATTTGCTTTGAACGCAATGATATTCTTTTGAACTGCTCGCGTGATAGAGAAACAGAAGGGGACAATAGATCAACGCGTTCAGATGTAGGGTGGCTATGATTTGATTTGTACAAAAGTTTAAATCAAATTTTAATTTAATCCTCAACGCATTTGCTTATCGTACGATCTCAAAACAACTCCAATAAATACGAAATTTGAAATCCGGTAATAATAAAATATTACGGATCCAATGGAACTCGTTTCGTCGAATTCCGAGACTGCGCCTCGGACGGCTATTTTAAATATCGATTCGAACAATATAATTTCAAAACTGATCAAAGCAGTTCCAAATTCGATTCTGAAGCTTCAATTATCTTCAGTATTATCAATACGAATTTTAAAAGCTTTTCGAAATATTTTTCTTCAACTTAAAATTGAAGATATAAATTTTTATTCAACTTTCAATAGATTAAATTTTAAAGTTTAATCGCAAATATCAAAGTTCAATCGGGGATTCAAATTAAATCGTCATTCAAATATTTAAAATTAAATAAATATTCTCAATTTAATTTGTTCAAAATTCTGGGTCGTTACAGTAATCTCCCCCGTACTGGGCGTCGTCAGAGGGCACTCCATAGGTATGGTACAAAACAAATTTGTAGTGGTCTCGATAAGGTAGGTGACATGGCACAACTAGGCAATGCCAGTGTAGATATACCAATTACACTTCTGGGCTGGTGGTAACGCATAGCCGCAGCTACCGCCCACCTCGATCCACACTCCCAAATCAAAGGTGTGCACCAAATCAATCACAAAGTAATAGAATGGCAATCGAAGAAGTGTGTCCAATCGAAGGAGCTACCTCACTTGTCCCGTCAATTGCTCCTGTTTTAGCCACCTTATGCTAACTCACGGGAGTCGGGTCCATGTATATACCTCATATAGGATCGTCGCCACCATCCTACTTCATTCTGGAATCACCACCGCATACACGGTTGTTAAAGTGGTTTTCGGTATTGGCAGAGAGCATGAGAATAATCAATCCCGGTCTCTTTAACAACCAAACGTTATTATAACACCGCGGTCATTTCAAAATAGTTTATACTTCAAAACCAAAATATCATTTCCATTTCGAAACCATATCAATACAATATTATTTCACTTCAAATATATTCATTTCCAAAATCAGAGCATTCCAAAGTTATAACACTTTCGAAATTATAAAGCTTAGAATTTATAACACTTTGGAAATTATAACAGTTGATAACATAATTCTTTAAAATTCATAACTTCGAAATCATAACTTCTCACTTAAACAATTTAGATATTAATAATAGTATATATAATAAAATAGTTTATAAAATAATTAGTATATCAAAATATTTTATAATAAAATTTATAAAGTAAAATATATATATAGTTTAAATATAATTTAAAAATACTTTATATAATAAAATATCTTCCTCAAATTTCACAAATCGATTCAAATCAACTCGAATTTAAAAATTCAAATTTAATTCAATCTCAATTCATCAATTTCAATTCAATTCAGTTTATCAATAAACCCTTTTAAATTATATCGATTTCAAATACAGATTTGAACCACAAAATAAACCATTTCAATTTCAATTTATTTCAAAGCTTTAAATATTCCACATTTCAAAACTAAGTTTGATAATTTCATATATATCTGAATTTAACTTCATTATTATTTAGTTTTGAAATATTTACTTAATCAATCCAATATCATTTAAATAAAATTTAAATTACATTTGAAATAAACTAGATATTCCTTCAATTTATTTAAACTTAAAATATTCAATTTATCACTTTATATCAAACCAAGTTATAGAATCATATCTTTAAATCTCAAATTCAATAGGTTTCAAATCAATTTTTAAAATTAATATAACTCTCAAAAGAATACGATTTCAAATTAAATTAATTTTATCTTCCCAACTTTAATTTATTCAAATTATAAAAAATCTACTTTTAGAATATAAATTTAAATAAATACTTAAACACATTATATATTAATTAAATCAAACTTATTATTAAACTTAAATCTTATTATTAAACTTATTTTATATTAAAACTAATTTATACATATTTTAAAATAGTAAAATTATAAGTAGATTCTTAAAATTTATAATTTCAAAACTAACTTATAATTTTAAAATTTTCGGAACATAAAATTTTAAAAATCAAGAATTTAACTATATATAAAATAACATTTATATATATATATATTATTTAAAAATAAATATTTATATAAAACCATATATATATCTTTTTCTAAACCTTGGAAATCATTCCAATATATATATAGACCAACGGTGTCTGTATATAATTCTCTATCCTATGGTCAAGTGATACAGATATTTATAATTTCAATCCGCAATTTAAATATCTATGGGTATATATATCATTTCAGCCCGCAATCCTAAATTCAATTCAATGAAAATCGCTTGGGTTTATCATTTCAACCCATAAAGATTTCCTCTTATTCTACAGATCGTTCGGGTTTGTATCATTTCAAACCATAGTGAATCCTATACTAACTGGGAACTTGCAGAGTGATAACAGATATGATAATAATATAACAGGCATATATCATCAATATAAATAACAGATAATGGTGTCAGATGTCACAGGTGAACAAATATAAATAATAACATATATATAGCAATGTAAATAACTTGCAGCAGCATATTTCAATTGTCGTTTCAATTGAAATCAATTTTAATAAATATAAGAATGTTAATTGTGAGTGATTGCTCACCTTTCGAGGCTAGAGAATACAAAAGATGATACAGATATGCACACTGATAAGGATACGAGCAAATCAAAAGATGTTGTGACCACTTGGACATTGGCGAGACAAGAGTAAGGCATGATGAACTGGATTGATGAAGATAAATGGCATAAGTGAACTTATATATATAACTAAATATAACTATTTACATATATAAAATCATATTTTATATTCAAACACATTTTTAAAATTTAAATATATATGTGTATTTCAAAATCCTTGTTTAAATTAAACTCATATATTAAAGCCAAATATATATACATAATATATGTTGAAATAATTACTTATATATCCTTAGCCATATCATTACTTATATATAAAAGCTAATAAATATAAACTAGCATATATATTCCTAAAATCAATATATATATATATATCTACTATATTTTAAAACTAATATGTACAGTATTTATAATTATATATGAAATATGCATGTACGATTTTATGTATAGGCTTATATATATACAAACAAATTATATAACCTATATAACTTATATTTCTTTACAAACTCAAACAAATAATTTATAAACTTGTACAAACTTGTATATATTAACAACAGATCTATTATATATTGAAGTTTTTTTTTCTTTCAAAACCAGATCATATACAACTTTATATATACACGTACAGATTAAAATCAATATTATAAACTCATATACACTTTAATATATACATTGTAACTTTTATAGCTCATATAGATACATACTTTATAAACACTATAGACATTGTATATATATATATAGATATGTTATAACCAGCTTTACATATAAACAACTCATATAACGTTACATATAACAGACCTTATATATATAAACCAACATTATACATCAAATATTATAAACACATATACAGTATATCATTGACATATTTAAGATTCCAGACCATACATATCATATAGCTATTATATCAAACAAATATATATAATACTAGAGCAGCTTACACCATTTTATAAATTTACTTTAAACAATACAAGAACAGCTACTATATAATAATATATATAATACTGTAAATATAAACAAATGTATATAATATGTAACTTAAAATTTTGCCAACAACAAATCTATAACTGTATTATAACTATATATATGTACTATTGCTTTTATAAACTTATACTGTATACACAAGACATAACCTAGTTTATTGCAAACTATTTGAAAAGAAAACTATATAAATATAACAACCATATAATACAATACTGTTATGAAATAAAATATATATATATACGATACTATATATATACTGATATACATACCACAAATAAATCAAAATATATATATATATAAATATCTCTTGTACACACTAATATATATAACAGATTTGGAAACTTATATAAAACTTATGTATAAATATACATATACACCAAGACCTACAAGCTATATAACATACATATATATAGAGTATAACATATTGTATTTACTTATTTATACACACAACAAAAATCAAAATTTAACAACCATTAAACATATAATATATACACTGAGATAAAAATTTAACAAAAAAACTTAGTTTAGCTATATATAACTTCCGTAACTATATGTATAACTAAACTTTATATTAGAAAAACTGATATACAAGCTATATATACATAAGCTAACCTTATTATATTACTTGCATATAATAATAGAAGGAGATGAGGAGGCACGACCGTGGGTTTGATGGCAGGGCTGTTGTGTTTGGGCTTCGATAGGAGGCGGAGCCGAGGCTGTCATAGAAGTGTTGTTCGTCGAACGATGCGGAAGAGGAAAGCCTGGACGGTGTTTGGCTCTGAGATAGTGTTGCGGCCAGGAAAGGAAATGGCGGCCAAAGTGGAAGGTGGAGGGAGGAGAAGCTAGTGGTGGGACGAAGGAATGGAGCGGGTCTAGGTGGAGGCTCGCTTGCGTGGGTTTGAAGGCAAAGAGAAGAAAATGAACAGGGAAGAGAGAGAGGGGAGCACGCCATTCCTTAAACAAAATGAACAGAGATGGGTTGAGCAAAAGAAGAATGGAGATGAATAGATGATAACATATATATTAATATATATTTTCCAAGTGAACCGAGCAAAGAGAAAATGAATGGTCAAAATATGTTGAATATGCTGGGAATAACAAAAGCCAAAGTGCTAAATTCTGGTAATAATAAAAGCAAATATCCATTCGTTTTAAACATTGGATAACGAATGGTCACAAAGAAACAAAAGACGGACCGTTATGGTTAACCGGTTTGCGTGTTTCACCGCGTACCGGTCATCAAAACAAAAGACGAGACGATCAGAATGGTACATAGATATCAACGATACGACCATCCTATCGAAGTCGATATCGGTACTGAAAATGCTGCAAATTTGTCGAAAATAAGATAAACGGAGCAATAGCAGTCCAAATTTGGAGTAACGAAATATGACGTCTCACTCAGAAAATGATTTTCAAATTTATTATATAAAAATATTCAGGTTTGGAAAATATTTTATTATCATCAAATATAACTGATTTAAATTGAAATAAAATTACACAAGAAAATAAACTTTTGTATTAACAGATGAAAATTTATCATTTGCTATGTTTTTAATGGACGTTTCCAAATATCAAAAAAAAAATCTAACTTCAAAATTTTGAAATTTCAAAAAAATCCAGTTTAATTACATTATTTAAAACCATTAAAATTTACGGGTTGTTACATCGACACTTGTATCAATTTGAAATGACTAGAACAGGAGCCTATGTCTGGCCAAGGGGTTAGCTACCTTTAGGGGCCATCACCCCTTCGTATTACTATATTGATTTTGACTTGATCGGTGCACCTTGATTTGATTTTAGGGGTGATGGACTCGGTCGGCAGTCATTGCAATGATGTGTTATGACCAACCAGAAAGGGTAAACTGGTAGAATCCTACCTTAGGCATTGCCTCACGTGCCTTGTCATACGATTATCCTTATACGAGCCCACTATGATTTTTTTAGTATGGTATCTATAGGGGACTCACTGGCTACCGACGTTACTGGTTATGTTACAGGACCTACATAGACTACCTGCTTAGAAATCTGATAAGGGGGATCAATGTAAAGCCTTAACGTTATTTTAATACTTTACTTTACTAATAGACATTACATATGTAGTGAATCTTACTATATATAAATAGTTTAACGGATCCTTAGGAGATGGAAAATCCCGTAACATCTCTTAAGTTACTTGTACCCTTATTTCACTTGATTTTAGTTTAACTTCACAAGAATTTTTAGTTCTAACTCGAGTGTTTTGTCATTTCATTACGCTTGGGTCAGCATGGGTATTTCAGTGTTTTGGAGACCTTGTTTTGAAGAGGAAGAAGGAGATTGGTGGTCGTATTTATTAGTGTTATTCCGCTGCATTATTTGGTATGTTTGTTTATTATACTCAGATAATGTTGTAAAATGAAAGTTAAAATTATATTATAAAACATCTTCATGAGCTATTTATGTTATTATTATATATATATTATCATTCTACTACGAGATTCTACTTATTATTTTATTCTCTTTTTATTTTCTTTACAAACCCCATTGATAATCTATCTTTTGGACTGTTTTAGTTAGACATGTATGGTTTATTATCAATTTGAACTGTCCAAAATGGTGGGTCATCACAGTTGGTATTAGAGCTTTGGTTTAGAGATACCTTAGCCTGTTGGGGTAACTCATTAGAGATCGGTTTTGTGATACCCTAGAATGAGTTTGAGTGTGTATATATACAAGAGAGCATATTTGTTATTGCTATAAAATGTTTTGTATTTTGTTTATTTGTCTGTTAAGTATTTATGAATTTCGATCGGTACATAGGACGTTGTGGCATCGATAGGGATTTCTAAACACTTGAACAGTATAGGCCGACACAATATTGTTTTTGGAAATAGGTAAATGAAATAATTTTACATGATATTATATTTTATATTTAAAAGAATAATTTTTCATAAATTGATATTATTATTTTTGGTGTATTGTTTGTTAGGAAATGATAATATTCGATTATTTTCATTTATTGTTTGGTTAGTCAAGATTCTTAAAACTATTGGCTATTGTATGTTATAATAAAATGTAATTTTATAAATATGGTTTATAAAATGTGATTTACAAATAAAATAAATTTAACCGAGAAATTTGAGGACATAAAATACCTGTGTTTTGTATTTGGAAGTATTTGCATATAGAAATGTTTTAAAAAGAATTTCAAAGAAAATAAGTTCTGTATTCCCCTCTTCTGTCGCTAGAAAATAATTTTGTTGACGATCGCAGCATCATCAACATTTATTTTCGAGTTTCAAAGCATGAAAATTACAATAGTAGCTTTGCTACACAGTTGTTTTGGTGAAACAAATTTTAATCTAAATTGCCTGAGTATGATTTGATATACAAAAGGTATAATTCGTTTTAATTAACATGTAAAAATAAGTATAATTTGATTTTAAAGCTAACTTATTTATACAATAGAATTAGGATCTAAAATTAGTTTCACCGGGTTTAGAAATATTAAAAACTTACATTTGGATATATAGGATGACTTATTTTCGTTTCAGAAACGAAACGGGTTTTCGGGTCTTCGTAACCGCTTTGGCCCAAATCAATCTTTCTCTTGTATATAAATAGATTGTTACTGAAACCCTAGTAGCCTCCATATCTTTCTATTCTATTATTCTGTTCTTCCTTCCAGATCTAGTTTCTTCCTTTTTAATGGAGATTATCCTAAATCTATAATTACCGATTTCAAATTCAATTCAAATATTCAAACTGTTCAAAATATATCAAACTATATATCGTCGTGAAGCTCTCGATGAATAGAATCATCATCTGGAATTCGTTTTTTCATTCGATGCCCTCGTTGAGTAGAAATTGGCGAAGAAGTTTCAACCGTCCATCCTAGGGTTTGTCGATCAACGGCGAAACGTCGACCATTCGACGATCGGGGAGCACTACAGTGTAGACGAGGCTAAAGAAGATGATCTATCGGCTTGGATCATCATATATATGCACGAGCTCGCCAGGAGTGGTAATTAAGACAAAGGCGGTTGTGGCCGTTCTGGCGAGGATGGAGGTCGCGCGTGGTGGGAGTAGGTGTGGCAGGCCAAGGCGAGCGTGATGGTGGTCTCTGATCTGCACGACGGTGTGTGTAGGCTAGACCTGTCAAAACCGACTGTAACGACCCGTATTTTTAACACTTTAAAAATACGAATTAAAATGAAAATTTTGGATAAAAATCCGAAGGAAATAAAATTTTGTGTTGTTAAAAGTGAATTACAAGTTAAAATACAAAACTGAATTCTGAAATAACTTATTTGTAAATTAAATATGGATGTTAACTTGTAGTGAATGTAAATAATGGATTGAATTTGATTGTAAACCAAATTGGTTATGATTGTAAACAAAGAATAAATAAAATGGTAGATTTAATAGTGGAATTTTATGTTATTGAAACTAATATAAATAAATGTAACTTAATATTACAGTTGATTGAAATTAGATAATAACTGAAACTGTGATTTGATAAAGATGTTAACTTGTAATTGAACGTAAGTAAAGATTTAAATTTGATTGTAACAAGTAATTGAAATGAATGGAATTTGATTTTAAACAACAAAATAAATAAAATGTTACATTTAATATTAAAGTTATAATATGGAAATCAACGTAAATGAATGTAATTTAATATTACTGTGAATTTAAATAAGATGATAGCTGAAGAAAATGAAAGTAAATGAATTATAAACTATTGATAATAATGTATGAGTAAATGGTTGATTCAATAATGAAGGTGTAAATCGAAATAAAAGAATTAAATTGGAATTAAATAACTTGAATTTGAATTACAATATAATTGAACGCTGAATCTTATGTAATCTTTTATACTGGGTTTATAATAGAAAACTGCATTGTAAAAGATTGTTAATTACTGTGAAATTAAAAAAATGAAATTTGTGAACAATTGAAATTGGATTTAAAAGTTAATAATTTAAAATTGGGAATTTTATATTGAAATTAGACTGTAGAAATAGCCATTTTTACAACTGTCTCGGATTTCGACGAAACCAGTTTCATCGGATCCGTAACAGTGAATTATTGTAAGGTTTCAATTTTCGTAGCAATCGGACTTGTCGTTTGGTCGTGCGAGCTTGAAACGCGTAGAAATTTAACGTCGTTAATTAAAATAATCGACTTCAAAAAAGCTATCTTCCATATACGATTGAATTAGGCCTTGGGACTAGTTCCATTGCGTCCGGAACGGGGGTAAAACCTTATAAACGCCTGGCGGCACGTCTCGTTTGGAGTTCGGACGATTTTGGACCTAACTTTATAAATACGCTTGCAAACCGAGACAGTTTTATCAATATTTCATTTCAGAAACCCTAATTCTATCTCATGGCCGCCACCTATTCAATGGCCAGAATCGCTCAAACTTCTTTCCTTAATATCTCTCAATCCGTTCAACGAAATCAAAAAATTCCAAAAGCAAAGTTGTAGATCTCGGCGAGCTCTTCAAATCCATACGGTTGATTCATGCTAATTCGTCACGGATTGGTCCAGATCTGGCTTTGAAGTCATGCGTATTTCCTTGGTTTGCGTGCAAACGGTGGCGAATGGGGTGGCGAAACTTGGCGCGTAGGTGACTCTCAAGGTGGCGCACACACTGGTAGTCGCTGATCATCTTCTGGAGGTCGATGGTGGTTGCGATATGAAGTTCATCGAAGGCGGCTTTGGGTTCTACGTGCCTGGAAGCGTTCACGCGATTTGGAGATGAGAGATATTGCGTGTGGCCGATTTCGTTCCTGAATATCAACGGCCAGATGCGTTCTGGTATAAAAAAAAATAATATTTGTTTTTGATTTAAATTATATTAATATATATACAAACTTTAACAACTCATATCTCATGCGTACGAGGTCCGTTTTGGACGAAACTGGCGATGCCGGAATCGCAGCGATGAGAGCTACGCTGCAGTGCAGATCCGAAGATGTTTGGAGCTCATTAAAATTTTAGGTTAAATCGAACGTTGTTCGATTTGATTTAAAACTGGAAAATCAAGGTGAGTGTTTATACGCTCACAATTGACTGAATATCTTTATGGTAGTTAAATCTGACATTATGAAGTGATATGGATTTATTTGTCGTTGTTTGATAAAAATTTAATTGTCATATAGATTGTCATTTGAATTCACCGTTGAAAATTAAATTGACAGTCAAATTGAAGTTAAAATTTAATTGCGATCAAATTACCTGATATTGATAATTATGAAGTTGTTGTGAATGTTATTGGCTTTATGGTTGATTTGTTGTGATGGATGCTATTGGTCGATATTGGTTGTTTATTTATTTTGATATATCATGCTATCATCATGTATATTGTTTATTGCATATAAACTATAAACTGAATCATTTCGAATAAATTAAGAAATAGGTTGAAATGATATACCTATGACATCTATTTGGATTGAAATGATATATGTCCATCCTTGAAATTAAAATTGAAATAATTATCCACTTGGCCATAGGTTAGGAAATTATATACGGACACCGGGTTGGTTAAATTAAATGATTTTAAAAAAGTTGTTTTGAAATTATTTAAATGAATTGATTTTAAGAATAAAAATCCAATTTATGGAAATTGAATTATTTTGAATTGAAGCTCGAAATGTTGGAATTTAAACTTGGTAAATGAAATTGTTTAATTATTCGAAGTTTAGATTTTAAGAAAAAATCGAAATACGGCGTAAATTTTCGAAAGTTGATTTGTTGTAAAAGATTGGACTTTTAATCGAACTCTGAATATTTCTAAGAAAATTTATATGAAATGATATTTCAAGTTGAGTTGGAATTGAAAATTGATTTGAAATTGAGATTTAATTAATTTGGAATTTAATTGAAATTCAAAGAAATTTGTGAATTGGACTAAATTGAAACTATTGAATTAAATTTGAAGATAAAATTGATTTGAATGTGATTTGAACCGAAATTGATTTGGAATGTAATACTTAAATGAATTCTTGAAATCCGAATGTGAATCTAAGTTTATTGAATTGGAATTGCTCCAGAAATTAAGTAAACTACTTAATACGGATGTTTAATTTGAAGTATATTCTAATTTGAATACGAAATGGTTTTAAAGCGAATCTTATATTCTTATATAAAGATATGAGCTGTTTTGAAATGTGAAATATTTAAAGTTCGAAATATATTGAAAGTGAAATCGTTTATTTTGTGGTTCAAATATGTATTTGAAATTGATAATTTGAAATGGTTTATCGAGAAGCTGAATCGAGTTGAAATTGATGATTTGAAATTTGATTAAATTTTAAATTTTGGAATTCGAGTTTATGTGAATCGTTTTATGAGATTTTGAGGCGAAAAATGATTTTGAAATCGAAATGAGATTTTGAGGCGAAAAATGATTTTGAAATCGAAATGAGATTTTGAGGCGAAAAATGATTTTGAAATCGAAATGAGATATTGAGGCGAAAAATGAATTTGAAATCGAAATGAGATATTGAGGCGAAAAATAAATTTGAAATCGAAATGAGATATTGAGGCGAAAATGATTTTGAAATCGAAATGAGGTATTGAGGCGAAAATGATTGTGAAATTAAATCGTATATTTGAGTAGATATGATGATTTTGAAATGGATTTGATTTTGAAGCGAATATGATATTTTGATATCAATTATGAATCGATTTGAAATGTAAAAGATCCAACCGGTGTGAAAAATATAACGTAGTTATTAAAGAGACCGGGATCGGATATGGACATACTCTCTGTCGATACCGAAAACCACTTTAATAACTATATTCGTGGAGTGTTGATCCAGAATGAAGTGGATGGTTTGATGAACGTGTTGACTGAAGAAAGAGAACGATTTTGGATGACCCCTGACATGACTAAAACAGGAGCCGCGCCGGGCCATTGAGGATCGCCATCTCTAGCGGACACACTCCTTCGATACCATGTCTATTACTTTTGTGATTCGATTTGGGTGCACCCCGTGATTTGGGAGTGTTGTTTCGCGGTGTTGGGGTAGTAGCTGCTATGCCCAACATCAGTCCGGATCACGCAACTACTAGTATCCTAGTTGGTATCGCCTCATGTACCTTGTCATACTGATTATCCTATTCGCGACCACTACGTTTTGTTTTGTACCTTTAGTATATGGATTGCCCTTTGGTGACTTCCGGTTTTGGGGAAACTACGGTCTTGTATATGCTCTTGGGAATATAAACTGTGTTAAGGGTGGAATGGGCCATGGCTTAACGCTATTTTAATACTTTTACTTTAATGTAGACATATTATAATAGCGTATTGTACTACATAGTAGATAGTTTAACGGATCCTTGAGAGATGGAAAATCCCGTAACATCTCTTAAGTTATTGCACTCACGTTGACACTGGATAGGAGGTGTCTAAAACCCGTAAACATCTCCGACGCCGTCGCACTCATATTTACTTATTCGATTTAACCTACATGAGATATTTTAGTCCTGACTCGAGTGTTTTGTCTTTTCATTACGCTCGGGTCAGCCTGAGCATTTCAGATTAGGTTGAAGGTATATTCTGGAGGACGAAGACGGAGTTTGGTATTACATCATTTGTATTCTACTATTGTAATATTTTTCCGCTGCATTATTGTATTATCTCTGATATGTATGTAACTCTGATTTATGATGTATAATAATAATCAAATTTATTTATTTAACAGCTTCATGAACTGTTATTTTATTATTATATCTTGTTCCTTCCGCTGCAAGATTCTGGGTTTGCTTCTGTTCTTTCTTTCCTTTTCTTATTTAACCCCAATAACCATCTGCCTTTTTGAACGGTTTGAGTTGGACATGTGTGGATTATTGTCGACTTGAACGGTCAAAAATGCGGGTCGTTACACCGACCCTAACCCATTTACCCAACCCAATAACCCTAGTATTATAAGGGTTGGGTCCGATCCTTTTATTTTTTGTTTCAGTTTTTACCCAACCCATTTGCAAATAACAAAAAACATAAGCAGCCAAACCCAACCCGTCTAACCTCTAACCCTAATTCTTATTTTTCAATTTTCTCGATCGGGCTTCAAATGTGTAAAAGGGAAAAAGGCGATTCCTTCTGATCTTCGATTTACAGTGTGGAAATCGTCTGAATTTGAGATGGCAACGATAGCCTGATCTTTCGTTGTTTGAGACGACGACGACGCCCTAATTCTTTCGATGTTTTAGAAGACGAATGCTTACCTTCCTGCGGATCTTCCTGGTATTGATGTCTGGAAGTGCGAGCTAACCCTAAGTTGTTATTTTTAATCTAGTAAGTACTAACTTTTCATTACTTTTGAAGGATTACAGTTTGTGCTCACATAAAAAACCAGATTTTGAAACTGTAAATTCATATTCTTTTATTGTCATGAAAGAAACAAAAATCACCACATCGTTTCCTCGTTTTTTAGTTCAAGTTGATACCTTCTCCAAACTACAAACATGAACCAGCTATTGGTATGATGTTGAAACCTGCTCATGAGACATTTGTTATCTTCCAAAAGATCTGAATGAATGTTGAATGGTTTGAATATATTGGGGTTGATTCGATTGCACTTGTATTTGATAAGTTGTCATATAGAAATTTCTCATCAATTAGATACTTGATTTTTTTAAATAAAAAACTGAGGCCTGATGGCAAAAAGGTCGGTGTAATTTTTGCCTAATAAGTACTAATGAGAAATAAAGTTGGGAAATGGAAGATACGACTAGGTTATACTATTATTTATGTATATATGTACCTTCACTGATTGCTTTTATCATTCAGT
Organism: Allium fistulosum; assembly: GCA_030737815.1. NCBI lineage: Eukaryota > Viridiplantae > Streptophyta > Magnoliopsida > Asparagales > Amaryllidaceae > Allium > Allium fistulosum. The sequence continues at coordinate 872,447,481 of CM060907.1, read as the reverse complement.
AATATACAATGCCATATGCATATCATTACAGGATGTGCAGTTCGTTTTATTGTCTTCATTGGTATGTTCATGTATTCCTTTGTCCATATTACTCAAGCATTTTTTTCTAGCTTTAGAAAATTGAGAAAATCGTTAATGATATTTAGGTTCAACTAAATGTTTATTGTGTTCAAAATTTAATTAACTACCATGCATTATTCACACTGAGAAGTAGAAAAGCACCCATTCTTTTGGAGACCACTTGAGAACTGTTTCTACTAGCAGTGGCTTATAATGGATTTCTTACTAGAGAAAGTTTTGAAGTCTAGAGAAAAAAAGGCAAGAGCTGTATAACAGAAGCACTTCTGGCAAAGAAATATATTTTTATTGAACGATTTAGTTAAGGACTCATTTTAAATAAAGGCTTTCATAAAAAACTTACTGCAATAATAGTCAAAGAATGGTTCCAAATGCACTTGAATTGGCAGTTGGCTATGCTTGCAACATGTGCCATTAGAGTATATATTTTTTCCCTAGTGTTTGTGCTTGATCTTAAACTAATTAATTATTAGAAGTTGTTTTTAATTTTTTGTTATACCGTCCTCAAAATCTGTACTATCTTGAATTAGCATCCGGTCTTACTTGTTCATATAGGCCTATATCTTGTGATCATGCACCATATTTCTTAAAACAACGCTCAGTTTTGATATTCGCTACTTTACCGTGATTATTTATTTATATATAAAATAAACTTACAATTCTTTGACATGCTAGTTTGTCTATTTAGTACTTACAATGTTTCTATTCAAGTTTTAAATCTTTGGATACTGGTAATGTTTTAGTAAAAGAATATTACAGCCGTTAGGAAGTTTTTTTTCTTTTCTTATCATTGCTTTTTTCCTTAGATGCTTTCTGCATACTGTGAATACACATGCTTCCTATTGTGGTATGGTAACTATTATATAAATAAAGTAAGTTGTACTGTTATAAGTTTTTGAACCTGTTAGGAATTGGTCATTTTCATTATATTGCAACTTGAAAGTGATTTTTGGCTTATGCACTGATGAAATTAAAAATAGTCAATCATTGTAGGATTTTATTCTTTTTATCTGATAATTACTAAATAAGCTTGTTTACTCTCAATTTAAGGCCGATAAGATCTATTTGGCAATAGTATTAGCATTGTGGTTTGTAATAGAACAGAACTATATTGGTCTGCTTATACAGTTACACTTATAATAAATGTTTAACTGGTCCCTTTTTGCCACTTTAATCCATGCATGTGCTTTTACTTAATATTTGTTAAAGCTGTACAAATATGTTGAGGTTAGGCATATAATGTATGGTGGCATAGTTCATACATAACATGAAAGCAAGTGATTATATCTTACAAAACGATATTTTCTTTTTTCAGGTAGATCGTTTGAATGAACAGCTTAAATTAGACTGAAATTTGAGACTGTTAGGAAATCAATTGTGAAGATGATTTCAATTTGTTCCTTTGATTAGAGGTGAATCTCTTTAAGTTACAATAGTAGTGGTATGTCAATGGCTCTACACTGTGTTGACGAAATTGGCTTAAAGCTCTGGCATCCCAATTCCAGCTTTGGCATCATAGGTCTTCTCCAGTACAACATCTATTGGGGTATCTTTAGGGCCAACTGGAAGAAAACAAACAAATATTACTTACAAATGTTTGCTTATGATTGAGATCTTGTACTATTTTTGATGATTCATGCGTTCAAAACATTCAAATATTCTAGTTGTTGCAATATCTAGTTTAGTTTTCCTATTTGTTGGAGCAAAATTTTGGTTTTTTGTGTAGAATTGACAATATAATAGTGCGGTTTTTCATTTTTTGGTACTATTTTTGATAATATGATGTGCATCATTTCATTTTCTTGTGCAGTTTTTGTTTTTTTTTTCATGCAGAATTGATAATAAACGGTGCAGTTTTTCAATTTTTAATGTTGATCTTAATGCTTAAGCTGCAGTTTTTGTTAATGGGTCGGGTCGGGTCAACCCTTTTATTAATCGGGTTGGGTCGGTTCAACCCATTTATTAAACGGGTAAAATGGGTTGGGTTTGTTTATATTTTAAATAAATCGGGTCAAATTCTACCCGACCCGACCCATTTGACGGGCCTAGTGTAGGCGTGGCGGGGGTCGATAAAGATCAGCAGTTATAGGTTCTGATCGTGTCGTTAGGGTTTAGGATGGTATAGGTAATTTACAGTTTTTCCCTCTTTTATTTTATTAAAATTTAAAATTCAAATGTTTTAACTTGAATAACTTTCGCATACGAACCCCAATTCACGTGCGGTTTCTTCCGTTGGACTCGTATTGAAATTCTGGATAATATGAAACTGGTTTGATTGAATTTGATAGCTATTGAGATTTTAAGCTTCTATTGGAATTTTAATGGGCTTAAATCAAAGGTGAATGATTAAACCCACTCACGTAATACTAAAATTTTCTGATGTTTGTTGAATCGAAACCATGAAGTGATTAATTATATTGATTGTTGTCTAGAAATTTAATTTGACATTTGAATTGATATTGAACTTGAACACCAAATTCAATTGATTTTAGTATGAAATTAACAACAAATTGAATTGACCTTTAAATTGATATTGAAATTGAATTGCTAGTTAAACACCCTGACATTTGATAACTAGTAATTGTTGTGATATATTGGTTGATTTGGATGTTGATTGCAATTGCATGCCTATTGATTGATATGTTGTATGTATGGTTGTTTATTTATTTTGGCATATCCCTGGTTATCACCCTATATATTATTGACATCATATAAATTGTCATTTGGATTATTTGAAAAGAATTATGAAACATGTTGAAATGAGATATACCTATGTCATTCAAATATGGGTTAGAATGATATATATCCATCCATGTAATTAAAATTGAAACAACCGTTCACTTGGCCATAGGGTAGAAAATTATATACGGACACCGGATTTGGTTAAATTAAATGGTTTTAAAATCTTGAATTTGAATTGGTTTAAATGATATTGTTTTATAGAAAATAAAATTGGATTTATATGAATTGAATGAATTTCAAATTCAAACTTTGAAATTTTGGAATGGAAACATTTTAAATGGAATTGTGTTAAAGAAATTAATGTGAAGTTATTAACTTTAAATCTTAAAGTTGAATTTGAAACATAATGTAAATTTATCTAAAATGAATTGTTTTAAGGTTTTAGATTTTTGAAATTTTAACTTTGAATTTATTTTTAATTAAAGTGGTTTAAATTGGTATTTCGAATTTTGGGACTTGAAGTCGATTGACTTGATAGGTGAAAATTGAATTTGCTTTGATTTGAAATTTGGACCTGAGTTCAAATTGCTTGAGGAAAGGAAGAAACAGTTTTGATTCAAACTCATTTTTTTATATAAAATATTTTAAATTTTCAAAAAAAAATTATTTTAATAATCAAATTATTTTAATATATAAACTATTTCACATATTCAAACTATTTTTAATCTTCCAAACTATTCTAATTATCCAAACTATTTCAGTATTCAAACTATTTTAATTATTCAAAACTATTTTCAATATTCGAACTATTTTAAAATGGAGAAATATTTAGATTTAAATCATTGATTTAAATACGGATGTTTGATATTTGATATTCGAAATGATTTGAAATGATTTTGAAGTGAATCTGATATTTTGATATGAAGTACGATTCGTTCTTGAACTTTAAAAGAACCAACCGGTGTGAAAAATGATGTTTGGTTGTTAAAAAGATCTGAGCCGGATGAATTCCATGTTCTTTGTTATTCTACCAAAACCACTTTAATAACCGTGTACGCGATGGATGTTATCCATAATGTAGAGGTTGACTTGGCAGCGTTTACTGGAATGAAGAAAGGGAACGATGATGGATGACCTTTACGCTTGTGTCAATTTAAAATGACTAAAACAGGAGCCTATGTCTGGCCAAGGGGTTAGCCACCTTTAAGGGCCATCACCCTTTTGTATTACTATATTTATTTTTACTTGATCGGTGCACCTTGATTTGTGATGGACTCGGTCGGCAGTCCTTGCAGCGATGTGTTACGACCAGCCAGAAAGGGTAAACTGGTAGAATCCTACCTTGGGCATTACCTCGCGTGCCTTGTCATACGATTATCCTTATACAAGCCCACTACGATTTTGTTTTAGTATCATACCTAAAGGAGACTCACTGGCTATTGACGTTACTGGTTGTGTTACAGGACCTACATAGACTACCTGCTTAAAAATGTGTTAAGAGGGATCCATGTAAAGCCTAACGCTATTTTAGTACTTTACTTTACTGAAATACATTATATATGTTGTGTATCTTAATATATATAAATAGTTTAATGGATCCTTAGGAGATGGAAAATCCCGTAACCTCTCTAAAGTTACTTTACCCTTATTTCACTGGTTTTGATTTAACTTCATAAGAATTTTTAGTTCTGACTCGAGTGTTTTGTCTTTTCATTACGCTCGAGTCAGCCTGGGTATTTCAATGTTTTGGAGACCTTGTTTTGAAGAGGAAGACGGAGATTGGTGATCGTATTTATTAGTATTATTCCATTGTATTATTTGGTATCTTTGTTTATTGTACTCTAATTATGTTGTAAAATGAAAGTTAAAATTATATTATAAAGCAGCTTCATGAACAGTTTATGTTGTTATTATATTTTATCATTCCGCTATGAAATTATGATTATTATTTTATTCTCTTCTTATTTTCTTTATAAACCCTATTGATATTCTGTCTTTTGGACTGTTTGAGTTAGACATATGTGGTTTATTGTCGACTTGAACTATCCAAAAGGGTGGGTCGTCACAATCACATACACAAGAGAAATCTTCGTTTGATTAATGTTTACTTAGAATGATAATCAAACAAATAATGTAACGGTGTCCTATATCGCTGCATGTTATCCAAATATTTATTCAATTCTCATAAACTACACTCGGTCCCCATAAATATTGTATACAATGACTCCAAAGAGTAACCAGAGAAATATTACCGAATGCCCCATCCCAAATAGTATTATAACTCTGTTAGTTCGGATTTCTCGCCACACAAAATTAAAACCATCATAAATAAAAATACCATGATCATAACAATATCAGGAAACTATATAGAAGGATATCATTACCATATCATATCAAAATACTTAACAAATCAATATCAAGGGTAAATCATTCCTGATACCGAAATAGGTATAGGAAAATGAGAAATTGGAAAACGTGGAAATCATAAGAGAATCCCAATTAAATTCAAAAATAAAATAATAATAAATTTTAACAAAATCTTTCTTTAAACATTTAAATCAAATATATATACATGTGTGTGTAACACACATTATTAAATAATCATATTGCAAGTGAAATACACATTAAAATATCTAAAATACTAATTAAAAATTATTTCATATTTTTCCTAGTTTTATAATCTTTTAAATAATTAACTAAAACCAAATATAAAATTTTCTTTTCAACAAATTACTTATTTTAAGTAAAACCTTTATTCAATCAATTCTATATTATAGAGCTAATATAACTAGTGAAACATTAATATATTAAATAATTTTGCCTCATTTATATAATCATAGAAAATAAAGATTTAAACACAATTATTTACTTTCAAATCAATCATCTTAAATTCAAAATATTTGTAACTCAAACCATAATAATTTCAAAACATTCAAATATAAATTAGGAAAGTTATTATATTTAAATAACCTTTATATTATAAATCTCTTCAAAATAATATAATCATTTTCATAATATATCTTATAAAATAGCATTATATTCTATTTTGCCTTTAAAGCAATTCCAAACTTATAATTCGATAATGATAATGATTTAAAAAGGGTTTTGGAACCAAAAGGAAATTAAATTTGTATATATAATTAAAAATAGATTTTAAATATGAAAACAACTAATATTGGATTAAAGTTCAGTAAATTATTTATTAAATGCTTTTAATGAAATTTTAAACCTTTAGAATAATTTTCCAAAACTTTTCGAACATCTTTCAAAATAATAAAATAAAAAATATCTAAATATATAAATTAGGGAGAAAAATTCTCCAAAATCAACAGCCAATCATTAATATAGATTTTATCATTTGACCCAAATCGAATTATATTGAATTCCGACCATCCGTAGAATGTACACATACGTTTAAATAAACTAAACATCAAAATGCAATCGAACAGCATCTCCTTTGCATTTTTGACAATCTAACACACATAAAACAATACTATCAAACACAAAATCACATCCAATTTTACAAAAATCAATCCAATATCCCAACCAAACTATTCAACCAAGCAACTCAATCGATGTTCAAGATAAATATAAATATAAGATGCAAGGGAAAAGATACAGATGTGAATATATAACTCACCGAATTGATGAATGCAAACATGAACCTATTCACCGCTTTAGCCTAAACGTCCCTGCCACTTCACATACAAGTCGAATCACCTTCCTCACTCACTGCCAACATTAACAAAGCATACCCCTAAGCTCCTCCACCTATGACCAATGTCATCACCATCATCCAAGATTCTACACCAGCAACCAACATCGCACGCCTCCATCTTGCTGAAGTCGCCAATACCCAAGCTTCTACCTCACAACGTCAAGTTCATGAATGCACACACAATCCTCCAAATCGCGACGCCTGCCTCGAAGATGCGACCGTCCAATCACCACTATCTGCCTCTGCCATTCCATGGTCTCCACTCTCTATGACGTCGCTCCAGCCATCGATGCCAGGTATGAGCGCTTACACGATTCCTTTTTTTAACTTAATCGTGATTTCTGAATTTTGGGCTAGGGTGGGCAATAGAGACACAGATCTTGGATATAAAGTAGAAGAGAAGGGTTCTAGAATAAAGGAGAAAGGTGGAAATTTAAATAGGCTCGGGCCTAAATTGTTTGGGTCTTATATTCTAATTTAATTTAGTTCAAAATTTTCCTTTGCACTTCAATTTATGATTATAATCCTTAACATTTGTTTATAAAAATGTTTCAATCTAGTTCAAATTAATTTAAACTTTATTTTACAAGATATATTTCAATAATTGGATATTTATTCAATTCAATACTTTGAAAGTCTACAAGGTGGATCGTGTAGTGTATATGCAAGTATATGTGACAAAATATATGATGCAACTAAACTAATATTAATCTAAGTAAATATAGAATAAGCACACCAGAATTTTATACTGGTTCGGACCTCCCGTCCTACGTCCAGTCCCGAAGCTCCCCTTCGGAATTCGACTATCAAAAACCCTCGCTTCGTCCGGAGGAATAGGCTTGGTTACAATGAGTTGTTCTTGTCAAATGTGTGTTCTAATATAACACGGATGTTGACTAATTAGTACAATTTCTTCCAATATATTTCTAAGGAATATTGTCTATGAAGAACTGAGTATATGGAAGAGTGAATACAAGTAAAGATCGCTAGAGTGCAGAGATCAAGAATATAGAATAGAGTATAGAATTAGAAAGTGTAAGTAAGTGAAGTAAGTTCAGTAAGTTTTTGCTCTCTTGATTCTTAATGCTATATATAGTTGTAGATAGGTATCTTGAGTAGTTACATCCATTAATGAATCCTCTAAGGTTGCTTCTGTTGATGGTGAAGAGTTGTGGCGAAGAGAAGCGGAGATGTCCATTCACATGTGGCAGTTGCAGTTCATTTCAGAAGTTCGAGTTTGAATTCAGACGTTTGGTATTTGTTTCAAACGTCTGATACTATATATTTTTTGAATATAGTAGAGTATCAGACGTCTGAGTGCTATTACCAGACGTCTGGTTTAGCCTTTTTGTTATTCCAGAGAACTATTTCAGACGTCTGGCATGTGCACCCAGACATCTGATATGGTGCATGTCAGTTTTTGTGCATCCTTTCTTTTACTTCCTTGTACCTATCGACTTGTAGTCTCTTGTAGTGTCCTTTGAGCTTCGTTCTTGTCTTTCTAGTGAGTTGTTCTAGCATGTACCTGTATATATAAATATATATATGTATATTCGATTTCCAATGTATATTTGTTGTCATCGAATCCATAGATTGGATTTCCAAACATTCTCTCCCTTTTTGATGATGACAACTATACAATGTACTTAGATATAAATTTATAAATCTCCCCCTGAATATGTGCTTACCATTATTTCTCCCCCTTTGTCATCGACAAAAAGAATGAGGGAATATAATAAATTTTATAAAATATCTTGTAAATAATGGGATAAACTCAATATTAATTATGGAGAAAAAATATAATATATTTTACATATTTGCTGAAGTCCATATTTCATTGTAAGCACGTAATTCTATTAAACGTATGGAACATCCTTTAAAATTCCAAAATCTATCCTTTTCCTTCTTTTTTTTCGATTACCTGTAATAAATAATAATAATTTTTTGTACCCACTTACTATGTTAGGGTCCAGGGGGTTAGGTCTTGGGAAACCATACCTATTTGGGTGTGGTTGAACCTTTATAAATATAATTTTCATTATTAACTACCATATCAAAGTAATCATCAATGTATTTTTCTCTATTTTTCCAATTAACAGGAACCCAAATACTTATATAATTTTTATTCATATTTCCAGTCAATGATTTTGTACTTCTAGAGAAATTATAAACATTATTGGTCATAATAGTATTTGAATTTCTATAAAGATTGGATTTAGACTTTACTCAAAATTTATTACTGGCACTAACATACTTGGTTATTTTCATTTAATTATTCATTGTATTATCACAAAATAAATTTATTCCCCGCTATTTCAATCATATGAAAATTATTTACACTTAAAAATATTTAATATTCAATTAAAATATTTTATTCCATTTAAATAAATTATTCAAAAGGGATTTATTAATTTAATTCAATTTATTAAAAAAAGATCCTTTATTATATAGAATTTAATTATGGAAAATTTATTTTCAACTAATAATCAAATTCGAACATTTAATTTTAATTAAATTTATTTATTGTTACGGTGTAGAAAGTAGGGTTGTTACTCATAGATTTGATCTTTGAGCCCGAGGTTGAAAAGGGATCATAGGTGACTCCGATCATGGAGCTCTTGATGAAAGGAGCTCTCCAGGTCAGAATGAATGAATGAAGAAACTCTTGTGTAATGTTCTACGATTTATTATTCAGGAAGGGGGACTATATAGGAGAGGATCCCTAGCTCTCCCACTATGGTGTGTTTTCATTGAAGAAGCTAAAAGGATTCTTGTAACTGTGCATGAAGAAGCCTGCAATGATCACCAAGGGACAGACTTTAGCAAGAAATATCCTTCGTTATAGATATTTTTAGCCAACTATCAATGGGTGTGCGGCTGTGCGATAGATGCCAAAGATTCGCAAAGATTCCTAGAGCCTCATCTATAGATATCACACAAATTGTCAGTCTGTGGCCATTTGTAGTTTTGGAATTGGCATCATCAATGTACTACTAATGTCAAAAGGTGAAACAAAATATGCCATTATTGTAGTTGATTATTTTACCCCAAAGTGGAACCATTGGCCATGATCACCATGAAGAAAGTGATCTATTTCGTAGTGAAGAACATTATTTGCTAATTTGGGACTCTACAAACCATCATTTCTGATAATGGGACCTAGTTTGACAGTGCTGAATTCAATGTTTCTGCAAAAATATTGAATTGAGAAGAGATTTGCAGCTGTAGCACATCCTTAAGAAAATGGATAGGCGGAGGCGGTGAATAAAATGATTAAGTCCATCTTGAAGAAATGACTGACAATGGTCAAGGACAAGTGGGTCGATGAATTATCCCTAGCATTATGGGCTTACCGCACGACTTATAAGTCTGCAACCGGTTGCATTGGCCTATGGATCAGAGGCCATAAGTCTAATCAAATTGGAAGTGCCTTCTCATTAGAAGATTCACTATGATCCTAAGACGAATGAGAAACTCCTATTTGAGTCCCTTGATATAGTCGATGAGAAGCGCGAAGAAGCTGATTTAAGGGTTTCTGCTCAACACAAAGGAGTAGCTCGGCAATTTAATGCAAAGACTTGGAATCAGACCTTCAAGATCAATGATCTCGTTCTTAAATGAATCTTTCCTGGTCCAATGAACATGGGCCCAAACTAGGAAGGTCCGTATGCCATTGAGCATGAGCTTGGAGATGGAACATTCAAGTTGGCAAATTATGATGGAATCTCACTTCCGAGGGCATGGAATAGCGAACACTTGTGATGCTATTTCACTTGATTGTATCTTTGTAGATACCTTAGTAGGCTCTGATGTAAAATGGAAGAGTCCGCCATTCTTGTGAATATAGATGAATTGGCTTTGGGATCGACAGAACTTTGTTCTTATTGGCACAACCTTGTGTTGTAGATAATAACAAAATTGAATGCCCTACGTCTTAAAAATGCAGGTATATAAGTACCTAGAGATTGGTGCCAATGGACTCTTGTAACAACCCTGTATTTTGTGATTTTTTTAATTGTATATCTTAATTTTTTTAAATTGAATTTTCTTATTTGAAAACTTTATTTTATTTATTTAAATGGATAATTTTTGTTAGTTTAAATATAAATTTTTATTTTGATGTGAATTAGAATTCCAAACATGACTAAATAAGATACTTTCCAGAAATGTGAATTTTGGTCAATATGGTCAAACTTTGACTTTTAATTTAAAATTTTAAAATTTGAATTTTTGAAACCTATCTTTATTTTATGAAAGTAAATAAAATTTTAAGAATACTGCTTTTCGTTTCATTGAAATCTGATTTATAATGTGAAAGTTATGCCTTTTTCAATATTGTGTGTAATTTGTTGTATTTAACAAATTGTTTATTTTAAATTATATAAATAATATTTTATTTGGTCATGTAATGTTCTAATTTATGTTTATATGGGTAAAATAACATGTTATGTATATATTTTGGTTTTAAAACATTTTTCAAAATGTAATTGACATTTTCCAATGTTAGTTGTACTCTGTTTATAATTTCTAATTTCCAGTTTCATTTAATTAAAGAAATTCTTTGTTTATTTTCTATTTTCTTAAGACTTTATTTTATTTTCATTTACAATTAATTTTTTTCAGCATTTATTTTATTTTTCTTGACTTTTATTGGTTAGAAGTAAAGTTATAATTTTTCTAAAACTAGTGATATTCTATTTGTAATTTTTAAGTCCTGTTTTGAATTTTTAAGAAATTTCTTTAATTCTTTTTTTATTTTCTTTAAATTTAATTACTTATTTTCATTTTATTTTACTTTGTTTCGGTATTAAAACTCATTTACTAAATTATCATTGGTTTTTATTTAATTAAAAAGAATGGAAATTTGAAGAGACAAAAGGTTTCAAAACAATGACTTTTGGGTTGCTAGACTTTTCAATTCATTGGCCGTTCCTTTCTAATTTATAGCTGTGAGTTCCTTAACTCATTTTTACGTGAAAACACATATTTCTCACTTCATTTTCATAGCACTTCAGATCTGAGAAAAAATAGTAATGTCTTCTTCTTCTTTTTCCACTTTTTCCCTTCATTTTATTGAATTTTCTATTAAAATTTGCTTTGCTTCTTCATAGTGTTGATCGGCCATAGCCTCTCCATCACCTCCATCAACCACCACCACTTCTTTCCCATATAATCCACGGCCAAACCATCCCACTCCTCTGACTTGAAAGTGCCATGACCTCCCCTTGAACAAAACTTCACCAAACAATGCAAAAACTCCTTAAAAAGCCTGCCTAGCCACCTAGTCTCCATCACCATCACCTTAGATGACCTTGGCCACCTCCTATTGCTCCACCACCACGTTGACACACCCCTAACCATCACCTCCTACCTCTTTCCAGACCTGTACATGAAATGGTCGAACCTAGATGGGACATAGACCAAGCCAAAAGTTGAACCAAAACTCCACTATTTGCATAAGCCTCTTCATATTCATGTTATGTAACCTCCTCCATCATGCTCTACCTTGTAGCCTTACCTTTTCCAGACCCATACCTGATCCAAACCAAGTACAAACCTGACCTAATTGATCCCCTAGGCCATGCAAACAAGTAGAGAAAGCAAGGCAAAACGTTTCGTATTCAAACTGCTTTTTGTTTCAAAGTTATTCAAATTCAATCGTATTGATTTTTAACTATTATTTTGGTTTTGTTTTTGGGTTGTAACACAAGATCTATAACTTGGATGTCGCTCTCCACTCAAGTTCATAGCTTTGTCATTGTGTTCTGGTTTGTGTTGTGTCATTTGAACTTGCATCTCCAGCAAAAGAGGTGAGTAAATCTCACACGACATTTTATACTTATACAAATGTGAAGCGACAACAATTGAATGTGTAGAATATTATGATATGTTATAACTGCCTGTGATGATTTAATTATATGATGTTAAACCTGTTAATTTACTTGTTATCTCATCTGTTACTATTATATATTGTGTCCTGTTCATTTTATATCTGTTTATCACACTGCAAGTTCCCTATTAGTATAGAATCACTATGGGTTGAAATGATACATACCCGAACGGACTTTAGAATAGGGAAAAATTGTTATGGGTTGAAATGATAGGCCTGGCCGATTTTTATTTATTTTATTTAACTTGGGATTGCGGGTTTGAAATGATAGAACCCGGATTTTTGCTTTTTAAACTGCGGATTGAAATGATACATATCTGTATCACTTGACCTAGGTTAGAAAACTATATACAGGTCTGTGGTTATTTTTTAAAGTAGTTTAAATATTTTAAATATTTTTAAAAGTGTAAAATTATGAAAATTTGACTTAAATTGGATTTTTAATGTTTTAAATAAAGAAATTTGGATTTTTCTAGAAGTTAAAAATGTAATTTAAATGAATGGTAAAAGTGAATTTTTGAAATATAACTTAAGTTTGGAAATTTGGAATTTTGGTTTTAAAATGATATTTAAGTTATATAAATAAAATGGAAATTTAATTATATTTGGAAAATGGTAAATATGATAATTTGATTTGAATTTTAATTTAAATTATTTAATAAAGTGTTATTGAGTTTTCTATGTATTAAAATGGTTAAATAAATGAATGCTTAAAAGTGTAATTTTAAAATATAACTGGACTTGGAAATGTGAATTTGGTTTTTATTAAAGGTTTAAATTAATTAAATTAATTGGAAATTTAGTTTAATGTGTGAAATGGTAATTTAAAAATGTAAGTGTTAATAAATTGTAAAAGGTAAAAATGAGAAAATTGTATATTTGAAGTGATAAGTAAAACTATTGAAAATTTGGATTTTATTGTAAAGTTTACTTTGTAAAAATCATATGTAAAAAAGTATGTTAATGAACATTTTGAATGTTAGAAATATGATTTTTATAATGTTAAAAAGGTTTAAATCAAAGTTTATTGTTTGTTGGAAATACACTAAAATCTGGAAATGACTTTTAATAGCATTCAGAAATTCTATGGTTTCAAAACTTAACTAAAACTTAGTAAAAGAGGCTATTACAGCATTTCTGAAATGCTGTAGTTGCTATAGCAAATGAAATGCTAAAGAACTAAATAAAGGGCTATTACAGCAGTTCTATAAACTGCTGTAGCTGTCTGCTGTCTTGGCTGAAATTTAATAAAACCCCTATTTTGAACTTAAGCTATTACAGCATTTCTGGAAAATGTTGTCTTTGCTGTTTTAAACTAAATTTCAACTAAAATGAGATATAACAGCAGTTTTTAAAGTGTTGTCTTTGCTGAATTAAAATGTTTTCAAGTATAACCTATAACAGCTTTTTTCTAGATGTAGTGGAAGGCTGAAATTTTCAATGTTTATGGGTTTTGACTTAGTAAATGAACTCAGAATGGTTTGAAACTTTGGAAATTGAATACTTGACTTGAAAGAATAATAACTTCACTTTTAAATGGTTTAAATGAATTAATTTAATTGGAATATAAACTATTTAAAGGGCGATTTGATAGAATAATAAATGAATGATATTTTGGAATTTTAAAGGTATTTAATTGGATAAATTGGATTTGAATTCAAATAATGATTTGAAAGGAAGTTTTGAAAAGATATGATATTTTGATAAATTGAAATGGTTTGGAAATGATTTAATCTTTATTTTGATAAAGATTTGGATTTGAAATGATATTAAATTTTGAAGTATAAAATATTATTTTGAAATACTATAACCACGGGTATACTTCTCTGTACGTCATTGATTTCCTAATGATGGCTGTGATGCACATTGACACTGTTAGTTGCATGGTTTACTTCGACATGGACATTTCTGTGATATTTTTATTATTGTTTAATTGATGGTTTTTATTTATCCTTAAAGGATAGGCGATCCCAAACATCCTTTAAGTTATTATGCATTGCTATTACAGTTCACTTGAGTTGGTTTACATTGTATAAGTATATATGTCCTGACTCGAGTGTTTTGTGTTTTACTTTACGCTCGGGTCATCCTGAGAATCACAGCTTTGGAATTTATCTTCTGGAGCTAGAGATTTGCTGGAGCTTATCTGTCCATCTGTTATTTCTTATCTTCTAATCCAGTTATTTACTATTCGGTATTGTCTCCGTATTATTGATTTATGTATCCTAAATTCTATTGTATCAATTTTGACTATGAGATTTTGTATATGTTTTGAGAGTTTGTATATAGTAGCTTCATGAACTACTATGGTATTTTATTTCCGCTGCGAGTTATTCTAATATTCTGTGTATGTGATTCTGTGAATGATTTTATTTGCTCCAAATTTTATTATAATCTGTTATTTTGAATTATTCAAGTCAAACATGTGTGGATTATTGTCGATTTGAATGGTCCAAAATAGTGGGTCGTTACAACTCTCTTATTCCTTGAATGGAATATGGGAATTTAATCATTTTAGATATCTAGAGACAGATGCCAACAAACTCCTTCAATCCATGATCGGAACGCAGGAGTATAAACAAACTAGGCTTGATCATGATGATGCGCCCTATGCTTTAGTCCTTTGACCTTTGTCCGGAGATAGGCAGGGTCTAAGACCATAGCCATAAGGTTGGAAAGGTCTAGTAATAATGCCCAGAAATATGCATCTTACCCTTTAGGTACCAAGGAATGGACCTAGTAGGAGGTTAGGCCTCCTAACCAAGGAATGATCAATGCCTAGAGTTAGGTGCGATCGAGCTCAGACATCCGAAAATAGACGCCAAACAACTGTTCAAGGTAAACCATTACAGTCTAAACCTAGAGATTGACGGGATCAAGTGCGGATGTCCAAGGTTAGACGTCTAAAATGTTACTTCCCAATGATAAGAAGTGACATAAAAAATCCAATCTTATCATTAGTCGAATAGAACCATACTAGAGAAAAACAAAATAAGCTACGAAATTAGCTGAGCAATTATAAGAAGTTGTTCATGTGTATGTAGTTACGATGGATGATAATCTTGCTTAGATTCAAATTTAATCAAACTTAACATAAATGAACTAAGTACATAGGCAAACGAAACAGAGATTTGAAAAGAAAAATTAATTTATTCATAACTAATAAACTTTAAAAGCAAAAGCGGGGGTTGTGCCTACATAACAACAACCTATGTACATGGATTGAAAACTAAAACAAAAAACAAGCAAATGACAGTGTGACAAAACAACTACAAAGGGTTCTTCTTCCTCCTCCTTTTCTTATCCTTCCTTTCCTTGGAAGAATGCATAATGCGCATCTTGCCAGACTTTCCACCTTTACATCCCCCGGATAGATAGCCCTTAGGGTCGGTGTTCTAATCGTAATTGCTCCTCCAGGAATCAGGAGCATCGGGTTGGACATTACCAGAGGTAGGAGACTTGGGATGATGTTGGGTGGTATAGGCAGTGAGGCAAAAAGGGAAGGGGAATGTCATCCATCTTTTCTTTCTTGATATTTTTGAGCTTTGTCGTTTGTAGTTTCTTCTCCTCTTTCATCAAAGGCTCGGATATATGCATACTAGCCCCAATAGTGACAAGGTCTTCATCCCTCTGTGCCACATTAGGATCGTCCGTAGCCTCTTCATCCAAAGCGTGGATCATTTCAGCATCAGGACCAGGAGTAAGGCCTGCTAAAGAGGCTAGAATCGAAATAGGGTGGACAAAATAACTGATTCAATTGTTGTAGTTTGTTTGCCTAAAGACTACTCTTCCTTAGATAAAGGGGCAGGAGTTGGTGGATCTGAAACCGGAAAAATTAAAAATTATAGACTAGAGACATCAACTAGAGTAATGTGAGCCATCTCGAATACAGGCAAAGTTAATGATATATCTTCAAGAGATGCAAAGGTCATATGCGATGGAATTCTTGCTAAACTTCCCTCCACAATAGGGGATAAGATAGGTAGCTTGGAGAATGACTCTAATTCAATATAGCTAGGTTGCTCAGGATTATGTTATACGTTAGCTAAAGACATTAATGTAGTTGAAAGACTCTGAAGATTGTTGGGAAGCATGAGAAGACACTATTGGTTGCGTTACAAGTGGAACTAAGGATGGAACAATATGGACTTGAATTAAGGGAACTGAATCAGGCCTCGTTGAATGTTTATCCATGTGCAGCAATGAAGAGTGAGATCTACGCCGAGAAGGTGAAGTTCTGCGAGATCCTCCGTGGAGGTCATCGTGGTTCCTATAATCTCTGTTCCACCTTCTATATTCCCTCCGACTTGACTCAGACTCGTGCAACGATTCATGATGAGGACGCGATGCACCAAGCCTTTTATATATGCCTTCGAATCCCTAAAGCTCATCATAAATATGTTGGCAATCAATGGAAGCTGAAAACAAAGCACGACGGGTTAATACATGGAAGATCGAAAGATAAAACATGCAACTTAAACGTGTAGTGATGTGAAGTGCTATTAAGGCTAATGTGTCATAGTGCCCCTTATGGATCGTGGTTTTGAAGCTTGCTCACAGCAGTTATCTTCCCCACACCGGTTATTAGTACATCAATGGGTAAGTGAATAGGAGAACTGATATCGCCGATACTAATTTTGCCGAGACAGAAAGAAGTTATTTCTTCCTCTATGCTCCCAAGCGATCCATATATATCACTGGTGTCTCTTCGATTACGGAAGCCAATGTGGCTGTGAAACCAAGTGGGATGAGAAAATCTTCAACTTTGGCTGTTGAGGAATAAGTGGCACCTAATCATCACCACCCATATCACTAGATGTTGCATGGCCTAGATCTATTTTGTCGATGTTGCCCTCACCACCTTCCATAGTGATGTCCACATCTCTATCGCCCATTGTATTTTCTTCAATATTGACTTGGGGATCTTGGATAAGGGGAACATCTAAATTTTCTTCAACTCCAGCAGCATGCTGAACACCTTCATGGACATTCAGGGCAAGGCCCAAGCTACGATTGCGGTCCAAAGGGTTGAACTGCCATATTCTCTCATCTATCAATAGGTACCTCATTTGTCATTCTCCTATGGGGATGGCGAGCAAGTGTTGAAAGGCACCTTCCAAGCTCAAGCTGCCAGGCCTTCTTGGGATATCTAAAAATCCATGAAAACATAAAGATCAACAATCTAGAGGAGTTAACATTGCATGTATGGTATGGGATAGTAAAACTTACGCTTAGAAACCCATTTCTGGGCAAAGCCTTAAGGACATCACACAAAGAAATATCCCCCCTTGAAAAAGCTAAGTTTGTTGTTGGATAATGCGACAGCCTGTAGATGGCTACAAATAGATGAGAGAAAGATTCCCTTTTCATCTCTTGAAAGCATATAAATAATGAACTTCCTCTAATGTCGGAACCCTGCCCAATTGTTGTAAAAAGAACATATACATGTTATTTAATGAAGTGTAGCTATTCGGATGAAGCTGGACATGGGCAAGCCTCATGTACTGAGCACAATTCGAATGAAGTGATTAACTGTTGGGACACACCCAGATATGCACATATACCAGTTGCACGTGGTATAACCTTCAGGTGGGTTGCGGGCCTATTGATAAGGCTCTGGAATAAAAACATCTTCAATAAAATGCCATGTCTGTCAAAAAGTTTTAAGGGTGTCGGAGATTCCGGTGGGTTATCAAGAACTATGGCATCCCCAAGACTAACATTAGGAGTAATTCCTGCAAACTCCTTACCCGGCGTTACAAAAAGAACAATTTCCAAATATTTCCTTCCCAGATGATAGGGTGGTTGAGGCTAAAATGATTATGGAACTGAAGATGTCGAAGTAGAGTCCGAATCCGATTATACTACAGATTGAACCACATTTGATGTCGATGGACCCATAGCCATTGCCAAGATACGTAAGGAGCGTTTGTGACCCATAGTTGTTGAAAACTTCACAAATGAACAAGTTCGGGTAGAATTTATCTGCAATTCCCATGCTGAAATAAAACCCTGCACCACAAATGCCTGAGAACTAACAGATGTCAACATATGTTGACCGATCGGATCTTATACATTAGCGGGGGGCAATGATATATAATCTAATCTATGTAGTGTGTGTCCAATGTCTAGAGCACTATCAATGCAAACACTATGTGTAAATAGCTTTCTTATGTTGGCAAGCAAGCGCCATTGTACAATGGAACCATGTATTTGATTTTTCTGTTATCGTATGATTTATGATAACATAACTGTTGTCTGGAGCGATGCGAGATTTTTCTTTGTAGGTACACTAAAGCAAAGTGTCAAATTAAAGCGGTGGTAGAATGTCCATTCGAATTTTTTTGCATATTTATCATGATCGTTATGATAAACCATCCCAATGAATCATAATTATCTATCGATACTTGACCGAGGTTGCAGTAGAACTTCATCTTCCCTCTTTATTCAAATTTAAAAATTTACTAACTTAAATATTTTTTGGAAAAAAAAGCCACCTGAAATGCTCGAGCATAGCCCGGGTATGACTCAAAGCTGACTTAGGATAAATTATGCAAAGCAAGACTTGTGTTGAAACTCGAGTCACCCATTGAAAATCCTTAAGGCCGCTTCTAGTTTGTCCAAAGTCCATTAAGTGTCGGTTCCTCGTCTTTTATTGAAAATTTTGAAAAAATTTCTAAGTATAGGTTTGGCCACCGACTCAAGGAAGGGGAAGATAGCGTTCAAGCAGTAATCGAGTCAAAATGATAGTCCATGGCCAATGCCTATACCACACCTACCGAAAGCCTAGATGAAGGCAATTGCAGTATAAACGGATGAGTTGTGTGTAACATAAATTGACATGACCAAATTGAGATGGTATGAAAGAAAGTAATGTGCAAACTAAAGGTGGTGAGGCTATCGATGAGTGGCGATGTCCAAGAAGGTCGACGGTGCGGTGATGACTGGTAGTGGTTGATGATGTTCGAGTTCTAAGGTTCAGCTATGGGGAGCTCTGGTTCAAAAGTGCTTAAGCAAGATGGAATGAGAAAGTAAGGGAATAAAAAGAGGCTTGATTTGCTTAAGTATAGGGTCGCACTGAAGAATAGGAAAAAATAAGGCACCGATCCCTGAAGCCTAAATCGACACCGATTTGTAAAAGAACAAAAAATAAGAGAAGAGAAAAGGAAAGAAAAGTAAAGATTGGGAGTCCTGAGATAAAGGAAATGCAAACACCAAATGTCAAAGTCCTACCTGAGAAATTCAAAGAAAATACTTCAAGAACTTTCAAAAACTGAATGACAAGCTCGAACAACACACTTCAGCTTATATGCTACCCAAGAGATGTGAATCCTAAAACTGTTCAAAGTGATGCAACAATCCAGACGAGGCGCATTGACCTATGAAAATAGTTTGAAGAATTAAAAAATTTATTCAAAGCAGGATTGGGAATCGATAACTTGTCTCGATCCAGAGCGTACCTTGTTGACAATATGTTATACTTTGGGGGCAAATGTAATCCTGCCATTGAATCATGCCATAAATAGACAAGTCAGAACTGTCAAATAGTCGGATAGTAGATCAGAAGTCTAGAACTATAACTCGAAAATTCAGAATTCAACCATGACACAAAGATCAATATCAAGTCTTGCTTACAACTTGAAGGGAGCTAACCACTTTCCAGGAGAATCAAGTGACATAGAAGAAAAATCCAAAAAAGATGACACGAGTTCCAACTCGGTACCTACTTGAACGAGACAGCTCGTTACCGATCCCTACATGTAAGCCTGATAGGAAATTTGAAGATGACAGAAGGAAAACTATGAACAATGCACAACATGAAGTAAAGGAAGATTGGTCATGAGATTTTTATTAAAGGAAACAAAATATGCAAGATCAAGAAGTACAAAATGGTAAAGTGACACCTCGGCACCGAGTTGTGAAGCCTAGCTCCATACTGAGTTGACCACCAAACTATAAATGTGGCCATGATCTTCCTCCTAATACTCCTTATGAACGTGGAGAATGTGGGTAGCAAATAATAGAGCTAATTTTGCTTGTCTAAGTCTATAAATAGGAGGAGAGGGGCACTATTTTTAGGGCATTTTCTGCTTTTTGAATTTTTTGTATTTTATTCAGTCACCCTGTTGGATTCTCACCAAGTTGTTGTAAGAACGTGGTTTGTAAAATCTCTAAAAATCATTAACAAGTTTAAGTGAACATCAACCAGAGTTTAGTCGAACCAGTATCAATTATCGTGTGTTGTATGATCACATTCTCCATTTAATTTCTTTATTTTATTGTCTACTTCAATCTAATCGGGTATTTATCCAACTTTTGGCACAAATAGTAAGTAAATAAGTATAGTAGTATTTATATACCACAAATGTAAAGCAGAATACATATATGTGTGTGTGTCTGTGTGTAGAACTTCTTAAAATAGCTCAATCTAAAAGGAAAAGCGTTCAAAACACAATGAATTGAAGATGGAAGACCAAAAGGAAGAAGTAAGGGAGATTTCCCTTTATAAAAACCAGTATTGGTCGGTACCGAGTGGTACCCCTCGGTACCAAGTGGATTTTGTTGGAGTTTGGGCCTTATTTCACCATTATGCATGCATGGACTCGAATCTGGACCTAATGCTTTATGGGCCTCTGGTTCTACTAGACGATTTCCCTTTAAATATAGATCTTATGGCTACTGAAAAAGGATTTTTGGCTCTCTTGTTTTCTTCATCTCCAATCTCTCCTCTCCATATGCACTAAGGCAGACATTGTTGGTTGTTCTAGGCTTTAAGAACCTGTTAATCCCTTGTACTAGTGACTCTCAATCAAATAACCATTAAATTATAGTAGACAGAGGCTAGAGATAGCCAAACCATTATAAAATTCTGATGTTTCCTTTAATTTTCATAAATTTTGTGCTTGATTTCAATATTTCTATAGGTTTTTAGGTGTTGTGCCATTTTTGACGTTAGCATTTTGGGGCTTTCATTTAGAGGACGATTCTCAAGATTAGAACTAGCTTGCTATTTTGGGTTTTGATAGATCCAGTGGTGAGATCTAGAACATTTGCTTTATGAAATTTGGGAACTTGCTGATAGAAATCAATGGCGCCTAGGAGATCTGGAAGATTGTCTAGAGCAATTACTTGTGGAGATAAAGGAAATGCTCGCCAACTGGAAGTCGGTAACCAGCAGGCGATATCGATCATGTACTAGGCAGGAGATTTTTACTAGGGTGAGTTTGATAAGGTGATGCAGGAGTTAAATCAGAAATTGGTTGACAGTCAGAAAGCACTAATGTAGAAGATGGATGCTAGTATAGCACTACTAATCCAGTAACCATAGAGGACTAGAAGGACTAGAAGGGAATTTTCTCCTCCTGGATCCAAAGAAGATAATTTATCTATTTCTAGTCGAAATAGTAGGAATGAAAAGTCAAAATAGAAGGAAGTAGTTGTTGGAGCTATGGAAGGGGTTACTTGAGGAAGCAAGACAACCCCTACCACCAAAATTCAACCTAGTATAGACTAGAATCAGGTTGGTATTGAGAGGTTTTTTGGAGCTCCTGGGGAATAAAGAACCAAGGCATTGGAATTATCTGATTAGAGAAAAGCCCACAGTTTGACAGTGATGATTACGAGCTGGATGTCAGAGTTAATGGAGTTAGAGTTCAAATAGTTGCAACAGAACCCATCGGGCATCAACAGAAGACCAAAGGAGTGGTCCACCCAGAGACTGAAGAACTTAGACATCGGCGGGAAAACCGAGATCGTTTGCAGAGTCAAACACTTAGAGAATCTCCTGACAATCTAACTTTGAAGTACCGTGCCAGTGAATAGTATATAGCAGATATGATTAAGCGATTGTTAAAGGAAAGAAGAGGTAGAAAGAACGGGGACTAAGGTTCTGCACCAAGCATAACCCCTTTCATGGAAAACACTTTAAGGGAAGAGTATCCCAAGAAGTTTACGATGCCAAAAGTGCACTGTATAATGGGACTGCTGATCCTAGGTAGCACTTACTTAAGCATGAGTGGCACATGGATCGTGCCAGGGCGACGGACGTTATATGATGTAGATGTTTTCCTCTTTTCTTGGAACGTGTTGCATTGATGTGGTTCACCAAGCTTGCGCCAGGATCCATATTGACCTTTGATAAGTTGGCTAGGAAATACATGGAGTAGTTTCGGCTCCATGTTGCTCGACCTATGGATGTGATGTCATTGTCGAGCTCATCTCAAGGACCTAAAGAGTCGATGAATGGTTCCTTGAATCGGTTTGATATTGCTATTATAGAAGTGAGTAATCTGAAGGAGAATCTGTATTTATGGCGTTTGTCCGAGGCATACACCCAGACATGGAATTCAGTAGATTGTTGAAACTGAAGCAACCTACAACTATAAAGGAGTTCCATTGGAAGGCTAATTAGTTACTTTGATTGGAAGAGGTGAGTTGTAACAACCCGCATATTTTTCGATTGCAAATTTAAATATTTTATTTAAATATAGAATCGTTAATCGGATTGAGGTCCGAAAAGCTACTTTTTGCAAACTGTCAAATTAGGAATCGAGACCACTTCCATTGAGTTCAAAATGATGTTTGCGACCTTTTTAAGTATAAACTTTGATATGTTTGGAGTTATTAGAATTTTGCTACTTTTTCACTTTGGACTTTGGGTTTGGTTCAGCCCATCCCAATTCTGGTTTCATTAACTCAAGCTCCACTCCCTCTCCTCTTCATTACTTCACTTTCATTTCCTAACGCTTAAGCTTCATCAAAAATGGAGAGTGGAATGGGAAATTAAAACTCCAAGCCCTAGTTCATTTGCAAATCCTTCTTCTAGCTCCAAATTCAAAGAGAAGCTATTGGTAAGCATCCTCTTCATCTTCTCCAACTCATTCTCCTTTCAATTTCAGAAATTCACTAATCCTAATTTAGGAAATGTTTCTCTTTTAAGCTTAGATTCAAGCTTGTTGAGTTGGAATTGAAGAGTGATTGTCCTTGCCATTTCTCTGTAGCTTCTTCTTCATTGATTTTGTGAAAAGGTGAGATTTTTATCTCACATCTATGTCTATACGCTATCATTGTTGTTAGGTACGAATTCCTAACACTTATTTATATTCATTTGATCTTGATTTGGATTGAATTGATGAATATTCCAATTTTTGGTATTTTGAAGTTAATTCTTTAAAAATCCTAGCTTGGATGTTTGAACTTGTTATTTGTGGCGTATCGAAGAGCCTATAGTGATGGGTTGTCGATTGGCATAAATCCCTAGCATCCATCACTCGTTCAATCGCATTTCGGTTTGGATTTGTCGTTTTTGAGCTAGGCTGTTTTTTTTCCTAGTAGAAAATTTCAGACGTCTGAAACAAATTTCAGACGTTTGAAACCAAATCCAGGCGTTTGGTTGAAAAATCCAGATGTCTGGAAAGGGGTCTGGAAAAGGCAGTAACAAAATCCAGACGTCTAGTTGAAATTTTTAGACGTCTGAAATGGCCCAGGAATTAAAAATAGAAGGGAGAAAACACTTAAACTTCCAGAACCTTGGGCCAGACGTCTGTGAACACCTACCAGACGTTTGGAACTGCTAATTTTGCCTAATTTGCCTATTTTCGAGTAAATTTCCAAGGTTTATCGATTCATATTGATTCCCATTTATTGTTATCATCTATTGTTGACATTGACGACTTCTTTTTTGGGATTTTTGAGAATGTCAATTTTAATGGAATTGGTATCGATTTCTTTGGATTTGATTCACATCTTCGAATGTGGATTTTTGTGATTGATTGTTTCTACAATCATTTTGTGATTTATCACTTCTAAATACCAAGGTTTCTATACTAATAGTAAATATTCAAACTGTTTAAAAGATGATTTCAACTCTATTTTTGTTACAAAGCTCGTTTATAAAACCGTTTTCTAATCTATTAGTATATACAAACCTTTACCTCATTCGTATGAGAAAATATAATTAAACGGCTTAGCAAAACAGGTGGTATGAAACGCTTGTGTTTACTTTGTTGGTTAATTTATGGACTTGTTCGATTGAAATTCTTGTGACAATTTTCGAGTGGAAATCTACAATTTGTTCTTAAATATTTAAGTTAAGCTAGTGGTTATGGGACATGAAGCTAAACTCTTATATTTACTAGCTTTGTGTAATCGACACTTCTTGATGATCGATGACGATCATTTTATGGTTTAGACTAGCAATGTGCGATGTCTCTTTGTCCACGTAGAGGACTGTTCCTCGTTTTAATGAGCTTCATCTCACTTCTCGCATGGGTCGTACCTATCTAGGTGCGTCGATGTTTACTTTACGCATGGGTCGTACCTATATAAGTGCATCGATGTTTATTTACTTCGTGGAGCAATCGGCTCAATAAGTCAGGGCATGGGGCGTATCTTTCTAGGTGCATCAATGTTCGTCTATGCATGGGTCGTATCTTTCTAGATGCGTCGATGTTCGACTTTGCATGGGGTGTATCTTTCTAGGTGCATCGATGTTAGACATTACATGGGGCGTATCTTTCTAGGTGCGTCGACGTTTAATTATGCATGGGGCGTATCTTTCTAGGTGCGTCGATGCTAGAGCATGGGGCGTATCTTTCTAGGTGCTTTGATGTTCGACTTTGTATGGGGTGAATCTTTCTAGGTGTATCGATGCTAGACTTTACATGGGGCGTATCTTTCTAGGTACGTCGATGTTCAGTTTTATGGGATTGGCCATCCTCTTTTCTTGTGATTTCTCGTTGCGACTTCTGGAATTTATGTTTCACCACCTTTTTCAGTTGGCATTGATATGTATGTCATTTATTGTGGCTTGGTGAATTAAATAAAGAATATGACATTCTTTTTATGCTATGAGATTCGTGAGATGTTGTATGATTTTCCTTTGTTGATTTTCTAATGTATACTTGTCGATGTATGACATTTTTGGTTATCATACATTTTTATTATATCTCTTCTTATATCTCATTTTATCTGATAATTATAGCTAGACTGATCCGTTTATTATTTTCTTATTAAATAATACTTGGGTCAGACTGAGATTTTACAGGTGCTTCCCCATGACTTCCTATCTGGAGCCATCATCTGTCTTTTGATTAACTACTTAGCATTGTAGTTTTTGGTTGTATACATTCGATATATTGACTCATTGATGTATACATATTATGTTGTCTAGCACTTGTATCTATTCTTTTGTGATATTGTGGATCTTGTAGACCACTACTCTGATAAACACTTTTAAGTGTTATATATTCATATCTATTTCCGCCTTTGTGATATGGATGTCTGTGACTGATTTGTGTTATGTTTATTTCTATATTTGTTTCCGAGGTCCCTATAGCCACTGTGTAGTAGCTTTGAGTTTGTATCGGTATGTCGGATTTCCTCTTGAGATGAAAAGTTATATTTTTATCTGGCATATCGGTACTCGCACAAAGCAATTCCACGAATGGTCGATCCTCAACTGCCTTATTCTCCGTGCTAGTCGACGGCATTACCACGTAGTGTCCTTGGCTAGCGTGGGTATAGAGGTGGGGCATCACAGCTTGGTATCAGAGCCAAACTTCAGAACAATGTAGAATAATCTAACAAGGATCATTGTCCTAAGTCTTTCTTAGGAATCATGCCATAGGATTTAATTCGGGTCTTCGTACTGTTCTATCCTATTTCATTTTATGATTCCTTGTTTTATCAATCAAGTTTGTTTGATATTCATTTTGAGAATAACCTATTCCTCTTCTTTCTTTCTTTTTTAGAGAAGAGAAATGGTTAGACCTGGCCGTCCCAGGGCCGGTCCATCTAGTGCTACTCCTCAGGATGGAGTATTTATGTCTGCCCAGCAGCTTCTAGATCTTGTTAAGAATGCTCAAGCTATCGGACCCATTCCAGAGCCTACTCATCCTAGATCCGGTTTTTCACGCTTGTGTAGAGATTATACCGATTTGGGTGGAAGGCCATTCCGGGGATCCGAGAGTGTCATTGAAATCCAAGCTTGGCTTAGATCATGCGACCGCATCTTTTCTCGCATGAATCTTGTTGATCTCCACCGAGTCCAAGTGGCTTCTAGCATGCTCCACGAAAGAGCATTGAATTGGTATGAGCTTCTTATTTCTGAAATCGTTGAAGCGGATCTCACTTGGGAGCAATTCCGGGAAAGATTCGAATTGAAATTTGTGCCGAAGGCTGAAAAAGTAACTTTGGCCCGGCGTTTTATCGACCTTGTTCAACGTGAATCTACTGTGACGGACTACGTTGCATCTTTCGAATCTCTTTCTAAATATGGGGTCGAGTATATTAATACCCCATTGAAGAAAAATCAAAGGTTTGTCTATAGGTTGAATAAGAACCTTAAAAAGCCTTTGCTTCTAAAACTGGAAATTTCTTTTGATCAGCTTATTGATATCGCTCTTCGACTTGAAGAGGCCGATAATGAAAGTAATATTGAAGTTGTGGGTGCCAAACATAACTTCAACGATAATATGAAGAGGCCTATTAAGTTCAAAGGCCCCAATCCCAATCCCGACAAGAAAGGGAAGCAAGAAACTTCTGTAGCAAAGACTCCTACCACTAGTCGTGGACGATGCTACAATTGTGATTCTATGGACCATTATGCAAAGGAGTGTCCGCAACCCCTCTATTGTCGCTATTGCAAAAGTTCGAGTCATCATATATCTGTGTGTCCCATACTTCAAGCAAGAAGGAGGGAAAGCTAAAGGTTGTGCAAGCCTCTACTAGCACTTCTTTTGGGTCAAGGTATTTTCTACCCTTGACGATATTTATTTTGTGATTATCATTATCTTATTCGAGTTCTTTTTGATATGGGTTTCATCTCATTATTTTTATATCAAAAGAACTTGTGATTCTTTTTCTTTAAACATTTCTGGGCTTGATGACTTCCTTGAGGATTGCGAATCCGGATTTGGTGGATCCGCAACACTCAATTTGCTTTTTATTGATGTCGAAATTATTTTATGTGATTTTTCTTTCCGAGCCGATTATTACTTATGCTTCAGAATTGACTTTTGTAAGGATTGGCTTAATTATTATGAAGCCATATCCTTTGTCCCGTGTGGACTATTCGTCTTCGACATTTTCAATCTGTTAAGCAGATTTCTGTTTTTCCTTTGCGATTTTGATTCCAGTTTGATGGCATCATTTTATTCTTTAAGCTCACATGATGAGGAAAGTGTTATTTCTCTCATTCTTCTAGTTTGAGAAATTTTCCGGTATTTTTGAGTTTGTCTTAGGATTATCCCCTAAGCAACCTTTTGAGCGGTGTTAAGGTCTTTTTAGCTCGACCTTGCCATCGGTTTTCATTTGCTATAAGTTGCGGGAGTTAGAATTCCATTTACCGCATTCCGCAATCGTTATGACACTTATGAATGACTTATTATGTCATTTAGTTTGTCCAGCTTATTTCATCCATTTTATGAATCGAGTATTCTACGATCTCGATGACTCCATTCTTGTATATATTGATTTTGGATGAAAACAACAATTTAAAATTTTGCAAATCTTTTTCATAAGATTTATTTATAAGTGCAATTTGATTTTGCTCTTAAACGAGCAAAGAATATTCTTAAAGGTTTTTAAGAAAACATGTTTATCATATAGAAGGTGATTTTGTGATTGTATTGCCCATTGAGTGCTTTAAGAATTCTGGTCGATGCGCTTGATCAACGTTATCGATAAGAATCTCCTAAACACTTTGATGAGACAGTCAGACACAATATATTGACTTGTAAAAATGTAAATTTTTCTAGAAAGATTATTACATAAAGATAAATGTAATTTTGAAAGTTTTAGCTTTTCAGGAAAGAAGATTATTTAAAAGAAATTCTTTCTTTTCGATACTCTTATTCTTGTGATTCCCAAAAGGAACCAAGACTTTATCTTTGGTACCAATGCTAATCATATTGGTTTGGATGTCGTTCTCTTGCAAAAGAGTACGTGCTATCACTTGTGCTTTTAAATCATTAAAGCCGATCGAGACTAGGTATGCCACTCATGATCTAGTGCTCGCGGTTATTGTTTTCGCTTTCAGAGTTTGGCATCATCATTTTTTGGGGAGAAATTTGTTCTCCACCTCGATTATAAATCTTTGGAATATTTATTTTCTCATAAGGAACTTCATGTTGACTCGAGTTCCTGGCATCTTATGATCTTGATACTATTTTTATTCCCAGAAGGAAGATCGTGTTGCCAATGCGCTTTGTCGTAAGCAACAAGTGGTTGATTCTTTGATGATGTCTGAATGAAATTATCTTTTTATCAAGTTCATCGGACGTTTTGATATACTTCGTTTTATTGAGCTTTATCTCATTTCTTTTATGGACTAGCATCCGATGTTCTTTTATGGTGTTCGGTTCATTGGACGTACCGTTTTTGTACTACGTTGGTGTTCCGAAATTATTCGAGCTTTGGTTCATCTGGCGTACCGTTATTGTACTATGCCGTTGTTCCAAATTATTCAAGTTTCTCGTTTCTCGGGCGTACCGTTTTTGTACTACGCCGTTGCACCGGCTCAATTTTCTGCTATTCTTGACGTTTTCCACGTCTTTTAACTATGGAAATGATTTTAGGTTTCCAATTTTTATTCTTGAGCCTGGTGTTATAGTAGGGATTGAAGTTTCACCGAATTTGACTTTTGAGCAACATTCCATTCGCATCATTTCTTCGGTGGTTGAGTACCTTCGAAATAAAGATGTTCCTTTTGGGAAAGTCCGATGGTACTCAAATCCTAAGGATTTCTCTTGGGAATTCAGAGAATTCATCGAGCGAACACGTTCGGGCTAACTCTTTCGTGCTCTTTATGGTGAACTTCTTATTTCAAATTTCTTTTGTGTTGATATGCTATTATGGTTGTTACTCTTTATTTTCTTCTTAAGTATTGCGAGGACGTAATTTCTTTAAGGAAGGGAATCTGTAACAACCCGCATATTTTTCGATTGCAAATTTAAATATTTTATTTAAATATAGAATCGTTAATCGGATTGAGGTCCGAAAAGCTACTTTTTGCAAACTATCAAATTAGGAATCGAGACCGCTTCCATTGAGTTCAAAATGTCGTTTGCGACCTTTTTGAGTATAAACTTCGATATGTTTGGAGTTAGTAGAATTTTGCTACTTTTTCACTTTGGGTTTGGTTCAGCCCATCCCAATTCTAGTTTCATTAACTCAAGCTCCACTCCCTCTCCTCTTCATTTCCTAACACTTAAGCTTCATCAAAAATGGAGAGTGGAATGGAAAATTAAAACTCCAAGCCCTAGTTCATTTGCAAATCCTTCTTCTAGCTCCAAATTCAAAGAGAAGCTATTGGTAAGCATCCTCTTCATCTTCTCCAACTCATTCTCCTTTCAATTTCAGAAATTCCCTAAACCTAATTTAGGAAATGTTTCTCTTTTAAGCTTAGATTCAAGCTTGTTGAGTTGGAATTGAAGAGCGATTGTCCTTGCCATTTCTCTATAGCTTCTTCTTCATTGATTTTGTGAAAAGGTAAGATTTTTATCTCACATCTATGTCTATACGCTATCATTGTTGTTAGGTACGAATTCCTAACACTTATTTATATTCATTTGATCTTGATTTGGATTGAATTGATGAATATTCCAATTTTTGTGTTTTGAAGTTAAAACTTTAAAAATCCTAGCTTGGATGTTTGAGCTTGTTATTTGTCGCGTATCGAAGAGCCTATAGTGCTGGGTTGTCGATTGGCATAAATCCCTAGCATCCATCGCTCGTTCAATCGCATTTCGGTTTGGATTTGTCGTTTTTGAGCTAGGCTGTTTTTTTGCCTAGCAGAAAATTTCAGATGTCTGAAATAAATTTCAGAAGTCTGAAACCAAATCCAGACGTCTGGTTGAAAAATCCAGACATCTGGAAAGGGGTCAGGAAAAGGCAGTAAAAAAATCCAAACGTCTGAAACAAAATCCAAACGTCTGAAATCAAATTCAGACGTCTGGTTGAAATTTTCAGACGTCTGAAATGGCCCAGGAATTAAAAATAGAAGGGAGAAAACACTTAAAATTCCAGAACCTTGGGCCAGACGTCTGGGAACACCTACCAGACGTATGGAACTGCTGATTTTGCCTAATTTGCCTATTTTCGAGTAAATTTCCAAGGTTTATCGATTCATGTTGATTCCCATTTATTGTTATCATCTATTGTTGACATTGACGACTTCTTTTTCGGGATTTTTGAGAATGTCAATTTTAATGGAATTGGTATCGATTTCTTTGGATTTGATTCACATCTTCGAATGTGGATTTTTGTGATTGATTGTTTCTACAATCATTTTGTGATTTATCACTTCTAAATACCAAGGTTTCTATACTAATAGTAAATATTCAAACTCTTTACAAAGATGATTTCAACTCTATTTTTAATACAAAGCTCGTTTATAAAACCGTTTTCTTATCTATTAGTATATACAAACCTTTACCTCATTCGTATGAGAAAATCTAATTAAACGGCTTAGCAAAACAAGTGGTATGAAACGCTTGCATTTACTTCGTTGGTTAATTTATGGACTTGTTCGATTGAAATTCTTGTGACAATTTTCGAGTGGAAATCTATAATTTGTTCGTAAATATTTAAGTTAAGCTAGTGGTTATGGGACATGAAGCTAAACTCTTATATTTACTAGCTTTGTGTAATCGACACTTCTTGATGATCGATGATGATCATTTTATGGTTTAGACTAGCAATGTGCGATGTCTCTTTGTCCACGTGGAGGACTGTTCCTCATTTTAATGAGCTTCATCTCACTTCTCGCATGGGTCGTACCTATCTAGGTTCGTCGATGTTTACTTTACGCATGGGTCATACCTATATAGGTGCGTCGATGTTTGTTTACTTCGTGGAGCAATCGGCTCAATAAGTCAGGGCATGGGGCGTATCTTTCTAGGTGCATCAATGTTCGTCTATGCATGGGTCGTATCTTTCTAGATGCATCGATGTTCGACTTTGCATGGGGTGTATCTTTCTAGGTGCATCGATGTTAGACATTACATGGGGCGTATCTTTCTAGGTGCGTCGACATTTAATTATGCATGGGGCGTATCTTTCTAGGTGCGTCGATGCTAGAGCATGGGGCATATCTTTCTAGGTGCGTTGATGTTCGACTTTGTATGGGGTGCATCTTTCTGGGTGTATCGATGTTAGACTTTACATGGGGCGTATCTTTCTAGGTACGTCGATGTTCAGTTTTATGGGATTGGCCATCCTCTTTTCTTGTGATTTCTGGATTTCTCGTTGCGACTTCTGGAATTTATGTTTCACCACCTTTTTCAGTTGGCATTGATATGTATGTCATTTATTGTGGCTTGGTGAATTAGATAAAGAATATGACATTCTTTTATGCTATGAGATTCGTGAGATGTTGTATGATTTTCCTTTGTTGATTTTCTAATGTATACTTGTCGACGTATGACATTTTTGGTTATCATACGTTTTTATTATATCTCTTCTTATATCTCATTTTATCTGATAATTATAGCTAGACTGATCCGTTTATTATTTTCTTATTAAATAATACTCGGGTCAGACTGAGATTTTACAGGTGCTTCCCCATGACTTCCTATCTGGAGCCATCATCTGTCTTTTGTTTAACTACTTAGCATTGTAGTTTTTGGTTGTATACATTCGATATATTGACTCATTGATGTATACATATTATGTTGTCTAGCACTTATATCTATTCTTTTGTGATATTGTGGATCTTGTAGACCACTACTCTGATAAACACTTTTAAGTGTTATATATTCATATCTATTTCCGCCTTTGTGATATGGATGTCTGTGACTGATTTGTGTTATGTTTATTTCTATATTTGTTTCCGAGGTCCATATAGCCACTATGTAGTAGCTTTGAGTTTGTATCGGTATGTCGGATTTCCTCTTGAGATGAAAAGTTATATTTTTATCTGGCATATCGGTACTCGCACAAAGCAATTCCACGGATGGTCGCTCCTCAACAGCCTTATTCTCCATGCTAGTCGACGGCATTACCACGTAGTGTCCTTGGCTACCGTGGGTATAGAGGTGGGGCGTCACATGAGTCGAGCTATAGGAAAAGATGATAATGGACAATCGAAGGAAGTTATCCAGAGCAACGTGGCGATTTAGCAAGCTGGAGAAAACTCTAGTAAAAATGTTGGAAATTCTGGTAACCAGAAGAAAAGGAATCAAGTCCTTGGTAGTAGGTTTAGCGAAAACAAGAAACGTCCGAGAAATATCAAACCGGAAGATTATACGCCCCTAAAAGATACATTAAAAAAATATACCTTGCTACTCAAGGAACAAAAGGATATAAAAAGCCACCCAAGAGGGAGGCGAATGAGTAGGAAAGGCACTTTGGAAAGTACCATTATTTCCATGAAACCAATAGACACAACATGAACGAGTGTCGGCATTTGAGACATCTTATTGAAGAGCCACGGGAAGGTGGTCAAGTCGCAAGGCCCCAAGGGCCGCCTGCCCAGGGGAATCAACCTGGATCAAGCAGAGAAGGACCCAAGAGAAATGATGGAAGATTGGTTATCAATACCTTACCTAGAGGACCTCATCCAATGGAAAAAAGCTGAAGGGAAATGGAACGGTACGCGAGCTTGCTAAAGCGGGTACTATAAGAATATTACTTTTCCGCGGAAGACGTATCTCCGACTAAGTAGCAAAGACTAATAACAGATGATGTCAAGTTCAAAAATAGAGATGCTCATCAAAGCGCCAACTTTTGACCCCACGGTGATAATGGCAGGCATAGTTCGGCAACAGTACGTTGGGTCTTTGTGGATACTGGAAGTTCTGTGAACATACTATTTAGGAGAACATTCAATCGAATGAAGTTTGACATGAAGGAGTTTATGGCTTGCAAAACCAAGATCCAGAGGTTTACAAGCGAAGTGAAACAACCAATCGGGATGATCAATCTACCCGTGGAGCTGGGGTGAAGGAGATTGTATGATAATCCAGATTCAAAATTTTGTTATTATGGATGAATATTCGGCATACAACGCCTTTTTAGGTCGACCATCCATCACTAATTTTAGAACAGAACTAGCTCCTTGGTGTTTAATGATGAAGTCCCTCATGGAGAATTGGGTCGGATCGACAAGGGGAGACCAAAGAGTAGGAAGGGAATGCTATGTCATAGAGCTGAGCGAAGCAAAGCGATGGGAGAAAGGCAAGAATGTGGAGGGAACTCTCTGCATTCGAAATTTGCAAACATAGCGATTAAAGCTTGACCCCTAGCTTGGGAATCATAGCATGTTTGATAAGGCTATGGATCCTAAGAAGAAGTTAGAGGAAGGGTGAGCAATGCTAGTTTAGCTGACGGTGAATATCTCGATCGATATGGACGATCCTACACGGGTTCTAAAGGTTGGATATCGGCTTAGAATTAATTTAAGGAAGCAACTGGTTAATTTCCTCCATGAGAATTTGGACGTGTTTACTTGGACGCGTCCAGATATATGCAGGATATCATCGAAGACAGTGTGTCTCGTACTGAATATGTAAACCCTGCGATTTTAACGCTAATTGTCAAACGAAAAAGTTATTAACGTTTGAAGTTTTAGCAGCAGAAATAATTATATATGTAAATTTGGTTATAAAAGATAAGTAACGATTAATTGCTAACATTAGAGGAACGCTTATACGTTAAGAATGTGATTAACAGAAATAAGTTATAATGTTAGATTAGTAGGGGTAAAAAACGACAATGATAAATTAAATTTAGTATAAAATTTACAAAGCAATCAACGTTGATAATTAACCCAATTTACAAAGCTCAGGTCGACCCGACAAGTTCCATAGTCAACCGGTAGCGGTAGACTTAGGGCACTAGAAGGTTGACTCGAGATTTATAAACTACTGTAGTAGATTTTTCTAAACGACCTAGATTTAAAATGGTTTATTCGAACAGTTGGTGTTGGTTTGAACCCCTATAAATATATATATATATATATATATATATATAGACCCTCACTTCCAACTCATAATTTTCTAATGGACGCGGAAGCTCAACCATTTTCTCTCCTCCTCCAAAACTCTAAATTAATAGAAATAGTCTAGTTTTGCACGTATACACCACTGGAGGATTTTAGAAGATGATAGAGATTGAGAATAGGTTCAAATGAAGTCGTTACAACCAAGGTAAGCTGTAATTTCGGATTTGAAATTGTAATCAACCTAAATCTCTCCTTTCTAATCCAAAATTCTAATAGATCTATAGGTATATGTTATATGTGAATCCAGATAAGGAGTCAAAGTAGAAAAATAGATAATGGGGATTAGATCCAGAGATTTGGGAATGCTTAAAACGAGGTGAGGGAAAATGACATGTTGTATAATAAAATTAGATTTATTTCGTTGTAATCTATTTCAATTATGTTTATTTATAATCGGTTTGGATATAAATCTATAAGTGTGTATTGATTAGATATAAATTTGTAAGTGCATAATGACTAGATATAAATTTGTAAGTGTGTAATGATTAGATTTAAATCTGTAAGCACGTAATGATTAAATATAAATTTATTGTTTATACGTAATGAATTTAATGAAATAGATCTAATGAAAAGGATTATGGGATTGATTATAGTAGGGATTTGATAAAATTTGGAAAACTTGCCTATATATGTTATCCCAGTTACTTGTTATGAAAGTGGTATTTGAAGTAGAAAAGGAATGTAAAATAAAAAGGAACATTATAAGATTTTAGAGTTTTAAGGGATATTTTAATTCGTTGTAATTTAGGATGTTGCGAGTAGATTTCTATATATTATCTAGTTTAAAATAAACAAAAGTGCGATATTTGGAATGACAAGGTATACATCTAAAAAGAAAGAGATATACAAAATAGGGATAATTACTGTACTTTTTACTGTCTATTTCAAGAAATAAAAAGATATTTCCTTCTAATTACAAATAGCACATAACTCTCTCTTTTTGGATAAGACCTAGAAATTTACGGTGTTAACATTTTTGGAATAGAAATGTAGTTCTTTGTTGTTCCAACATAGAAATGTAGTAAGCTCCAAAAGTTAAATGGTAAGTGTTATCCCGCCTTTTGGTTAGCCAGGATACCATGGATTTGTCTAAAATGGATGGATCAGAAATCGATTACAGTTGAAACTATGGATGATAGTTGAATGGATTCGGATGGACAACATTCAAAAAATGACCAAATAGGGAATTGGCACTTCACCTAAGCAACGGATTTGATGGGATCCCCAAATATTATCCCAATCAAGGTGCAATCTGTATGAAGTGACAAGGAGATCCCCAGGAGGCTACATTTCAAATTTCAAGTCGATTGGAGTTCGTATGCTCGAGTTATGGGCAAAAGAAGAGGGATCGGATCGATTTTCTGCATAAACAACTCAACCCAACTCCACAGAAAACGCGATATCTCACAAAAGGTAAGTCGAAATGACATGAAATTAGGTGAGCAAGTAGCTAGAATCATGGGGAACTCACCAGAATGATCACACATCAAAAGGAGCATGTATGGAACTATCGCCCATGATTGATTACAAATCAACGCAACTTCACTGAAAACGCGATATCTCACAAATGGTAAGTCGGAATGGCACGAAATATAGAGAGCATGTAGCTAACATCATGGTGGACCCACTAGAATGATCGTACCCCAAAAATAAGTTGAATGGATTGTTAAGGCTATGTATCGATTATTGTAAGTTGAATGAGAGGACGATAAAGAATCGATATCCATTGCCGAGGATTGATGATTTGTTCGACCAGTTGAGTAGAGCCCAGGTATTCTCACAGTTGGATTTAGCGATAGGTTTCCATTAGCTTAGGTAGCAGAGGATAGTATACCTTTGACAGTGTTTAGGACCAGATATGGGCAGTACGAATGGTTAGTTATGTCGTTCGGACTGACTAATGCGCCAGCTTTCTTTGTGGATTTGATGAATCGGGTTTCCCTAGAGCACTTGGATAGGTTCGTATTGGTTTTTATAGATAATATCTTGATTTACTCTAAGGATGAAAGAGAGCATGAAGTTCATCTTGGAGTGGTGCTTGAGATACTGAGGCAGCATCAGTTGAAAGCAAAGTTTTCAAACTGTCATTTCTGGAAGAAGGAAGTGAAGTTTCTTGGTCAAGTAGTCTCAGAGGAAGGGTTCTCAGTAGATCCGACTAAGATTGAAGCAGTGAATAGTTGGAAGAGACCCGAGACAGTGATGGAGATAAAGAATTTCCTTAGGTTGGCTGATTATTATCGGAGGTTTATTAAGAATTTTTCACGGATAGCGACACCGATGACCAAGCTAACAAGAAAGGATGTGAAGTTTGTGTGGACCGATAAGTGTGAGGGAGCATTCTAGAGTTTGAAACACTTATTGACCCATGCACCTGGGTTGGTTGTTCCAGAGGAGAATCAGGATTTAATGGTCTATACAGATGCGTGTAGAATAGGATTAGGGGCTGTGCTAATACAGAGAGGTAAAGTGATTGCCTATGCTTCTAGACAGCTTAGACCGCATGAGGTCAGGTATCCGAAGCATGATTTAGAATTGGTGCAGTTATTTTTGCTTTGAAGGTGTGGCGACATTATCTTTTAGGATAGAGGTTTGAGTTATATATAGATCATAAGTCGCTGAAGTATTTGTTCTCTCAGAAGGAGCTGAACATGAGACAGAAGAGGTGGTTAGAGTTTATTGCCGCTTATGATTTTGGGATTAGGTACACAACGGGAAAAGGCAACAAGGTTGTAGATGCACTTAGTAGGAAACATCAGAATGTAGTGTTAGTAATGATTGCTGAGTGGAAAGATTTAAAAGCATTATCAGATTGTAGAGTGCAGTGGAGATCCAAGGTATGGGCCCAGTGGGGATATAGTTGTATTATCTTGTTTGGAAGTTCGACCAGTGTTGATCGAAAGGATTGCTTCTAAACAGATGGAGGTTCCAGTGTTAGCTAAATGGATCAAGAAGTTGAGAGATGGAACCGAGGGCGATGACTTGAAAGATTTCAGTCTTGACCGGAATGGGAGGTTGAGAAAGAAAGGAAGATTATGTGTTCCGAGTATAGGAAACATAAGGAAAGAATTCTTGGAGGAATGCCATCGTTCGAAGTTCTCGATTCATCCAGGAGGTACTAAGATATATCAGGATATGAAGAGGAGTTTCTTCTAGGAAGGTATTAAGCGGGATATTGGTTTGTGTGTGAAGCGGTGCTTGATTTGCCAACAGGCAAATGCCGAACACCAGAAGCCAAGTGGGTTGCTTCAGCCACTAGATATTTCAATATGGAAGTAGGATTCTATTTCTATGGATTTCATTGACGGGTTACCAAGGTCGAATAGAGAAAATGAAAGTATATGGGTCATAGTGGACAGATTGACCAAGAGTGCCCATTTCATTCTAGTTAGGTCAACCAGAAAGGCACTTGTTTTAGAGAGATTGTTTATGAAGAATGTGGTTAGACTACATGGGATTCCTAGTAGCATAGTTAGTGATAGAGATCCTTTGTTCACTAGCGAATTTTGGTAGAGTCTGCAGGAAGTTTTGGGAAGCAAGCTCAAGATGAGTACCGCTTACCATCCATAGACAGATGGGCAAATAGAAAGAGTTAACAATATCTTAGAAGATTTGTTGAGAGCTTGTGTTTTAGACTTCGGGGGATCATGGGAAGACCATCTGCATCTAGTCGAGTTTTCGTATAACAATGGTTATCATACTAGATTGGGATGGCACCGTTTGAAGCTTTGTATGGAAGGACATGCAAATCTCCCGTTTGTTGGTTGAAGACCAGGGATAGATTGGTTCTTGGTCCAGATTTGGTTAGAGAAGCTGCAGAAAAGATTGAGGTCGTTCGGGCTAGAATGGAGGAGGCTCGGTCTAGGCAGAAAAGTTATGCAGATAAGAGACGGAAAGATTTAGAGTTCTCAGTTGGAGACCAGATTTTCGTCAAAGTATAACCGATGAAGGGTGTGATTAGATTTGGGAAATCAGGAAAGTTAGCACCTAGATTCATTAGACCTTTTCCTATTCTTGAGGGGATCGGGAAGCTCACGTATAGAGTTGAGTTACCGAGCAGTTTGGCAGGTTTCCACGATGTTTTTCATGTTTCTCATCTCAGAAAGTGTGTTAGAGATCCGGAGACTGCTATTGCACCAACTATGCTAGATGATTTAGTGGTAGAACCGGATTTGACTATAGTGAGTAAGCCAGTTCGGTTGCGAGAGATGAGAAGAGGCTTAGAACCAAGATGGTCAAGTTAGTCAAAGTCCGGTGGAGTGAGGATGACAGAAACTGTGCTTGGGAGATTGAGAGCAGGATTAGAGATACTTATCTGATGGTATTTTTTACCTTCTTGTTTGATTTGTTGTGTACCTTATCGTAATTTCGAGGACGAAATTCTTTAAGGATAGGAGTCTGTAACACCCTAGATTTTTGGTAACATTGTTTAGGATATTTAATTAGCTAAATAAAATAAAATAATGTGCTCATTAGGGGGATTGAGATTTGATTTTAATTAAAGGTAGCCATGTCATTTAAAACAAATGAATTAAAGAAGAGTTTTAAAATGAATTAGGGGAGGGGTAAAACTGGGAAAGAGGCCATTCCTATATCATTACCCCATAGCCGTGTATAACTTACATGTTCATTTCATTTCAAAAAATTTATAAAAGAGTTCGGCCACCATTAACAAGGAAAGAGGAAGAAGAATTAAGGAAAGCTAAAGGAAAAGCTAATTTAAAATAAAATTCATCCAAATCTCAAGCTCCTTTAATCTGTAAGGCTAAGGTGAATAATGTTTACATCTCATTTTTGATTGTGTTTTCGGTTTTAATATGAATTCTGAATATTTTGCAATGATTTGCCATGTTTTTGAATGATAGAATGAATGTATATACATGTTGATGAATTATGGTTATTCATAATGAATTTATGATATGTTTTAGGGTGAAAACCCTATTAAATGACATCCAATTGTCTTCCGAATTTTTATGAAGGTCATAAATATTATTTTGGAGATGGGTTTCAATTTTCAGAATTTTTGGAATTAATGTGGATTTTATTCGAATTTTCTAGTATAGAAAATGATATTTTGGGTTAATAATTATTTTCGGTTAAATAATTAATTTTTTGGGTCTGAAATTTTTATACATTAGAAAACATATTAAAATAGATTTCTGGAATTTTTCCTAAGTATTTAGATGAGAATATAAAATTATTTAAGAGGAGAAGGGGCTTTTTGTAAAATGGTTTAAATTCTTAAATTTGGAAAGTCGGCAGCCTTTTGACAAAGTGTAGTGCTTTTTGTTGGTAAAGAAAGAGGAAACCAATCATATTTAGACATGTAAAGCAGGTTAGGTGAAAAGAACTATTTTCTACATGATTTACACTATTTCGATGCAGTCAGCGTCGGGTTCCGCTTCCTCATCTTCACTTCCGACACAGTCGAAACCAATGCACATGGTATCAGTTTACTGGTGCGTAGTGAATTGGATGTAGGCGGAAGGTTTGGAGTCGAAACCAGGGCTTTCGAAGGGGTTGAGGCAATGCTTTGTTTTTAAATTAAAAATGCGCATGCTTGCTTTCGACTAAGTCAAATGGTTTTAAAAGGAATGGTTTCGATTGGGTTGCATTTTTCTTTTAAATGTTTGCTTTCGATTGAGTTTAGCCTTTTTAACTGTCGCTTCCTACCTTTCGATCCAGATGGTTTCGAAGGGTTTCATTTTATTTTCTAAAAACTTG
Organism: Allium fistulosum; assembly: GCA_030737815.1. Lineage (NCBI taxonomy): Eukaryota > Viridiplantae > Streptophyta > Magnoliopsida > Asparagales > Amaryllidaceae > Allium > Allium fistulosum. Next base: position 872,407,389 of record CM060907.1, on the reverse strand, counting down.
GCAACCTCTCCAATGCTTTCGAAGGGATGGTTTTGACACCATCACCTCATTACTTAGGAATTGGTTTCGAAGCCATAGCTTTCAACTTAAATGTTCCAAAGGACCCTTTTTCTATAATTAAAGTAAAACCCAAATGGTTTCGAAAGAGATAGCTTTAACAGGTTTCGAAACAGATGCTTTCGACTATAATGGGTTTCTGATCCTTTTGCTCTACTTGAAGGCAGAATCCAAATGGTTTCGACCGAGACGTTTTCAATAGTTTAGAAAGGTTTCCACATATTTTAAATTGAACCCAAAGTGCTTTCGAAAGGATTGAGTTTTGACTGTTTCAAAAGGTTTTTATGAATGGTTTCGAAAGGGGTGGTTCCCCAGGGTTTCAAAAGGGTTGAAGTAAAAGGTTTTTCTCTATGTTTTTGAAAGGCAATACTTAAAGGTTATAAAGAAGGATGTCTAAATGTTTTAAAGCTTTCTAAGGAAGGACTTTTATTGGTTTCGAAAGGGTGTTTTTCAATGGTTTCGAAAGGTAATGTATGGCCTTTCGGCCTAGATTAAGTAAAAGGTTTTACTTGGTTTCGAAGGGGTTACCTTCAAGGGTTTCGAATGGGTTGTTTAAAGGTTTAAACAAAGGTTTCGAATATATTGTATAGGCAGATTAGCCCAAGTATTAGCAAGTTAAAAAAGACTTTAACTTATTTTAAAAGGATAGTTAATCCTTATTAAAATTCATCAACATTATTTTGAGTAAAGTGTATATATCATGGCAAAATAGCTTAGAGTAAAGCTAAAGATTTATTTTCCTTGTATATATATGATTTGAAGGATTAAATCATTTTGAAAAAGTTTTCAAGGAAAATTTATAGGGTAGTTAACCCTAAGAAAGAAATTCTGACAGTTGTCCATTTTGCAGGCAGTCGGCCTAGATTTCGGATAGTAGTCCAGTTTGCAGGCAGGCAGTCCAATTTTATGAACTGGTAGTTCATTTTAGCATAATGGACCTTGCTATTATGTATAGGAAGATAGCTTACATATTACTTGTTTTGATGGACAGATAGTCCATTTATTTAGCATAACGGATACTGCTATTTTGAGATAATAAGTTTGATGGACAGATAGTCTATTTATTTAGCATAACGGATATTGCTATTTTAAGATAATAAGTTTGATAGATAGATAGTCTATTTATTTAGCATAACGGATATTACTATTTTGATAAATCAGTTTGATTAACCAGTTTGGTTGTAGGAAAGGATTGCAAAATATATATGTTTTGAAAAGGATATTAGTGAGGGGAAACCCGTTCCGCTAAGCGGCGTGGTCTCACTTAATACCAGTAAACCGAGATGTAACAGAATTATTCACACCATTCTTTATGTCTGACTCGAAGTTTTTATTTCTCCTTAAACTCTAGGGTACTCAAAATTGATTTGAGTAGGTTGTGGGTTGAGGTTTTCAGGTTTTTAGTCTTTTGGCGAATAAAGCTTCCGGAGACGAGCAGGTGGCTGACGAATAGCTATTTAGTAGTTTCATTTTTGATTTTGTTGTGTATATTAAGTCAGATATGACTATATTGCTTTGATCAACCAAGGGGGCATTGTCATATGTCACATTTTGGCGTATTTTGTAAATGATATATTTAGCCATTGCCTGGGAAACGATATGGGATTATGTAACATGAATATGAATTATTGTTTTGAAATGTAATCAGTAAAATGTTGTTTTTAAAATCTGTGATTTTATTCATAATCATGTGCTTCTGATATTATGGATACCATTATCATTACCGTATTTCGTCACCAGAAGTTAATACTATGGATGACTGCAGCATCCGTAGCGCTTAGCTTTTGTCCTCTAGATATGGGATGTTACAGGAACGATCATATTTCACCTCGAACAACACCCGATCTTAAACGATTATATATCACCTTGAATGGTACTTGATCATGTACGATCATCATTCACCCCAAACGACTCTTGATCGCATACGGTCATCTTCCGTCTTGAACGACAATCAATCATGAACGACCATCATCTGCCACGAACGACTATCGGTCATGAACGACCATCGCTCGCCTTGAACGGCAACATCAACCTCGAATAAATTCCCGCCTCAAACAAATACAGATCTGACTAACGGTCTCGAATGACCACAACTAATGATCTAGAGAGATCGAGGAATTGGATTGGCAGTGGATTGGATTCTGAGTTGGAATATTCGGCTATCAATGGATTATTAATTTCGGATTTTGGATTTATAGCAATTCAACACACGCCTTCCTACCACAAGGCATGTTTTAGGGGGTAAATGTTATCCTGCCTTTTGGTCAGACCGGGATACCATGGATTTGGCAAAAATGGATGGATTGGAAATCGATTATAGTTGAAACTATGGACGATAGTTGAATGGATTAGGATGGACAACACTCAAAAAGTGGCCAAGTATGAAATTGGCACTTCACCTAGGCAATGGATTGGGTTGGATCTCCAAATTTTGTCCCAATTAAGTTCCAATTGGTATGAAGTGACAAGGAGGGCCCATGAGGCTACATTTCAAGTCGATTGGAGTTCGTATGCTCGAGTTATGGGCAAAAGAAGAGGGATCGAATCGATTTTTAGCATAAACAACTCAACACAACTCCATAGAAAACGCGATATCTCACAAACGGTAAGTCGAAATGACACAAATTTTGAGAGCAAGTAGCTAGCATCATGAGGAAATCACTAGAACAATTGAACCTCAAAAGGAGCATGTATGGAATAATTGCCCATGACTGATTACAACTCAACGCAACTTTACGAAAAACGCGATATCTCAGAAACGATAAGTCAAAATGGCATGAAATTCGGAGAGCATGTAGCTAACATCATGGTGGACCTACTAGAAGGATTTCACCCCAAAAGGATAAAATATGGAACAATCTTCCATATTTTCATTTTTCAACTCGACTCCACGGAAAACGCGATATCTCACAAACGGTAAGTTGAAATTGCATGAAATTTAGAGAGCAAGTAGCTAACATCATGGTGGACCCAAAAAACAATCGCACCCCCATTGGAGCTAATATGAATGATCGGCACCGATCGTTCCAATGGTGTGCAATCGATCTAAAAATTGGTGGATCGGTTATACGGCACTGGAGATTCTTCTGACAAAATTTCAGCCCGATCCATGCATGTCTTCACCTATAAATACAGCGAATTTGGCTCATTACAGGAGGGCTTCTTCTTCTTTCGATTGGATCTTCTTTTGAATCTCCTTTATCACTTTTTATCTCTTCCTCCATTAATTTTCTAAGGTAAAAACAAATGTACTTGCAATCTTACAGTATAAATAAAAGATTATTGGAGTGGACGTAGGCCGGAATTTGCCGAACCACTATAAAACTTGCATATTTATTACTTTTCTGCATTCTATTTTTTGATCTGTGAATCTATACTTCTTTGTTTTGATCTAAATATTGAATATTGGTGCTTTCACTTATAATAGGGTGTTTGTACCCATTTTTGGTGCAAACAATAAGAAATGAATAAAGTAAAAAGTTCCTAAAAAGTTAAGATGTGAAATATCAATAAAATTTAGAAAAATGAAAAAAATGATGATAGGTAAGAAGGAATAAAACGATAACATCAGAATAGAAGGAAAAAATAGATAACGGATAAAAAGGATGGGTAACGATATTATGAACGTGATAAGAGAAAAGTGGTAAATGAACTTAAAGTAAAGAAAGAGGTGAAGCACATAATGAAATGAAGACCTCGGGTCAATTGTAACTATAAAGGCATGATAATTTACTAAGTAAGCAAGAATATATATAAATATACATATACGAAATATATATAAGTAACCTCGAATATGCGTTTACAGTAGGTGTGAACTATTATAATTAAACAATAATTAAATGAATAATATGACATTTGGTCGTTAGAGTAGGTTGAAATGCGAGTTTGGTAGTGTTACATAATAGAAACATGCCCACCGCAAGAGGCTACCAGTAGTTGTGTAGCATGATACTGATGTGAGACATTTCCAGCCATAGGACCCATAATGTGTATATGTTTGTGTATATATAAAGGAATACCCCTAATAGATATAGTAGTGTGCTTCAAATATAGTATATAGGGGGGTTATTGCCTTGATTGCATTAGGCGATCTAAATAGGATGATGAGAGGGATCGGGCACTATGCAATAATAGTCATTACCAAAATTCAGGGGTAGGGCTGCATAAGGCAAGAACGTCATTAGTCCTTAGCAGTCAATGGGAAAGATAGGGTTACACTTAACTAGTCTTCGCCGCCTATCAAGGTAGGCTAAGTTGGATTATGCACTCCATAGTGGTTTGTTATGGCAAGGCTTGTTAACCCCAAAGGGAGTTCTTTCAAAATGGTTGGGGTGGTCTGTTGAGCCGAGTCCACAATAGGAAGCAAACAAAGTAGTAAATCCCCAAAGCAAGATAGAGTATGACAAAATGTATGGAAAGCCATCATTAGGCACTACGGGAGTCCCTCGATATGCGTAGCGATGTGACCGTGATACGACGAGAGAAAGGGATCCCAATGGGATGCTAATAGAGAGATACTAGCTGGGATAGTATCTAGGTCCAACTAGGGGACCATGGGATATATATTTATTTATATATATGCATAACTATGATTTTATAGATGGTAGATACGAACGAATCGTACGCAAACGTGGTGTCGAGACGACTAATTAAAAATTTAAACAGACATAACATGAGACAGAAGATAATCGACATAAATTAGTATTATGTATAGAATATATAATTTTATCAATCACGTTGTTTTAACCCCCTCCTTATTACAACCCACATTATAGTTAGAAAGACAAATACTGGTGCTTGGCATGTTCGATGCTGACAAGGACACTTGACTTCGGAAGTGTCAAATCATGTTCAGTAATTATGTAATCTATTATATTTTATTATTCCACTGTAAGTTATTCTCTGATATGCATTCTTTTTTTTTATTTGTAGGATAGCAAACCAGAGATCCATACTTTGGCAAACTTGGGTTTTCGATTTAGCGAAAATTCAGGCCCACTGGGGTATGGGTTGTTATATTTGGTTTTAGACCTTAGGTTAGTTGATCTTGAAAATTTAGAAAACCTTGAGTGAGTGTATTTGTATTTTTCCTATAAATATAATATACTTTAAATCCTAAGAATTCCAACTATAGAGTATTGCATATGGAAGGTCCTTGAAGCTAGATGGTACATGATTCCTTATTCGGGCCCTGATAGCCTAATGATTGTAGATCCTCATAGGATTGTCGATTGATGATGTACAGTAGGTCCGGGTAAAGGGAAGTAAGAATTCATATGTTGTAGATATCCGGAAGTAATTGGTTTTTGGAAAAATGATGTAAAGTAGTCAATTCAGGGTAATGGCCGGATTTCTAATATTGGAAAGAAGATAAGCCAGTAAGTTGAAGAGCAAAAGTTCTAGAGAAAGAATAAATAGAAATCCACTTTGAGTCCAACCCAATAGAAAATATTTTTAAAAGTTGAGAAAAATATATAATTAATATATTTGAAAAATTAAGTAAATATTGGATTTTGGGAAAATATTTATATAATAAAAGTTTTGATGGATATATTTTTTTGAAAAATGTTGGATATATATATGTGTGTGTGTGTGTATCTATGTATGTTTAGTTAAATTGAAAAGTTTCCATAAAATGGTTTTACAAAAGCAATTATTTGAAGATGTTATAGAGTATATATAGCTCGCTAGTTTCTTTATAAAGAAAGAAAAGTTTAAATATAAAGTTCTAATAGAAATAAAAATTTGTTTAAATCAAAATTTTCATTAAAGAAAATTTTGTAGAAAACTATTTCCTTTTGAGAAGAAATGGTAGAGCAATATTGCTCATGAATTTTTCTATGTAATGGAAATTTTTAAGCTATAAAAACATTTTAAAGGTGGACAATAGGAAGTGGTACAAGTTTAGAATATGATAAGTTGTACGGAAATGAAGATTTAGGACTCTAAAACAAAGCTGTAGGCGTATGCACTACAATGGTTCAAGTTAGAAAATAGTAAATTAAGAGAAAAATGATTGGAATTAGTGCAATTTAGATAAAGAAAAGTTCAATAGTAATAGCATTGTAAAATGTAAAAACAATATTAGAAATTTATATAAAAAAATATTAGTAATTAGAAATAATGTTAGCAGAATATATTAAAGATAATGCAGTAATCCAACTAGAAGCAACATAGGGAAATTAAAGGCTGAACAAAGAAAATTGGACATTTCCATTGTTATGTGTATTTATCTTAAATATTTTTTTAAAGTCCCCCTTACATGATATTAGAGACTCCACTAAGGATTGGAAGTGGAGACAGTATGAGTGGTAAGAAAATATTGGAATGAGAGTTGTACTTGTCTACTCCAGTTTTGTTGACAATAATATAAAAGGACATTTTAAAAACATTGTAAAGTGTATTTTAGAAAGAAATGGTTTGGTGTAATAGATAAGTTTTTGAAATGAAAACTTAATAAATAATTTGAACTAAAAAGATCCTAATTTTTAAGAAGTGAAAAGTTTAAAAGGTCTTTAAAAGAAAAGGTTGATTTGGAAGGATAATGTAACGATCTCGAATTTTATAAATATTTAAAATGATAATTTATTAATTTTTGAATTAATATTTGTGAAATAAATCGATATAAGGTGATGCGAGTTTCCCCGATATCCTATATTTGTATAAATCGTTTAAAAATTTAAAAATATTGTATATATGAGAATATATATCTGTATTTGAACATATCTGACTAAATTTGAAATAATAATATATATTTTGACTTGAATTTAAATTGTTAATAAGTGGTTTAAAAATAAAAGTAAAAATAATAGTAAATGAATGTAATATTGGATAGTTAAGTTTAAAATAAAATAACGAAAGTAAATTATATATTGATAGTTTAAGTTTGAATAACATAAGCAAAATAAAAAGTGTGCAGGCTGAAAGTTATCAAAGAGATTAAAAATATACTAAAGTTTAAAGTAAACATATGGCTTCACATAATAAAGCAGTAGCATATATAGTATCATTAAACAAGACCGTATATACAAGCATAGTACAAACAATTGTATATAGTAAACAATTATAAAAGGATTCAGGCTGAAATTTTTAAGAAAATAAAATATACAAATAGTGTACAAAGCAATATTTTTATAAACAGGAATTGTACAAGCATTTAATGAAGCCACCCAATATTTCTTCTCAGCCGAAACAATATCACCTGCACAATTTTAAGTAGGGGGATATATAGATGTAGGCTTGCAAAAGAAGAAATAAAATAAGGTAATATGGTACATGGTAATTTAATGCAAGCCAGAGTTTTATCACTTCAGCCTCCAAACCAGAGAAAATATCCCTGCCTCTTGTACAAATAACATTATCATCTGTAAATCCATTTTCTTTTATCAACCTCCTCACATCAGTTCGTTCCATTCAAAACTGAGAAAGAAAAAGAACTAAAGTAGATTTCACCCAAAGCTACAACTTGAACAACATCATTTTCTTCAATCTGGAATTGTTACTGCATGCAAATCTAAACAACAAAGCAAGTTCAAGCTTTGTTTCTCTGTTCTTTCTCTGTTCTTCTTGTTCTCTGCCTTATTCAAGATCCAGGTGAGCAAAACCCCTTAACCCCGCTATATTTATTGATGTTAGGATTAATATCTGATATATGAGATGAATTATGCTGAATGATGGTGTGAATGTGTTGCATGCTTTTATAAATATGAATGGTTGTGTGCATATTAATGTATAGGCAAGGAAACATGCTTTTGTTCTTACTCTACAGGTTTTAAACCCTGTTTATAAACTCATATCTTCTTATGAAATGGAGTTTAGGATATGATCCCTAAAAGTAAATTGACTACAACAATGTAAAGTTACTCCTAAAAATAATATTCAGTAAAAATATTAAGTAAATGTTTTGTAAATAATAATTTACAGTAGAAATCAAATATCAGTCAAAATTCGATGTTCATGAATTCGTATTTGGGTTTCATAACCAAATTCGAGATAGAAAATGATGATTTTAGATAAGCATTTCAAGATTTTTAGATGGATATTGAAGGTGAAATCTTTAGTTGAACAGAATCACGTTTATGGTCAAGTTCAGATGATCGGCAAAATAATCGATCTCGGGATTATGGTCAAAGGAAGCTTGGATGTTGGGGTTTCCAGGAAAAATAATGTAGAATTTTTCTGATGATGGTGGTGGCCACGCGAGGCAAATCTAGGGTTTTGGTGTCGGTTTGGTCGTCCGGGTTATTTGAATTAACGTGATGTCCACGGTGGATCGGAAGAAATCGCGACCATGGGAAATGGAGTATTGGATGCTAGCAAAGCTACCTTCGAAGTCTCGAAGTTGTCAGTAGTCAGATCGTCGTTGTAGAGGAAGTTTTTCAGATGGCAGTTTGGTTCCAGTTGATCATTAGTGCTCGATTTTGTTTTAGGGACGATTGAGTTGATCGGGGTGATCGAATGGAGTAAAGGGGTTGCCGATGACTTGCCAGTGGTCGTGGCACTGGTCGGCGGCGCCTGGGTTGCGTGTGCACGTGCACGCTTGAAGTATTGTGCTCTGTGTTTCGTTTTGATTTGGGGAAGACGAAGTCGCGTGTGTTGTTCGAGAATTCGTGGGGTTGACTCGAAGAGGAGGCCGAGTTTTTGAGTGTTTAACTCGGGTATGTACTCGAGTGAGTAGCAAGAGATAAGCTTATGTTTTTAAAACTTTAATTTCTTCAACTATGGTATCTGGAATAGAAGGGTAGCAGGGTAGTCTCGGGGAAGGCTCGAGTAAATCTTCGGTTTGACCCGAAGTAAAGTCTGACCAGGTTAAGTCTTTATAAAAGCAAGTTTTCAAATATTAATTGAAATTAGTTTTAAAACTACTAATGGGTTATGTTTAGTATTTAAAGGAAGTTTTGTTAACCTTAATTTATCAAGTCAATGATATATTTTTATACTTAATTATTGAATTAATTAGGTAAAGTTAATTATAAGGTTATAATGATTTCAAATGTAAATGGTAATTAAGAAATGTTACCTTAAGTTAAAAGGAGTTGATTACCCTCGAAAATCAATTACGTTAATCAGGGAATTAAGTATAATAAATTAATGAAAATAATTAAGGATAAATTACTCATTGTAATTGATTTTGGATATTTTGATTTATTGGAGTTAATTTAACTAGTGTGAACCCGTGCTTCGCACACGGATATTGAAAAAATATTGTTGTTGCATAGGTCATATCCAAATGTATAAGAAATTTAATACGGTGGTAATGAAAAAACATTGTTGAACGATAGTGTTACATCATGAATAACAATTTGGTAGGATAAAGAATACATAGATATATTTGGTTATGATAATCACAATTAAAATCGAACAAAACAATTACAGTGAATATGTTAAAGTTCACAGACTATTTAAGGATAATGTGTTAAAAATTTATCCGCTAATGCATAGATATATTCACTGTGGCATATAACGCCAATGTTGTTGCTTTTGCAATTACACAGCTGCTTCAATGTGCATAGATATAGTTGAAGTATTCACTGTGAACTGTAGACACAAAGACACAGTGCAGTTCGATTCAATTAAATAAGAGTAACAAAAGTTTTTTGCAATGGGGAGAAATATAGTAATAGGATGAAATTTGTAAACAGTCGGGAAAAGTATTTGTCAACGGCTGAAAAAAGGAAGCAAAAGAAAAAAGAAAAAAGCAACAGATGTAGTACAGGGGAAAAGTAGTAAAACAGAATATTAAATAGAAATAGAAATGATGATGCAATAAGAAAATAACATGGGTTCCAATATAAATTACTATTGTTCACCGAATCTGATCTATGTCGATGCAGGGTACAAAACACGGCATACAGCTGGTCGCAGTAACCAATATTTGAAAATATCCAAAACATACAGAAGATAACAATTGTGAGAAGTCCATTCATTTTTTAGCCTCAGAAATAACTGCTAGCAACGCGTGTATGATATTGGCTTGAGCGCAAATAGGTGATGTTTTCTTGGCCTTAATAGATGCATTACATTAGTCAATTATTTTAACCATTGAAGGTATTTGTACCTGCAGCCAAAAAAGGCAAAAGTATCATTGATGCAGTATTATTACTAAATTCTCTCACTGCTCGTCTGACCTATTAACTATATCTAATAATCAAACTATGACTACATAATCATCTATACAAAGATACATTCATCAATTGTTTTCTAGAAGTTTTCCGACGGTGGTGGTGCAAGTGATTTTAGAATTTACTGCAAAAAACAAAAAATAAACTATTTTAGGTGGTTATCAACATTATTCTCACTACAACACATGTTTTGACCCAGCACTTAAACTGTGCATCTACCTTAAGCCCGAATACAACAACTTAAATGCTTATTGTATTATTGATCATCGTAATTGTAAACGAAATTGAGTAAACTTAGCCAAATTATGTCATCAAACCTGGAAGCAATGTATTAAATGCTGAGCTGCACGGTTGAATCAAGCATTAATTATGTGAAGTCATTATTTAATCATCTCAAGCTATCAAAAATCAAAATTCATTTTTCAATTATATTTTCATAATGCGGTTAAATAACTATCGTTAACATCAAACAAAATTATTACTACAGTTAAATTAGTATTGCATCACACAAATGCAGTTAAAATATTCAAAAACAATAATTGCTTAATTCCAAAAATACTGCAAAATAATAACCGCTTTTGCTTAATGCATTTAAATTTTAACTACAGTAAGCTCGAATAAATCATCGTGTACAACCAAAATTATTACTGCATCACATAAATATAGCTGAAATATTCAATTTCTACCATGCATAATTCAAAATTGTCATTAAATTATAACTGCATTTTATTAATGTAGTTAAATGTATTAAGATTGAATAAATTTCTGAAATGTAGCCAAATTTATTACTTCATCACATAAATGTGGTTAAAAATCTTCAAATATAATTAAATTTACCCAAAACTTGATGGTAAATTATAATTGCATTTTCTTAATTTCATTAATTTATAACTGTTTTAAAATTGAATAAAATTATCAAATATAGTCAAAATCATCAATAGTAAATGCAATAAAAAAATGCTAACGTAGTTAAATTAATTCAAAAAAATGCCTATAAATTATTACACCATTTTTTGATGGGGTTAAATTATAACTGCACTAAGTTTGAATACTATCAAACACAATCAAAATTATTACTTTATTACATAATGTAGTTACAATATTCAAAGGCAACCATAATTGTATAATTCAAAAAAAATATTCCTTTCAAATATGTTAAAAGATAATAAATACATTATAATAATCTAGGTAAAACTACTATGAAATGTTTATGATCATCATAATAATGCTGTTATAGAAACACGGTACACGGCGGTGACACAAAATAATTGTGCAATTAAAGCTGCTATATAAAATTATGATTTTAAAAAATTTATTTTTAGCTATCAACAATGGATATCATTGGAAAGCAAATTAAATTTGAGATTTAATAGTGAAAACGATTCTTAAATCCAATCAATGTAGAAAAAGTTATCACATTTTAAAGTTTGAAATATAAAGAAATTAAAAATGCGACTGTTCAGATGCCAAATTTCAAGGGGGCCTGTGTGAGCTTGAAATTCAACTCACTAATAATAATATAGTATAGATTAGTTTAATTAACTTAAGAAAATAATTGGATAAGTGAATTTACTTAGTGAAATTTATGGAGATGATTAATTAAAGGTTAATTAATTTATTATTAATGGTTAATTAATAAATGATTAAAGAATAATTTATCAAGATGATTTGTAATTTATTAATGCTAATTAACCAGGATAAGTAATTCATAAGAAATTAATCTGATTCAAATTTATCAGACAATTTACTAACCTTACTTATGGATACTTGGTTTATATTAGATGATTTGATTTGTTTGATATCCCTGATATATGATGCTTTGTGATATACCCTGATTTATGTTGTGATCTGTAATTTACTTATCTGTGATATATATCTGTGATCTGTGAATGAAAGATAAGCGTTATAGTTTATATCGCTTATCAACTATATCCTATATTTTGATCTATGATGATTCATCGTGTTGCACTATTGTGTTAAACCCCTGGACCACACTTTTACACACACAAATATGGATTTCACGTGGAAATCGGTTAAGTCACAGATGATTTTAATTCAATGTTTTTGAAATTGAAATTTTAATTTCAATTGATTTTGAAATTGGAAATTTGGGTTTAAAGTGAAAAGCTTTTGAAATGGAATTTCAAAGATAAAAGTTATTTTGAATAACTTAATCGAGTTTTGAAATTTAAATAATTTGATTTAAATTTGAATTCAAGTTTGAAATTGAATCCTATGATTTGAAATTACGGTTAAAGATGATATAAATGTGTTTGTATGAATCTAAACCATTTAAAAGTAAAAATTTGGGAGTTTGAATTTAACCCAAGGATTTCAACTCGTATGAATGAATCAGATTTTCTGAAATGAAACTGTTTGTTTTCAAATGATAAAAGCTTTCATATATATAAGAAATGAAATTCCAATTTAAAGGAATTTCAAGTACGAATTGAAAAATGTTTTTCCAAGTTATGAATGAATTCTTTTTGAAAGCTATGAATTGAATCTGTTTATTTTTAACAGATTTAGAATAATGATTTGTTTAAATCATTTGAAATGGAATTATTTCGAAAGCTATAAGTTAAATCTTTGATTTAAAGATTTAACGAGTTAATCAAATTGAAATGGGAATTAATTTGGAAATTCTATGATTAAATCTTTTATTTAAAAGATTAAAGTGTGGAAATTGTTTTAAACCATTCAAGGTTGTTAAAGTGAATCTTTTTGTTTAAAAGATTAAGAATGGTAATTTCTTAAACCATTTGAAAAGAAAGTTTGGGTTTAAGTTGTGACTTAATTGAAATCCCATTATCCATATGTTTTTGAATATTGCGCTCACTATTCGGTTTAGCCGGGAGAGGACCTTTGTGTCACATAACCCATTCCGAATAATGATACGTCGTATATGGATGGCATTTGAAGACCGGTGGTGAAGACCGGATATTTTTCGAAAATGAAAGGACAACCTGTCGAATGTCTCTGCACCGAGTTGCTCCGGTATAGAGATTTATATCACTCTTTTGTGACGGGAAGTCCGGACGTGATTGGAAATTACCCGGAATTGCAAGGGCTTCGTAAGAAGTGCCTTCGGTTCTTTTCGATCCCGGAACAGACTTGTATGGTTACATGTCTGACATTACACTTTGAGATATAAAGCCGATTTCTTTCAAATACATTTCTGTTGGTGGCGGAGAATTTATTCTCTTAGCTTAACACCCTTCTCTGAGACGTACGAGCTCAGAGGTTATGTAGTTGAAATTTATCAGCGATATATCCCAATTTGGTAATGTGGCATGCTGAGTGTTGCTGTGTGATGATCAGTGTTTGATCATTTGTGATATGATAATTTGTTTGATCATTTATCTTTGTGAACATAGGTTGATCATCTGTTGACCCAAAGCGTGGCTTTTTGAAAAAGCGTAGCTTTGTGGACGAGACTTCGTCAGAGCCTCACAACCCGGAAATGGCCGAAACAGGAATGTTGCGGCAAGGTTATGAGGGTCGCGCCCTTTAGGGTATGTCATTTCCTTCTGGAAAAGGGTGGTATTATGGTATGGAGCCCTGATACTTACTCATGTGGATACACTTTCTTTATGATGTGTGATGTTGGTTACCGAGCGCTCGGATAAAGGTCCCAAAGGACCGGGGGGTGGCATATTCGTGAGTTACCTGTTACAGGGGTAACCCGGCCTTGTTTGGCAGAGAGCAGTTTGTCTCTCGGGACGTCCCGCCAGAGGCGATCCCATGCGGCGGAAGGAAGTTCCTTAGCCTGACCATTTGTTGGAAATCCATTTCCCAATATGGAACTTGTACGGTATTAGTTGTAGAACCTGCCATTTACTTATGGTGGCGCCCCACTGTTTAGATGGTAGCTATAGTAGGCATAGTTCGAAATGTCTATGCTGGCTAAGATTAATATTATACTTTCGAAGTTTTTTCTGCACTATGCACTAATAATAATAATCCAATGATTTGCGTAGTAAGCATGTTTGACTATCATAAGAAGAAATCTCCTCCAATTCTGCGTTTGCATTGTGTGTGTGGCGGGAGGTCTTATGGTAGTTTCATTTTCCAAAAGCATTGCGGATTTCAATGTTTAAAATTCTTTTGGTGTTGTTTAAAGATAAACTGTTTTTGTTGCTCACACCAGTCCCATGACTGATCCGGAGTTTATTGTTCCCTTCCTAAACTCTGGGTGCCCATCATTTTCCACACGGGCAGTCTAGAGTTGGGTTTTTCAGATATTCAGGTTTAGTAGATTATCTGGAGCTAGTTCATTCATCGGAGTTGCTTATCTTGGAGTTGTGGATTCATTCTTGTCTGAAGATCATTTTGGAGTTATCACTTCTATTGATATTCTATCCGCTGCTGGTGTTATCTATTTTCTTTCCGCTGCTATTTCTTGTATCATATCTCTGATGTATATTGATATTCATTGTATCACTCTGTTGTATCAGATATTATATATCAATGTATTATTCTTTTCTTCCGATGTGTTATTTACTTAATTGTGTTATAGCTCCGGCGAATCGGATTTGAACGGTCGAATCTGCGGCATTCTAGTACAATGTGAAGTACGGATGTTGATTTTCGAGCGGGCAAAACCCGATACGTTACATGTGGTATCAGAGCTAAGGTTTAACTTTAGCTCAGGAGTATAACACGTTAAGTAGCTCATTAGAGATAGAGTGAAGTAAACTCTAGAATGAATATATCCCTAAGATATCCGTCTGAATGCCTCAGTAAATTCTCTTGCTATCCACTGATAGTAAGTGTGAGTGGAAGAAGAGGATGAGATAGGGGACAGGGGAATACGACTATAAATGGTCAATATCCTGTAACAAGGAAATAATCTTTTCTCTATCAATCTCTTTTGTTCAACATCTTTTCTCAATTCTTCGATAGTTTCTGGTAGATCCAGGAAGAAGATTCGATATACTAATATGGGACGTAAACTCCAACCGGGTCAGAAATTGTTGTTTGGATGAATTGTTTGCCTTGGTTGCTATGGTTGATAGGTATACTTTAGTTCTAAACTAAAAGCTTTGAAATTGTATCCATGTATCTATCTATTCTTTGGGTTCGGATATATTCTACGAATGGTTAGTTATCACTTCGAACTAACCGATGCCACTGTATATTTCGTAGATCTGGATAACCCGAGTATCTTGTGAAGTGTCAAACAGATTCGTTCTTGTATCTGTTATCGATATTCTGACTTGGTAAACCAAATGCTTTCAAAACTCGTTTCCAAAGATTCATTCATAATCTTTCAAAACAATTCCATTTCAAGTTGGATTAACTAGTCCGGTCTTTGAATCAAAGACTCATTTCATAGTTTTCAAAACATTTCAATTCTATTTCAAACTTGAAACCGTTCAACACAATTTGGAAATCCATTACTTTTGTGAAAGCTTTTACTATTTGAAAACGAATAGTTTTCGTTTCGGAAAAATCCAGTTATATTTACACGAGTTAAAACCCTTGAATTAAATTCAAATTCCCAAATCAATACTTTTAAATGGTTTAACCCATATATAACTTGTACAGCTTCTTTAATCCCTAGTTTCAAATCATAGAATTCAATTTCAACTTGAATTCAAATTTAAATCAAATTATTTAAATTTTCAAAACTCGATTAAGTTATTCGAAATAACTTTTATCTTTGAAATTCCATTTCAAAAGCTTTTCACTTTAAACCCAAATTTCCAATTTCAAAATCAATTGAAATTAAAATTTCAATTTCAAAACATTGAATTTACATCATCTGTGACTTAACCGATTTCCACGTGAAATCCATATTTGTGTGTGTAAAAGTGTAGTCCAGGGGTTTAACACACAATAGTGCAACATCATTCAATCATCACAGATATATCGATAAGCGGTATAATCGATAACGCTTATCTTCATTTACAATTTCACAGATAAAATAAATTTATCAATCACAAAGATTCACAATTATAATTCGATGTGGGTTTCGGATAACCAACTGAAATCCGACTCCCTGTCGCATTGAAATTTGCCGTTTTACGGCCAAGGGTTTCATATTCACATAGTAATATATCACAGAAACAGAAATCACAGCTCAGCATAACATAAATCTGGGTATATCACAAATGATCATATATCAAGGATATCAAACAATTCACATTCAATAGAATTCAAAACATTCATAAGTAAGGTCAGTTAATTGTTTGATTTATTCAAATCAGATTAATTTCTTATGAATTACTAATCCTGGTTAATCAACATCGATAAATTACAAATTATTTTGATTAATTATTCTTTAATCATTTATAAATTAACTCTCAATAATTAATTAACCTTTAATTATAATTTATCAACCTTTAATTATTAATTAATAAATTCCCAATTCATTAATCTCTAATTTATTAGTTAATCACTTATAACCATTAATTAATTAAATTACTTAATTATTCTTACATAAATCACTTAATTAACCTTTATCATTAATTAATTAATTATACTTAATTTCCTACCTAACTTAATTAATTCAAAGATAATAAATCTCCTTTAACTTAAAATAAAATTTAGGTTAAATAAATTTTAAAGCTCTTTAACAAATGTTAAGGAACCATTGATATTTAAAAAGTAACGTTATAAAGGAAAGTTTTAACAAGATTTGTTTTAAATTCCAAAAGCCTTATTTTTAAAACATTTAATAAAAACTGGGCTTTCTTTCCCACTTCGGGTCCTACCCGAATACCACTCGGGACTATCCCCGAGTTTTCCCTACTTCCTCCCCTGTTTTAAAACTTAGATTAATTACAGTTTAAAAACTGAAACGTATCACTATCAAAATACTCGAGTACGAACTCGAGTTAATCCCAAAAATCCCGACCTTCGCTTCGAGTCACTCCCACACCATCACGAGCAATCACACGCGAAACTTCTTCTTCCCCAAAATCTCGAACGCAACAGATACGCGACTTGCACGTGTACGTGCACACGAACGCTGGCGAACTTCGATCGAATCGCCACCCACCACCAAGTCGACGATATCCCCCTTGACCAACCTAAACACCCAGATCACTCAAACTCGTCGCCGATCGAAATCGAGTAACTCGATTTAAAAACTGGAACCAAGTAGTTCGTCAAAATCCCCTCGACTTGCCGCCACAGTTCGCCGGAACCCACGCGACTCCGACCCAAGCCTCGCCGCAGTCTCGAGCTTCCATCCCCTTGAACCACGACGAACTCGATCGCCCACCCATGATGAACGAGACGAAATAGAAACCTATGACAAAACTAGGTTTTCGAACGAAAAACGTCTGCCGTTGCCTCCACGGTGATCGTGAGCACCACCGATCATTTTTCGTAGACTCCCCATTCGTTCCTCCACCCCCTGACGAATTCCCGAGGCCTCATCTCCCAGAGATCATCAGTAATTGCCTCGAAACCTATTTTCAGATCAACTGCAACTGCTCTTTGTATACTCAATGGAAAATTTCCATTTTAGTTTTAAAAATCTTATTTTCGAATGACGATTCAAGTTATAAAATTTAATTAATGTCCCATGACATTCAGATTTATCATGTAGTTAAGTTTCCCTGTAAGAATATAAATTTTCAGATGCTATAAAACACTAATTTCTACTGGAGACCATTTTCAGATCCTAAATCAAGTATAAACAACTTGTTTTTTTTAATTCTAGGCCTTAATTTAAGTTTAAACAAACCTACTATGTTTGAAAACCAAACCTATAGGAAATCAGTGAAGAAGAAGATGAATCTTTGGTTTTAAAACTTGAAAATTCTGTAACAGGAACAGAGGAAACAATATTTGTTTGATCAGTAAAGTCTAGAAGGAATTTGAAGATGAGATCTTTGTTTTATTTTATTTTTTTAAAGGTTTGGAAACCTGTTTTAACAAGAACAGAAAACATCTTCATCTAGATGTGTACACATACATTTGTATAATATACACAGACATGCAAGAATACATAATCATTTAAGCCCATTTCAGGTCATGCTTCAAGGATTATTCAGATGCATCAAGTTTAATAATTTAAGGAGGAGAGTTGCTCACCGTGGTCAAAAGAAAGAACAGAGCATATTTTCTTGAAACAGCAGTTTAAACTTCCTGGTTGAAATCTTCCACTTGATTCTCTGGTTTGACTTTATTGTATTATTGTTGAAGTTGAGATTTGTTTTTATGTTTTGAATTAATATTGCTTTAGATTTTTACTCAGTTTTCACTTAACTTGATGGATGAAAATGGGACGAGAAGGCTGGTAAAAAAAATGAGTTACAGTGTGATAGAAATAATGAGTTTGTGCAAATTTCTTTAGCAGGGATATTTTTCTTCTTGCTTGCGGCTGAAAGGATTTTAAAACAAATCGAATTGACTTGTTTATGTTAGCATTAAATGCTCCAGTACTTTATGTTCCTAGATGTGTTATATTTTCACATCTTGCCTGCATATATTTTTATTTTGTTGTCCTTAAGTCTGCATACCCATTTCATATTCGAGCCATTTGTTTTCATAATTATTCTATGCAAGCTTTTCTAACAAGTTGTTATTATTTTTGACTTTGCAGATTTTTATTAGGGGCTGGCCAATCTTCTTATGTCCTATACAAATATATGTTACTGGTTTAAAGGCAAATGAATGTAAGTGGGTGTTATTCTAACATGTTGCTTGATTTATTTTATGGTGTATTTGGTTTATGATTCACAAAGTTATAAAAATTCAATAAATTATCAATTTAAATTTAATCAAAATCCGGGGTCGTTACAATATCTCTGATGTATATTGATATTCATTGTATCACTCTGTTGTATCAGATATTATATATCAATGTATTATTCTTTTCTTCCGCTGTGTTATTTACTTAATTGTGTTATAGCTCCGGCGAATCGGATTTGAACGGTCGAATCTGCGGCATTCTAGTACAATGTGAAGTACGGATGTTGATTTTCGAGCGGGCAAAACCCGAGTCGTTACAGATAAAGAAAGAAATTTGCTAATATTTTCTTTTAGATTCAACGTATAAATTAAATTCAAAAATATTAGATTATCATTTTAAAAGTTAAAGACAACAAGTATTTTTGAATTTAATAAAAAGTTTCTAAGTTATACTTTATAAAGACAAAGGTTTTGGGATTGACTATTTCAAAAAAAAAAAATTTGAAAAAATGTTAAAGAACAAACCAAAATTTTTAAATATGGAGTATATAGGACTGAGTGCCTAGGTAAGACGGTGTGAAAGGTAAGGCTATGAAGAAGATAGCAATGATTACTCATGGATGGTAATAAGGAATCCTTGTAGAGTGTAAAGAATACTGGTAAGACCCTTGGATTATTTAGTTATACGTGTGTAAGCCATATAAAGAACCCGCAAAGGAATGATAAATGGTATTAAAGCCCGCTTCTATGAATTTTATAGTATGATAATGTGAAGGGTCAAAGATAAGGGAAATAAATACAAAGATTTGAGAATACCATCAAGGAATTTGGATTAAAGGAAGAAGGTAATAGAGGATTATGAGGTGGCGAACACACATGGAGGATATTGGAAATTTCAAAGTTAAGATATATGGATTGCAGAAGGATGGCATGTTAGAAAGGTCCATTTAAGTTAGAAGTGATAGAGCCACATCATCATTAGTGTTAGTTAATGTTGAAAGGTAGCTTCCAGCCGTTGTTCTATTTAGGTTGGGTTGTAAGCATTAGTTGTCTTTATTTGGGGTAAAAGCGCATATGATATTACAGGAAATGTTCCATTTTATGTGTTTTCTTGTGGACCGCTATGTTATGGGAAAACAATAAAGATAAGGAAATTTAAGAAAGTACAGTCAACTAATGCAAAAGAAAAGAAAATAGTAAAGGTTGAAAGTTAAGAAATAAATTAAGAAACTTTATTTAATTGACTACTAAAGTAGAAATGAAATAAGATTGTAAGTCAGAAAAAATTAGGAAATAAATTTTAATGAACAAAGGACGAGGAAAGGATATTGCATAGCCATGGGTCAATGTCCCTGTAACTCAAAGGTTGGAATTTATAATTGAGCTTGGTTGCTATTATAAATAAAAGAAAAGTTTATGAAACCTAAAATTTACTGCGTAAATTAAGAGGATTCCGCTATGGATATTTGACTATTGAATAAACCTCTATTTCTTGACTTGTGGAAAATTTTCTTTTAAAAAATCTATACATGTGTACACTTTTGAAAAATAAAGTATCTCAGTAAAAAAATTTGAATGATTTTAAATTTTAAATTTTTTATGGATATTTTAGAAAATAATATAAAACTATTTTTTAAAAAAAGAAAATTTCAAATTTTGAAAAAGCCACATACTTGACATTGGGGAGTAGTTGACAAGTGGGTTAGTATGGATTTTACTATGTAGCAGAAGTAGCAGTAAAATAAAATATGGTTAGGAACAAAGGAGAAAACTGTTGTAGCTAGGGGATCACTTTCTCCATATATTGTTAGTAACAAAAGGTTGATTTTGAGATCAATCTTGTTTTAAAACTTTAAGATAAAAACTAACTATGCAAACTATACTAGGAAAAGCTGGAAAAGAATTGGGGCAAAAGAGAAGATTCCAAAATACAGAAGAAAAAGGTTACATAGAAGAAGGATGGAAATATGGAATTTTCCATTTTGACCCTTTTCACGCATAAGAAAATAAGTTTAGAAAACTAGATTTTTCTAAATTTGAATGTTAGCAACTGTATGCTAGAACTTTGGATGAAAAATGTTGGATCAAAAATTGGTTGAACTATACTTCTATTCGTTGAAGTATGGAAAATTTTGGATGTAAAAACAAGTTTTTTGTTTTCAAAAGCTGCATTCATATAAAACTACCAGTATATTTAGGATGTTTTGTACCATATTTTTAAAACCTGGTTTAAAATAATGCATTCATATAGGATGCGCCGATTTAGAATTGCTCAATATGAATATCATATAAATGGTGATACACAATGCACTTGTTGTAACATCCCGTATCTGGAGGCATTTAGGTGTCATTTAATAAGGTTTTTACCTTAAAACATATCACAAAATCAATATGAACATGTATAAATCATCTACAAGTAAATATAATTATTCCATCATTCAAAAACATGGCAAAACATTGCAAATAGGTTCGGATTTTCCCTTAAAACCGAAAACAAAACAAATGTGAGATGTAAACATTATTCAACTTAGCTTAAGAGATTAAAGATATGGAATTTGAATGATTTTGATGTTGATTAAGCTTCCCATTTCTATTTCTTTCTCTTGTTAATGGTGGCCGGCCTTAGCTTTTTTAAATTTTGAACAAATGAAAAGAACGTGTATGGGATACACGGCTAAGGATATAGATATAGGAATGGCCTTTTTCCTATTTTACCCCTCCTATATTTCATTTTAAACTCTTCTTTTAATTCATAATTTAAATGGCATGGTTACCTCTTAATTATAATTCAAATCTCAATCTCCTAATTGATACATTATTTTATTTAATTTACCTAATTAAATATCCTAAATAATGTTATCAAAAATATGGGATGTTACACTTGTACACGATTGGCTGCAAAAAATTTTGTACACTAACTAATTATTAGTTTAGAGTAGTAATACGTTATGTTGCATTGTTTGGTCCTTGAGGAATTTCAGGGATGAAATTCTTTTAAGGGGGAATCTAACACCCCGCAATTTTAACGCTAATTGATTAAAAATAATTTAATAAATAGGTGATAATGCTGAAAATAGAATTTTTGCAAATGTCAAAATTTGGCTACGAAACATATACCGTTGGGTTTGTGGCGATTTTCTAACCAATTTTCATACATAAACTTTTTCGATCGGAGTTTAAATGAAAAAGTTATTAACGTTTGAAGTTTTAACGTCATAAATAATTATATATGTAATTTTGGTAATAAAAGTTAATTAACAATTAATTGCTAACATTAGTGGAATGCGTGGACGTTAAGAATGTGATTAACAAAATAAATTATAGCATTGGATTAATAGGGGAAATAAATGACAATGATATATAAATTTGGTATAAAATTTACAAAGCAATTAATGTTGATAATTAACCCAATTTACAAAGCTCGGGTCGATGCGATAAGTTTCATGGTTGACCGATAGCAGTCAACCTAGGGCACTAAATTGTGGACCTGAGATTTGTAAACTGCGGTAGTAAATTATTTCTAAACGACCTGGATTTAAAATGGTTTAATTGAACGATTGGCATTGGTTTGAACCCCAATAAATATAGACCTAGATCCTTACTTCCAACTCATAATTTTCTAATGGACGTCGAAGCTCTATCATTTCTCTTCTTCTTTAAAAATCTATATTAATGGAAATAGTCTAGTTTGCACGTATACACCATTGGAGGATTTTAGAAGATGATAGAAATATAGAATAGGTTCAAATCAAGTCGCTACAACCAAGGTAAACTGTAAATTCGGATTTGAAATTGTAATCGACCTAAATCTCTAATTTTTAATCCAAAATTCTAATAGATCTGTAGGTATAGTTATATGTGAATCCAAATAGGGAGTCAAAGTGGAAATACAGATAATGAGGCTTAGATCCGGAGATTTGGGAATGTCTAAAAAGAGGTGAGTGGGAAAATTACATGTATTGTAATAAAATTAGTTTTAATCTATTTCAATTATTCCTATTTATAATCGATTTGGATATAAATCTATAAGTACGTAATGATTAGATATATATCTATACGTGCGAAATGATTAGATATAAATTTGTCAGCGTGTAATGATTAGATTTAAATCTGTAAGCAGATAATGATTAATTAGATATCACTTTATTGTTTATGCGTAACGAATTTAATGAGAAAGATCTAATGAAAAGGATTATGGAATTGATTATAATAGGGATTTAATAAAATTTGGAAAACTTGCTTAAATATGTTATGCCAGTAACCTGTTATGAAATTGGTAATAATAAATTTATATTTGAACGTAGAAAAAGAATGTAAAATAAAAAGGAACTTTATTAATATTTTAGATTTTAAGGATATTTTAATTCGTTGCAATTTGGGATGTTGCAAATAGATTTCTATATATTATCAAGTTTAAAATAAACAAAAGTGCGATGTTTGAAATGACAAGGAATATACCTAAAACGAAAGAGATGTGCAAAATAGGGATACTACTGTATTTTGTACCATCTATTTCAAGAAATAAAAAGATAATTCCTTGTAATTATAAACAACACATAACTCTCTCTTCTTGGATAAGACATAGAAATTTACGGTGTTAACATTTTTGGAATAGAATCGTAGTTCCAACGCATTAAAATGTGGTAAGCCCCAAAAGTTAAACGATAAGAATGAATGAAGCAAAAACATTCTCAGAAGTTAAGATGTGAAATACCAATAAAATTTGGAAAAATGAAAACAAAATATGAAAGATAGGCAAAAAGAAATAAATGGATAACATCAGAATAGAAGGAGAAAATAGAGAATAACTAAAAAGGATGGGCAACGATATATGAACTTGATAAGAGAAAAGTGTTTAATGAACTTAAAGTAAAGAAAGAGGTGAAGTGCACAATGAAATGAAGACCAAGGGTCAGTTGTAAACTGGAGAGGCATGATTATTTACTAAGTAAGCAAGAATATATATATATATATATAAGTAACCTCGAATGTGCTTTATGGTGGGTGTGAACTATTATAATTAAAGTATAATTAAATGAATAATATTACATCTGGTCATTAGAGTAGGTTGGAAAGTAAATCCTTAAAGCGAGATAAAGTATGGAAAAATGTATGAAAAGCCGTCATTAGGCACTACGGGAGTCCCACGATATGTGTTGCGATGAGACTGTGAAACAACGAGAGCAAGGGATCCCGACGGGGTATTAATAGAGAGATATTAGCAGGAATAGTATCTAGGTCCAATTAGGGGACCATGGATATATATGTATTTATTTATTCACATAGCTATGCTTCAACAAAAGGTAGGTGGGAACGCATCGCACGCGGACATGGACTCGAGACGGCTAATTAAAAATGTAAACAGACATAACATGAGATAGAAGATAATCGGCATAAACTAGTGTTATGTACAAAATTTATAATTTTACCAATCATCAGAACGTTGTTCGACCCCTTCCTCATCACAACCCACATGATAGTTAGAAGGATAGGTACTAATGCTTGGCATGTTCGATGCTGACAAGGACACTTGACTTTGAAAATGTCAAATCTTGGTCAGTAATTATGTGGTTTATTATATTTTATTATTTTGTTGTAAGTTATTTCGTTAGAGCTCTGATATGTATTCTTTTGTTTTATATGCAGGATACTAAACCAACGATTTGTATTTAGTGCACTTGGGGTTTCGATTTAGCGAAAATCCAAGCTTACTGAGGTGTGGGTTGTTATAGAATGTTGATCCGAAGTTTACATCGATCAAATAGAAAAGTCGCAATATGGGTCCAAAGTAATCTATTGCATTGAAGGAAGAAGTGGATAAGCTGATGGCAAATGACTTTATCCACGAGCTTTATACCCTGATGGGTATCCAACCTCTTGTTGGTCGAGAAATCAAACGGAAAATGGCGAACATGTATCGACTATTCTGATTTCAATAAGGCATGCTCGAAGGACAGCTTTTGTTTGTCCAGAATTAACCAATTGGTAGATAGGATTGTAGAGCAGGAGTTACTGTCATTCATGGATGCTTATTCGAGTTATAACCAAATTTCGATGCACATACCAAATCAGGAAAATACCAGCTTTATATTGATTTAGGATTATACTGCTATCGAGTAATGTCATTCGGTCTAATGAACACCGAATCCACATATCAAAGATCGGTAAATTCTATGTTCAAGAATCAAATCGAATGAATGATGGAGGTATACGTGGATGACATGCTTGTGAAGTAACGAGTATCGTGAATTTATTTGGATAACCATTTGGAGACATTCGATGTTTTATGAAAGTACGGAATGAAGCTGAATTGGTTAAAATGTTATTTCGAGGTAGTATTGATAAATTTTTGGGATTTGTTGTTAATGTAAGGGGCATCGAGGCTAATCCAGAGCAGATCGCCTTGAGAACGTATGTAATGACCCGGGATTTCGTATTGACTTATAATCGTCATTAAACGATTAATCGATTGTTGATTGCTGTTGAGTATTTTAAATCAGCTGAAATTCTTTTGAAAGATTTGTTAAAGAGTTATACGGGCTTTTCTTTATTAATTCAGCCCGTTTCCTTTTGATTGAGATAATGGTTGTACTCATCCCCTTTCATATTCGTTTGCAACCCATTCCCATCTCATTTCTTGAAACGGAAAACCCTAATCAACATACGCAAATAAATGGCGGCGCTAGTTCATTCTTCTTCATTCAAAAAGAAAAAAAAAAGAAAATAGGGCTTCGTTCAACTTCGTGGTGCCGTGGTTTCAATTTGCTCGATCGATTCCTCGTGGCTCACTACGGCTGCTCCTTCTCGCTCATCTTCGAGATGCCGTGGCTTCAATTCCGATGCTCGTTCTTCTTTGACAATTTGGGCTTTCGATTTTCTGGAGCATCGGCTACAAACTTTCGACCGAATGATAAGGTGAGTAATTCTAGTTACTCACATCTAATTCAAGCACATACATTTGTGAGTTGTGATTTTCACTGCTTTGAATCCTTGGGTTTTCGTTTGTATACGAACGTTAGAGTTCGTCTTGATTCACCTTGGCCATCCTATTTTGCTTGAATACATAGATGGTTTCTTTGACTCTAGCAGTTGTACAATTTTATGCCTTATACTCGCAGAGTTGATTCTTGTATGGATTTTTGGCTTTAATGACTTTTGATTTGGGTTGACGATGTTGTTTTTGTTCACCCTTGACTATCTCGCGACCACCACGGCTTGAATGGTTGTTGGTATTTTGGGAGTGGCACCACCTTGAGTTGAAACCGCAGTCCCATGATTTTCGAACTCGTCCTTACTGTTCGATTTGCCTTGCCTTTATTTTGATCACTATCTCGGCCTTTGATTTATCCGAACCTGTTTGATTTTGTTAAAATTCGACTTGGACTATTTATTGGGTATCTGGGTCTTCGGCACAGTTTGTTCGACCTTGTTTTCGTGGAAAAATCGGCTTTGATGCTTTTGCACTGGTACCATGACTTTGATCTTCACTGACCTGTTGTCCCCTGATTTCGTTTATACTGTGAATTCTGTTCTTTGTCAAACTACTTGAGAAATCGATTTCGGTCTGTAGATTTGTTTCTTTGAAGCTCTGTTGCCCTTAACGTTGTGATGTTGAACTTGGATAGTATATCAGTGATGTATCATCCCTGTTGTATACCTGTAGTTGCATTGTTCATGTTGTAACTGTGCACTTGTCGGTGTAGTCTTCATTTAGGGTAGTCTGCACTGCTTCATGTTGTTGCTTGACCTGTTCCACTATGGTTCCATGCCTTGTGGTTGCATTTTATTCGTGTTTGCTGCCACATTGGGCTTGTAGTTGGTGTAGCTCGCTGTCTTTGAACTCTGCTCTGGTCTATCCCATTCCACTTGGTTACAGAACTTGATGTTCGGTTTTGTTCTTGCTTCTCGTACTACCTGGTCTGGTTCTCGACCTATGGTGTTTATGAAGTCTAATGCCTTTGGTTTTTCATTAGTACATATTGCCTTAAGTACAAGTATGTAGTGGCCGTTTGATCTGTCCATTAAAGTCAGTGATGTATCTGCATTGCGGTCACATGAATTGAACTTGTTCATTTCAGTTGGGTTATTTTGTATTGAAGTATTTTGTTTTCCACTGTTTGGACATTTGGGTTTTTGAGTTGCAGGGTAATTGTTCTGTTTAGTTTATATTCTCTTGGATGTTGGTTATGTAGTTTTGGATTCTATTACACTACTGATGTCACTCATGTATACCCCCCTGTACCTCACTTCCTTTGGCCTTGCATTTAGTTCTGGCCTGGTATAGTGGTTCACTGCTTCCCAGTTTTATAAATGAGACTGTTGTATTTGGGTTTTGAACCACGACCCGACAGAGTTGCTGCCATTATTGTGGGCACTGACTTCAGTTTGTCTGCACTTTGATGATTAAGTTGTATTGCCTCTGACTTTTGACATACAGTCTTCATTTACTTCGAGTTAGTCGCTTACAGTCGCATTGTTGACCCATTATTCTGGTTGACATTTTGTTATCGTCTACTTGTATCAACCCCTATCATCACTTAGTTAGTGCAGTCTTCGAGTAGTTAGTGCACTTGTATACAGCTGCATTGGGTAGTTCTTTGTAGTCTTCACTATGCCATATTGTCACTGCATATCTCTTTTGCATTGCTTTCCTTGTGGTTTAGTTGCACACTGCTGTCACTCGTAGTTGCTGCAGTGTTATAGATCACGGTCTTCATTTGAGACAGTGTTCATATACTCTTGAGTCATGTTTCAGTTGCTCGAATTGGTTGGGCTTGCGTTGTTGGTTCATGTTGTGGCTTCTCTTGTATCTCTTGTGATATCTGTCGAGTCTAGTTGTATATGCATTGTATCACTTGATGGCATCAAGTCTGATCTACAGTTGCCACCATTTGTTTACTTTGATTCTGGGGTGTCACTGTCTTCTTTCTGCACTTGTATTCATGTTGCAGTATGTTTATGTGATGTTGCCTCTGTGTATTTGTAGCAGTTGCATGTTGCACCTTTATCTATGCACACGAGTTGGCGGGGCAGTGCACACGGGTTCGAATGCACACGTGTGTACTGCAGCCACCAAGAAATCGACAGCCTTGAATTGATATTTCTTTGCATCATGATGCATTGAGCTTTTATGCCGTATTGGCGAGGCCGTACACGCGCGCGTGTACGGCAGCCAATCGAACTTTGATGATTTTAAAGTGACAATTTCAATTGTTTTAAATTGAATTAGTTGATTTGATAAACTGTTATTTACCTCTGTTGATGATTTAAATCTGTTGATTTGTCGATTAACACTGTTTAGTGTTACATATGCCGTGATCCAATTCTCGTATCGAGAGTTGGATATACGAGATTTCTGTGATTGTCGTCTATTTGATTATCTGATTATTATTGCTGCTATGCACTAATAACTGAGTTTGAATTAGACTGACCCATGTATTATTTTCTTTTGAATTTAATACTCGGGTCAGACCCGAGTTATTTCAGGTTGTAGATTTCCTGATTTGAGTTGCTGTTTGAGCTATGAAGACTTTTCACATCTTTTGGAGTAATCGTGTCATAGTATAGGTTGATATGTATTCATGTATATTAGTTGATAATGTACGTGTATATATAACTTCCAGAGTCGACAATTGTAGTTGTATCATATGTATTGTATCAACTGTATTGTAACTGACATCAGTTATATATATATATGAGACTTTTGTTTTATCTGTGTTCCGCATTCTTTGTGTATCTGTGTTGTTTTATGTATATTGTCCTAAACCATTATGAACCATCGTAGTTCGTTTTATACTGGAATTGGATATGTCAATGGGAGTGAATAAATAAGAGATGAAAATTTTAAAATATATACCACTCCTATCGAGGTAACCAATACTAGTGTAAGGCCAACTACGGATGGCCGCTCCTACCCAGCCTTATTCTTCATAATAACAGACAGTATTTCTTTTAATACTCTTTGTTATTGTGAGTATAGAGGTGGGGCGTCACAACGTAACTGTCCCGACAATAAAGAAAGAGTTAAAGTGCTTGAATGAGAAGATCGTCGCTTTGAGTTAGTTCAACTCAAAGACAACATACCCTTCTTCGATGCCCTCAAGAAGGGTAAGAAATTTTTTGAATGGAATTAGGATTATCAGAATGCCTTCGAGGAAATGTTAAGGCACATGGAAACATTACCGGTCTTATCCAAACCATAGGATATGGATGATTTATTTGTTTATTTGGCTATGTCTGCTCATGCACTAAGTACTGCACTGGTACGTGAGAATGCAAGGATCCAAAGATCGGTTTACTATATTAGCAAGCGGTTCACTGGAGCTAAAAAGAACTACTCGAAGTTGGAAAAACTTTCTTATTTCTTGTTGATTACGTCTAGAAAGCTGCTACCATATTTACAAGCTCATCCAATCAAAGTACCAATAGATCAGCCTCTGAAGCAGATGTTGTACCAACTTGAGACTTCGAGAAGATTGTTGAAACAGAACATATAGTTGAGCTAATACAATATCACTTACCATTCGAGGAGAGTGGTAAACAGGTAAGCGTTGGCGAATTTTGTCGCTGAGTTTTCCACGCGAGATGGTGAGGAGGAGGATGATACAACCACACTCCCTCATTGGAAGCTGTTTGGGATGGAGCTTCAAACCAACATAGTTCAAGCGCAGGAGTAGTGTTTGAAACTCTAAAAGGACGGTCGATATGTTATGCTCTGAAATTGGAATTTTCTGCAACAAACAACGAGGCTGAGTATAAGGTGCTAATAACGGGATTGAGAATGGCGAAAGAGCCAGGGATAAGGACACTACACATTTCAGTGATTCTCAGTTGGTGGTCTACCAAGTTAGGAAGGAATATCAAGCAAAAGGTGCGAGACACACCTCTTACCTGACAAAAGCATTGGAACTGTTGGATGATGTAGGGCACTACACAATCACACATATCCTCAGAAAGGAGAACATAAAAGCTGATACATCGGCTAAGATAGCTAGTTCTGCAGAAGCACAAATGATGGGTCTGGTTCCAGTAGAGGTTTTAACGGCTCCAAGCATCGATCAAATAGATGTCAATTGGATTTTGGGGACCGCGGAAGAAGAGGAGTCATGGATGACTTCATCAAAGAATATTTTCTCAAAGGGACTCTCCCGAGAGAGAAAAATGAAAGGAAGAAACTGTTAGTCCGTGAGATGATGGTTTTGATGACAACAATCTTAGAATAGATTATAAAATATAAATACTAACATTATAAGTTTAGATATATATGTATATGCAGGATTTAACCATGCAGGTACAAAGAATGAAGACTGTACAGTATAGAGATTCAAGATATCAAGATTGAAGACTCATGAGTATCAAGATTATCAAGAGTTCAAGATTTCAAGATAAGTATTGAGTCTAGAATTATGTTAAAACTTCACAATAGCACTGAAATCTTCACTCCATTTTTCTTTGGGGATGGAACCCATTTCTACCTTTTTAGTGGCTTACAAACCAACGACAAGTAGCATACAAACCTACGACAAGTGGCTTATAAACCCACAAACATCCTGGTTTTACACAAGTTCTCGAGTCCTGACATGATGAGATATTCTGCAGGAAGAATCTTGCAAAACTACTTCAAAATGATTTTCAAAACTACTTCGGAATGATTTTCAAAACTACTTTTCAAAATGTTTTAGCCTTAACAATTATCTTTTCAAATGACTTTCAAAAAGATGTTTTAGCCTTAAATATTCTTGTTTTTTAAACTTCGTTTATTTTAAACTATCTTTTAAATATAATATATTTATACTTAGATTTAAATACAAAATTATAGTAAAATTATATATATTGTTCTCTATATTTATCTATGTATTTTATCTATAGTCAAGTATATTTATAAAGTTTAAAATAGTTTTAATATAAGATAAAGGTTATTTTCAAAGAAAAACACATCATCAAAATTTCCTTTGGGATGTCGACATGCCCTAGTACCCCATGTCGACATAGTGTCAGTTAGAACCAAAAATTTGAATTTCAAAAGAAGTGTCTATTCGTCATAACCTTTCACGAATGGACATGACTGTTGTTCTTCTATAAATAGGAGTTAGTTTCAACTAATTTTTAATCAGTTTTTCTGGTTTTTCATTTCTCTTCTTCTTCCACATTTTCTTATTCAAAATCCTATCATCACTCTGCCGAAATCAACATTGAATCTAACTAGATTATCTCTGGTTTAATTCTCTATCACTATCTCAACAAGATCTAAGTGCTATTCAGAGTTATAGGCTTCTTTGTAATCTATCTAGCGAGAAAAGGTGTGATTGTAGCCTTGGAAATCAATCAAGCGAGAAAAGGTGTGATTGTAGCCTTGGAAATCAATTGGGTGAACTTGTTGCACCGGAAATCAAGTATCTCTACCCAGAGGATTGTGACTCTGGAGGGTGTACCTCGTAGCCTTGAAACCGAGGGTTGTAATTGTTGGATTGCTTTTGAAAGGAAATCCGTACTTAGTTGTGCGGGACTGGATGTAGGGTAACTCCGAACCAGTATAAAATCCAGTGTGTTCTTTCCTTTACTGCATTTACTTTATTTCTGCATCTGTGTTTGTTTCTGTGATTATATCTGTGTCTGAATATTGCATACATTTGTGTTCAAATTAACATAAACTCAAAAAGATTTAGTAATTTCTTATAAACACTATTCACCCCCCCCCCCTCTAGTGTTATTCCTAGCCTTAAGATCCATATTCCACATTCCTCTCATTTGGTATCAGAGCAAGGTTTAAAAAAAGTTTCATAATCTGAATTATGAAATTTTCAAAATGGCTACCAACACTGGTACTGTTATTAACACTAGTATTCCTGTCACTAGTTCATTTGTAGAAGGTCAGCCTACTGCCAGACCACCACTTTTTAATGGCAGTAACTATGCATATTGGGCATGTAGGATGAAAATATATTTACAATCTATAGGATTAGATACTTGGAATATCACACAAACTGAATATTCTGAACCCACAACTAATTTTGCACAGTGGACTACCGAGCAAAAGACTGTTGCACAAAATAATTCTAAAGCAATGAATATTCTGTTTTGTTCACTTGATAGGAATGAATTTAATAGAGTGTCAGTTTGTAAGTCTACATATGAAATCTGGAAAACTTTGCAAGTGAATCATGAAGGAACAAGCAAAGTTAAACAGACCAAAATTTCCATGCTCACAAATCAGTTTCAATTATTTTAAATGAATACTAATGAGTCTATTTCAGATATGTATAGTCGATTTCAAGATATTGTGCATTCTTTAATATCCTTGGGAAAAGAATTCTCAGAAGAAGATCAAGTTCGAAAAAATTTAAATTCTCTCACTCCAGAATGGGATCAAAAGACACTTGCAATTGAAGAGGAAAATGACATCCGTACTTTAAAGATAGAAGAATTGTTTGGAAATCTAATGTTGTTTAAAGTCCAAATGATCGGGAGAAGAGAAAGCAAAGCCTCTGAAAAGAAATCAATGGCATTCAATGCATTTATCGACGGATCAGACTCAAACAATGATAATGATGAAGAGATAGCATTTATGACCAGGAATTTTCGGAAATTCCTGAAATACAGAAAGATGAATAATCTCAAAAGAAACAACTATAAGAATTCTGGAAATCAGAATGCAGTGCCAAACAATGTCAAATGTTTCAAATGTGATGAACCAGTCCATATCAAAAGAGACTGTCCGTATCCAGAAAGGTAGAATCATCCTATAAACCATGAATCAGTAAAGAAACGGAAGCGTGCATTTACTGCTACTCTAGATGACTCAGACTCGTCCTCAAGCGATGATGATCAGAAGACAGATAATTCAAATTTGTGTTTCATGGCAGTTCACAACTTCAACGAATTCAAGGAAACGGACTCAGAAAAAGGTACACATTTACAATACAATTGATTGAAATTGCATGCTTAGAATTAGATGATTAATTGCTTGATTGATTGATTTTGAATTGGTGTGTTGATTAATTTTAAATTTATTTTTTATTATTTTATTATTATTTTATTATTTTTAATAATATAATAATATTTTCTGGAATATACTATAATTCTAATAATATTCCAGATATATAAATATATATATATAGACATTAAAATAATAAGTATATATATATTAGAATTCTTAGGAAAAATAAATCATAGAAATCCATAGGCACATGTCGACATGGTCCCTACCATGATGTCGACATGGGTACAAATTTTGAAATTCAAAATTTGAATTCAAATGCTTGAATTTCCCTCCACCTTTTCACTTCATTCAATACTCTGAAAAGGCATCTTTTGACCAAAGAACATGTCTTTCAAAAATCTATTTATACACTATCTTTTATCACAACTTTTCACTTTCATTTTCAAATTCAAACTCTCTCTTCAAAACTTCAAGCTTTCTACTCTCTACTTTAATGGCTTCTTCAAGCAACCCCTCCACCATGAGACTTTCCAGAAACTTGAAAGAGCAACTTCTCAATAATCCGGAGGCAATAAAAGCTACATCAATTATCCTAACTGTGGAAAAGTCCATCCCGGAAAGTTTGCTATTTTTCAAGATTTTGCTTCTTATGAAATTGATACTCTTTTTGCAAACAATCATACTCTTAGTCTTGTTGATGCTTCTCAAAACGATTTTGTTTGTTATCCAAATCTTGTTAAAATTTTCTATGCAAATCTTAATCGAGAATTTTATCAAGGAAATGATAATGAAATTTGGAGTAGTGTCAAATGCACCAAAATTATTTTGAATTGTGATCTTCTAGGTACCATTCTCAATTGCAAAAGCACGGGAATGGATCTTTCTAGTTTTAAAATCGATGAACATGATCGTGAGACATTTCATCATATTTTTGAAGGAGATGAAAACTTTGAATTTAAAAACCTAAATTTTCGTTCAAAAGCAAGAATTGTCAATCTTCTTTTACAACATACTTTGACCCCAAGATCGGGAAATTTTAACAATCCTACTTCAAAAGTGTGCAAAGCACTTTTTGCTATTTTCGGAAACTATGATATTAATTGGGCGCAAGTTATTTTGGATGAACTTCGTCCTAAAAATTTTGAAATGGGAGAAAACACTTTATACCATGGAATTTACCTTACTCGGATTTTCAATTATTTTGGAGTAAATTTCAAAGGAGAAGAATTTATTTCAAGAAAAGTTTTTAATATCTCAAACATTTCTCTCATGAAAATCCCATATGTTTTTCAACCTTATGAGACTCTTGCCGAAAAGGAAGAGCGTTTGGCTCATGAAGAAATGGAAGAGGAGGAAGAGGAAGAAGAAGAAGAAAGGGATGAAATGGAAATAGAAGAAGAAGAAGAAGAAGAAGAAAAGAAGAAGGAGAAACATCCCTAGAAAGTATTGAATATCCATCCAATCCTTCCAACAAAACCCTTCTCAAAAACCAAAAGATTATTGTTGAGAATCAACGGGTTCTTAAAAGATCTGTTAGTAAGAAATTGGACAAAATATCATCCAAGATGAACAAGTTTTTCTCTAAAGTCAGCAAGAAACTTGGATTATATTCATCTTCATCATCCTCTAACTAGTTCTATATTTTCATATCATGTCGAATTAGTTTAAGTTTGTTTTAATTTGAATGTTTATGTACTTGTTTATGATTAATCATTGTATCACTCTTCCTTGCAATGAAATTGAATTTCCTTTCCGTTATCTAGCTTATCTTATCTCTTAAATAAATGTTAGTATATTATAGAAATATATATATACACCATTATTCACAAAATAAAATTATCATCAAATTTCACTAACCCATGTCGACATCCCCCCTTGACCATGTCGACATGTACTGGTCAGAAATGACACTTCATTTTGAATTTGAAATTTGAATAACTACCATATGTCTATTCATTTCAAACGAATTTCTACACCTATATATACCCATTTCTTCCAGAATTCATTACTGAATATTATTTCTCATCTATTCTATCTCTCATTCTTCTCACAATTTCAAAAATGGCTAATCCAATTCATAACTTATCTGAGAATCATGAAGAAACTCTTAATTCATTCAAGAATATTCTCTCGTTCATTCTTTGTAACCAGCGACACTTAGAACTGAGTCAAATGCAGATGATCAAGGAGCAAGAAAGACATTTCGAGGCAATTCGATGGATGATTTCTTCTCTGCACAAGGATGATAACGAAGCACATCCTCCTGTCTCTCTCACAAATGACAACGAAAATTGGGATGCCATTAAAGTAGACCCTATTTTCGGAGAAGAAGGATGGATGGAAGTTCCCCGTAACGTTTTAATTTGTTTGTTTTATTACTTTGTTTGAATTGATTGTTTTGATTGAAATTGGTTGTTTTGATTGATTTGATTTATACTTGGTGTGGTTTGATGATTGTATAAATATACATTGATATATTTATATTCGTTGATTGAATATCATATCTATAAGTATAGTTATTTCTTAATATACTTTATTATATAGTTTATTAATGCAGGTACTTCAGTACAAGAATGAGGGGAAGTAGTATAGTTTAGAGTTTGTTTGTTTTTGTTGATGACAAAGGGGGAGAAATATAAAATAGGATAGTTAGGCATAGATTAAGGGGGAGTTATTAGATTTAGGGGGAGTTATTAGGATAGAAGTAATATTTTATAAACAAAGGTTATCATCATCAAAAAGGGGGAGATTATTAGTCCGTGAGATGATGGTTTTGATGACAAAAACCTTCGAATAGATTATAAAATATAAATACTAACATTATAAGTTTAGATATATATGTATATGCAGGATTTAACCATGCAGGTACAAAGAATGAAGACTATACAGTATAGAGATTCAAGATATCAAGATTGAAGACTCATGAGTATCAAGATTATCAAGAGTTCAAGATTTCAAGATAAGTATTGAGTCTAGAATTATGTTAAAACTTCACGATAGCACTGAAACTTTCACTCCATTTTTCTTTTGGGATGGAACCCATTTCTACCTTTTTAGTGGCTTACAAACCCATGATAATTAGCTTACAAACCTACGACAAGTGGCTTACAAACCCACAAACATCCTGGTTTTATACAAGTTCTCGAGTCCTGGCATGATGAGATATTCTGCAGGAAGAAGTTTGCAAAACTACTTCAAAATGATTTTCAAAACTACTTCGGAATGATTTTCAAAACTACTTTTCAAAATGTTTTAGCCTTAAAATTTATCTTTTCAAATGACTTTCAAAAAGATCTTTTAGCCTTAAATATTCTTGTTTTTTAAACTTCGTTTATTTTAAACTATCTTTTAAATATAATATATTTATACTTAGATTTAAATACAAAATTATAGTAAAATTATATATATATATATATTATTCTCTATATTTATCTATGTATTTTATCTATAGTCAAGTATATTTATAAAGTTTAAAACAGTTTTAATATAAGATAAAGGTTATTTTTAAAGAAAAACAAATCATCAAAATTTCCTTTGGGATGTCGACATGCCCTAGTACCCCATGTCGACATAGTGTCAGTTAGAACCAAAAATTTGAATTTCAAAAGAAGTGTCTATTCATCATAACCTTTCACGAATGGACATGACTATTGTTCTTCTATAAATAGGAGTTAGTTTCAATGAATTTTTAATCAGTTTTTCTGGTTTTTCATTTCTCTTCTTCTTCCATATTTTCTTATTCAAAATCCTATCATCACTCTGCCGAAATCAACATTGAATCTAACTAGATTATCTCTGGTTTGATTCTCTATCACTATCTCAACAAGATCTAAGTGCTATTCAGAGTTATAGGCTTCTTTGTAATCTATCTAGTGAGAAAAGGTGTGATTGTAGCCTTGGAAATCAATCAAGCGAGAAAAGGTGTGATTGTAGCCTTGGAAATCAATTGGGTGAACTTGTTGCACCGGAAATCAAGTATCTCTACCCAGAGGATTGTGATTCTGGAGGGTGTACCTCGTAGCCTTGAAACCGAGGGTTGTAATTGTTGAATTGCATTTGAAATGAAATCCGTACTTAGTTGTGCGGGACTGGATGTAGGGTAACTCCGAACCAGTATAAAATCCGGTGTGTTCTTTCCTTTACTGCATTTACTTTATTTTTGCATCTGTGTTTGTTTCTGTGATTATATCTGTGTCTGAATATTGCATACATTTGTGTTCAAATTAACATAAACTCAAAAAGATTTAGTAATTTCTTATAAACACTATTCACCCCCCTCCCTCTAGTGTTATTCCTAGCCTTAAGATCCATATTCCGAATTCCTCTCAGAAACCCTTTCGAAAAGTACCTTGATTCATGATGCAGGAGGGAGTATTGTACAGAAAAGGATTCTCCACCCCCTTCGTCGATGTGTAACAAAGGATGAGGCTAGGAAGACCCTCATGGAAATCCATAAGGGCTGCTATGGTGACCACATTATGGAGCAGACGTTAGTAAAAAAGATACTTCGCTATGGATATAGACCTGTCAAAACCGACCCTAACCCATTTACCCAACCCAATAACCCTAGTATTATAAGGGTTGGGTCCGATCCTTTTATTTTTTGTTTCAGTTTTTACCCAACCCGTTTGCAAATAACAAAAAATATAAGCAGCCAAACCCAACCGGTCTAACATCTAACCCTAATTCTTATTTTTCAATTTTCTCGATCGGGCTTCAAATGTGTAAAAGGGAAAAAGGCGATTCCTTCTGATCTTCAATTTACAGTATGGAAATCGTCTGAATTTGAGACGGCAACGACAGCCTGATCTTTCGTCGTTTGAGATGACGACGACGCCCTAATTCTTTCATTGTTTGAGAAGATAAAGGCTTACCTTCCTGCGGATCTTCCTGGTATTGATGTCTGCAAGTGCGAGCTAACCCTAAGTTGTTAGTTTTAATCTAGTAAGCACTAACTTTTCATTACTTCTGAAGGATTCCAGTTTGTGCTCACATAAACAACCAGATTTTGAAACTGTAAATTCATATACTTTTATTGTCATGAAAGAAACAAAAATCACCACATCGTTTCCTCGTTTTTTAGTTCAATTTGATACCTTCTCCAAACTACAAACATGAGCCAGCTATTGGTATGATGTTGAAACCTGCTCATGAGACATTTGTTATCTTCCAAAAGATCTGAATGAATGTTGAATGATTTGAATATATTGGGGTTGATTCGATTGCACTTGTATTTGATAAGTTGTCATATAGAAATTTCTCATCAATTAGATACTTGATTTTTGAAATAAAAAACTGAGGCCTGATGGCAAAAAGGTCGGTGTAATTTTTGCCTAATAAGTACTAATGAGAAATAAAGGTGGGAAATGGAAGATACGACTAGGTTATACTATTATTTATGTATATATGTACCTTCACTGATTGCTTTTATCATTCAGTAATATACAGTGCCATATGCATATCATTACAGGATGTGCAGTTTGTTTTATTGTCTTCATTGATATGTTCATGTATTCCTTTGTCCATATTACTCAAGCATTTTTTTCTAGCTTTAGAAAATTGAGAAAATCCTTAATGATATTTAGGTTCAACTAAATGTTTATTGTGTTCAAAATTTAATTAACTACCATGCATTATTCACACTGAGAAGTAGAAAAGCACCCATTCTTTTGGAGACCACTTGAGAAGTGTTTCTACTAGCAGTGGCTTATAATGGATTTCTTGCTACAGAAAGTTTTGAAGTCCAGAGGAAAAAAAGGCAAGAGCTGTATAACAGAAGCACTTCTGGCAAAGAAATATATTTTTGTCGAACGATTTAGTTAAGGACTCATTTTAAATAAAGGCTTTCATAAAAAACTTACTGCAATAATAGTCAAAGAATGGTTCCAAATGCACTTGAATTGGCAGTTGGCTATGCTTGCAACATGTGCCATTAGAGTATATATTTTTTCCCTAGTGTTTGTGCTTGATCTTAAACTGATTAATTATTGGAAGTTGTTTTTAATTTTTTGTTATACCATCCTCAAAATCTGTACTATCTTGAGTTAGCATCCGGTCTTACTTGTTCATATAGGCCTATATCTTGTGATCATGCACCATATTTCTTAAAACAACACTCAGTTTTGATATTCGCTGCTTTACCGTGATTATTTATTTTTATATATATAAAATAAACTTACAACTCTTTGACATGCTAGTTTGTCTATTTAGTACTTACAATGTTTCTATTCAAGTTTTAAATCTTTGGATATTGGTAATGTTTTAGTAAAAGAATATTACAACCGTTAGGAAGTTTTTTTTTGTTTTCTTATCATTGCTTTTTTCCTTGGATGCTTTCTGCATACTGTGAATACGCATGCTTCCTATTGTGGTATGGTAACTATTATATAAATAAACTAAGCTGTACTGTTATAAGTTTTTGAACCTGTTAGGAATTGGTCCTTTTCTTTATATTGCAACTTGAAAGTGATTTTTGGCTTATGCACTGATGAAATTAAAAATAGTCAATCATTGTAGGATTTTATTCTTTTTATCTGATAATTACTTTATTCTTTTTATCTGATAATTACTAAATAAGCTTGTTTACTCTCAATTTAAGGCCGATAAGATCTATTTGGCAATAGTATTAGCACTGTGGTTTGTAATAGAACAGAACTATATTGGTCTGCTTATACAGTTACACTTATAATAAATGTTTAACTGGTCCCTTTTTGCCACTTTAATCCATGCATGTACTTTTACTTAATATTTGTTAAAGCTGTACATATATGTTGAGGTTAGGCATATAATGTATGGTGGCATAGTTCATACATAACATGAAAAGCATGTAATTATATCTTACAAAATGGTATTTTCTTTTTTCAGGTAGATCATTTGAATGAACAGCTTAAATTAGACAAAAATTTGAGACTGTCAGGAAATCAATTGTGAAGATGCTTTCAATTTGTTCCTTTGATTAGAGGTGAATCTCTTTAAGTTACAATAGTAGTGGTATGTCAATGGCTCTGCACTGTGTTGACGAAATTGGCTTAAAGCTCTGGCATCCCAATTCCAGCTTTGGCATCATAGGTCTTCTCCAGTACAACATCTATTGGGGTATCTTTAGGGTCAACTGGAAGAAAACAAACAAATATTACTTACAAATATTTGCTTATGATTGAGATCTTGTACTATTTTTGATGATTCATGCATTCAGAACTTTCAAATATTCTAGTTATTGCAATATCTAGTTTAGTTTGCCTATTTGTTGGAGCAAAATTTTGGCTTTTTGTGTAGAATTGACAATATAATAGTGCAGTTTTTCATTTTTTTGTACCATTTTTGATAATATGATGTGCATCATTTCATTTTCTTGTGCAGTTTTTGTTTTTTTTCATGCAGAATTGATAATAAACGGTGCAGTTTTTCAATTTTTAATGTTGATCTTAATGCTTAAGTTGCAGTTTTTGTTAATGGGTCGGGTCGGGTCAACCCTTTTATTAATCGGGTCGGGTCGGTTCGACCCGTTTATTAAACGGGTAAAATGGGTTGGGTTTGTTTATATCTGAAATAAATCGGGTCAAATTCTACCCGACCCATTTATGACCCGACCCATTTGACGGGCCTATATGGATATTTCCGGCCAATGATAAATCGGGATGTAGTTGATTACACCAAACAGTGTAACCATTGCTAGAAATTTGCAAAGATTCCTATAGCCCCATCAATAGAGCTTACGTAAATGGTTTACCCATAGCCATTTGCAGTTTGGGGAATCAACATTATTGATGTGCTACCGATAGCAAAAGAAGGAGCTCAATATGCAAGAGTAGCAGTAGATTATTTTATGAAGTGGGTAGAAGTGGAACTGCTTGGTACAATCACAACGAAAAAGGTGATCAACTTCGTGATGAAGAACATCATTTGCAGGTTTGGAGTACCCTTAAAGATCATCACAGATGATGGAACTCGGTTCGAAAGTACCAAGTTCAGAACCGAGTTCAAGGATATCTACAACCTATATAGAATCGAGAAGAGCTTCTCAAAAACTGCACAAGTGGAAGCAGTGAATAAAATCATCAAGTCCACCTTGAAGAAATGGTTGACTAGCTCAAAGGCAATTGGGTCAATGAACTTCCGCTAGCATTACGGGCTTATAGAATGACCCATAAGTCAACAACTGGACATTCGTTGTTTGCTTTGGCTTATGGATTGGTAGCAATGATCCTGATAGAACTGGACCTCCCTTCTCACTGTAAAAGGCATTTCAATCCAAAGGTAAATGTGGAACTCTTTCTTGAGTCCCTCGATTTGTTCATGAGAAAAGGGAAGAAGTGAAACTGAGGGTAACTGCTCACCAGAAAAGAGTAGCAGGATACTTCCACACCAATTTTGAAACCATACTTTTGAGGTAAGGGATCTTGTTCTAAAACGAGTTCTCCCAGGTATGGGGGGTATTCGATCCAAATTGGGAAGGTCCTTACGCAATCATACAGAAGCTTCAAGATGGAACATCTAAGCTAACAATAGTCAATGGAATCTCGATTCCAAGGGCATGGAACGACGACTATCGCGTCACTATCATACTTAGTTTTACTTAGTTTTTTTGGCAAATAAGCCACCTAACGATTCTAGAGGCAATGTAATAAGGCAGGACTTACCACGTTTTTCTTTTATAAATGCAATTAGCTTCTTAAACCAATAGGACCGTGTTCGTGCAAGCAAAAAAATATACTGCGTGATTAGCAGTATGGTCAGGAATATACTCCTCAGGCCTAGGATAATGGTCGAGGGATTGCTCTCGGGGTTGATCGGATAATTCAACCTAATACTTTCAGGGCCGATCAGATATTTTGGTACCACCTTTCTAGGTCAATCAGATAATTTGACCCAACCTTTTAGGGGTGAATCGGATAATTTAGTCCTACCTTTCTAGGTTGATCAGATGTTTCGACCAAACCTTCAGGAATTTGTCATTGTCTGGAGATAGGTAATGTCAAGAAGAAACAACCACTTAGGGGTCGATCGGATAATTCAACCCCATCCTTTAAGAATTTGCCATTGTCTAGAGATTGGCAACGACAAGAAGGAATAACCACTTAAGGGTCGATCGGATAGCTCAACCCCAACCTTTAGGTATTTTCCATTGCCTAGAGATTGGCAATGATAAGAAGGAATAACCACTTAGGGGTCGATCAGATAATTTGATTGCGACCTTCAGGAATTTGCCATTGCGTAAAGCTTGGCAACATCAAGAGAGAAACACAACGTGGTAGTCGATCGGATAATTCGACTTCGACTTGTATCGGTCATTGCCTTGAAGTTAGTAGCATCAAGAAGGAATGCCCGAAATGAAGCAATTAAACCGCTAGTTCCTAAAGACAGAAGCTAGTGTGCTAATTGGATTTTCACGATTGTGCTAGCGGCCTAACGGGAAATGCTTGGTCAAGGATAAGCAGGATGGTCATTATAAATGCACGACATATACCATCGGACACTTTTGGCCTTGGATCGGGACTTGAAAAGTACAACTATGGACAATCGGAGAGTTTTCCCCCACAATGTTTGCTTCTACTAATTCCTAAGTTTTGGAATTTGGAAAGGCAGGTTCCGCAAACAGGATTTGGTTCATGGCAGAAATATATGTAAGTAGGAAGTAGATACTACAATCGATGCTCCCCGATGACAGGAGGCAATACAAAACATAGACTATCTACGGTAGAATCGGTTGAGGGAAACTCGACCTAACTAAAATAGAAATATCCATGAAGTTGGTCCAGCCATGATTCTGTTTCGCCAAACATGAAAATTTAGCAACTATAAATTAGGCTAAATAATGGAATATATCTAAAGCAATTGTAGGAATTTTATTTATATGCACAAAGTCGTGGTAAATAAATGCATTGCTTAGAAATGGACATATATAATGTGGGTAAATTACAGTACTTGCAATTGTACTATTTAAGTAAGTAGTTATTCATAAATGGACACGGTATATAAAAATGCAGAAAAGTAAATGGAACAAAGATTACAGAACAAAAGGTGATCTTTCATTGCTTATATTTTTATATAAAAAAGTAGTGTGGGTCGTTCCCTCACAAGCACGACCTATTTACAACCAAAAAGGAAAGACAAAAGTACAAAAAAAGGAGCCATCAGGCTCACAAGCTTCAAGAATCCCCTAATTATTTTTCCTTTTCTTTCGCACTTACCAACGAAAATGTCGGGTTGTTCTTATGCTTCCGTCTGCCCTTGATTACCCCTCCTTTGAGAGTGTCGCCCTCGGACTGGCTGGTTTTCCTCCCTAAGCAGCATAGGGCTCATGGAATTTCCCAACAGAGAGTTCAAAAGACTTGATCTTTAGGGGCTTCAGCTAGATCAGGGAAGGCTAAGAAGGAGAACTCATTGGCACAATGGTAACATATTTCTCAATCCCAGGCTCCATCCTAATCTTGATAAATGACTTACCATTAATGAAAGTCGGTTTAGCTCAAAAATACATTACCTATCATTATGAATATCAAAAGGAACATTAAATCACCAAAGTGCACTTGTAGGCATCCTTTGAGTTTCCAAACACCAATAATGATCCCGAACCATATTATAAGGGGAGTCAGATGTAAAAACCCACCTCGGAACGGGTATAATTTCGACCCAGAAATGGCCCATCAAAATTTAGATCCATTCTAAGGCTAGCTGTTGGTTGGAAAAAGAAGCAATAGTACAAAGCAATAACTATTTTTGGAACTCACAATGGATGGAATAAAATATAATAGCAAATTTTACCTATTTATTTAAAACCATTTGAAATGTCATAATACAAAACATGATCAAACTGTTAAGTAAAATCTGTTACATCTTTTACCCAAAATACATAGGTACAACGTAAAACATTATAAAAAATAATAATAAATGCCACAAGCTTAAGCCACTCCACCTTCAAGCATCGTCACCATCATCACTTTGTCCTTAACCTATGTTGGAATGAGGAGGGAGTCAGAACAACAAATGTCAGGTAAATAAAAACCTCGAGTCTTACCATTTCAGTGCTTAGGCAGTATATTTTAAAATAAGAATATGTCTCGCATATATAAAACCATTTAATACTTCTTATAAGAAAAGGAGGCGGGTCCTCAATCAACTACTTAATGCTTTCCATTCCCTAAGTAGGTTTTTAAATCCCATAATACAAATCCCACGTCAAAAATGTCTAACAATGCGAGAGATAATACCCAAG
Source organism: Allium fistulosum (assembly GCA_030737815.1). Classification (NCBI taxonomy): domain Eukaryota; kingdom Viridiplantae; phylum Streptophyta; class Magnoliopsida; order Asparagales; family Amaryllidaceae; genus Allium; species Allium fistulosum. Next base: position 872,363,408 of record CM060907.1, on the reverse strand, counting down.
TCACTTATTACTTTTTGTTGGAAATAGGCAGACTCTAGCCATTTAAGACCACCTCAATTGAGGCAAACCCCATCATTTAATACGTATTCCCAAGGTGGACTCCTCATCGATGACTATCTAGCTGACATCGCATGGAATCTCTTGAGCCACTTAATACTTTTTTATGGAAAGGTGAATCCTCAATCAGGCACTTAATAACTTATCCCGAAGCGGACCCTTGTCGAGATTCCACCTATCGTGTCTAATAACAAGCCCCTTGGCCATTTAATACTTCATTTGGGGAAAAGAGTGGGGACCTCAAATAACCACTTAATACATCCAGACCCCGAAGCAGGCCCTTCGTATTATGACCCATACTCATAATGACGTCTCACATTAGTCCGACGATACGTAGAAACTGGTAGCCAGATTAGCTGGGTAGATTTACCCTATAGAATTTAGGACTAATCTCGCATCATCATAAATATCTATCATAGAAGATGTCTCACATCAGCCTCAAAATCACATTACTGGTAGCCAGACTAGGTGAGCAGACTTCTGTGTGTCTTTTGACTGGCCTCGCATCCCTATGACTTAGCCATAATTTAAATACTCTCCATATATATAATACGCATCTCACCATTTACATAATTAAGGCCTTACAAGAAATCTTCTTTATTACGCCTTATGATCTTAATTACCTTCCTAAGGGGGAATCAATGACAATTATTACCTAATTAACCAAGCAATTATATGCTATAATTATACGTTTATTATGCTAAAAGAAATAAATATATATTCACGTCTAATAACTACTAAACGTGCAGTTCATACACCCTAAACTAGCGTTAAATGTCAATCGTTTAACCATAATACTAATACAAGTCCTTTTGCTTCAGATTTCCAAGATTTCAATATTCATAACAAGGGTCAAATATTCATATCCAAAACTGCAATAAAAAGAGTTGTAAGTAGAAATAGAAACCCAATTTATTACATTAATTCAATGAATATCCTAAACAGTAGTAATTGCAATCCTAAATTCATTTTCTATCTGTTTCCTGGGGATCTGACCAGGCCACTAGTACTCGGCAATCGGTGCACGGCATCAAAGAGTGTCCGGCATCAAAGAGTATTCGGCGAGGCACTTGGCATCCAGGAGTGTTCGGCGAAGCATCCAACATCCAACAGGTACTCGGCGTACAAGAGTGACCGGCCTCAAGGAGTGTTCGGCGAGGCACTTGACATCCAGGAGTGTTCGGCGAAGCACCCAATATCCAACAGGTACTCGGCGTACAAGAACGTTCGGCATTCAAGACTGCTCGGCATACCAGAGTACTCGGCATCAAGGCTGCTCGGCATCAAGACTGCTCGGCATACAAGGTCGCTCGGCATCAAGGCTGCTCGGCATACAAGAGTACTCGGCATCAAGGCTGCTCGGCATAAAGAGCACTCGACATCGTGACTACTCGGCAACAGGAGTACTTGGCATCCCACGATGTTCGGCGTAATACTCGACGTCCGAAAGACATTCAGCACGACACCAACATACCGTTCGGCATAGAAGGGATGGTTCGGCGCAGAACGTTCGGCCTCAACAGACAACCATCCTACACTTCCCACGACGCCAACATACCGTTCGGCATAGAAGGGATGGTTCGGCGCAGAGCGTTCGGCGAACCTTGCTTGGCATACGGCGACCACTGAACTCGGGCTGGAGCGTTCGGCAATCAGCCCACTTAGGAAGTCCAGCCCATCTTTGCCTATAAATAGAGGGGCAGGGTCACAGTGAAATGGATCCTTTTTTGGAGAGAAAACACAGGGGAGACTCTGCCATTTTCAAGACTCATCTTCTCTACTTAACAACTTCATTCAAGCATTTGATTCACGAATTGTATTTGTAATCAACTATAAAGAAGATCAATAAAGTTTAACCTCAAAGTGGATGTAGGCAATTACGCTAAACCACTATAAATTTGGTGTTTTTACTTTCTGTATTTAGATTAGCACTGTCTTCTCTGTTTAATTTGATTTCATCACTTATATCTCTTCACAATCTTCTTCTACGAGGTTAGTGACCAATTTTGGTGCTAACACTTTGGTGCTTTCATTGAGAGTCGAATTCTCAGACCTCAAGGATCTGCTTTGAAGCTACTGGATTGAACAAATCCCCCAAAGAAGATCCGACTTACTGATAGGACATCCGTTGATTCTACTCAGAGTGCATACAAATAACTCTACAATGGCAAGACCACGTACCAGGTCAGCTTCTCTTAATGCGGATGCCCGAGAGACTGCTAGCGTGCAACAAGCAGGACCTAGCAATCAACCAGCGATCCCGAGTGCAGGGATTTCCGCTCAAGAACAGACTCCGGTTGTCACCAGAGTGGAGTTCAATGACTTGATGAGAGAACTTAGGGAAAGCAGGAGACAACTGGGAGAACAGATGCAAGCTAATGCCAACCTGATGGCACAACTCACTCAACAGCAGCAACAGAATGCTGGGGGCAATCCAGCTGCTTATTCCTCTTCTTACAGCTCTACTTCTTCTGATGAACCACCCAGGCGTAGACGCCGTAAGACTGAAGCTGCAAGGGCGGATGCTGCTGTTCGAACAGCTGGAGACCACGACCAAGCCAGAACTGGAAGCTTCCGAACCGGAGTACAGATGGAGGATGGAGCTCCAGATCATCAAAATGCTGACAATGTTGAACCTCACGACGCACGATTGGCAGATCGCCAGGAAAGGAGGCATCAGCATGGACAGGCGCGTAGAACTGACTCCAACCTCCCAGCTTCCATACAGACACCCGATCTGACAGCCATGATCAGGCAACTGATGAAAGAAAATCAGGGCTTATCAAATGACGACTGGGGAGTGTCAAGAAGTCATACTCCGTTCACGGATGTTGTGCTGCAAGCGGCGTACCCCAAGAAGTTTAGCATGCCAACCATTCCTACATACGAAGGAAAAACTGACCCCAGACAACATGTAATGAGGTATGAATGGATGATGGATTTAGCCAGAGCAAATGATTCCACCAAGTGTAGGTGCTTTCCGATTACTTTATCTGGGATCGCTACTATGTGGTTCACCCGACTTCCTCCGCGATCCGTATCAAGCTTCGAGGAGTTGGCAAAGAAGTTTATTGAGCAGTTCAGGATACACACTACACGCCCGAAGGACGTGATGTCTCTGTCAAGTGTAATCCAAAATCCCGGAGAGTCGCTGAAGGAGTACTTACAAAGATTCCACGTTGCGGCAACTGAAGTCGGTAATCCCAATGACCATGCAATTCTAATGGCTGTAATGAGAGGTGTAGATCCGGATTCTGAGTTTGGAGACTGGCTGGCAGGAAAACCTCCGGCTACGCTAGAGCGTTTCTACTCCAAGGCACACCAGTTCATAAGAAGAGAGGAAGCTAGGTGGGTACGACGAGATAAGGCACCGGGACCTGCCCAAGAGTCAATCAAGAGCAACATTGCTGTGAAGCAATCTGGAGACAATTCGGGAAAGGTCCAAGTCAATGTCCAGAGTAAGCCTGTGCAGCCCAAAGAGTCCGGAGGAAGAAGTCAAGGAAAGAGGAAAGAAGCGGGAAAGTGGAAGTCGAGAATTCCAAGCTACAGCGAGTACACTCCGCTAAACGCCCCACTTGAGAACATTTTGCCTATCCACATGCAATACTTTTCAATACAGAAAACCACGTCCAAAAGAATCAACTGAAGAACAGAAACGGACTGGGAAATATTGCCGCTTCCATGAAACTTATGGACACAACATGGAAGAATGCAGACACCTGCATGACACTATCGAGAAATTGATCAGACAAAAGAAGTTGCAAGAATTTGTAAAGGATCCACAAGAAGGAGGACAGGGAACGTCCAACCCAGGTCGTGCACCAACTCCACGTCATCCTGAGGAGCCTGCCCGAACTGTTGGAAGACTGGTCATAAATACAATTATCGACGGACCTCATCCCGCAGATAAGAACTAGCAAGAGATGGAACGATATGCAAGCTCCTTGAAGCATGCAGATTTTGAGTGCTGTTCGAACGTAGAGGACGGGGCCCCTGCTAAGCAGCAGCGCGTGATGACAGACGATATTGTGTTCAGGAACAGAGACGCTGATCAGGTAGAGGCTCCGACCATCGATCCCATGGTCATATCTGCAACGATCGGACCAGCATATGTAAAAAGAATTTTGATTGATTGTGGAAGTTCAGTCAACATCATCTTCAAGAAGGCCTACGATCAGATGAAGCTAGAGACAAAAGACTTGAAACCATCCAAAGCTCGTATCCACGGCTTTAACGGCGCTGCGACTGATGCAGTAGGATATGTCGAGTTACCAGTTGAACTGGGACAAGGCGAGCGTCGGAGGGTACGAATTCTACCCTTTGTAGTTTTGGATGTGGACTCTCCGTATAATGTTTTCTTGGGTCGGCCGGCCCTGGCTGAATTTAGGGCGGCATTAGCCCCATGGTGCTTAACTTTGAAGTTTCCGACTGACAAGGGAGTAGGCATTGTTCACGGTGACCAAGCAGTTGGTCGTTCCTGTTATGTGGCCGAGCTCCGAGAGGCCCATCGGAGGGAGAAGGGAAAGGTTGCGGACAAACCCGTCCGCATCCTCAATGCGGATAACTGACAAGTAGCGCCCGAGCCCTGGCTCGGGCATAGTTCTCGGATCTATGGAGATATAGATCCGAGAGACGACGATGAGAAACCCAGGGAAGAGAAGGCGGCACCGGCTGAATTAACAATTGACATTTCAGTTAGCCGTGACGACCCCTCGCGAATACTGAAGATCGGATCACAGCTTGGCCCCGCAATGACTGAAGACCTTAGCGACTTCCTCCGGGCGAATCTTGATGTTTTCGCCTGGACGCATTCTGATATGTGTGGGATATCTCCCGCCATCACGAGTCATATGTTGAACATAGACCCGAAATACGTCCCAGTCAAGCAAAAAAGGAGAGGAATGGATCCGGAGAGATCCGCCGCTCTTGGAGAGGAGGTGGACAAACTCAAGGCGAATGGGTTCGTCCGTGATGCCCTCTACCCTGAATGGGTATCCAACCCCGTGCTAGTAAAGAAGAAGAATGGCAAATGGAGGACTTGCGTAGATTATTCCGACTTGAACAAAGCATGCCCAAAGGACAGTTTGCCGTTGCCTAGGATCGATCAGTTGGTCGACTCCACCGCAGGACACGAGCTGTTGTCATTCATGGACGCATACTCAGGATACAACCAAATCCCAATGCATATTCCGGATCAAGAACACACCAGCTTTGTTACAAATGTCGGACTATATTGCTATATAGTGATGCCCTTCGGATTGAAGAATGCTGGAGCGACTTATCAGCGTTTGGTGAATCGAATGTTCAAGGACCAGCTGGGCAAAACCATGAAAGTCTATGTGGATGACATGCTCGTGAAGTCACGACGGTCAAACGGCCACATTCAAGACTTGGCTGAAATGTTCGACATACTCAGGTTTTACGGCATGAAGATCAACCCATTAAAGTGTTCTTTCGGCGTTGCATCAGGGAAGTTTTTGGGATTCATCGTCAACGCTAGGGGAATCGAAGCCAACCCAGAAAAGGTCCAAGCTATTCGAGATGTACAAGCGCACCGGACTATAAAGCAGGTACAGAGCTTGAACGGAAAAGTAGCTGCGCTGAGTCGATTTATATCCAAGGCAACTGACAAGTGCATCCCGTTCTTTGACATAATAAA